>CM067224.1:14828230-16093230 GCA_034190945.1 Octodonta nipae
TTCTATCCTAGGAGTTAAGGGAGATCAGCAATTAAAATGAACGGCTCCAGATTCGGAACTTCTCTGTGCTAATTTTCGCGAAAATCCTAGATGTCGGTCTTACATCTCGCGTCTTGAAATTTAACGAAATGTATCAAATACATAAAGAAGTGTTCGAGAGACATTCAATTGTGGGAAGCGCAACTGATGAAGGTTCCCTGACCAGAAACAATATACGTTATATATAATATATAATATATATTCTATTGCGTACCAACTGTAGAGTTGGTTATAATTTTCTAATATAATACTTTAAATTATTTCGAGTATACTGATGATTAATGGAACATCATACAAATATTTAATCTAAATAATTACGTCAGCTTCATAAAAATGTGTCATTGCTGTTTTTTGCTTATCACATTATAATATTCAACATCGTTGCTTTTAATTTCTATCTCATTACTCATATAAAATAGTTTAATAACAAGAGCACAACTGCAGCTTGTATAATTAAGCATGTAAAATAGCTAACCTATTAGTCTAAAACATTTTCTACAAACAAATTTCATACAATTTTTCACGTTCAATTCTAAATTACCAGGTGAACATAGGACAAACATATTCCAGGGAAAACATAGCGCTGCACAATAGGAAGTGCGATCATATCTTAGTGCACACCATAAATTACTGGACATTTTATAAATTACAACATGTTTTGAATTATTATCGCTATATCGACCTTTCTCTTGCCAGTATATGCATTTAATAATCTAATATTTCATGGGTACGAGGTGATTCATTAAAAAAATTTGCGACAGTTTGTCACGCAGTTTATTTTTAAGACTTATTTGGATAATTTATTCTCACATATTATTACGTTATTTTATTTTAAGAGTGTGTAAAATAAACTAATACATAGTATGGAAGTAGGTAAGTAAGTAAATAAGTTTAGTAGAAAAGTTGGCAGCTGAAAATGTTTAAAAAAATACACTACAGTTGTGTACATATTTTAATTATATTCATATTATGGACAAATATCTTTCCTACAGTTTTTTTTAATAAATTCTATTTTAGATTAAGTTTAAATAGTAAGAACTTGAGTTTGTCAAACACAAAATTTTTGCGACTTTTAAGCAAGATTTAATATTAGTGTATTATTACCATTTGATATAGTGTATTTTTGCTATTAAATTTAAAGTTATAGAAAAAAAAAGGTTATTCAAATTCTCGGGGAATTAGATGATGCAGCATTATTTTCCTAATAATTTTTCTTAAGACTGTTGGTGTAATAATTTGAGAGAAAAATGTACATCATTTCAGTTTAACAAAAATCTTCTGTAATGCGTTTTTATTATTCCCATGACGTTTTGATTTGGACAACTGTAATTTTAAAAAAAATATTATAAAATGGTTTGGAAAATAATTTAAATTGTTCCATCAAGCAGGATCATAACATTTTTAAGTGATTTTAGAGCAATTTCTGAGATTTTATTGCAAGATTTACTTGCACACTGCAACAACCACACAACATAAATAAAACACAATTTTAGACTTGTTATAGTTTTAGGAGTTCATTGATAAATATATGGAATAAGGTAAGGCCCAAGAAGGTACCTGCGGCATTCCTATTTTAATGTTTTTTTGACTGATTTCCAAAAGGGAGGAGGTTATTAGTTCGATGTCACGTTTTTTGTGTATGCCCAGTATTTATTCAAAAACGGCTTGGGCAAAGTTGATGATTTAAACGGCATTTTATTAGGGAATATTAAAGTAAGGTACCATATAATTTTTAAAGTGAGATTTACGGTTTTCCAGAAAATCAGAAAAAACTGTAATTAAGTGACTACATTTCAGTGAATTTCAATAATTCTACATTATTTTCTCTAAAAGGACTTAATCAATTTGTATATTTTAAATTGTATTCTACAAAGAGTTGTTCCAGCTTGATTTCGTATAATTATCTATAACGTAAAACATACCGGTTTTTCGAATATCGTAAAAATATTTGCAAAAATAAAGCAAACATCCATGTAAATGTCAAATTTTCATCATAATTATCTAGCTTAAATGTCAAGATGTACCATAAAAGTACAGCATACAGGGTGTTTGTAACGGTTTCCATCGCAGGCGAGTGAAATGGCACAAAATATTTCATTAGTGTATCGAAAAGAATTTTTTTTAGGTGGGCGATGTTTTTCATATGGTATACGGTAGTAGGTGTGTGCGTGCATCGAAATTCAAGCAGCAAGCCAGGTGCGCAGTTGAAATATTGTGCTAAGTAAAATTACAGTTGGACAGGTGGGTTCAAAAAACCTTACAAATAAATGAGATATTAGGTGTTATATAAGCAGTTCACATATAGGATGGTTGTTATACAGGGTGGTTAAAAAAACTTATACAGTGTGGAACATTAAGTAGTTGCTTACGTGGCATATTAGGCGAACTAAAATTATAGGTATATAGGGTGATTTACAAATAGAAACAGTCAATAGGGTAGATAAGCTTAATACTTATAAAAGGCGGTTGCAACATCTTGTAGAGTTGAATTATAGTTGTACAGGGTGATTCAAAAAGTGACAGACAAGGAAATTTATAATGTGTGACCAATAGACAGAAACCTATACAGGGTGGTTGCAATATAGGGTGAATTAGTGTTACACTTATAGAAACTGAGCCAAATAATAAAACAAATAAAAAAGTTAAAAAATATGTAAATATTATAAAAAAATACAAATTAGAAAGAGAGGGAAATAAATAGAAATGTACCTTATATCAGACAAATGGTTTTTATTTTAAGCCAGTTGGAGTCGGTTCTTTTTTAAACATAAATTATGTTACCGTACATTCTTTAATTTTTGGCTTTAACTTCTGTATGTTTAAAACAAATATGTGTATATCCAATAATTGGTGACATCCTCCGAAGTTCTAAAACCAGTTTTGACAAAACTTTCGCAAGCAATATTGTAAAATGTCTACTTTGCTACCAAACAGGTTTACAATTACACAAAAAAAATACGTAAACAAAATCAACCAAAAATGTATAGATTTTCAATTTGATATTCCGTTTTCACTACAATCCAGAACGTTATCGCAGGGATTAAGCTACATAGTACAAAATTAGACTTAACTAAAAATTCTGAAACTGATGTCTTATGTCTTTTGTGTGATAATATGGGAGAGTAAATATATTATTAGCAAGAGATTACAGGCAAATATTACAGAGAAGATCAAATTAATGATTGTCTGAGAGGTTTTTTAATAGAAGACATATTAAAGATCTTTAATTGATACAGAGTACATTCTGTCAACTAAAATTATATTATTATAATTAATACGATTACATGTACCTAAGAACCTGTAGAATATTTCTATTATATTTACACCATGATGTAATTAAATGAGAGGCAAAATTGCCATAAATTTATGAACAAGGTCATGTAATATAAAATAAATTTTCTGTAACAAATCCGAATAAATTTTACAATCAGATTTGCAAAGATGGCAAATTGAATTCACGCTGGTGGATTGTGACCTACATTATTTTTAAATACGCAGAAAACAACTTGTTAAACCTTTGGCATTTTATGTATTTGTTTTAATTTTCAATTTAATATAATAATTCCCTGATTCCATAAAAATGTCCTGACAAGGAATACTAATACTTACAAGATGTTTAAATTATTCAGTTAATAAAACTGTTGACAAAGAGGTGGTGTTATTTCCCCTAGAAGTATAAACTGATAATAAGAGCATTCTGGATTTAGTCCCCTAACAAAGAAATAAACTAAATGAATTTTGATTCAGCAGTTTGAGGTTGCCACAGACAGACAGATACAAACTTTAAACTTATAGCATCAATATTTATCGAAATCAACTTCATTTAGAACTCGGAGTTCCAAGATATCTGACAGAATTTGTTACAACATTGCAAATATATTTAACGATACTGTGCACTTTTCAAAGTCCTTTAAAATAATGATAATAACTAGATCCTAAGAAGGCCAGTTATGTCTTTATATAAGAGAAATGCGAGTATCCCATCCGAATGCATACCCGCAGTAAACAATCAGGCATTTGAATAAAACTGAAATTTTATTGCAGCTCATTACAAGCATCTCTCGGTATAATTTCTCCCTTTATCTTTTCATCTGTCGCCTTAACTTCTTTAAGAATGCAACAACTCAGATCATTAATGTCATCTGTTGCTGTAACATTAGCATAATTACGAATTTTGATACTCATCTTTCTAGATATCATCTTATAGTGCTTGGAGACGGCTGGACAACACAAGAAGTGGAAAAGTTCAAACACATAGAAAACAAGAATTATATCACAGATAGTCTGGGATGACTAGGATAAAGCAATATCGAATGTTTCGTATTTGTTATTGTTTTCAATGTGGTGTTTGAAATTCGATATCGAACTTACGTTATATGAATTGCGAATCTAAAATACAGCGAAATGTTTTGTTTTCTTTGAAAAGTTTGAATTTTTTTTAAGTGTCATTTCAGATAGTTGAATTCTATTTTTGAAACTGTTCGTAGTTAATTACCATTAATATTTTATAACTTGAAAAAAAAAAGATTTAATCAATTTTTAATTTTTAGGTTAAACTTTAAAAACTTACCTGGTAATATATAATCGGATTTTTTAAAATGTAGACAGCAAATTTTTATTCGAGGAGTAACTTAATTTATTTTTAATAACTTTTTCCATGCTTTTAATTTATCAACTTTCTCCAGATTACAAAAAAATTTTCTAATAACACTGTACGCTCACCGGCCTTTGGAAACTTGTAAAAAATTAAATTCAGATTTTTCTGAGCTTTACTTTTAGAATCTCTTAATGCACAACATGCTCTATTTTTTGATTTCTCACGTTCTGGAAAAACTCCAACTTCCATTTTTACTTTATTTATCACTAATTTATTATAAATAAATTACTGCTAATATAAACAGCATGTATATTTACTAAAAAGGGTAAGCTATTAATAGTTTGTTTTTTTACCACCAGACTGCGTGCCTCATTTTGTCAGTTCCCAATAGGATCAAAAAGTGTAGGTTTGCTAAACTAATATGAATCTGGTCTAATCTGACTGGCCAATTTGTTTCTAGATATAATTGTCTCTATTTATAACCTGTTTTAACACTAATCTATTTCTGATTTTGAGTGTTACAATTTGTAGATTCATGTAATTATTTTTTAATCATTCTGTAGCTTTCTTCTACATTCTCTTGATGTGTTGCCTATGTTAGTCTTGATTTTTAGTGAAAGTGAATTAGTCGTTTTTTTAAACCCGGTCATTATTTTTTTTTTGTTTGTTCATATTTGAATTTAATGTTTTAACGTATGAGATATTAATAGCATATTACCCCAATCCTCTGACAGCGAAAATATATAAATAATTTTCAAGATCTCGTATTTTCCAAAGAGGAGTAAGTAGTATATGAGCCATCCCAACTGCAATTTTGTCTTAATTTAGAAGATTTATACATACTCAAGAAGCTGTAAAATGTATTCATTAAAAAACTTTTGTCATTTTCAACTTTTTCATAGCTCCGTACGGTTATATTTTTTAAATTTTAATTCCTTCATCATCCCCACAAATCACTCTCTCCTCGCCGTTCCATAATCTTAAATCGATTGGTATCAAATCCATTATAGTCGAAGAATTTTCTTTGATCTCACTACACCGTTTTCTACCTCTTCGGTATAAAAGTTTGTAATATTAGATTGCAAATCAGCTCCTTGGGAGGACGGTAAGTAGCTGAAAGACTTTGGAGAGATAAAAAGACTTTAGATAAAAAACTTTATCTGAAAGACGTGTACCCGGTCTTTGAAAGACAACCTTGCAGAGTCTTTCATCGCATAAGCCTCTTAATTAGACTTCCATTCTGTTGGGTTGTATCAATGATGAATCTTAATTATTTTTTCCTCTTGTCGAGGTTTTTCAATTTATCCTCCCTGAATCGCGCTCCAGATTGAGGACGAGATGCGAATACAAGGGGAGATGAACGAGTTGTGATAAGGAAAGTGGGTTACGCTGAGTTTGAAATGAAAATACGCAAAGAAATATTATAACGTTAATGAGGTTATTTTGAGCTAGAGTTTTACTGATTTGAAAATTGTTGAAATCGGTGCATCATTTTCCTACTGCTCAATAAAATTTTACAGAATTAAGCTTAATAATATTGATAATTAACTGATACTACAATTGCAATTTCCACAATTTACGTTTTTTTAAAAACTGTCCGACGCGTTTCGACTAATGTCTTTGTCAAGGAACTGGACTAACTTTGTATTTGTTGAGGAAGTTGTATTTATATTCAAGGAGTGATATAATTATCAAGTACTTAATTTAGAACAGGATTATTTTTAATTTTATTATAGCTAAAAGAATTAACTAAAGAGGTTTATTAAGGGGGAATTATTTATTTCTGTCTATTCGTTTAACAAATTACCGGTATTTTTAAGTTTATTAATCTCCAATGATTCTAAAAGGTTTAATTTATTGCCTTTATTTTCTGAATGTAATAATTTAAAATTTTCGTGGAAAAGATGATTTTCTGTTACTAAATGATGGGCATAATTGAAATCTGTTTTTTGATTAATGAAAGAATTACAGTGCTCATAGATACGTTTTTAACACGCGCTGTCGCTTTGACCGATATAGGCTTTAGGGCATGACCCACATGATAATTTATAATATTCACCGGCGCAGATAAAGGTAATACAATAATTGCTATAAAAAACACTGATTATATAGACAAAACAATAATTTTTTTTAATTCAGGTACATATCAGGTCCTTACTAAAGACCCCACAGAATTTTTTTTAAAGGCAAATAAAATCTCAATCTCAAAATTTAAACGGATTCAGATGAACTCGCAACCACCACAACTGTATTCATTAATCAAACTCCATAAACAAAATTACCCTATCCGTCCAGTGGTATCATATATGGCAGTTCCAGCTTATAAAATTTCAAAAGTATTAATAAATGTCATTAAAGATTCCTGCAATTTTCATACAAAATTCATTGTTGAAAATTCTTTAGGACTTGTAGAGAAAATTAAAAATGTTAGTCAACCCTCTAATGACAAATTAATTTCTTTTGACGTTCAGAATTTATTCCCCAGTATACCTCCATCAGAGACTATCACTATAATTTCCGACATATTAGATAAACACAACATTAACCCAATAATAAAGACAGATATATTAACAGCATTAGAAACATGCCTTAAACAAAATTATTTTCAATTCAATGATTTTACACAAGTCACGAAGGATTGATTATGGGAAACCCTATGAGTTCCATACTCCAGAAATCTTCATGGCTAATATTGCGGACAAAGTTCACCAAAACGTATTGGATAAAAATTTTATTTATTGGTATAGATATGTAGACGATATTTTAGCTTGTTTCGTAGGGACGAATAGACAACTAGAAACGTTTCTCAATGTTATAAACAATATCCATCCAAATATTAAATTTACGATAGAGTGTGAACAAGATGATAAAATCAATTTCCTAGATCTAACAGTTAACAAGGTAAATGGCAAGCACGAGTCTTCAATGTTTCACAAGCCATCTCAAACCGATCTAACGATTCACCGCACTTCTGTACACCCATATCAACGAAAACTTTCTTCTTACAATAGTATGGTTCATAGATTACTTTCAATAAAACAATCACCAGATAATTTTCAGAAAGAATTAAACATAATCAAACAAATAGTAGTATTAAATGGGTTTGAGGCCGAATTAATAGAAAATATTCTTGGAAATCAAAAACATAAAAAGGCATTAAGAGAAGTTTACCCAGACAGCAAAAACAATAATGATTCATATAATAGCATAACCTATTTTGGCAAAGCACGTTTAAAAATAGCATCCTTATTAAGAAAACAGAATATTAACGTTACATTCAAAACAAACAATAGTCTTGGAAAATGTATCAAAAATAACAAATCGATAATCGATCCAAAAAATAAATCATGTGGGTCATGCCCTAAAGCCTATATCGGTCAAAGCGGCAGAGCGTGTAAAAAACGTATCTATGAGCACCGTAATTCTTTCATTAATCAAAAAAACAGATTCCAATTATTAGTAACAGAAAATCATCCTTTCAACGAAAATTTTAAATTATTACATTCAGAAAATAAAGGCGATAAATTAACCCTTTTAGAATCATTGGAGATTAATAAACTTAAAAATATGGGTAATTTGTTAAACGACCAGACATAAATAAATAGTTACCCCTTAATAAACCTCTTTAGTTAATGCTTTTACATATAATAAAATTAAATAATCCTGTTCAAAATTCAGTACCTGGTAATTATATCACTCCTTGAATTTAAATACAACTTCCTCAAGAAATACCCAGTTAGTCTAGTTCCTTGACAAAGACATTAGTCAAATCGCCTGGGACAGTTTTTAAAAAAACGTAAATTGTGGAAATTGCAGTTGATTATTATAATGAATTTCCAACAAGTATGGGCCGAATCAATTCAGTATTTAATAATATTGCTTTATACATCTGTTTATTGATCAAAGTTAATTAATGTGGGATATACAATTTAACAGCAATGCGCTTGTGTCATAAACAAAACGTGGAGGGGCAAGGGAAGCAACTGCTCCCACCTAAACCTTTAAAACCTGCTGCCAGGCTTAAAAGCTTACCACAAATTTGCTGACTTGCCCCCCACTGGGCCAAATTATTTTCCCATTTGTCCTTTTCTCTAGGACCATTTTGTTCATGATTTGTCCCTCCCTATTTTACGCCCCTCCTTGTGTCATGTTTATTTAACAACAATTTCCAAAAGATAAATTATTTAAATATAAGACTCGGCAAAAATATGGATTTCTTTTGTTTTTTGCTTATATTATGAAAATTAATGAAGGAATCGAAATGCCTTCAATAATAAATATTGGAAAGAATCAAATATTATACTTATTGATCATCTATAAATGATTGGAACATTTTTTAATTAAAAACTGATTTAAAGTAAGTTTTTAAAAAGATATCTTGTGGAATTAGTCGTTTTTGAAGGATAGTTTGCAAAACGCACCATGTTGACAAGGCTAGTCAGATCGGGATATACTAAAAAACCCAAAAGGTAGTTTGTAAGTCAACACAGTGTACTTCAATTTGTTACGACTCAAGTATTAATCGTAATTTAATACGTAATTTAATATATCTGCAAATAGTTTTTTATCTGTAGAATTAGAACACAAGATGTCAAAGAAAAGGACCAACATTTTGTTCTTAGCTAACATCATTACAAACACATAACATTTGTACAATATCAAAATTATGTGTCTATATATTCTACGGTAGCAGCTCAAGTTGTTATTCTATGTAATGTTAAAATTAGTTTTATTCATATTATGTGAATTAAAAATAGTACATAAATTTAATTAAAAATTACATAATATTTAAAAAACGTATAATTGTTCTCGGTTTCGAACCCGCGAACTTTCTATTTGCAGCAGGGCGCTTTAGGATCTTGACCACTTGTCTTTAATTCAACTATGTTATTTCCAGGATATAAAAGTTCCCGCTGTATGTAGTAAATCAGTGCCTCTATTAAGTGGTAAATTTTGTTTATTATGATAACAAAACGATTTAACAAAGGACATGTTTTGATTAATGAGTATCCTTCTATGAGTACATATTCGTTGAAAATTTGAAAATTTAATGCCTTTTTAATTTCTAACGTATGTCAAATCTCCAATTTAGTATATCTCAAAGAGGGAATCGAAGTGTTTATTAGAACGAAAAGCAAATTTTGTGCAGGTATTTTGTACAGTTTATTTTCTATTGCAATAAACTCCATTTGTTCAAGTTTAATTAATTTTAAAAACTGATATTCACATCACTTTCTAGAACTTTCACTTATACGTAAAGATCAAATATTTACAACTGCAGATTCTGAATAGAATTTACATCTAAATCATAACATTGTGTAAGCTGTACTAACTTAGGAATTCTGTATTGCTTTATATATCCTACATCGAATTTTCTGGTCGTTCTGGATGGGTATTACTTTTGTTCGCACAGAGCCGAGATCAAAAGTTTTTTGCCCCATTGGAAAATTCCAGTTACTTTTCTTTATTATCCCAGCCATTGAGGTCTCATCGGAATGAATACTGTTTTACGTTGCTTTACTTTAGTTTAGTTGAGGTTATTGCCCAACAGAAATAATTTCAACTACAGGACAAATATTATAAAATAATGAAACAAACTAATCTATACTATCTTAAATATTTAAAAAATAACAATAAAAAAAACACAGAATATTACAAATATTACATAATAAATTTTAAACACAGTTTTAAAAAGAAATAAAATAACAATTGACAAAGACTTTTGCTAGTAACTCACCCATAGTTGACCTATCGTTGGTTGTATATATGCTTCAGCGATTGATTTAAAATTATCATTGTTAATATCACAGATTCTAGATATACTGCTATAATTTATACACATGATGAATAATGGTGACATTATAAGCACATTTGTATTTTCAAACAGATAAAAATAGGTGTTATTTCTTGAACCAAGCCTTGGCGAATGTATCATTGACAGAAGAACAGGAGGGTCAATTCTGTTGTAAACCAATTTGTATAGAAATTCCCATGCATAACTAAAGACCTTATCCCAAATCTGTCAAGAAGTAAATTGTGCTGGTACCCTCTGACGGGATATGAGCCGTCGACTCGAAATCTCGAAATTTCAAGAATTTTCTTTGTACTGCCTCCAAACGCTTATGATGAATCTTTGTAGACAGGATGCCAGATAAGATTGCAATAATCTAACTTTGAGCGCAGTAAGCATGTATATAAAGATTTCAGCGAGAATATGTTATGAAAGCTGTTGCAATTTCGCAAAATAAAACCCAACGAACGCAGTGCCGATTTGCACGTTATGGAAATATTTTCAGCGAATGAGAATTTATGATCGAAATATACATCTAGCTCCTTTTTGATAGTGCATCGCTCAATAGTCTGATTATTCAACGAATAATCGAATAATATAGGGGTCCTCTTTAAGGTATAAGAACATACTTTGCATTTCGCGAAGTTCAAAAAGAGTTTGTTCTTGGTACACCATAACGTGAGCTGATTCAGTTCATGTTGTAGCTGTAAGCTATCATTGATGCCCTCAACTTTAAAGAAATAAGTTCAGATCGTCTGCAAAAAGAAGAGTTTCTGATAACATTATACCTGATAAGTCGTTAATAAATATCAGAAACAATGCTTTAGTCAGAGACGGCGTCGATAAATTTTATATCACTAATTATTATTGATTTTCTACAAAAGAAGAGACTCATAATGTATCACCTGGTCCCTGTTTTTCACACAGATGCCTGAATTAGATGGGTATTTCAAGATCGAGGCAAGGTATGGTGTCGGTAGGTCGGTTGTGTCGTGTCGTGTTGAAACAAATGAAATCTAAGTTACGCATTTCATTCCCTTGCTCATCTATTGTCATATGTGTAAGTGTGGATCTCCATTCGCTTTAAAAATATTTTTCTACAACAAAAAAAAATGTTTACCTCAATTATTTTCTCTCTGATTTAGCACTTAACTCAAAACAAATAATTAATTGTTACAGAAAAATATTATTTTTGGATTATTAGTTACTTTTCTGTTTTTTTCTTGGTTTTAGTTTTAAGAAAACTCTATTTACTTTGGGTGCCACTAAAATAATTCTTAGGCTTATTAAATATTATTAGAGATCGCTCTTTATTGTATGCACTACTGATTTAATGAAATGTCGTCCTTTTCAATGGCATTTTTCTTCGTAACATTCCTGTTGTATAAATACTCTAAACGCATACAACGAAAGAGTTCGTTAAAAATAACTCATAACTAATAATTCCTATTAATCTAATGTATCGTATCAAAACCCTCCCATAACCCATTTAAATTTGAACATTAACTAAATTACATTCACTAGAGTTAAAACGGCGTTTCAACCTTTTATAAACGACGACTGAAAACAGACCGCTCATAGTACTTAGTTGTATTGCATCTATTAATAAACATCTGATCTCCAGAACTGAACACGAAGAACATAAAGTTGCCTTTATCTAATGAAACTTAATTGCTATGAAAAGATAACGAATAACACCTCGCTTTGTTATTTACGAGGGAAAATAACTGATACGTTAAGGGGGTGTGTGTGTGTGCACTCGAATGCAATAAAGTTGGTGAGAATTTATTAAAAGTCATTGGTTTCGATAACTTACGTCCTAGCAGTTTGGCAGGAAAATGGGTGAAAATATTAAAAAAAAAAGAAAATAGTAGGAAAAAAATCATTAAACTCCTGGGAATGTGTGTCTAAATTAAAAGGAGACGTTTCTTTGTTCGATTGTATATTGTTTTAGTTTTGTTACCTTAGTACTCCCGGCAACTATGAAGCGATTTCGATCATGTCTTTTTCATTTGATGGAATATACTTCCAGATTGGTCCCATATTTTTTTCAATTTCATGGAAAGGTCCATTTTGCAAAAAATACGAAAAAACCTTCTGACTACTTAATGTATCATAATATATGGTGGATGTGCTGGTATTAAGAATTTTAATTTTTCTCATTCGAAATAAAGGATGAAAGTACCTGGTTCCATCATAAATGTATATATACCAAAAAAAAACGGACATTTGTTATGTAAACTATGTTGAACTACCATATATAATATGTTTTTCTTACATTGTTTAATTACATGGTGTTACTACAATTCTACTCCCCCCCCCCCTATATTCCAACCACCCTATATATATAACTGTATATGGAAAACCCTTTTTTTTTGTTCTAAGAATTTTGAATCGCCCTGTATAACTACAATAATAATATTCCACTCGATCCAATATTCCAACCATCCTGTATATGCGACTGCTTTTGGGCCACTGTAGAAACACTTATGTCTCTGTAGTCTTTTAACCATCCTCTGTAACTATATTTTCGCTTCACCCTATGTATGAAACTTTTTAAAGGGTACCAAATCTAACATTTTTGTGCTAATATATTTTAAATCACAGTGTATAACTATAACTTCACACCACCATATATTTTAACTACCCTATAGGTATATGCATTTGTTTATGGCTACCTATTCTAATTTCTTTTAAACCAACAGGTATAATTATATTTCCAGTACATCCTATATTGCAACCACCCTGTAAATGCAAATGCTAATAAGCTACCCTATAGGTATAACATTCTATTAACTTTTTTTAGCGACTGCATAACAATACTTTTACTCCGCCCGGTATGTCAGCTATCAGTAATTTCCAACTGCTAATGGGGTACCCTACACAATTATTTTTTCTCGCTTTTTTCTAACCACACTATAATTCCATTTGACGCTATATTTTAACCATCCAGCATAGCAAATCTTATGGATCATCTAACATATTTTGAACGACCCTGTATAATTATAATTTTACACCACCAATTCATATTATATGCACCAAATTAACATGCGATATCATGAGATAAGATCTCATCCAAAAATTAACTACCGGGCCAATTTTTTCACCTTGAAAACTTAAAATGTCTAGCTATAAAAATATAATGCTAGGAAAATCTGACGGAGTCATTAAATATTTACATGTTCGGAACATAGAAATACAATTTGTACTGAAATTATGTTTACAAGAACAGTTTCACTCTCAAATAGGTCATCAAGTCACCCTGTATTGAAAGAACTGTTACCACAGGAGTCTCACTCTTATGTAGGTTACCAAATCACCCTGTTTTGAACTCCTTGAAATTACAAAGCAGCCGCCTTGATTGTCACAAACTGTCACTAAATTTTTAATAAATTATTTTTTCAGTAAAACGATTTTTCCTTAAGATGAGAGAGACCCTCAACAATCGATTTCTATCCATCGAAACTTCCAAATGGGAAAAATTTATGAAAATCGTTAGAGCCGTTTTCCAGAACTCAATTATATATGTATATATACAAACATTGCTCGTATTGTAGTATTAGATTAATTGAAATAGATTGGAATTTCATCAAAATATTTGTTAATTATGTATATAGGTTGCACCTAAATTAGAATAGTATGGAAAAGTTTCTTATTAATAATACAATAAGTTAATCTCCATAAAAAAATATGCATAGTATTAAATCTAAAATCAACTCATCCCATGTCACTTTTGTCAATAACTGTATACGAGGTTTGACAATAAACATGTTTTTTTCCTTAATAGTGAAGTTTTTATTGGGTGGCCCATATGCAGTTGCATATACAATAGGGTTAGAATATAGAGTGGAGTGGAGCAAAAATATAGTTATAAAGGTTGGTCAAAGAAAGCAAGACAAAAAAACACATCAGGAAACCCACAAGAAGTTAATTACATATGATAGTTGAAAGATAGGGCGCAGCAGAACATATGTTATACAGGGTTGTTACGAAATGGTAACAGAACGTTATTCCTGTAGCCTCATAGCAGTTACAAATACAGAATGGTTGGAGTATAGGGTAGAGTGGAATTATAGATTAACAGGGTGGCTCAAAAAATGTTACATAGTGTGGCCATTGACAGATGCAGATACAGGGTTGACATATAGGCTGGAGTATGATTATAGTTATGTAGCTTCATTTAAAAAATGATAGAACAAAAGTGTTATATGTGTAGCCCATAGGCAGTTGCATATATAGAGTGCCTGTAATATAGGCTGCAGAAGAATTGTAGTAATGCAGGAGGATTTAAAAAAATGTAGAAAAAGATATGTATTATTGGGTACCCTACAACGTGTTGTATGTATATGATTATTAAAGGATAGGGTGAAATACAAATAAAATTACAATTATATAGGGCGATTAACAAAATTATAGAAAAAAATATAAAGGGGCCATAAGCATATAGCGAAAGGTTGATGTATATTATGAAATGAGTGTTTCAATAAATGTTACAGAATTGAAATCAAACGGATTCATTTCGCCTTAGGAAAAATTTGTATACATTAGCATATTTATATACATATATGCGTACATTTTTTACGAAACCTTGAATTTACCAGTGAAGTTCTGTTCTGTTCTGTTACCCAAATTTATCATGTTATTATTTAAAAATATATTTTCTTCAATGAAATCGTTTTAGTCATAGTTTTTTAAATATATGTCAATGATTCGTAAAAAACATGAATTTTGTCTAACAGTAGAGTACCTACTCCTGTTTTGTCTGTAAAGAAAATTGTTATAAAACAAAGTTGGTAACAATAGAAACATGCAGGTATGCAATTTTGTTACTAAAAATCAAAAAATAAATAGCCGACTTCAATGTATAGTAACAATAATGACACTAAAAAGTAAAAAATATGCCGCTCTCTAGTGCTTAAAGCAATTACTATACATCACTTAAACAGAGACAGATAAGTCCACTCGGTACGTTTCTCTGTCAAAGTACGCTCTGTTTTCCCTGGGATCTCAGGTATTAAGTACATGCATGTTTTAGGAAAGCATACTATCAAGCTCTTTATAACAATCTCAATTATCAAATTCAGATATTTCACTTTATAAAATTTTATGTTAACTCGACTAATAACAAGTTCTGTAAATGTAAATCATAAGATGGTACAACTTGTTTGTGGAACCCAGTTGTTCACTTTTTATAATTAATGAATGGCACAAATTTATTTCAATTATCAAAGTATATTTCAGAAAGTCTTAGTGCCACTAAAGAATAAAGAATCACAACGAGAAAAGAGCAGAATATATTGTGTAATAAAATCCCATTCTCAGAGCATTAAATGACTGCCGACAAATTTTCTCGTACAATTAAAATAATCTCCGGAAAAAGTCTTAAGTACTCCACGAACTCAACAAACAAATACTCCTTTGTTTTTAATCTTGATATTTCTCTAACACAGAAGTTCGTTCATAAAAATTAAAGTTCTTTCTTCGGCTACATAACGTCCTTAATTAAGGGCGGTAAATCACGGTAAAAGATGTGTAGTAGCAGTAGTTAGGGAAAAGTTCTTTATGTTGGATCTCGACTTTCTATTTTTGGTTGAAATTTGGGATTTCTCAAGTGATGCACGAGTTCGTTGAGACGAACCAGAACGAGGGGGATGATATTTTAAATAGTGGCGGTTGGGTGTTCGTAAATCAGGTTATTTTCATCTACAGAAACGTCATTTCGTATCTGGAAAGAAATGTATTTTTGGTAAATTCATCACTAATTATGTGGTAAATAATCTCTTTTATAAAAGCAAGTATGTGTCCTCCGGTTTAAAAAAGTACTTTCATTTATACATTATTTATAGTACTTGGTTGAATACTTTCATTACCTATAAGGAAGATCCCTAGGTTGTCTCATATATTTTTCTGCGACGTGCAACTTGCAGTTTTGCAGAAAATCACCGAAAATTTCAATATTCTTATTAAAAATATCAGCAAAGTGACATAACGTACATTTCTCACAAATAGTTTATTCCAACGTAATAGTGCGGGAATTGTAGGCACTAGAAATTTTGATAGCGAATTTGAAAATTTTCTATGTACGTCTCAAGCATATAGGTAGTATAGCATAGTATTTTCGGTTCCTTAAATCCATGTGTACCATGCTCGTTTTGTTTGTATACCAGGCATATTTAAATGAAATATTTCCAATTTGCAAAAACGGTGCTTTGGGTGTCACATTCTCCGGGCCTTATAGAAAATTCAGTGACAACATATGGCAAGCTCTAAACTGCTATTTGGTACGATTATATACAGGGTGTTTAGTTATAGCAAATAAAATCACAAAGTAAAGTGATCGGAGTTGCATATATTCGATGATTGAAATATAGGACGGAGTAGAATTATAGTTACAGAAGGCAGTTAAAAACATTATGCTGGTCCATAGGCACCGTATATACAGGATGGTTAAAATATGTGCTAGAGTTTAATTGTATTTATAGAGTGTAATTAAAAAAATATTTTTGCATATAGTTTGGAAAGGAATTAATGTTATACAGGTTATAAAGTATAAAAATATATGACGGATTTGAATCCATATATATGGGATCGATTCTACTCCATCCTATAATTTACAGAAGGCAGCTAACAAATTTATGCTTGCCCGTAGGATGGTTGGTATATAGGGTGGAGTGAAATTGTCCGAGATCTATCAGTTAAGTTTTTAGTGAAAAATTGAGTTGTAATGAAATTTAGTAAGTGTTAATTAGGACCCACAGAAATCTTTAATATACTAAATTGAACGATAGTGAAAACCACGTCCAGGATGCAATTGAAGTTTAGAAAGGAAACATTGAAAACAAGTCTACACAATATACTATGTGCAAAATTCTGACTCAAAAGCACTTACTTTTGATAGCAGCTGTTCCTTGTCATATACAGTGATGGGCAAATGTGTGGAACCAAACAAATATCTCTGGAATTATTAAAGATATCAAAATGAAATTTGGAAGGTGGATACTGCAGTAGATTACCCATTTGTTTCTAAAATTTTTTACAATTTTGATTTTGTTTTACCGGAAGTAATGTCGATTTTAAAATTTGCAATGAAACACCCTGTATAGTATTTTAGTTTCTGATGAAACATTTTGCGAATACAAAAATCGGATTTGATATTGTTTACTTCAATTCCTACCGAGATATTTACAGAAAAGTAATTAAGGAAAGGAAAGATCTAATACCCATTAAAGAAATACATAATCATAATTATTAACTAAATCTAAGTGATTTTCAAAACATTGAAACTCAACTTAACTAAACTTAATGTACTAGATGTTCAAACTAAGCACCGTTTACTTCTTGACAATAAGCAAGTCGGTTATTAAATTCTCTAGTAATATTAGCTATTACTTCTGATGTAATTCTCTGGATGTCTTGAGTTATTCTTGCAGCTAATTCTTGCAAATTATTTGGTCTATCAACATAAACCTTAGACTTTAAGTTACCCCATAGAAAATAGTCTAGTGGATTAAGTTCCGGACTTCGTGGAGGCCATTCATAAGTACCCCTTCTTCCAATCCTTCTGTGATGAAATGTCCTATCTAAATGATCTCGAACAATGCGAGCGTAATGGGGTGGTGCTTCGTCCTGCTGAAACCAGATATTATGTGGTAATTACCCATTTACCTCCAATGCCGGAATAACTTGTGTCTCCAAGAGCTGTAAATACCTATCTCCGTTTAAAGTTTCTTGTAGGAAGAAGGGTCCCACGATTCTGTTGTTATAAATGCCGGCCCAAACGTTCAATTTTTGGAGATGTTGTGTATGAGCCTCTTGTACCCAATTAGGATTACTTTGCGACCAGTAGTGGCAGTTATGTCGATTAACCGTACCATTTAAACAAAATGTAGCTTCGTCTGAAAACACCACATTTCTTTTAAAATTATTATCACGGTTACAAATATCCATCATCGTTTCACAAAATTGCAATCTATCGAAATTTTTTATGGATGTTATTATTCTCGCCTTAATATCCTTCCTACTAAACGACGGCTAATTCCATGCATATTGGCGAGGTCGGTAGTGAATAACTGAGGATTTTCTTCCAAAGATATAGCAACATTTTGAGCTACAACTTTATTACTTGCACTTTTTAACCGTCTACTTTTTGGTAAATTGATAACTGTTCCACTTGTGTCGTACCTTCGCAAAGTTTTCATCACTAATGAACGGGATATTTGTGTATTCGGATGAACAAATTTAAAAAGGTCACAAACTTCTTGATGCGTTCTCCCCATACCCAATCATCATTAATATTTCTATTCTTTCTCTTTCACTTAATTCGGCCATTTTACGATCAAATTAAAACAATACAACCTTTTTACGTTCAAATAAAAAAAAAACAAATAACTTGATTTAGTTTTAATTTGCCCCTGATTTAAACAACCGCACTTGTATTCGACTATGGAAAAAGCAGTGCTGTTGGCTGTGACGGTATAATGCCACTGATTGGCCATTAGAAATACATATCCTTACCGAGCGGTTTGTTTATATCGTTTGTTTATATCGCGCGTAAATGTAATGAATTTTTCCTTTCTTTATTTACTTTTCTGTTAATATCTCGGTAGGTATTGAAGTAAACAATATCAAACCCGATATTTTTGTATTCGCAATAAAATGTTTCATCAGAAACTAAAATACTATACAGGGTGTTTCATTGCAAATTTTAAAATCGACATTACTTCCGGTAAAACAGGAAGTTCAGAATTGTAAAAAAAATTGGAAACAAATAGACAATCTACTGCAGTATCCACCTTCCGAATTTCATTTTGATATCTCTAATAATTCCAGAGATATTTACTTGGTTCCACACATTTACCCATCAATGTATAAGATACAATGTGAGTCCAGTGCTACAGAAAATGGATAGCATTTTGAGAAAAATGCCACATCATTAGTAATTTTTTTGAAGGGAACAACATGGAGATCTGATTATATTAATTTCAGTTCAGTTTAAGGCATTTTCACAAGAATTCGTGGCTGAAATTCGAGGAATGACACAGTTAGCTTTTACAAGTGTAGCTGAAGAGTTTAAGAACAGCTTCTGTCCATTATTTTACTAATGACATTGTAGACATCGAAGATTAAAGGCAATTACAATTCAGAGGCATAAGAGACTGCGCTGTGTATATCCATACAATGGGTTCATTCGTTTACAGTACAGTAGGAAGACATTAGAAGAAAAACATGTTCCATGAGTTTTGTTCAAAATTGTAAATCTACTAGAGAAGACAATATATTGTAAGGAAATCCAGTCCACCAAAAGTGATGTGGATTTACATAGTATATCAAGAAGGTAGTGCCGAACTAGGCTGCTAGAACGGCACAAAACTTGCGAAGGCCAACTCAATAACAAAATTGTGGAGTGTTTCCGCTAAGTCAGCCCTCAGGTCCATTCTGTGTCCCGCAATAAGTGACTTCAGTCAGACTCAATAAAATTGAATCCAAAAGTTTGTAGTAGATGAGTTATGGAAAGAATGTAAGAACTATGTAAATTAAAATAGCAGTACAGAAGTTATGGGTCACCTTAAAGAAGGTGATGAATTCTGTGACCCGACCAAGGCCTTTTAGAAATTTTAGAATTCGTATACCAGACCGACAGGTTTCTAGAAAATTCTGCGAGCCTTTCAGAGATCTTTCAATATCAGCAGCAACCCTTTGAGAGCCTATACAAAGACCACAGTTGAAACCTGCTCCACGTATCTGGTCTACTGACTGAGAATCTGCTTCTCTGTGTAGCTATATAAAAACAATTTACGAGTGTATATAAGTAGCATTAATTTGAAAACCTGAATGTTTACATTTGAATTGTAGTTTTAAAAGTAAATAAAAAAAAATTGTGTCTGCAAATTTCTGTTAACTACTGCGCTTCATTTAACAAAACTCATTAACATTTATAGAATTTGTAACTTGCAATAAAATGAAACTTAATATCAGATATTTTAATATTTCAGTAGAGAGAATTAATACAGGCAAGTGATGCGTCACATGCGGATAACATATCTTAAATTAAGTTTGTGATGACTAAGTTCAGAAACGAACCATATTATTATTCACTTAAATTTTGTTAATAAATTATTACATCACAGGAAATACAAACGTTATGACGGTCGTAATATTTACTAACATTATTGTAATTTTTGTCTTAGTTAATTGAATAACTTGTAAATAAAACATAAAATTATTTCGATATTATTCCAAGCATCTCGTAAACTATCGGTTCAACTACCACGGAGAGTTAATTGCAATATCTTTAAGTAATGCAATCTATGTTAATTATTCTTTTGATCGTGGCCGCTAGGATAGTATTTTATGTATACCGTAATTATTTCATCAGTCGCTTACAATGAGTGGAGTAATAAAGTTAATGTGGCTGTTGAATGAAATGGTTTATAGGAAAATTCTACTTCTTTCAGTTTAACTGTGTAGCATCAACATTTTATCTTCAGAGTAGTTAAATAATGTACGAAATGAAAGCGAATGTAATCTTTGGATTTCAGTGTGTTAGAGCATGTTATTTGAAACACCCTGTATTTCAAAACACCTTCACCAACACTTGGTACAGATTCTTCATTAAAAAAATGATTGAAACGTTTGTATACCTGTTAATCCCGAAATTCTTATTTTTCAAGATCCAAACAAGAGCACAGAGAATATATGAAAAACAAAAGATTTTAACTTGGGAGAAAATTTCAAATATTGACCCCTATCTTTAAACCGTTGATCCTATAATTTTAATTAAACAAAGCATCATATAATATATCAAAATGAAAGAATCCATTATGAGAAATGCAAATATATATTTTTTCGTATTTGTAAAGCAATTTGTTAATAAGATTTTAAAGAAAATATATAAAATTTACAATTTTCATAAATATTGCAATTATAGGACCTTAACCAAAGTTCTCAGGATATTTAAGTGAAAATTCTAAAATTCGTTGTTACAGGGGACAACATTTACCTAAATAAATAAATAAAAAATAAAACACAAAACGTATAATGTTATTATTCTTAAAATAATTCGTCTGAAAAACATAGCAATCTATATATAAATCGGCAAAGACAAAACGGTTAGGTGCCATTTTCTCCTCTGTCTCTCAACCGCTTTTCTTTATTTTTGTACCTACTGATGACCTTCGGGGCAGAATGCTAAAATTAATTTATAATATTGGTTCATTCATTGAATAAAGTATAATAAAAAAACATTATTTACCTCCTTACTGTCAACGCCAAACAGATTACAGTAACAGTGTCGCCAGATTGCTTGTAGAGAAAATCGTAAGATGAATTAACTCGAATGTGAATGACGAATTAAATTAAATTAAAGTAAATAATTTTGACCCGATCCTAAAGTTATTCTGCATCGTCGGGCTATTGAATTAGAACCCAGGAAAATGTATATTATAAAATAATGGACATTCATTGGGCTCTCGCAAGTTTGCAATTTCATTTTTTGTAAATATGGTTTGTAAACTAAAATAAGAATTATGTTGCAATTGATAAATTTATTTATGATAATATTTTATTAATTTTAATGTTATACTTTCAATTTAAGGATTTTTAAAATTTTTACCAATAAATATCATATAATTTGAATTAGATTACAAAAACTGTGAATTAATGCACTGATTGTAATATTCAAGACAAATAGTTAGATCTGGCCGCTCTGAACTCATGGCTATTTTTGTTTTAGCGCCTTGATTTGAATTTTGACATTTCAGAATATTGTTTGGTGTAAGATTATTATAGCACGATGGTAAAGGTAAGTTGTAAATTCAGTGTGTAAAGTTAAAGATTTTAGCTTCATTCACTGCGAACATTTTTTAACAAATGTGAGTACTACTTATTTATCATTAATTAACAGCAAGTGCTTATATTTCTTTATATTTTCCATACAAAACAAAAATAGTCATTGCTTACTATGTGCTTCATTTAAGGTATTGAAATTATATTGAATCTTAAGATTTTTGTTGAAGGTTTATTAATATGTACTTATGTTTTGTAGTTATTTATAATGTAATAATAGGTATAACACCTTCATACTAACTTTTGAATTGGTTGATTACATTTTCGCTTACGAGCTGAAATCGTTAACTGTGAAATGCCAGAAAAAAGGTTCTATTTCTTTTTATTTTTTACTTTAAAACTATTGAAATTTTTCAGTCTCAAATCAAAATATATTTTTGAAAAATGTAATATTTTTGAAAAATGTATTTATTAACTAATGCATTAAATATTACATTTAATCTTAAATTATTATTTAATATTTTTAGAGGGTATTATTTTTGTTATGTTAAAAATGATAACTACATATTTGAATGTATTTAAAGGCCGAATCTTTCAATTATTTTTAGATAGGGTACAGGTACTGTTTTGTGTTCATGCATTTTATCTATTAAACAATTTAGTTATTATTACATGGTTCCATTCCTGTAAAATCCTGGTTTTATTACAAGGACTTTTACCTAAAACAAACATGTCATTGACATTTTGACGATGTGTATTTTAAATAAAAACAAATTCAATGCATTTACTGATTTGTTAAAGTAAATTAGGTACATACGTCTATTCTACAAAGAAATCCACTCATTTTTCAAAATTATTTGGAATGCCTATATTTGATTAAATTTATTTCAATAGATTTGTCAATATGATATGAACGATTTGGGGTGGGGGATTCATGACGCCTTTTTCTCCGGTTTCTCCTCCACTTTATATCTTATAGACATATACGTTTGACTAACGAACGTCGCTTCCTGCTCCCCGAACTATATTAGAAAAGACCAGTCTAAAACTTTGAAAAACGGTATTATTGGACCTTGTCCAAAATTTGCAGATAAAATAAAGTATTAATCTAAAGTTTAATTTTGGCGGACAATTCAGAAAATTAAAAAGTGGTAATATTTTCAACCATCTTATGTAATATCATGTGAAACCAAAATATACTTTTTGCAATATTAATATCATTTGTTAGGGATATATTAAGCGTAATATACAAAAAACACCCAATTCATTTTTTATCTCCGAAATTATCTAAAGTTTGAATAAAAATAATAACATTGGATGTCAGTTTAAGTTTACATCAAAAATAACGAGAAAATTCTATTTTTAATTTTGGGGAGCAATTTAGAAACCGAACTAAATCTTAACAAAATTAAGGTATGTAGGGAAATACAAGAAAATTGTCCGATTCCCTTATCTTCAAAACTATTTAGCCAGTAATTTTTAAAAATATATCAGAACACCCCAGCAAATTTTGATGACATGAAAAAACTCAATCTGTCAAAAATTACTTAAACTATTCTGTAATTAATCCACTAGGTTTTCGAGGAAAATTGTAAAACCCACTTTGATAAATGCTTTGGACATTTTCATTGTCAACGTCAAATGGAATATGAGCAACATACATGATTTTCAAAGTATGTTTGCTATCATACCATTTATCAACAAAATTGTGGTTATTCTTACATTCTACAGAGACAGATAGTTTACAAGATATTACTTTTATCTGGGCATAGGTAATTAACAGGGTCGATAACAAAGAATAGTTTAGCCCATTATTTCAAGTTCTTCATAGGGTCCATTTGTTGTCGTACCAAATCTGATGAGATCATCTTCTGTGTGTCGATGCCAATACGATGCTACAAACGGCTCGACATATGATTATAATTAGAGTCACGTTGCCGTTATATACAACCGAAAAAAAAAATTAAATTTTGTGAAAAAACCTACAAACTACTGATTATTTTAATAAATGGTTATAGCTTTAAACCAATTATACTGTATTGCTCTTTAGATCAAACTCAATTTTTGCCTTTTTCTATTAGGTTTGCAATCGATACATCGTTTAGTGTATATCTTATATCTGTATATTCAAGCAAGAATTCACAATATTAAAAACAAGTGATCAATCAGCAATAAAATTTTGAACAAGCAATTCTAAAATGTAAAAATAGAAGCTCAAAGGATAATAATGTTTGTTATTCCCTTCTTTGACAGTGGTTGTACTCTGACAATTTCCTTTTAGTTGCAAGTAGAATCAAAATTGAATAACTTGAATCCTGTACTAAATTTACCTAAATATAATTTTAAACTCAGATTTTTGGGCTATTACATTAAAAATAGTCGTTGAGATTTAAACCCATAGATATGACCCTGTTCTAGGGTATTCAAGTTAAGATTACCTCCTGTTAATATTAAATTTACTAACTTTAAGGCTCTCGGAGGGGGCGATCGCCCCCCATGCCCCCCACCCGTTGGATCGGCCCATGTCAGAATATATTATTTAAAGTTAAGGTTTAAAATACATAATCAAAAGTATTATTTAAGCAAGAGACAAGCAATCAAAACACTATTGTGTTGGGTTAAAGACACTTCAAAGAATGACAAAACACAAGAATATTATATGATGTTTTCGTAATGTTACTAGCATTAACCAAGGCCGCTAGAATTTGTATGGTTCAAACCGGTTATAATTAGTTATAACTGGTTGATCGCTACAAATCGAATATTGATTCTGCCCTTGACATATCTTTTCATGTAAACCTATTATTGATTAAGAAATCTGCATAAGCTTCTGCGTGATCCATCTGTCGTTGTTATTACAGCCAACCCTTTCTCTGTACTTGCCCAAAACAAACGTCACACCACTGCCCTGTCAAATTTGATCGACGTTTACTTCATGTATATTCTACCGCACTGATCGAAAACAACCCATCTGAACAAACACGTTACAAAGGGCGCAGAGATTATCCCAAAAAGCATTCGATTTGTTTACATAGGACGTCCAATTTTTCAGATGATTCAATAAGTACAAATAATACTTAACTATTTATGAGAAGGATAAAAGTCCTTGTGAATCCATTCAAGCTGAATATATTTATAGAAGAAGGCCCTTTTTTCTCTCTAGCGTATTTCCATTCGGTGCCTCTTCAACTCTGAATATGTGAACTGAAAAGGGCGAGGTAACATAAGGACACGGTTTACGTCATAAGCAGCGAGAGCGTTCGGTATAAGGGCAAGGAAGATTGCGGGCGCTAGACACCTGTTATGCTTGGAAGGGACTGGGAATATTTCTGTGCGAGAGCAAGACAGTCAGGTGGAAGGCGGAAGGGCCAACAATAGAGCTTAGTTTGATGGCTATTGTGGAACATCTTGGGATAATGAGAAGAGATTAGTTTAAATCTTGTAGAGGATTAATAAGGGCTGGGGTGTGTCAGGAAAGGGAATCTTTAGTGTCAAATTGATGTCAGAAACTGTTACCATTGATGGGTGTTTGAAAGTTATTTTGATTCGATTGAGTTTAACGTGGCGTAAATATTTAATTTGAAGATAGTTATATAATAAATATTATACCGGTTCTGAGAATATTGTGAAGGAATAAGAAATTATCGATTTCTGTCATTGTTGTTTGTTCATGTAGAAGTTTATGTTTTTCAGCAATTTAAGATAAATTTTGCTTTTATTTGGTGTAATTTTATTAAATGTATAAATACGAATTAGCAGTATTTAATAAAGCAGCATTGAGCAACGCAGAAGCAAAAAATATTTAAAAATAACAGACGTCTTTCATTCGAAAATTGAATTGTATTGATGAATTTTTTTATTAAAATGTTATTACAATCTAACGTCATTACATGTACAGACAATTCGACCAATCGCTGCATGTGTGTACCAATGTGTATATTGTGAGCGAAGTGTAATGTAGAGCTTGTCTTAAATAAGAATTTAAACTTGATTTATTTAAAGGTGAAAAAGTTGTAACACAAACTATTTTATAACAGCTATATTTTTTATAATTTACAAAAACTCGATTTATCATAATGCAATTGGAAGTACAATATTTTTGGTTAGGGATCTACAATATTTTTGGTTAGTCCTTGAAGAGTATACACAAACAAATTCGATGGTTTTCCAACCCTGAAACTCGCAATATAAAATTGGGCATGAGAAAAGCACGGATTTTCTAAATCTAAGCCACAAATTGTCATTGTTTGACCTTGTGACTTGTTAATAGTCATAGCAAATGCCAAGAGAATTGGAAATTGCAAACATTTGAACGGTATGGGCGAATCTGAAGGAGTCACTTAGATTCGTAGAAGTACACCTTCATCTTGAAATTTTCAATTCAAACTAGTGTCTTCAAGAATGTTGCTCATGATTTTTTTATGACCAGTCTCGTGTGTCATTATACAATTTCGGGGCATTAAAATTTTTATGCAATCTTCAATAGTAAATTATGTGGTGGCATTCCAGGTAAATGCAGTAAATTTAAAAACTCTACAGGAAACTTGACAATTTCATCAGGATCAACAACAATATCAACCGATTTGAATGTAATTTTTTAATTTGAAATTGATTGATTGATACAGAAATAAATTTGTAGGTTCGGGTGGTTGTTAATCAAAGCTCGTGTAAATTTGATATAAAATTATATAAAAACTCAAATCCGCTCTAAATTAGCAAAATGTAAAGTTTTTTAATTATTTGTAATTGTAACACAACAATAATACCAAGTTACGAAATATTTTTCCGAATTTGATCACCGATCGCAGAACCAACTTTCAGGACAAACTAGAATTAAAATAGAATATTATTGAATATTCGATACTGCGACCGTAGCGCAGTCTGCCAGATCCAATGTAAAACATTCCAAAATCAACAACAATTGATAAATAAAAAAATAATTAAACAAACTCCTTAAATTGGACCGAATTGTAAATCTAACAATTCTCGAATATACCTGAAGACACACAAAAAGCAAAATTGGCACAAAGAGAAGAAACGAAGATATCAGAAAAAAATGTAACAAAAGAGGAATAATCCAGAATATTCAAAATAAACAACTACACCAATTTGGAACTTAATAAACTGAACCCAACACCCAGACCTTGAAAAATAATGAACTTTGGGAAACAAAGACGCAAATGTATGCGAAACGTGCGTAAACTATAAAGGCTATGAAAACTATAGCAGGAGAAAATCAGATTAATGACTGGAAAATGAATTATAATTCGACGTTAGCAGAGGCATATGCAATAGATGAAGACGAATAATTATTAGACTATGTACAATGTATGTCATAGATTTTACAAAAAACCCAATAGATTGAAAACTTTTTATAAGAAGGATACAAAAATGGTATCATCACAGAACCACTCAGCTTCAAGAGAGATACCGTTCAGAACAAAACTACTACATACTTTCAGAAGGGGCAGCCTGCCCTCCTTGGACCTGAAAAACCTGCCGTGAACCACTAAACCTTACCATGAATTTTCTGCCTTTCTCCCCCTGGACCAAAAAAATTTCTGAATTGTCCCTGTTTCTAGGGCAATTTTTATTCCGATATGCCCCCCTCTTGGAGAATTTTTTTCCAAATTGCCCCTCCCTAGACCAAAACCTGGGTACACCCTTGCTCGTTTTAGTTAAAATATTATCAGTGGTTTATGAATTCTGGTTCTACCATAAGTAGACTCAAACGTTGTTTTTTATAGCGTTTTTAGAATCTACTATGAAGGTTTCACAGGCTTTTTTAATAACTCTATTACATTCCCCGTAAATTACTACCAGATTGAAGTAATTTTCGTTATTAAATCGGGACATAATAAATGATTTCGATGTAATTATTTTTTATCGTCAAATTATTAGCATAAACGTGATTTACGGATTATCCAGATCCAAAGATTTAGGCAAATTCTCACAATTTTTGTTTCCAAAAAATGTATTTCTTTTGTGAAGGGCTGCACCTGTCAACATTTTCAAAAAAATTTAAATAACTTTCATCTGAAGCCCTTCAGAGATATGACGTTTTCCAATAAAGCTATAATGAAATACATCGGAGTTTACCAGTGAATGATTGACAAACAATATGGATACCATGAAGATCTATAAAAAAATTAGAGTGATATGGTTTAAGAGAATACTTACTAATCCATTATCAATATTTCGCATTACATTGGATACAAAACAAACAAAATTAGTAATAGTCTAGGTTCAGTCTCAACTAACCTTCTATGCTTATTACTGAATTAGTTTGTTGAATATCGATATTTCGCATTTAATTTGTGTTCGTATTCATACGTCAGGATCTAAAGCATTCATAATATTACATCTGTCTAGACGACCTAGAATAAGTCGTGAAATCCAATTTTCTTCAGTTGATGGTGGCTTATACATTTCAAAACATTGAAGCCCTCAAATACGAGAATTTGATTAAAATCTTTAGAGCCTTTGTTGAAAAAGGGATTATAAATATTTTACTATTGAAGTTAATTACAGAAAATACCTAAGCGATATCTCAATCAAACAGATGGAGCCCGTTGGTTGGACACTGAGGCTTTGTTGGTTGGCCACCTCCTTCATCTGATATAAATCTCTTGGATTTTTATTTCGGTGTGAGAAGGAAGTTGTTTAAAAAACGCCTGTTTATACAAGAGAAGCACTATTGTAACGAATATAGGAAGATTTTCGAAGAATTAAATGAAAATGGTCATGAAGCAATGAAATTTAAGGCTGGTCAGTTTGGACAGTTTCCTTAATTGTTATTTTTTTTAAAAGTTAATTGTTTGGTTCAAAACACCATGAAAATTGTCATTTTTTTCAAAACAGTTTTATTTAATACTCCCTTCGAGGTGTCAATCCTTTGTACGCAAGACAATATACATTATATATCATATATAATATACATTGTTTCTGGTCAGGGAACCTTCATCAGTTGCGCTTCCCACAGTTGAATGTCCTCTCGAACACTTCTTTATGTATTTGAAACATTTCGTTAAATTTGAAGACGAGAGATGTAAGACCGACATCTAGGATTTTCGAGAGAATCAGCAAACAGAGGTTCCGAATCTGGAGTCGTTCCGTGTAATTGCTGTTCTCCCTTAATTCCTAGGACAGAATGTCACGATAAAATTTTTCAGGTTACTTCACCTGTCAGAGATATTGAATACTCTCTTCGAGGTGTCATTCCTAAATGTCAGTCTTACATCTCGCGTCTTCACAATTTTTTTTACCAAGAATTTATCTTGAAAACTAACCTTGTATGGGGCCTACGCTACCATATAAATATAAGAATTGTAAATAAAATATTGAAGCAATAGAATGAAGTTCTCAGTAATTTAATTGGCGAGTATTTGTTGGGTATTTTGATGTTTATATTATCAGGTCGACCCATATTGATCTTTTTTCTTCTACGACTACGCCGCTGTGTAAAACTTGTAGCTGATTTTGATCCGGTCTAGATTAGCGGGATGTGGTGAATTTATAACATCTTCAGTCAGTAATGGCGGTTTATTTCAACGTCGATTCTCTCGATGAACGTAAATAAGCATCAGAAACACAATAAAACTGCTTGATATATCGATAGAAAGGAAACCAAGGGATTTATCGGGAAGTAAGTACTAAGAATGAAAAAGAGATAAAGCTGGATGATATTAATGATCGAGCTGAAAACATATATTGTGGATATGGAAAAATAAAGTACCATTTCGGGGTTATCTCCAGCTGTTTGTTCTTGTTTTCTTTGAAAGAGTGTTATAATGAGTTTTGTCACTGGGAAATTACGCAATATGTATTATTCACACAATGAAAGACAATGAAAATGAATCGTTTTAGCAAATATAGCGTTTTACAAAATTTAGGAACTAACATGGGAAATTAAATCTGTAATATTCAAAACCAAAAATTTCGTTTGAACTACACAATTTTACAAATAGGTTTAAGATTTTGCCGAAATAATCTCAAACATTTGCAATAGTCATTGCCACCTATTGGAGTTTAGTGTTGTGACCTGTTATAAGAAAAATTAAAGACAGAATTGCACCTCATTTGGAATATACTCATTAAAGTACATTAAAAAAATGAGAAGTCAGGTATCACCAAAATATACCTAGATAAATAATCGGAAAATGTATGCATTTTCGAAAGCAAAAAGTTATAACCATAAAATTGTGTTGACTAGCGACATGCCCAAGTATAGAAATCATTCAATGGTTTCAATCCGTAATCGGATATATACAAGATAAATAATTCCCATAAAGGTTGAAATAGGACGATTTGTAAGTAAAGATAACAATCTACTGAGAATTCCTTCAAAGACAACGCAAGGAAAACTTTAATACAGCTGGCAGAGTTAAGTTAAGTGTGATTTTGTGGTATTAGACTAAACCTAGTTAAAAGGATATGTATAAATGGATGGGTCAATATCCATGAAAATGTATCTCCAACGAAGACATTTGTGTCATATAGCCCTGATAACACATTACATGTCAAATAAAAGAGATGCAATGACGTTGAACAGAGTTGACCATTACATGGTGGCAGTTGTCAGAAGAACCTATGGTGTTGTAAAACCTGGCCTGTTTTATTAACACCAAAGGTATGAAAGGATCTTGAGAGGAACTATGGTTCAAAAGAAATCAAATTTGCAATCCACAAACACTTTGTAAAGTTGATAAACCAAGAAATGCGATTCTAGAAATGCAGCGCTTGGTAGTCGACAACATCAGTTCCACACAAACCACAACTGAGAACTCGAAATACTGAAAATGTAGCTTTTGCAATTGTTTACATGAAAATTTTTAGAAAACACCTCGAAAACAACACTAAACGATTGACAACGACTCCAGACTAGGAGTTGAAACGTCTCCATACACAGATAAGTATTACACAATATACAATACATTACTTATATACAGGAATACTGGTTGATCATTTTGTAGACATCTCTTTCTCTCAGAATAACTGTGAGGAAGAATCTCTCTACAGGCAGCCTGTAATCCGGGAAATTTTACGAAATTGCCTTACTACACTTTGTTCTACATATACAATACTTATCTGTTGCAGGAAAAAAATTGGAGGAGAGAAAACCCAATGAACAGACAAAATAGTAAATTTTTGTTTGTAATTCTTAACATAGTTACAGACAAATTATGTAGTATTTATAATTATCTTTAATTGACATTTTCTAGCTGCTTCAAAAGTACTTAAGACGTCTACCACAAATTCTCTATAGTGCAAATAATGTACTTTTTTTCAGTCAGACAATAATTTTGTCGAATGTGAGCTTCGCTCTTCCATCTAATCATTTTCTCGAATCCCAGGACGGAAAATAAAACCGGTTATGAAGACTTCTTATACGTATATATCTATCCGGCTGCCTTAGCGGGCTCTTCGGGTGTTGTTTTTCACGAATATCCTGTCCCATGCCCGTTACATCGCTATCCCGTGGGAAATCTGTCGGTATTAACGTCCCGAATCAACGAATCGGCTGTATTACACAGTGGTGTAGAAACAGTAAAATGTTAAAGGCTTAAAATAGTAAAATTTCAATGTATATTTCAAGTTTATTTATGAACTGTTTCTTTAATTTAACTTGAACATGATTGATGTTCATTTAACCTTGTCTGAAAAGATCTACCTGTTTGACCTATATATGTTTTAGGACAATTTTTGCATGATAATTTATAAACTCCTGATGATTTGAGTTTATTTGTATTACTCTTATTGTTCTTAATTAATTTGCCTAGAGAGTTATTGGTTCTATAGCTAACTTTGATGTTTTACTGATTTAAAAATTTTGAAATATTAACACTAGGGGAACCTAGATATGTAATAGTTTTATATGATTTGTCTACGTCTGTGGTTTTCGGATATATCATTTGGATTGTTTTGAGATATTGTTTTTTACGTAGGATAGAATCGACGATTTTAGTATCATACCCATTGTTGGTTGCGATCTGTTTTATTATATTAAGTTCTATTTCGAAGTCATTTTCATTAAGTGGTAATGTTGTCAATCTATGAATCGTACTATGAAAAAAGCTAATTTGTGTTGAATAGGGTGGCAAGATGAATTATGAATTATGGTGTCTGTGTGTGAGGGTTTGTGATAAATCGAGAAAACATGTTTACCATTTACTTTTTTGATTGTTAAGTCTAGCAAATTTATATGATTATTCTGTTCTTCTTCTATTGTGAATTTAATGTTGGGATTAAATTCACAATATATATGCAACTGCTTGTGTGCCACCCACGAACAAAATTATTTCTAACATATCTGGAATCGCCCTGTGTAATTATAATATACAACGTCTTATATCTCAGTCAATTTAGAACATGAGAACACATAACTTTTTACCCATCCAAAAATAGCCTAAGCAGATACTAAATAGCGATAAAATTCTTATAAGATTCTACACATCAATTTGTATTGGAAATGTTTTTCAACAGCAGTTTCAACCTCAAGTATGTTACCAAATCATCCTGTAGTTCAAAACTCAGCTGTCATAATTATTGTCACAATTTCGTTCTTTCTCGATAATACGATTTTTCCCTAGCAATCGATTTATAGACGCCAAAACCCCGAAAGGAAATTTCGACAGTCATAGTGCGGTTTGCGAGAATTACATATAATAACATATATGTAAATAAACAAAACATTATATGTATTATATTGTTAGATAAATAAGTAAAAATAAATTTGCAGAATATCACATCTCGTTAAAAGAATATTTAACCATTTCTGACTGACTGCTAATATTTTAGACATGTTAAAATTATTTTAAAAGATTACCTTATATCGAATAAAACAGCAATATATTACTAAAACTTATTCAATTTTCATTTGCACATGTCATAAAATAAAAAAGCATATTCAACTTGAGTGGATCTGAAATTAAATGTATCAATTAGCTTTATAATCTCTCAATAGTTAGTTTACTTACATAAAAGTTTTCATCATTTAATTTACGTTAAATAATACCTTTATTTGTTGACAATTTTTGTAAGTTCATTGAAATTGAAATTTTGAAAATTATACATTGATAATTTTTTGATTGCATCGAAAAGGTACCTTAACCTAGCGATTTACATTCTTAAGAAATGTCAAACTGAAATTCAATCTGCTACATTGTGGTAGGCCGTGAACTGATCGAGAAATTAGAAACATTGCCATGATGTCAGATCTAACTATTTATCTTCAATTTCATATATTTGTATTTATATCATAGGCTTTGTAATCTTAGTTAAATTAAATGAAACTATTAGCCTTTAAAATATAAACAATATAAATTAATAGTATAATGTTAAAATAATAAAATATTATCGGAAAAACATTGTTTAGTTGCCACGCAAAACAAATTTCTGATTTTAGTTGACAAACTATATTTAGAAAAACTTGTGAGAACCATTAAACTGTCATTATCATTTAATATAAATTTTTGTGGGTGAGTTCTCACTAGCATGATAATGTAGAATAACTTTCAGAACCAAACAAAATTTGTTAGTTTTTTGTTTAATTTAGTTTGCTTTTCTCATTCGAGTCAATCCGTCTTACGATTTTCTCTCCACGCAATCTGGCGGTACTGTGGACGTAAATTATGAATTTTTTATTTTACATTAATTAATGAGTGAATCAATATAATAAATATATTTTAGCATTCTGCACTGAAGGTCGTCAATAGCCACTAAACAAAACAAAAATCAAATAAATCGGTTGAGGGACAGATGAGAAAATGGTACCTAACCGTTTTGTCTTTTCCTATTTATATATAAATATAGAATTTTTAAACACATGAAACCTTACCAGGCTCGGACACCGGAAGGTTTGACAAATTGAGAGCTCTTTCTTGATTCGGTGGGTTGTGGTCAATTCCAACAACGACCGAGATTCTAGCCCGCTAACTAGGCGTATCTCGGCATCTCAAAGCGCGGTTGTTACTGCCGGTATACATACAATTCTTCTTAGAGGGACAAGCGGGTTCTAGTAGCAATAACAAGTATATGGGGGCCTTAAATGATTTTAGCTTAACGCGCACTGCATTGAAGAAATCAGAGTGTCCTCCCTGGCCGAGCGGTCTGGGTACCCCGCCGAACGTCCTTCATTCTAGGGCTTCCAATTGTGTTCCCTATGAACGAGGGATTCCCAGTGAGCGCGAGTCTTAAGCTCGCATTGATTAGGTGCCTACCCTTTATATACACCGCCTATCGCTACAACCGCCTGAGTGATTTAGTAAGGTCTTTGGACGTACTCAATGGCGTTTCGGCGTCGCCGATTATTCCGGAAAGACGACCAAACTTGGAGAAGTGAAAGTCGTAACTTTTCTTTATTTTAATTTCAACATGATTCTACATATTAATATGTATATATAGTTTTTAAATATTAATATTTTAAATAATAGTCTAGTGGACGTAGGTCATGAGATCGGAGGTTACACAAAATGTTACTCAGATAACCAATTCATCTTTGTGCAAAAGACATTATTTGAAGCAGATAGTTCTAACCCACACTTGGAACTGCATATTTAAAACAGTACGGACCAATTACTCCTCTAACCCAAAAAGTTTTACAAACACTTACCTCCTGGTTGTGTTATAGCTTCGCCAAAATCATTCGCGGATTATCCTCATTATTGTTTTACAAATGTTCTCCTCCAAGATGAGATGCGTCTCTTCATTGAAGACAATTCTGTTAAAAACTTCATTTTTTCTATTCAATGCCTGGCAAAGTTAACAAATGGACCCCATGCTTCATGATTAATTCTTGTGTTAATTGCCAAATTGACCTTTGTGTAGCTTCAGCAATAATACCTTTACCGCAGCAATATTTTCTGGAGAACCATCACTAGAATGATAAACACGCATTCTACTTCCTATTCACTACGAATTTCCTCAAAATATTTGATGAACCATCATTTCCGAATATAGTATAGCTTTTCTGTTTCTGCAAATCGTTCATAGTATATTTTTACTGTCATGCGATATAGAACCAATGTCACTGGCGGAACTTTCATACAACAACCTGAGATGAGAACCCTCGATATACGAGTATTATAAGTTAAAAACTTGTCAGCTGTTTCTCATGCCTTGTTGAGAAAAATCTCAAAATCTCGATACCTAATGTATTTGCATATTTATTAGGAACATTTGCATACAAGGACTACTGGAGTCTCGGGTTCATTGATAGGTCGACATTTTTCTTTTAATTAAGAGTACCGCGCACTGCTAATGAGTATTCTAAAAAACAAGAATTACTTTATTAGAATAATATAATTGTCTACTATATATTTTACATTCTTGATAATCTACGAGCATGTCATTCCTGGCTAATGAGCCACATGTTATTGTAGTTTGATTTACTTTAACAGTTCTTAATGAAATGACATTTTCCTCTTTTAACTCTTGCTTTAGGCAACTGTACAATGAAATTACTTGCTGTGTGTATCAGATATTAAACATTTTTATTAGCAGTTAATATTTTGAAAAAATTTAAAAAATTTGGTTCGTTAGGTAGGTAGGTACCTTAAATTTCCTTAGGAAACAAAGAAAATATCATATAACATATAATCATGTCTTTATTAGCAAAAAATAAGCTATACAATATTTGCAAATTATACTGTAGCAATAAAATAATATAAGAAACAAACTGATCTTTGATCACCAATGTAAAAATATCAACTGAGAGGACAGCCGGGAATAGTTGTAACCAATTCCGGACAAATTTAGGGAGCCAGACATAAAATGACAGACAGTCTCACGTAGCGTGGTGAGGTCAATCCTTTGGGGCCTCAGTATGAGGAGTGCATTGACAAGAACGTTTTTAGGGAAGAATTGAACATAGTCACCGGGAAGTTGTCCATAAGTTAGGACTAAGGACATGAGCGGTTATACCGGAATGGGGAAAGGACAGTAAGAAGAAGTTACAGAGAAGAAAGATGTTGAGAAAAAACAAGAGGGGGGAGTATTTGATGCCGTCTGACGGGGAACAGTGACAAAAAGAAAAAAATGTTAAACAGCTTTTCACAATTCACAAATGTTTCACAGTATATCTTCACTTGTTTGCAAGTTTTAGTGGTAACCCTTGGGTCCATTAAGGAAGGGAGATGGGTACACAGGAACACACATTTTTTTAATTATGAAAAATGGAACTATTGGAAGGAGAGACTGAGTGTAGGACTGATAATTGAAAAATAATGGATGTTATAGTTGAGTATAAGAATGTTTGGGAACTTACATCGAGTTTGCATTGTGTAGAATTTCTCACAAGGTATGAGTTGTTAGAAACAGCGTCATATTAACCTGTCTGTAGCTTCCACATTCAGCTACAATGATTGTCTAATCAGTACAAGAGATTATTACTCGTCTTTTCTAGTTTAAATGTATGAGTTAACTATTCGCATTTTTGTTCAGTTCTTTAAGCTCCCCTATATTGTTTTCGGAATTCATTTTTTTTCCACTATTTCAATAGCTTTTAATCATATTCTGTTGGAAGCAGTAGCAGGAATCCTTAAATGGTGGTAGTTGGAAATATATTTCCTAAGAAGCTTTCTCTTCCTTTTTGTTTAAATACATTCGTTTTGCTTAAGCCATACCGGTTTTTGTGGTATAATTTCATTAATACATTCTTAGATATTTAGTGGTTCTGGTAAGTATCTGTTTCTCTTCTAGTCGGCTGCAATTAAATTCTCCTTATATTATTTCCTGATTAAAGGGTATTTTGATACACTTACTTAATTATTTTGCGTTTATGTTTGCCAACTATAAAAAGGGGTTTATTTTCGGTTTCTAAAGAACCAGAAGTGTCTGTGAGAAAATTGTTGGTTGACACACTACAATTTTACTCGGTACACATGTTGTTGTATGTGTGAAACAACACGGGGTGCATTGTCAGTCTTTCATCTGTCGCATCATCAGCCACTCGTGGGTAGAGCGAGCACCAACCGCGAGTCAATAATAATATCCTCTTCACCATTATCATATCGTTCCCTCTGAGTATATGAAATCATATGAGACACAAAAGGAACCGCCATCGCGCCACCAGACTGACGTACGATTATCTCGAAGACTTTTTTAATTTGTCGAAACGTGAATCACTCCGTCATCTTCCATTGACCATAAAAAGTGATACAGTAGAGTGTGGGTGTGTTGGAGTTTATTGTTTGCCGCACACTGGCAGGTGTCATGTGTGTATGTATGAGTGTGTGTGTGTGAAAAAGCGCTTCTTCAAATTGAAAGGGTGTAAAACTTGTCTGGCCCATTTAGTTTCAATCAATCTTATATGGATAGAGGTTTAAATGTATTTCTGTTTGGGACTTTCCAGTATATTTGCACATAATTTATTTGTTCGTTCATGTGTACCAAAACATTAGTTTCTAATAACATTTAAACACAAAATAAAGGTTCAAATCTAAGTGTTCTAATCTAGTTAATACAAATTTAAGAACTTTATATGATTTTGAAAGCTCTTAGTGAATTATTGCTTATTATTATACAAAGTACTGAAAGGTTAGTCAAGGGGCTAATAGTAGGAAACCACAAAAAATTGAAATGAGAACTGTTATATCGGAAGGTTTTTCCAGAACAAAAATAAATAAATAAAAACTAATACGATCAGGAAAAATGGACTCACCACCGAATACTATTAGACTATCTAATACGTCGTAGAAAACTAACGTAGAGTATAAAAATTATGGAAAGCAGAGTGCAACAAAATTGTAACTTATAGATGGGTACCATTCATAGCGTTTGAAAATGCAGCCAGTACTGAAGACATGGGTAATGATTCCATAATTGGAAATGACTGTTCGCTCAACGAGACGCAAAACACAATAAAATATTTAAAAAAATAGATGGTGGAAGCCGTTGCTTTGTGCTAACAAAACAACTTAGTTTTATATCACTTATATTTTCCCTTTGATATAACTAGTTTCTGGCAAAAAGGCTATGCCATTATCAAACATAATCAAACTGATGAATGAGTTACAGAATATTGAAATTTTATGGGGACAAATACACATGAACTAACTGTTCTAATAGGTATTCAAGGCAGAATTGAATAATGATCGATAATTTTTAATTTGAGCATAATAATTTTGGAAAACCCAAAAGGGTCGCTAATGATCTTGAATACTTTACACTGATTTGTATATGTTTAAAGTTATGTATGTGAACAATTTCTGAATCTGTTAATTTTAGAAAGGAATGGCCTGTTTTGTAAACAGTGATTGGCGAATGTTGAATTTGACTCAAAATATTATTTTAGCGGGTGGTTAAATGTCTACGTACCGACATGAAACATATTCATTCTTAACAATTTAGATAATCACTATAGATTACTAAATTCACATCGTGACAAAAATAATATTCAATTATTAAAATAAAAAATATTTTTGAAAAAAACCATACTAGCGATTAAGTCACTATAGCTCTGGTAATTTTTTAAAAAAAACTGTCGGCATCTGTACGTATGCTGATGCTCAGTCACTAAAACACCCCTAAGTACCCTCTATGTATCATCTACTCCGAGATATATACAGGTTAGCCCTATTTACATCATCCCACTCTCATATCCAACTCCCCACATATTTGTCAATTTTGCTGTCCTCTCTCTCTTTTTCTCTCTTTCTCTCCCTCGCTCTTGCCCTCGCCTGCAAACTTATACTCTGAAGCATACATGCTCCTCTCTCATTTGCTGCGTCCACCACAACCAGGCCCTAATCCATTACATATTCTTTAACACCACTTAAATATTCAGGAATACCAAATTCAAAGTCTATCTATTCTCAATGGCTTTATATTATTGATGTAGATTGCAAAATGAAATTGGATTTATTGTTTCTATTGTGGTGTTATTCCCCACATAAAATAGCCCTCTATCATGTTCTGTCTCTACCCCGTATCTCTTCGTTATACAATCTGGTCCTTTCTATCACTATGTAGGCAGTTCCCCTGTCAACACCCTAGTGTTTAAAATGTACATATGCTCTCCCAAGTAAGACCCAACTCTGCCGTTTCATCCGATCCTCTGTAGTGATAGTCGTAAATTTCATCAGGTTTTCGCGGCGGAATGACATTATCTCCGCATTTAAACTTGATGCTTTCTGTGTTATGTGGTCCTAGGTCAGCCAATTATGCTGTATGTAAGCAAGAACGTAAACCATTCTGCTAGCCTTAAATACTGGTTAATATATTATATTCAGTAACTGAGGCACTCCCTGTGTTTTTCTCCCATCGATTTAGGTTCTATACCTGCAGATACTCCCACACCCACAAGAGGCACAAACAGACTGCTATTCTTCTCTAGAAAAAACCACGCATATTTTCCGAGACAAACAATACAGCATCTGACGAGGGGGCCCTTTTCTAGAGCTCTGATTGGCCACAGGAACAAGACCGCGCCCCCCCGGTTACAGTGCATAAAAACAGGAGCATATAGAAATTTGTATACGCATGCCGAAGAAGATTCTAGTTTTCGAGTACTTAGAAGCGAAGCAGAAGGCTTTCCATGCGAACCGACCTGAAGAGGGCAGAACAAGTCTGCCGAAAGTCGTCATTTTACCATCATCGTCTTTTCAGTTATTGATGGGCTCGCATATAATATAATATATATATATATATATATATATATAATATAATCTTGATCTCCAATACACGAACTAGAGAATATAAAATACTAGGTAATTGACTTCGAAAAAGCGTTCCACATATTCCGAAGGCGGATCCACCCTTGAACAAAGTGTTTCAGATATCCCAGTTACATTTCTTTTAAGCCACTATCACAATATCCCATTTCCTACTAACAGAGGAGTCAAAAGTGACTTTCATATTCACAGCGGCATTAGAGAGTATCTTTGATTCTGGGACCATTCCACTGAACCTAGATGTTCTTTTGCTTTGCCCTCGCTACCAGGAGAACTACAAAATCAAGTCATCTGAGATGGCGAGAGCGTAAATAGGCCATATCGGAAAAACAAAGATAATGTATGCTAGTCAACATCACCACAGTTCTGGAAATAGTCATATGTTATGTTCGACTACCAGAAATGTAGGATCAGCACTTGCATGGCATGACCTCCATAATTTTTTCTCCGCCTTAAGAAGAAAGTCTTTGATCAGTGTGTTCTACCAGTACTGAGATACGGTTGTGAAACCTGGATTCTGAAAACTGGGTACTTATTCAAGGAGCACTCAGATCCATGATCGGAATAACGAGAAGAGATCGGAAGGGAATAGAGTGGATAAGCCATTAGATGTTATCCACAAAGTAATCTCTTCGACGCATCATGACATTTCCAAGAAGAAATAATAGGCTTTATTGGCCAACAAAAATACTATTAAAATATCTAGGGGTGTTAAAAGGAACAAGAAAACGCCCCAATGGTGGTCCGCAAAAAAGAGTAAACAGAACACATGGAGAGATTTGCGAAACGAATAGTTAAGAAAGGCAGGGTGACCGATACTTCTAAAATGTGTCTTTTGGGTGGCGAAAATATAGCTATATATATGTATGATATATGATATATATATATATATATATATGTATTATTTTGTGCTCAGAATCTCATCATTTGCGCTTCCTAGAAGAATGTAAATTTGATTGGCAAATTTGTGCACACGAGATCTAAAGACACATATCCAGGATTATTATTTCGAAATCATACTAACTTGTATAAAATTAGCACATCAGAGGTTCACTGACTCTGGGGATATAACATCAAATTATAAAGAAAATTTTATATCCTCTAGAAAGTTTGTAATAACCGAAATTCCTCCAGATCCGAAACCTCTGTGTGCTAGTGTTTATCCATTTAGGAAGCGGTTACTTCTTTAACGAATTTCGCTTATTATTTCTAAACAAACATATGATTTTCAGCATTCTACCATATCTTTCTAAACAGTTAATTTTCAGTTAAGAAGTCTCTTGGACTCTGAGAAATTAATATTTATCAGCCAAGGAATAGTTCTTGTTCTACTTGACACTCCAAGTCTCTTGGACAGATACTATAGGCCATGAGTTACTCTCCTGTATACTAAAATATTTAAGTATATCTGAAGAGACAATTAAATTCTTAAAAAATTATTTGAGCCACAGTGTTCGCACTTAGAGCACTATATGACATCGATACTATAGGCCATGGATATTAATAAATATTTAATTCTTTTGTTAATCAATTAGTGGCTATTATTGGGAGGTTTCAGAAACAGATCTTAGGGGACAATTTAATTGCTAGAAAAGGTGTCCCATAAACTTGTAGAAGACATCTAGTGGCCAGAAGACGGTAATTTTAAAACCCACATCAGTCCAACAGATATTATAAATTTGTCTCTTTAAACACCTTTCTTGTTCCCAAAATCACAAATAAGTCCATCTTGGAAATATTATTTAAGCATTTGAATAACACATGTCCTACGCATGACCTTCTCCTAAACATTCGTTATCTTGCAATCTCATCCTATCCTTCTATATTGACCGCTGTTATATTGTCTTTGGTCCATATCTTAGCATTAGTATGTTAATGAATTGGAAGAAAGTGAGTTTATTATTATTGAATCACATCTTCTCTAGATCAAAAGGGTTTAGTGAAATTTTCTGTTCCTAACCAAAACTTTATCGTGAATCTATTTACTGTGATACTATTTAACTTGCTAGGAGTCAGTATCGTGAGATCGTGTCGTTCTTTGTAGGAACAGATGTTTGGCAAACAATTAGACGCTGCGTCGTACATGACATGTTGTTGTGTCAGTCCAAATTCATGACAATCTCGTTTAATGTGATCTAGTCATCCCCGGTCTTGAATCTCATATTTTTAAGAAGGTCAATTGAGGTTCGGCATTTGTCTAGGCCAAATTTCTGGATGTCACTAGAAAACCCTTCTACTATTTTAAGCATGTCATGCAGCTGTTGTTTTGTAGCTGCCATCAACTTTAAGTCGTCCATGTATAACAAATGGTTTATCTTCAATGCTTGTACGTTGTTGTGTTTGAGACTGAACCCAAAATTAGTCGAGTTCAACGAGAGAGGGTTTTAAGAGAGTCTCCCTGGATATACCCCTTCTGATTGGAATAGGGTCAGTTTGTATCGAACAGTTGGCTTCATTCAGTGAGATTTTGGTTTGCCAGGTGGCCATGGCATGTTCTAAAAAGTCAATTATTCACTTTATAGATCTTTGTTGCGTTTTTGTAAATATCAATAAATCAAGTTCAAATAATATAATAACTAGCACCCTCATTTTTTAGTATATTGTTTTCTTATTTGGTCGGAATGTCATAAACCTTCGACAACTCAGTATTTCATAATTAATAGGCTTCTTTCATTGGAAAAAATCATAATAATAACCCGATCACAAGAGAAGTTATTTCCTGTTGCAGCGCTGGCGCCAGGGCACAACAAAACTCTTGAACGTCTGACTCATGTTCAATTGATTGTCGAATATTTCATCTCAGACCTTCGACAAATTTCTCCATATATCATCGCCCTGTTAAACACGCAAGTAAATTTTTTTTGTCTTCTCCCGACAATGTATGATTTTCATAAATGCAATATCGCCGTGTGGGCATACACACCGGGTATGTAAATCCACGTTAAAATTTAAACGTGCTTTCGCGCGCAATTAACATTTTCAATTTATTCAAATTTATTTTAATTAATGTGAATTGTCATCAGTGAGCAATCTTATTTGTCAGCGAGACGAATGGCCGGGAATAAACGAGACTATTTAGTCATTTATTGCTTTGCTGAAAGAGATTTCATGTAAAGTCCATTAGGAGGAGAGGATCATGGCGTTTTTTAAGGACTACCAGAATGCGAATGCATTGCTATGACACTCGTAAGAACTCGTTAGTCTGCCATAAGGAATTTTTAGTGAAGTAATCCATTCAGACGATGCAAATTGCGTTTTTTTTGAATCTTCATGATATCAGCGGACAGTGGTTTTTAATGAGACAGTAATTCGTTCATTTGCCCCCTCTGTATGTAAAATTAGAAGGCATGGGACACCCACGATGCTGAAAATCATTAATTTGGTAAATATCTGTACAAAACTGAAAAATACAGATAACTATAAATTATAAAAATTAACCGAACTGAAGCAAATAACTAAAAATTGTCTCCATAAACCAAAATACATCACAATAAGAGCTTTAGCATATAGTTTACTATTTGCAAATATTTTAAAAATGCTTGCAGTTAACTTTATATCGTTGAATTACCAGAACCTAGATAATTCTATTATTATCAGACCATTTAATTTACTTCACTGGTCTTCGAGTGATTTTTGAAAACTCACAAATTTAACGCAAAATAAACATCCTCGAAGAGGGTATTCAATATCTCTGACAGGTGAAGTAATCTGAAAATTTTATGGTGACATTCTAACCAAGTAGTTATGGAAGAACCGCGATTAGACGGAACAAGTCCAGATTGGAAACCCCAGTGTGCTAGTTTCCTTGATAATCCTAGATGTCGGTCATTATAGCTAGCATCTACTAATTTTATATCGTTAAATTATCTGCAAAACATAAAAACTAATAATCCCTACCCAGAATTATTATGGAATGAACAGACAGTTTTATTAATTAAAAAACAAATTATAGTTTATTACAGTTATGAAGCTGTTTCTTGTTGATATCTTTCGACTAACATCGCCCATCAACCTCCAGCTGTAAAGTTTATATATGTCATATGGTTTTCGATATAGTTTTGCTTCTTGAACTCGAATCCAGCGTCAGTTTTCCTCCATCACCATTCAGTTTCCTGCAAATAACTGAAATCCTTCAGAAAATCGCCAAATACCTTTAGAAAAATGAGTAATTTTAAGAAGTGAAGGGTGAACTGACTATGGATTCCAGTTCAGGAGGCAAAGTTCACTAAAAATTTTCTTTTGTTGGTTGGAAATGGTTCACTTGAAGACCAACAACAGCGTGACTGACAAAGAAAATAAAAAGGAATCGTTGTCTGACATATGTCACACTGATATGTAGTTCTTCTTTTAACCGCTAAGTACATAAGGTTTTTTCTATTTTTGGGTGTTTTTAAATCTTCTTGTCGAACTTTTCCCTTCTTCCTTTGAACTTCACTAACAGCTTATGAAGTAATTGGCCTATTATTCATTATACCAATAGTATAAAAATGTATATCAATAAACTGACATGTCTGATGAACTTTTCACTCCAGTCCTAATCATACTGACCGAGAGTGTTAATAACTCGTTTAGGTAAATTACCTAAAGTGGATAGGCTGTACATAAGCAGTGGATTGCAAAACTAATGCGACCAATTCGCACCGCCGTCTGTGAAGCAGAACAGAACAGCAGAATACAAACTAGATGGACAAACTAACAGAGCAGAATGAGGCCCAGGTATAAAACAGGAAAATTCCTTAAGTCTCTTCAGTCCCATAATGAATGAAACAATTAAGACCATGAAGAAAGGTAAAGGATATAATGAGAAATGAACCAACAGATATTCTCTGCTATCCAAATAACGTTAATCTCATGTTATAATGATTGGTCCACAAATTCAACACAGTAGCAAAAATGTCTCTAGAGCAAACAGAGATGAAATTACGAAGAAGAATCAAGTGATCCAATAACAAGTGATGAAACCAGAACAGCATACACAGTCTAGAGAATAAACGACTACATATTGGAAAGGAAAACAGAGTGGAACAAACACATAAGCAGAATGGCAGAAGACAGAACAGTGAGAATTGCAGGTAAAAGAGGTGTAGGCTGGCCCCGGACAATACTCTCAAAATCAAAAAAAACTGCTTAAAAAACAGATGGAAAGAAAAATAAATAGCGATTCTTTGCAAAATACTGAAATTTAAATATTTAAAGAACTATTGCTTTTTCTCGACATTATTGCTATTGCTGCTAGAGGGGTTTATTACTTTTCTGAATGAGTTGGTCCAAATTACCACATTCGAAACACCTAGCTGTACCTGCACACACCTTGTGACTTTGGTATTTAAAATGCACCTTTCCTAATACTATAACACACAGATATTGTGCGTCTTCTTATTACTTTGTGACCAACTTATTGAAAAGGACAATGACACTCAAAACTTGTAGGATCAATTATTTATGTGAAGAATTTTTAGAATTCAAACTATTGTTACAGTTATTGTTAGAGTTATTCGGGTAGGTCCGTGTCAAACAAGGCAATGTTTATATTCAAACTTCCTCGCGAGTAATCCATGCTCTATCCAAAAAATCAGTAGATTTTTCTCCAACTATCAGTAATCATTTGCTGTCAATTGATAGTGACAAGTAGTTTTGAGTATATAGGGTCCTCCCACGTCACTAGTTACAACTTCGACATTATTCACTAATATATACTTTCCAAATTTTCTTTCCTGGTATGAAAAATGAAATCGCATCATATTAGTTTTACATTGCTGATATGTTTCACCAAATATGGAAGAAATCGATTAGTATACTAATTAGATAAACATATGCAAAGCAATTTAAACTTATGCTATATTATTAACTTTCACAATTACAGTTTTTCTTATTCAAGTGTTTATGATTACAGGAAAATATATGATAACTTAATTAGAATATATTAACGGAAATATTTCAGATATTTATATAATAATAATTGTAATATTAGGCCACTTAAATGTGACATTATTCCTGATACGATTACGACTAACAGCTAGAATGCAGCCTGACAATTTCTGAGTTGTCTTCGGAACATTAGCGCCGAGTTTTCAAAGATTAGCTCAGTGAAAAATATTATGGCATCAGGTCTGGGTACATGGTTGGAGACATGATAAAATCATTCTTATATAGACCGGGAGTCCTAAATTAGACTTTCAACTACGATATTCTAAGTCCTGCCTTCTGGAGTACTGAAAGGTTCATGAGGTTCCTACAATTTATGGAAAAATCCTAGAGTTTCCTAGGAAATTTTCTTGTGAAAAGTGGATTTTACAAACAAAGAAAAAGTAGGTGCTGCCACAATTTTCTGAGTACAGCCAAGTTATTAAACCTATAGGCTACCATTGATTTTTTTGGCAGGAAGGTAGTAATGGGCCTAAGTCCTACCAAGTAAATTAATCAAATATATTTATATCAAAATGACCAAAAAAGTTCTCTCTTCCTAGAGGATAAATTAATTTTCACTTGGAAAATTTTTGATTATTATAGTTGGCAGGGCTAAAAAAATCATTCAATAATTTTTTGCATGTTCATTAGAAAATCGTCCCAGCATATAATTTTGGTTGGAAAATCTAATTTTCACAGAAAAATTCCTATGAAACTCTAGGGTTTTTACATGAATTGTAAATTCCTCATAGAACCTTTCGGTACTCTAAAAGGCAGGACTCAGAAAATCGTGGTTGAACTTCTAATTCAGATCTCTCGGTCTAATAGGACAAAAATGCAAGAACCAATCCCCATTTTTGTCACTTTCCAGATAATATGGTTTGACCAATTGGCTTCAAAATTTTCCAAATTTTTAGCAGATGTACAGTGCATCCCATTTTGGTTGAGATTGCCAGGTTACTCGGTTGTTATTGAAGATAGATTCTTGCGGTTTTCACATACCTCTTCTACTTTTTTGTGAAGCTCAGGATGGCCATATCAGATTTTGCATAAGTGTTTCCATTTATAAGATACAGGGCGATTTTGATAATTTATACTTTTTTGACCCCTTCTATATCTACGAAGTTATTAGAAATACTCTTGCGCTAAGAACTACGTCTAATAGAAAATTTTGAATAGAATCCAGTGGAGTACTCAATTTTTTTTTCCGAGTATGGTTTTGAAGATACTACACAACATTATATATTTCTAAATGGAACACCCTGTATTTTATTATTTCATTGAATTCGTTATTTCTTTCCCTTTAAAATAATGTATAATACAATACACATGGTATTATTAGAAATGCTAAAAAACACTAAAAAGCTGAGTTTTTTGCTAGTAGGCCATGTATTTTCCATTTAAAAGGAGAATCTAACAAATCATTCCATCTGAGATTGTTTATAGGAGTTTATCAGCAAAGAAAAATAATGTTAACAATAATTCAATGACATGAAACACGAAATTTAGGTACCTTAAAGCAACTAATAAATAGTTATACATCGTTCATTATGTATAACAAACACATAATTGGCAAACCTTTCCATCTCGCATGAATCCATTTAAAATTATTATAGAATTCCGCCTTTAGGAACAATATTTTATCTAGTGAGCGCTGAAGAGAAAAACGCAAATCTGATCAAGCTGTCATTGTTAGTAACTATTGTGTTTTCTCGTGTTTGAGTTTACAATATCATTATATAAATAATTATTCGTGAGTTTGCTGGTTGATAATTGATAATGACTAGAAGAGAATTCGTTTTTCAAAATAACGAAAAATACGATATGATACAATGTTTAAATCAATGTTATGAGAATGTTGAAGAAGCTTTAGAACTATATTTCCACAGGTATAAAGTACGAGTATTTTACCAAAAGATATTTCATGAAATCGCGTTTTTAAAACTTTCAGATATCCAGAGAGTAACTATATTTAGACTAAAGAATAATTTACTAAGTTTTGGTGCATATTCTAAACCTCGATCAAAGGTGTATAACAAAGAAAATCAAGAAATGAATGAAATAAATGTGTTAGCTAGCGTTCATGCCTATCCCCAGACTTCTTGTGCGAAATTAGAAAATTACACTGGAGTTTCTCAATCACGGCTCCAAAGAATTTAAAAAATATATAAATTTAAACCTTACAAAGTCAATATTGCCCAGCACTTATATCCTGGTGATGCAGCAAGACGGTTAAATTTTTGCAATTGTTTTTTAGACCAAACCCGAAGGGACAAGATTTTGTAAGGAAAGTTATTTGGTCAGACGAATCTCATATAAGCAGTGCCGGTATATTTAACAGACAGAATTCAAGATACTGGTATGATGAGAACCTGCACTTAATTTTTGAGCGACAACAGCAGGGTCGATTTGGTTTTAATGTAGCCTGTTTCATACTGGGGACAAAAATAAAGTACCGCATTTTTGAAGGAACCCTTACTGCCAATAGGTACTTGACAATCCTAGAAGACTTATTACCCGAAATATTGGAAGATGTTCCCCTCGCCTTACGCAATTCAACAAGATGGCGCCCCTGCCCACAATTCTAGATTAATTGGGCGCTTTTTAGAAAATAATTTTGAAGGATGTTGGATAGGAACACATGTACCAATTAGGTGGCCTCCAAGATCACCCCATTTATCTATATTGGACTTTTATTGTGGGGTTATTTGAAAAATAAAATATATACCAACAGACACAACAGTCGCGAAGAACTTCGTGCCGCAACGGAGGCAGCTTTTCGGGATTTACAAAGGCGACCTGTTATAATTTTAAATGCACTCAGGCGTATTGAAAAGGTTTGCCAATTATGTGTTAGGGAAAATGGACAACAATTTGAACAGTTAAATCAATAAGGTAATAAACAATGTCAAAAATTAATTTTAAGAAAGATATTTGATTTGTAATACTTGTTCTGTTTGTTATATATAATGAACGATGTATAACTATATATTAGTTGCTTTTAGGTACCTAAATTTCGTGTTTCATGTTATTGAATTATTGTTAACATTATTTTTCTTTGCTGATATACTGAAAAATAATAAACTCCTATAAAAAATCTCAAATGGAATTATTTGTTTGATTCTCCTTTTAAATGGAAAATACATGGCCTATTAGCAAAAAACTCAGCTTTTTAGTATTTTTTAGCATTTCTAATAATACCATGTGTATTGTATTATACATTATTTTAAAGGGGAAAAAATAACGAATTCAATGAAATAATAAAATACAGTGTGTTCCATTTAAAAATATATAATGTTGTATAGTATCTTCAAAACCATACTCGGAAAAAAACTTGAGTACTATACTGGATTCTATGCAAAATTTTCAATTAGACGTAGTTCTTAGCGCAAGAGTATAACTAATAACTTCGTAGATATAGAAGGGGTCCAAAAAGTATAAATTATCAAAATCGCCCTGTATCTTATAAATGGAAACACTTATGAAAAATCTGATATGGCCATCCTGAGTTTCACAAAAAAGTAGAAAAGGTATGTGAAAACCGCAAGACTCTATCTTCAATAACAACCGATTAACCTGGCAATCTCAACCAAAATGGGATGCACTGTACAGCTACTACATGTGTGGTAGAGTAGAAACTACGCAACATCTGAATACCATATGTAGGGTATCAAACTTCTCTATACTAAATATACTAGAAACCATAAAGGCGAATGATTTTTCTGTACTGATTCAGTGACTTCATAACTGACTACATGGTTGAAACTTATTGTGGGAATGGAGGAAAGGGACAAGTTCCAACTGGCACTATCTCATGTATTTGCTTTTGCCTGACTGGCCATAGGATGATTTAAGATTAATTCTCAAAGATCTACGTATGGCTTCAAATAAACTAACCTAACTAAAGAAAAGGCGAAATAGATGGGGTTTTTTGATTTGACAACTTTTGGTAAAAAGTATAAAGACGGAAACACTCGGACGGACTCAAACCACAAAGTTCTGTAGCAACCAATGATTTAACAAACCACCAGATTAACGAGGAGTTTCCAAAGAAGCCAAGTTGAGAAGTTAATTCACAAAATGTCATGGGCATGTCTTTTAGACATCGGGACTGTTTATAAGCTTGTTGTTAGGTTTTCTTACTTCAATAATACTATAAATGAAACAAAGTAATTCTTTGATTCGGCCTTGAAGGTCACATACAAGGTCATATTCAAGATAACTACAACCATTTGCAGTATATTCTTAACAAAAATGGAGTGCGAACCTTGTCAAAAAAGTAGTTATTTCAAAACACATCTAAATATAGAAAATACAGCAAAGTATTTTGTTTATTTTTAATGTTAAAAAATAATTCTCTACGTTGTGAAATAAATGTCATTTAAATTGAATAGAAAAATATGTGGGACTGAAGTAAATTTATTTATACACGTTCTTTAAAGCATTCAAATTTTTCTAACTCATAACGAATTCTTTTCTTATTCAATTGAGACGTCATTTTTATTGATCAGTAGTTGAAATTTGAAATCATTTTCGTTTTCCTTACGCAACACCTGCACCCATAACACAGAATAAAAGTCACTTCTAACAAGTGTCAACCGTGACTTCCACGGCCAACTATTATTCCATTTCTCATAAATCCACGAAGCCGCGCACATATCTCGACCGTAACAAATGAATAACGTTGGACTCTTTCTTCGCTCACCCACACACGAGAAGAGGAAGACGCATTATGTGATATCCAAGGTGGCTATGGATGGAAACATAAGAATTATTTACGGCATAAACATGGAGATTTGTTGGTGGATGTCTCTTTCTGTTATTTTCTGTGCGTTGCATGAGCTTTGTGATGCTTTTTCACGATCGAGACAAAGTTTACGTTTACACTGAGAAACAGAACTATGAAGTTATGTATCCTTATTTCTGTAAAAACTATAAAAGCGAATTTGAAACAAGTTTTATAAACTGAAGTGATGTTAAAACTGGGTCTTAAGATATTACTATATTTTGTACATGAATAGCATACACTCCCACTTCATTTAATATTTAGAACAGTTAATTCAACCTCTTGAATACATTGTGAGAGTTGTTGAGATAGTCCAAGCATTATTCTATTTGAAGTTTTCCTCAAACCCTTCCAAACAATTTCTCGTTGCTCTATATCATAACTTTCATTCAATCTATCATCTATCATCAATTTTGTATTCCTCGTTTTATTTTACCTCTTTTAATCCAAGTAGAAATTGTCCCAGATGTTCAATGTCTAAGCAATTCATTTGCACTCACTCAACTCACTGCTTATCTTTAGATGACACTGAAATCAGATATCTTAACTGTAACTCTCTAAATTAGTAGATAACGGATTTGGTATCCGCCTGGTATCATTCGGGTCATCTTATATGTGAGACACTCAGCCGCTATCGTACTCAATAAATCACCTCCAAATGCCCTCTAGGCACCTGGATCCGTCTACACCGAGATTGACCTCGGGTACTCTGATTCTATTTGAAGCTATCTTCATCATCTTCTCTGTCATATACTACGCTCCACACGACTGTCAGTTCCCTTCCCTCCACAACGCGATCTACTCTCCTATCAACATATCTAATTTACCACACAGCTATTTCCAAGTCTGGTACTCAAAAAAACCTATCTTCGTCCTTATCGTGCATCTCGCAGTAGATGTACACTCCCGCTTTAAAATCATATCAGTTGTCCCACGGCTAACATTAGGTTAGATATAATTTTCCCCCTTCTGACAAATCAGCCACTATTTTCTCTTTCTTTCTATCTATGCCTTTCCAGAAGAATCTGTAATAATTTCTCTAAATTCTGCAGGTAAATCGAACTGGCAACTCCTGTTGACTCGTTTACATATCCGATCCGTTCTGAAATATGTCTTTTTTGTATTAAATATGTATTTTCATATTAAAGGTTTATTTTTCTTTTAGAGACTTGTTTTCCTCATCACTTGATCTTCAGTCTAGCTGATTCTCACCTGAACCAGAAGAATACTTTGATTAATGTTTGTTAAATAAAGTGTTCTAAAAATATGTTTTATCGTTCTCTTGCATTTTTAACATATTGTGGTCGATTTCAAAGTCGCCTACAATGATTGCCTCTGATTCTCTCGTCTCGTAATCAAATTTCTCTATTTACAGCTTCGTTTTGTAGTTCTCCGAAGGCTCTTATTTCTTTCTACTGGCAAATATTTCTAAGCCAGAATAATTTCCCTTTCCTTCTTATTCCCCTTTTTCCCTTCTCGACTTTACCTTGCTGAATAAGGTTTTAAGGTGATACCGTTATCCACATATTATATGTCTCAGATTTGCAATTTTTCTTTTTGTTAGTTCAGCTCTTTGAAGCACATCTTCAGTTCATACATAATGAACCCATGTCATTTTGAGGTCGTCGAGTCCACAGTTGGAAAGCTTCAATTATGTTAATTGTAGTTGTTTTCAAATTCCACGCCTCCATTCCATACAACAGGACTGACAAGACCTAGCAGCTGACCATTCTGAATCTGGGCTTACGCTTATGTTCCTGTCAGTAATTAGTTTATTTAGTTTTAGGAAGGTTATGCGTACCTGCTCAATACTCTATTTTATTACTCTAGTTTTCGCGTTTCATTCATTAACTCTACATGCCAGTTATTTAAATTGTGTGACTCTTCCAATGTTATTTCCATTTATGTGTATCCGATTGTCTGCTATTCTATTCCTACTTTTTACCATAGACTTGGTTTACCTAATGTTAATTTTTAAGCCTAAGCTTTAGTAATCTGATTTATTAATGTCTATGGGATCACCTGCATTATCTGTTATTACAGTGGTGTCATCTGCATACCTAATCTTGTGGATAGGAATCCCCTTACTTTAATGGGTTGTTCGGGACTGCTTCCATAAATACTCTATTTACATACAAGTTTAACAATGGTACATTCTCATCTATTAAGATGCCTATACTATATCGGAGGTTTAAAACATGACTGTTATTACCTGAACAATAAAGAACTTTTCCATTTGAAATGATCATCCCTTTGCGCGGCCAGCGGACTTCATTCACTTCAAGGATATTTATTTTCATTCTATTCATTTCTTGTATTAAGTTCTCTAACCTCCCAGCTGTGAGTAATGTTCTGGCAGTCCAAGTCGCTCTTTTCTTTGTCTCTAGATGGCATTGGCTGATTCTTCACGCCTGCTTACAAATTAAGTCCTGTCCGAGACTAAAGGCCCTTAATCTTTGATTTTCCAACATTCATAAGATTTCTTCGAATAAATATCCTGGGGATATCTGAACAGATTTTTACGGCAGTGGTTTCTCGTAGCCTTCTGCATGTTGTTGACCATCTGTTGGTTCAGCAGCTTTTAGGGATAATCCCTTATCCCAAGGAGAAGGCAGTGTCCTAGTCTCTTTCTATATATTTTCAGCTCTTAGCTGTTGTCTTAGAGTAGGGGAACTGTTTATTCCTGCAGTCGTTCTATTACACCTTTAAAATTACCAACACTTATTACGTTTGTTTAAATTTTTTTTGCACTTTTATTCATATCGCCACACAAAATAATTTGTAGGTAGGTCTAAGAAGCGCAAACATGCCATCCACCATCAAAAAAGTAACTTAACTAAAAAGCATGAAATATTTTTTTTACCGTATCAACTGAAAATTAATATATATTTTTGAACCTAGTACATAGTTGCAAAAGTTACGTAAATAATTATTATAGCGTTTTTATTAGTGCAATGGCATAATTTGATACAGTTTTTAATTCTAATTACCTCTATTTGAGAACAACTTTAGATATTAACAAAAATAAAGGTACTTCACTCTTAAGGAAAATTCCTATTTATTGCCAAACCTCGTGTACAGTTAAAAAAGTGATATTAAATGATTACAGTATATGTTTTAGACTATGTAAATGTGTTTATGAAGAACTTTTCTCTTAAAATTAGTAATAAAAAAATCGTTTGATTTATGACTACTGCATATTCAAACTAATTGAAAAACTTCACAGTTGATTAACTGACATTTATTTTGATTAACTCTAATTTCTTTTTAATTTATTGTAACCCAAGCTCCGAAGAGAAAAAATTTAATATTTTAATGCCAGCGCATCTACCAAAGTTTACTAATAAAAAAAGTCGTTAAAAAAGTTTTTTCAGATTTCTGAAAAAAGGTAAAAGCTATGTTATTGAAAAAATATGGGACCACTTTGGGATCCCTTGGAACAGCATCCAGTATAAATGGTCGAAATTCATTGAGCTGTTTTCTTAAAACCATGATGTCCCGCTTTTGACATTCGATGCTTCCAAATGTCTCATAATGTCTAAAATAATTATCAGAAAGCAAACGCACTACTTACTTTATGCAGTTCACAACAGAAATATTGATCATACCAGATACAATTATAACATATTATCATGTGCATTACGAACCTGTTTAACAGATATCTGTTTTCAGTTATAACATCACATAACACTTTCTGAGTTATTTCTTTAGCTGCTAACGTAGCTATCTTGCCACCAGCTGGCAATCACAAAATACCATATTCAGCGAGAAAAAACAGTAACTTTTGATAAGCATGCCGCAGAATAAAAGTACAATTCCTGCAAATATAGGCTAAATGTAATAAACAAATGTAATTTCAGAACAATTATCTCAGCCTGCTTATTTGACTTGCCATTACCAGAACATTTCCTTAATATGCCTGCACAAACAACCAACAATATTCCTCGTCCCTAGAGAAAAAAAATCTTTCTTGATACTCCCGACACAAAAGGTATTCAAATCGCTGTCTTCTTATGCGTATTTCTTCTATACTAACGTTTTTGTGGCGTGCTCCAAAGCCCTAAAGTATTATGTTAACTAAATTCCGTCGAGGAATAAAATCCCTTTAATACTGTATATTATTGGAAGAGTATCAAGGAGGCACGGGACGGGCAAAGGCAAAAGCATGGAACACAAAGTATCCGAAGGGTCATAAATACCCTTGGAGTGGAATAAATGCGGCGGCACACGCACCTCCATGCAAATCCTGCCTCCTGCGCCTCTTTTGTGCAATAACGGTGGGAAAAAAGATAGCGAGATTCTTGAAGGATTTATGGTTTTATAAATGAACGGGGGCACATGTGCAACTCGACGTTGAACGGGGGCGAAAGGTGATATGATTAGGCAGGGTATAAAGTATTTATTAGAACCAGCTTTGTCATATTTTTGCCGAGTTGTCTGAACATTCTGAGATTCTTTTTGCTAAGATTATAGTTTATAATATTATACCATTTAAAAACTTTATACTTAATTTGTAATTACATTATTACTTGAACAAAAAGGTTTTTAAAATCATTCTTACTGATACGTAATTACGAATGTAATTTGATCTAAGGAACGTTATAGATATTATTGAGAAGTGGTGCGAAAATGAAAATGTGTTCAAATCAGTTAGCAACAAAGAAAGCCAAGACAGTAAAAAGCATCAATCTAACTACTGCAACAAAGTGCACTTGGAGGTCGAATTTGATCCAGACAGTTGTTTAGAATCTTTCTATTTGATCTAAAGAACATTATAGATACTATTGAGAAGTGGTGCGAAAATGTGTTCAAATTAGTTAGCAACAAATAAAGCCAAGACAGTAAAAAGCATCAATCTAACTACTGCAACAAAGTGCACTAAGACGTCGAATTTGATCCAGACAGTTGTTTAGATCCTTTCTATTTGATCTAAGGAACATTATACACATTATTGAAAAGGTAAAATTTATATCTATATCTATATTTTTTATTTATTCATGTGCCCCTTGAAACCTCTAAGAAACTGCTCCTAAGAAAAATTAAATGAAAATGAGTGGCCTATCATACCGCTTTTGAAAAGGATTTCAATATTCTATAGAGCAATATAGGACATTTTAATTTAATTAGCTAGTCAGACGTACAACTCGTTTGGACTTATTAGGTACAAAATATCTACCAATTTATCGGAAGCTGGGTGTAATACACTAACATTACGCTCGCCAGGATAATCGAAAAATATAATATGACTATATTCTGCAGCAGTAGTACGAGTTGATCTCAATCAAGTTTTTACGCATCGATGGATCAGAAGATAGCCCCACATAAAATATTCAGTTAAGTCAGATTGGAAAAAAGGGGTTGCCTTTCAGTTCTTCCGATCCATCGATGCGGAAAAACATGATTGATATCAACTCGTGCTGCTGCTGCATAATGTCGTGTAGCTCCATCTTGTTAAAATCATTTTTATTTTTATTAACCCTAGCGTAAGGTTTGTGTATAACACACAGGATGTAATAAATTGGTAGATATTTTGTACGTAATAAGTCCAAATAAGTTGTAGGTCTGAGTAGCCACGCGGGGTGCCAAAGGCAATAGTTGGGAGGCAGATCGCTGTTGAGAGGCGACTGGTGAAGTTTTTGGATAGTGTGAAAGTTGTAAGCAATAATTTTTTCCGTTTTACTTTAAAATTTCTTTGGTCTTCGCATTCCACATAATTAGTATGTCTGACGAAGAAGAAGAATGAAGATTATTACGTATTTTTGAATGTTGATTCTTGCATAATTCCGGCAGTGAGTTCAAAGTCGACAGTTGTAGTCAAAGAACATGTGAAAGTGATAACAAGAGATAGGAAATAAAAATGAGAGAGAATGAGAAGGTGAGAGTGAAGTGACAGACAATATTTCACAATCAACATGGTACACGTTTGGTTCAAATGTAGGTAACCGTTTTGGATATATGGAACATGCTATTTTCACATGTGAATATTGTACTTGATCTGAAGTTGAATAAGTTAAGTTTGAATAGAAATATATTACACATATTTCACAATTTGTTTAGAATATGCTAATGTTATTGTTTTTATAATTTACTGACAATTTTCAACTTCCATACTATGCTTCACAATGTTAATTTACTTAATAATTATAAAAAAAATTTAAAGGGTGAGTTTTTTCTGATGATCAGTATGGGGATCTCGGAAACTAGCGGAGATAGAGCAATGGTTAAAATGGGAAAGATTTGTAGTTTTACTGGCCCAATTTAATGACACATTCGGATTTCTGTAAAAAGTCATAGCCTACTAGATATTTTGAAAAAACGAAATTCTTTCGATTTTGTCAAATCCCTCTAGCTCCTTTGTTTTTGATTTTCTAAAAAAAGAGTTAATATAAAAATTAAACTGAATTGTATCCCGAATATGATTGTCATGTCCTCGTTTGCGAGACAGCTCTCGTTTTCGAGATATGACACAAACTTATCTTTTTTTGAATAGAAACCATAGTTGGCTATGACCTCAAAAAATCGGACATTTTTAGAGATTTGCAACGATATAATACTTGATATAGTTATTCATAAAAATAATGGAGTTATGGATGCTTTAGTCTCTTATTTTCACTTATAACGTAGGTAACCACGAAAAAGATTGTTTTCACTTTGACGTTTTCTCATTTGAGAGTAATTCCATTAGTAGTGCTGAACTGACAGTCCATATTGACAAGTTTTCGTGATAACGAAGAAAAACTGAATATGGAATCATATGCCATAAAAGTTCAGTTCGTGCAGCTGAGGAATACTTTCATAGATATTTTAATCGTCGTCTACCTGCTCTATGTACATTTAAGACTCTTTACGATAATTTAGGCAGATATGGATCTTTTATTAAACCACCAATGGAACGTAATCAAATTAACGAAGCAGCACGAACAAAATGTTTTGGCAATGGTAAATCAAAATCCATTTACATCAACTCGTCAGATTGCGGCAGAAACTGACACATCTCAACGAACTGTAGTTCAGGTACTGAAAACGCACAAGTTCCACCCATACAAACTTTCAGTTTCTCAGACTTTGCATGCTGGTGACCAATATCGACGTATTTTGTTTTGTACATGGTTTAGAGACATGTGCCTTGACAATACACAGATTCCATTAAAGGTGTTATGGTCAGATGAAACTAGATTTACTAACTGCGGTATGTTCAATAGATAGAATGAGCATATCTGGGCTAAAGAAAACCGTTTCCATGTAGAACAAAGACGACCCCAGACAAAATTTGGTTTTAATGTTTGGTGTGGTATCATAGGGTCTACTGTTCTGGGGCATTTTATCTATGATGAATCACTTACTGGGGAGCTCTACTTGCATTTCTTGCAATACACTTTTCAAGACATACTGCATAATTTGAATTTGAGAAATTGTTTAGAGGTTGAGTGGTTTCAGCATAACTTGTTATTAGTAAGACAACACTTAGATAATATCTATTCAAACTCTTGGATAGGAAGAAATGGCCCTCGCAAATGGCCACCCCGGTCTCCCGATTTAACAGTTATAGATTTCTATTGATGGGGTGCGCTAAAAACAAATTATACCAAACTAAGTATGAGACAGTTGGTGACCTAAGGGAGGCGGTATTATATGCAATTGAAGACATTGAGGAAAGCGGTGATGTCAATCTTAAAAAGATGCAATTTTTGTCTAAATAACAATGGCGGACTTTTCGAAAATAATTTGTAACCATTATTAATTACTTTAATTTCTTAAGATTTGAGTAAGTACCTATTTATTTAATTTTTTCGTTATATCTGATATACCTAATGAAAAAATTGTTCAATGTTTTTTGGAATAGTTAGTAATAAATCAGTCTATTTCATAACTATATAATAGTGAAAATAAGAGAGAAAAGCATCCATAACTCCGTTATTTTTATGAATAACTATATTGAGTATTATATCGTTGAAAAGCTCTAAAAATGTCCGGTTTTTGGAGGTAGTCAATTATGGTTTCCATTCAAAAAAAGAGAAGCTTGTGATATATCTCGAAAACGAGAGCTGTCAAGCAAACGAGGACAAGACATTCATATTCGGGATACAATTTCCTTCAATTTTGATGTCTACACTTTTTTTTATAAAATCAAACACAAAGGAGCTAGAGAGATTTGACTAAATCGACAGAATTTCGTTTTTTCAAAATATCTAGTAAACCATGACTTTTAACAAAAATCCGAAAGTGTCATTAAATTGGGCCAGTAAAACTGCAAATCTTTCCCAATTTAACTATTGCTCTTTCTCCGCTAGTTCCCGTAATCCCCATACTGATCATCAAAAAAAAACTGTATATTAGCATAAGACAAGGTATAATATAATGAATTGTTAGATATTAATTACCCAATAAGGTAAAAACTACTAACAGATTTGTGTTTTATTTAGGACACAGATAGTTTGTAACCTGAATTAACACAAATACCCGTAATTGACTTATTTTAGCATTAGACAATCTATAATATAAGGAATGTTTACAGAGTTGTATATGTGCTACCAAATCATGAAAAAACGAGTCCCAGATTTGTATTGGATTTAGTACAAAAATACTTTGTAACCTGGATTTACACAAATGATAACGCTCACTCCTGTAAATGACATATTTTAGCATTCGATAAGATGTAATATAAAGAATGTTTGCATAAGTGGAAGTTTGTCAGCCAATCATGTAAAAACGACTAACAGATTTGTATGAAATTTTGATGCTTTTTATTAGGAAATTGACATGGTTTAGCAATATACCTGATACAATATAAATTTTAAAAATATAAGGTCAAGCATTTGTAGCCTTTTAAAGAATACTGTTGTAATATTACTGGTATATTCGCATTTGTTGACAATTAGCATGTCCAGAGTTAATTGTCAATACGGCGTTGACTGAGAGAATTAGTTGTATAATGTTAGGGTACTTTTTGTTTGCTAACAAATTGCATTATTTGCAGCAGACATAAACTCGTTTTGTGATATTCCTTAAAGTCATGTACTGTCAAAATGGCTAAGAAAATCACATTCCGAACAATGTAATAATAATTTAAAACCGCCTTACAACTTACGTAAGAATAACTGAATAGTTCATAATTCAGGCTTTTCTCAATTTACAGAACACATTCTATTGCCTGCTTTCCATCTCCTTTGACAGTCGTACACATTTACCTCATCGTAAGAGAACATAAATAAAAAGCTTCACATAATACCTTGAATATATATCTAAACTATACACTGAGAAGAAAATTATCATTTATATTACTGCAGATGATTTTGAGAATAAACTACAATGTATAAGAGATTTTGCGTAAATATATTAGCAGCCGAACGCCAAATAATTCTTTTTATTGTGGAAGACTTTAACTGCATGGCAAGTTTAATAATATCACTGATATTGGTAAAAAAATCAAATTACAAAAACCCGGTTCACTAATCAGAATAGCCTCTTCTAATTTTCATTTTAAATTTTGTTTACTAGCGTACTCAATTATCTATTCGTTTGTATAATATGTATTTTATGTGAGTTTGTCTTGCATATACACGTGTCGGCAAGGAAAAATTATTTTCGTACAGTCCAACTGTTATGCTATTTTTTTAAGGTGTTAATAATAGTAAATAAAATTAGGGAGTTATAACAAAAGCATATTATTGCTAGTTGTAGTACGTTTTCAAAATCATGTCTTACTCAGCATTGTAGATATTCTAAAAATACTAATAAATTGGTAACAAAATTCTACACAAAACTGAGTCAAATACCAGGGTATGTCAGTTAGAATAAGAAATGTATTTGCATTTAAAAGCCGATAATATCGAAAAAAAATGACATTATTGATAGAGAAATGCTAACTTGACTTATTTGGCGCTACTTTACTAAATATTGTCTAACATGGCCTTATAGTTGAATCATTTGGTAGGTTTGCCTAGAAAGTTTTCATAGATTTTTGAAAATTGGTAATTCTATAAATTTCCACGTGTTCTTTCCAAATTTCTACTTTGCCACAAGATACCTACCTTTGAAGCTTGCACTGTTATATTAGACATCAAAGAGCGGCAGTTATTTGAGACTGAACGATGGAATCGAAAGCTTCTTACAAAATATTCTTCCTCTCTCACCTCCCTCACTGTCTCTATTTTCTTTCTTTGTGGCACTCTTAATAATGGATATAAATACCAGTTGAATTAAAATAATTATCGCTATTTTGTTACGATTCGAGTATTAATCCTAATTTAATTCTTAATTTAAATATATTTGCAAATAAATATTATCTGTTGATAAATAGTTTTGTTCATCAGAAGTATTAGAAGACAAGTTCTCAAAGGAAAGTTCGTTTTGTTCTTACCTAGCATAATTACAAACACATAATGTTTAATGTCTAAGTACTTCTTGGGAAATAACACCACAGTTTAAAGAAAATTGCTGTATATTCCAAACGTTTCGGGGTCTAGATCAGACCCCGTTGTCAATGGTTAAGAAACTTGGATAAAAAAACGCACAATTCTAAGATGTAAATTAAAATATTTGACAATGTGTATTATTTGATTTCTGACGTAACTAAGAGAATTTTATTTGCAATGTACAAGGTAGCACAAAAACTTCTAAAGATCATATAATCATAAAGTACCTTTCAAATTGGAAGAAGTGCGACTTTTTTCTTCATTGAATTTATTGATGTTAGAACAGTTGGTTTTTGCTCTGTCATATAGAGATTTAATGACACCTCTTTTTACTGAATTTGGATGATTAGAGTTAAAGTTGAGATACCTGTTAGTATGAGTCGGTTTTCTGTAAACTTCTGTTTCAAATGTTGATTGTGTTTTGGTTATTAAAATTCCTTAAGATTATGTTCCCAAATGACGAATATGTCATCAACATAACGCCACCAATCCAAAGGTTTAATCTGTTTTGAGAAAATTGTTTGTTCTTCAAATTTTTCCATAAAAATGTTGCTTAAAGCGGGAGACAAACAGGAAGCCATTGCCATGCCAAAATCTTGTTGGTAGAAGTCATCATTTAGTTGAAAATATGTTGTCTTTGTACAAAATGTTAGTAGTTCCACTATTGTATTAATGGACAATTGAGTATGTTGATTTAGTAAAGAATATTGTTCTAATAGTTATTTTACTATGGGAAGTGTTTTGATTACAGGAACGTTATTGTATAGATTCACAATGTCAAAACTTGCTATATAACAGAGCAAAAACCAACTGTTCTAACATCAATAAATTCAATGAAGAAAAAACCTTTATAAAAAATGTACTTTCTGCCAATCATTACCCAAATAAATTTATTAATAACGAGTTAACAAAATCGAATACCAAACAATCCCTAACAACCAACATCAAACTTCACCAAGCAACACTGACTTCCAAGATAATCACATTAATACAATAACTATACCATACATACAAGGTCTATCAGAAAGGACTAAAAAGAGTGGGAAACAGATATAATATCAAAACATCATTTAAAACAAGAAATACACTAAAATCAATTGTATCAAAAACCAAACCAAATAACACAACTCAAAATACAAAAAATTGCATTTATAAAATCCCTTGTGAATGTAATAAATTCTATATTGGAGAAACGTCTAGACCTCTGAATATTCGAATAAACGAACACAAAAATTACATAAAAAAACGACAGTTTGAAAAATCTAAAATTTGTGAACATGCTTGGGACCTTGGTCATTAAATACAGTTTCAAAATTCAATTATATTACACAAAGAAGAACAGAACACCAAAAGAAAACTAAAAGAGTCTGCTTTAAATTTGTTAAATGAAAACGATTGTATCGCTACTACCTCCGTAGAATTCCGTCGTTCCTTGTTGCCGATGATTAAGGAAGAAATTGCTAATGGTCATGTCGTTGTGAACAACCCAATATCGGGATAGTTCATAAGGTTTTTTTCCTAGGTTTTCCCTTATGATTTTAATGGGATCACTGAACCAACAAAGTTCTTTGGTCGCATTTTTGGCGAATGCACTATCTTATAACAAAGTCGCACCTAGGAGCGCCACATAAAATTCTGAAGATCTCCCTTTCAAATTCTTCCAATTTGAAAGGAACTTTATGATTATATGATCTTTAGAAGTTTCTGTGCTACCCTGTATATTACGAATAAAATTCTCTTAGTTACGTCAGAAACCAAATAATACACATTGCACAAATATTTTAATTTACATCTTAGAATTGTGCCTTTTTTATCCAAGTTTCTTAACCATTGACAACGGGGTCTGACCTAGACCCCGAAACGTTTGCAATATACAGCAATTTTCTTTAAACTGTGGTGTTATTTCCCAAGAAGTACTTAGACATTGAAAAATATGCCACAAATATCATTCAGAAAACAGCATAATGTTTATACAAAACATTATGTTGTTATATACTCAACGGTAGCAACAATTTCAAATTTTTAAGTTCTTATTCTATTTAATATTAAAATGTGTTTAATTCAGTTTATGCGAATTGATAATAGTACATAAAATTAATAAATGATGACATAATATTAAACAAAGTATAATTGTTCTTGGTTTGGAACCCGAGAACTTTGGATCTGCAGCCGTGCGTTTTAGACTCTTGACCACTCTTGCCTTTAATTCAGTTATATTATTTCGAGGATATAAAAGTTCCGGATGAACGTAATACATCAGTGCGTCTTTGAGTGGTAAAGGTACTCTATTTATTTCGATTACAAATCAATGTAAACAAAGGCCATGTTTTGCTTAATGTGTATCCTTCTACGAGTCTATATTTGTTGAGAATATGAAAGTTGCCTTTTTGTGTGGTATTCTTTTTTTATTTCCGACGTATGTCAAGTTCCTGAGTTTATTAGAACGAAAAGATAATGTTGTGCAGGTATTGTAAAGTACTTGGATGATATAATGGTTTATTTCCTATTTATTATTAATTTTCTATAAAAGAAGAGACTTTTAATATATTACCTGGTCTCTGTATTTTACACAGAGGACTAAATTGGATGGGTATTTTAAGATCGAAGCAGTGTATGCTATAGCTCCGTAGGTCGCTTGTGTTGTGTCGAAACAAATGAAATTTAAAGTTATACGTTTCATTTCCTTGCTCATCTATTTTTGTATGTGTAAGTGTGGGTCACCGTTAAGAAGCTTTTGCTTCAAAATAGCTGTAATAGTAAATTGCATGTGCTTTAGGCCCACTTGAGTTACCCTGGAAAAAATCGATCCATTTTTATATTTTTGCCAAAACGCGGGTTGAAGTAAACTTTACACAGCTCTTGCATGAAACATATGAGTTGCACAAAAAAGATTACTAAATAAATTTATAAAAGCAGCAAAAATATATTCAAATAGTCCTTGGAGAATATATGTGACATTCTATTTAAGAAAACGTTACTTTAACGTTATATTATTTTGAATAACCATTATATACCTGAAAATACTTTTAAAGTGTAGCCCTTAGCTGATTATTGTGTTTGGCGAATGTTTTTTTTTTCAAAAATTTCAACAGGACTCAGTACCGTTACGATGAAATAAACGGATTCAAAATAGACGAAGACGGTGTGTAGTTTTCGGCAGCAGCGGTGATTTAAAATCGTGAATAACATTGTTAGACAAGAAGAATAATGCGGTATGCGGCAATACTTGATCACGTTGTGACTTCGATTGGGGTTTTGTAGCATTTTTAAAGCTTCTAAAAATATTTCGAATCGTCGAGAACGCTTCAAGCTGTCGTGAAAATATGTCGAACGTTGTTTATTACATCGAAATTTGTCTGTTAACAAGTTTTAGTGGCACTTCAGGTCTAGTAAGAGATAACGGTATCAAGGAGAAGTGTTTATATAACTATTAAATAAATTGTTGAAACGGTTCTCAGTTCAGTTAGATTCTCGGTAATCAAATGTGATATAGTAAGTGGGGACAACGATTTTTTTTGAACCAGAACAAGTCTGAGTAGAATAACAAATTACGGGTGCAATAAATGGCAGTAATTATTCAATGAATAATAGCAATTTTCTAAATAGTTATGTTATTTCTTTCAATTTCAAACAAATTCATTGTTTTATTTATTCTTTATCGATCGTTTTTAAGGTTTGTAGGGTTTCCTACATCAGATATACTCTTTACCTAAAATGAGATAATGCCGGGTAAATTTTTGTCATGTGTATACGAAAACTGTCAAAAATATGAATTTGCCACATGTTAAGAATCTAATTTTTAAGCCCATTATTTAACATTTATTCCATGTAGTTTCATCAATAAAATTAGACATCAATGAAGCTTATTGGAACCATCTCAAAATAACGAAAATAATATAAATAATGATGCCAATCAGTTTTAGGCATACATAAACTCTCAACAGGGTACCAATGCTATTCCGTCAAATATGAAATACATTATAATAGTAAAATGATTAGCCGATTTCTAGTGATCTACCGGTTATAATTGTTTCTAAGTGGTTTGAAACAAACACATTCTAGCGGTCTTGGTTAATACCAATGACATCACGAAAACGTCACAACTGAGCCCTTTGTTATGTCATTGATTGAAATATTCAACCGGTAATAACCCAAAGCAGTAGTTGTTTTTGATTGTCTGTCTCTTTTTTAAATGACATTTTAGGTTATGTATTTATTTTTATTTCTAATACATATAATATTTCAATACAAGGAAATTAATGTTAATTTATATTACAAAGTTTGGATAGCTATTACAATTGTAATCGATGTTTTACATTTTTGGATATTTGTTAGAGAGTTATACCAATATGTTTATATTTAAGCTAAATCTACTACATGTAAGTTTTATCTTATCACTTGCTTATGCTTATTAAACTATCTTATGTAGCCATGTACATCAAGAATATCAATATTTGAATACTAATATCAACGGTATGATGTCCTCCACTATATTTTTTATATAACACCTTATTTTGGTCGGTTCTAACAACAGCTCCAATTAATTGTTCAAAAGTTTTTCTCTGCATTCTAAATAACTTGAAAAAATGATCATCATTATATCTAAGCATCCAGGTCTCGGGATACAGTTGTTTTGGGACAATGGAATGTTCTCTTGTAAGAAAATAGGCTAAATATTTATTTAAATTATATGTAAACAAAAAACTATACAGGTAAAATTCCAATCTTCATAATCAAAAAATAAGATACCACAAATATTTAATGATAAATTTCTGTCCATTTTATCAAAATTATCACTTGAACGATTAAATAATTACAGGAGCTACAAAGTTATTCACATATGTGTATATACTTAAAATAATTAAACATATGATCAGTTTTGGTTCTACTTTCAGTGTTCAAAAGGATTATGTCAAAGTACAACCAGTGTCAGCCAAGGGCATAACCAAAGTTATAACTGGTTGATCGCTAGAAATCGGCTATTGTTTAAACACACAACAAATTGTTGAGTGTTTTCAGCAGGGCGTACACGAACTCTTCGAATAATTACACTTACTGTGATGATCAATTGAACTATAGCTACTTAAATAGTACAGAATTTACAACATCCGAAATTTTAGCTGCCCTACAACAACTGTAGCCTAAGCACGCAAAAGGTCCTTATCAGATTCCAGAGTTTATAATACGCGATTTTGCAGCTGTTCTTGCTAATTCTTTGACAAAGATATTTTATTTAGCTTTAATAACCCGGGAATTTCCTACTGTTTGGAAACTGTCGAGGATTTGACCACTGCTCAAAAAAGGAGACAAAAGCAATATTGTCACTATCATCTGTAATTTTGCCAAAGAGATGGTTTTCATAATCTGCTTTACTTGCATGTACTAGGTCAGATTACAATACACCAGCATGGTTTTGTTAAACAAAGATTCGCCATTACTAACCTTTTTTGTTAATCTCCTTACATATCTGAACATCCAGATATGAATAAACAAGTTGTTTATACCGATTTTTTAAAAGCCTTCGACAGACTTAATTACGGCATTCTGCTTATTATATTATTAGAATCATATTTTACGAGCACAATGCAATCCGTTAACTAAAGTTGTTTCAAGTCATCAGAAATTGTCTCCAAATCGGGGGTTCCGCAAGGCTCCATATTGGGGCCACTATTAGTTATCATGTTTATAAATGGCACTGTTGGTGTTGATGTCCAATATTGTTATGACAATTCATCCGAAAGCTAGTGCAATCGGTCATCAACCAGTTCGTGGAAGGGACATTATTCAGATACTTCTGGGAATCCGAAATGTTTTGTCTCTCAACATGCCGACCGCTGCCGTTACTGGAAATTTCCTTGAAGCTTTCAGAACACATGAAAGAAGTTTCCCGATAGTTCGTTGACTTGCCAGAATAATTCCGAGAGAAATATATAAATACGGACAGCTGGCGATAGGATTCATTCAGTATTGGGTATTCGAAGGTCGTATTGTTAAGTTACGATAAATTGTAAATAATTTCTGTGAATATAAATTGTGTTAAAGTAGTGGAAATAAATTAGAGTGAATTGGACTGTGGTTTTAAATAAATCCAAGAACTGAACAGAACCCGACTGTGAAAATAAAAACATTACAATATCTTCTGATATTTACCAGACGGTAAACGCCTATTTTGTTAAAGTACTTTGTCAAGACCGTACAACATTAGAGAACTTGGTGTTCGTTTTGATAATAAATTAAATTTTAATTTGCATGTTGAAAATACTGTACAAGTAGGTTATACAATTCAAAAGTCCAAGGGCTTCTCAGACACAAGCATAATAAAAAAGTAATCACCTTTTCTAATCTGATGTATAATGTTTAGTTACGAGTTGTCTTTAATTTTGATATTGCCTGTCCTATAATTGGTCTTTGTACTGTTGGATAGTGTATTAATAAGTAAATAAAAATAAATAAAACCCCTTTTTAAATAAAAAAATTAAAAAATTCACATAATTCAAGTACACATTCGTTTTATTTCAGATTTTGAATCACTCTGTACAAATTTAAGCCATGTATTTCACATAGTGTCCTGGTTAGAACAGTAAAAAATAACTTGCGGGGAGTTTTTTATGTCCTCTCTTACTGAGGGTTCAGACATCACTTCCAAAATAAAACAAACAAAACACATAGAGGGCTTTCATTTCAAAACTAGCCACACAAAATAACTTTTAAAATATCTAAAAAAGAAAAAGACAAAAAACCCGTTACCTACCTTACATTTAAGGGGGGGGGGACATCTTACACGTATCGGTCAACGTGCAGGTTTAACCCCTAAGCGGGGGTGATTATCACTTATACAAGTTTAAATACAAAGGGGTATCATGTGATACCTATTTTTCAAGTTTTCTTTCTTGCCAAACTTTTGTAACATCATTTTTTAAATTCAGGTTATTTTTTACACACTAATGACCAAGAAACCGTAAAAAATATATATTTTTAAATAATTAAGCCAAAATTGGTTTAGTGCGGCTTTTAGGGTCTTTGATCACGAATCTGCCGTCAAATTTTGGAAAATTCAAAATGGCGGATCCAAGATGGCGAAGAAAAATTAAAAAAATTAGCCGTTTTGCACCAAACTTGTTATAGGGGGGTTATGAGTTCGCTGATCACGAATCTAATAGTCAAAATTCAAGATGTGGTACCCAATATGGATGCTGCAAATAAACCACCACACGAAAATTTCATACACCATCTTGAATTTTGTAAATTCCCGCTTCATGATCAGAGACCCTAAAAACCCTTATATACTAATTTTGGCGTATATCGGTTGATTTTACAAGTCAACATCACCACCAGTCATAATTGTCATAATCTGTCATGGAATTCTTTACAATGTAAAATTTTGAAGTAAAATATTTTTCATAAGGATCATAAGTTTCATCAAAATTATTATAGCCGTTTGTTGGAAATTAGTAACAATACATCTATATAAAAAAGGCAAAGACAAAACGGTTCCGTACCATTTTCTCTTCTGACCCCCAACCAATTTTCTTTATTTTTGTTTTGTTTAGTAGCTATTGGCGGCCTTTGATGCAGAATATATAAAGAATGTTTGTTCATGTCTTATGTAAAATAAATAATTTAAAGATAAATTATTAACAGAATCCAAGGATGATGGCGCCCACTACGAACAAGTAGCTTAAGCCTAAATCTAATGTTCGAAATTTGACAGCAGCCGACAGTAACAACCCATTTGTATACGATCGTGTATAAATATAACTAAAATTATCGACTTTTACTTACAAAGATGTTTGCTCTAAAAACCTTCTCTTCTCTTCACTTATGATGTTACTTTTTACAAAAACGATGACAGCAACTATTAAAGGGGCCAAATTGAATGTGTTTATAAGAAGTTTGGGCATTTATAGAAGAATCCAAAAGTAAACATTTACGTAAGTACACTATTTAGAGATTCTAAGGCTGGTTGATTCATTTGATTTCTGAAACTCACGACCTGAGTATGTACATAGCTTCAGTCATGAATTTCTTACAAATCTGACAACAAATTACTAATATTTTGGTAAACTATTTGCATCCATTATCAAAATGTACTAAAACACTGACGATATGTGATATGCAAATATATTTTAATTTATTTATATTTATACCATGTACAAATGAAACTTGAATAAGTAGGCAATCTTATAAGGTAGTTGGAAAAATTAGAACGTATGCAAAACCTGCTTTCAATTTATTATTATTTCATTCAAGAACTCCTCATCCCCTCAATCCCCAAGCTGTGTTTACGCTTTCCGAACACACTTTTCCCACCTAATTCCTATCGGGCGACTGTCCACCGAAATCACGTGGAATTTCCGAACTAATATCAAAGTGACGGACACATCAAATCCGACAGTCGGATCAACCGGTCGCGAATTTCCCTCGGGACGACCGCATAAAGCTCCGTTCTTTTTCTTTATACATTTTTTTGCCGTGAAATCTCTACCTCAACGCTACGCTGACGTCCAAACTCTCTTTGGATTTATATAAATAATATGACAAGGCCAAAGCCGTGTTTTTCTCTTAGGTCGGCGTATAGAATGTATCTTTTAAAGGGAGGTTTATATAAAGATTTTTTTTATTTGGAAATGCTTACGATTGTGTTGTGACATCTGCAAAGGACAAAATAATGCCTAAGTTTGATGAGACACCGGAAATGTTCGGTTTGATGTTCTACTGAGAACATTTTACTAATAAGAAAAATATAAAACAGATTGTATTCTTAAGATTAAAGGATAATTCTACCTAACCTTTAGTTAAAACTACGGTAAATATTTTCAAATGCGGTATGGCTGTTGTCTAATTGATCGCTGACCAAGCTGGTAACTGACTAAGTTCTCCATATTGATGCCCGTAAATATATTCCTGCAGTAGGAGGCGTGGACTGGATAATGCATTCTGATGGACTGATGACTCTTCCCTTTAAGGGTTTTTCAGGGCAATGGACCAAATTTTGTTGAGATTCATTGTTTCTTCTGTTGTTCCTCCCTTGTATGGCTCCAGGCTAACGCCCACATAGCTGTACTAACAGTAGGTTTCTTGTCTGTCTAGTGCTGTGCCATTTGTTCGAACTTTTCCATAAGGAAATTTGTAATCTCTGTGGCTATCCATAGCTACTTGGTCGTTGTGCTCATAAAATTCCAACTAACGTACTACCCGTATAAAGGATTATACTGGAAGTACCTTGATTTTAGGCAGTGGTTAAAGAAGAAGCAAAAATTTATTGAAAGAACCGTTGCTTTAAGTAGCGAATTACCACGTTTATTGGTAATAGTAAACAGTGATCCCGCATCGAAACTCACAAGGACAAGGTGTTATTGCTAAATTTGTCTAGAGTCTTTAATGAAAGTATCTGATTTTTCAACTAAGGGTTGTAATAATGCTGACATAATGGGAAATATTCTGAAAAAACACTACTTAACAAAAGTATGGAAACCGAAGAAAACCATTCATCAATCCCTGAGGCTTGGGGAATGTAGAGAATACTCTAAAGCTGTTGAGGACTATATATCGATACCACAAGTTTCAACACACGTTGATCTGAACAAAAACCAATTTGCATAATGAGACACACCGTAAAGTCAGCAGTCATAGAACATACAATGAATCAAGAGTTCAAAGATATCGATATTTTAACATCAATTAACTATTTCTGCCCCAGGATTTATAGAAAAGTACTTGAAATACAGAAACCTATTAATCTCTACAGAGTAGTCTTCATTGCTCAGAAAAACACACAATGCAAAGACGGAAAGTCGTCAGCTAATCAGAACGCTCTATCCAGGCCACGCCTCCTACCGCGAGTATATATATATATATATATATATATATATATACGGAGCATCAATGCGGAGAAAAAAATTAAGTATATAACAATCTTTTTTTCAGGAGACAACAAGGGAGCGCCTGGGGAAACCAACTCACCAAACAAAGAGAAGACAAAAGAACACACATCCACAAAACAAACGACTACAAAGTGCACGCCCACAGAAGGATACAATTAGCTATATATCATAGCAAAGAATGAGCCACGTAACACAAATAAGACAGTTGCTATAGTACCAATAAGGTAAATCAACGGAACCAAACCAAAGCCAAGCTATCCCAACAAGAAGACAGCGATTATGTAGAAGGAAAACTGCGTTAGCGTGAGGACCTGAGTTAAGTCTCAGGGGTGGATGGCAAGGGGGCTGGAAGTGCTCATCAGTAAAAATTTTCTGAAGGGCAAATCTAGTTCCTGGGCTCGCTCGGTGTGGGTATGCGGAGAACATCCGCCTCTTGCGCAGTACTTGAAACACTTTAGGTTGAAAATGTTTGAACCGACCACGGCTCAGTAGCTTGTAAACCAAAATCTTTCAGTTAGACTTTGTGAAAGCTTTCATTCTATGATAAACGATACAAAGAATTTTGAAACAAGCTTTAATTTATATCTAGGAGATTTGTAAGTCTCCACCTCAGTAGAGGAACAGGGGCATTTAAAAAGACCAAATTAACAACAATATAGAACATTAATTTAGCTTAGAGGGCTTTGTAAATTATACATTATTCAAATTAACCAATTATTCCAATAGCACTTACAATATTTAAAGCTGATATTAGGTTCTTCAACCACTTTACTACATTTCTTATAGGAAATAAACAAACATAAAGAACATATATAATGTAGACTCATTTCTTATTAAAATTTGTCAGATCCAAAATCAAAGCAACCATACAAACACAAACATCCATTATAAAGGTGCTCTAAGTGAAATTCCATTTTCCAAAGAAACCAAACACATCACACACGACACAAGAAAAGAAAATTGTTGCGTGAGAACCAAGCATATGTCACTAAATTTAATATACTTACTTACTTACGCCCTCTTCGTAACGAGAAACTCAGGAGGGCTAAGGGTTGCTCGTCTGTATTTATGCCTTCTGTTACGACTTGAAGTACGTACGTCTGCAACAAAAAGACCTTGTCTGCTTAAAGTCCCTTATTTAGATATACACTGAGAACCTGGTTGCTGGACTTTTTGAGGCAAATTTCCTCCTTTGACACTTAAATACGAGTTTGGCAAAACGTCTGGTTAACGGCTACATCTAGAACATAAGCCAAAAAATTGCATTTGAATAACCATAATCATATTGAGGCATATTATGCGCCTATTTCATGATGTCTTTAGCATATCGGTTTCTCATTTTCATTTGTTTTCCTGTTCTGTGTAAAATTTATATTTTGTCAGACCTATGTTTTCCATCTGATGTCATGTTGCCTGGAATTCTAGTCCTAAGTGTTATTGAGTTCATCTATAAAAGTTTAATATCACTGTCTAGTTCTAGTAGTAGCTAACCTAATATGTGTATTTATTTATTCCAACCCAAGTTCTAAGTGTCAATAGTACCAGCAACCTATGCTTCAGATATTACGTATCTAGATTACTTCTGTTTGTTTGACTCTTCTGTTTTTTGGATGAGATTTATAAGTAATAAAAACAAGATTTAGTGTATGAAGTGAGAGATTCTTTAAAAAACCAGAAAAATGTCGGAACATATAGACAAAATGAGTTTAACAATACATTCACCTTTGTTATAATAAAAACCTAGAAAAGAAACACTTCCAGTAATGCAAAAAAAAACAGGAGGTATAGTTTGCATTAATGCCGAACAAGGAAAACATATAACCGCAATAGCCAAAGTGTCTAAAAGGTTAAGTAAAGAAGAAAGACAAAATCGGATACCTAAAAAACTGTATGCGTCTTTCATAAGCCCAGCAATTGATGACTTATTCGAAGAAAGCCAGGGCCGGTTTAGGTAAATTTCGTAACACTATTATAGTAATTTTGACATCTCTCTAGATGCCAACCCCTACTAACTTTCTAGAGCAATATCTTTATAATAATGCAATGTAGTCCGTGGGTTCAATATAAAATTATAAAACTAATATTCACTATCACTTTTCTAGAACTTTATTTGCATTAAAACAGCTGATTCAAATATGACAATAACATTCCCATATACACTAGTCGTCGCGGTATAACTGAACTCTCCATCGTGGTTGCTTCCTTTATAAGCCAGCATAGAAGATTCTCGTAAAAATTATCATCACTCCTACAGGTGCCGAGTCTTTTCGAGAACCATTTTTTATTTCAAAACATTTGTTGTCGTACTGAAATGAAACAGGGTCGGCTTTGGGTAAATTTCGTAACAAAAATATTTAAAGGTGTATATGATCTGGAGGAGAAAGTACGTTTAGCTTTGACGAAGTATATAGTAGCTTAGGTTTACTAGCCCTTATTAATACCATAAAAACTGGGAGACTTAGGTGGGCAGAGCACACAACAAGGTCGACTCGTGCCAAAGGGAGTACTAAACTTAAAATTACCTGGTAACAAAAAATCTAGGTGGTCAAAATTATGATGGGAGTGTAAACAGATCGGGTTCTCGAACTGGAAATTTAACGCCATCAAACTTACAAATGCCAGGATTTAGCTGTGGTTGTTGCGCTACATATGACTTTAATGATGACTGTAGTTTTGAGACAAGGGATTTTGAAATAATTTTGAGTTTAGAATTTTAGAACCATCGCATCGATACTGCCAATTGAGGCTGAACGTCCCAAGTATGTTTCACTAAACGAACACTTACAAGCAATGCGTTAAATTTTATTAGTTATTGTGCTTGATTTACAAATGATTTGAAGTGTTAAGTCTTCTAAAGTAAATTGATAAAATACATCTGGGTCATATTCAGAATTTGTATTAGTATGATATAATCAGTTCATATAAATACAGGCAGGAATTGCAACGTTTTTCCCAGTGTATCCCTTAGACGTCTATAACTCATTCCCTTTTACATACAAATACTTGATGAACACTAATTCGAAACATAAAAAACTCATTTCCGCTACAAAATTACCTCGAACTGCAGCTTCGATGATACGTTTTAAATCACACATAATAGGATTTGTCGTATTGATGCTGGAAACACGTAATTAAGAAGTTTCTTGATTAAAAATAAAGCCTTAATATTGTTGCTTGGGTAACTGATTTTGATTTAAAAGTATTTCTACCTTTCAAATATTTTATCATTTTATCCTAATAGAGTTCGAGCTTTCAAATGGTCCTAAGATGGTTTTATTAAGATTTTGATTAGTTTGATGTTCAACTATTGTGAGGCAATTTCAACTTAACCGAAAAGCAAAGAAGTGTACACAAAACATAACATTTACTTTTAGGGTTTCGTATATGCAATAAACTAAATAAAATCCATGTTTTCGATTTGAAAAATTATTTACTTGTTTTTTTCCAAAAAATCCTTTTCGTTAGGAATGAGGTTTTCAAATCGTCAAAACTGGTTTTCCCAATACAGAAAATCAGCGTAAAAATGAAATAGGGTCATTGGTTACATTCCTATGTCCCCCATATTTAAATGTAATATTTCCCGCTCTTTCCATATCCCTTAGTGAATATACGTAAACCCGTTTTAAAAAAATAATGTAAGTTTAAAATATTCGTCAAGATCATGGCCAAGCTCATGTTCAGTTACATTAATGTACAGTTGAATATAAACTCGATTACTATTATATAACAAATTTTACCCAATAGGCCTTTTCATTTTCAGTGCGCATGCGTTCGCATCAGCCATTTTTTTCGTACTGTTATTTGTAAACAAACGTGTTAAAGTGCCCACGTACTAAAACTTAAAATTAATAAATACTATTATAAATGTGTTTATGATTTAAAAAAGTAATAAAAGTAAAGTAGTAAGTGTCAGGATTCAATACAGCAATTTTGCTGTAAACTATAATTATGTTGTCTGTACGAAAAGGTACAACAAAGCGGTGTTGTTATGGAGTATGCAAAAGTGATACACGGTATAAATCTTTTAAAACAAATACCTATTATTTTATAAACTTTCCAAAGCCTTGCCTGGAATATCGCAAGAAAGTAATTAAGTCATCCAAAAAAATACATATTAAAACATGTCAAAAATGTTCTAAATGTGATTCGTGGGTGAAAAAATGTGGCCGAAGTGATAGAGGATTTAAATCTATTGATGATGTTACTAAGGACACTTATATTTGTTCATTGCATTTTTCTGGAGAAAGTGGTCCAAGTGAACAAAATCCTGATCCTTTATCAACATTTGGATCGACAGGTATATTATTTCTTATACCAATTTTTACCCTGAAAATAATATTTAATATTTTATATTCAACATACTTATTTTTTATTGAATACATCTTCGATTTAATTAATTATAAGATATAACTAATGACAATTATTGAATTTAGCTTGCATATATGAACATTATTGTAGTCTTAGAATTTTCAACTCCTTTTTAAATGTCATGTTGATTTTATAAATATTTTATTATGACATTAGTTATATTTGTTAATTTTTATATTAATTAAGGTGCTTTTACATGCAAATTCGAATGAAATCATGATTTTTATTTATTTTTTCTGATTTTTTACAAGAGTAAATACAAGTATTGATACCTAACCTCTCAACCAGCACACTTTTTTTTCCTTGCTGTGAACGTCCGTGACATTTTAACCATCTTTTTAATTGCTCACAGCTATGTGCTTCCACAGAGTTATAAATAAGTGAAGCACCATCAATTAATTCTTCAAGTAATTTATTATTTGGCAGAGATATTATTGCATTCCCAGCCATTGTTAACTAAAACAGTACGAAACTTTTAAATTACGGCTATTTCAAAATGGCTGCAGCGCTTGCGCAATCACCTGATGAAAAGGCCTATAACGCATTCCTGGGTTATTGTGTTGCTCCAATACTAATTGGAGAGCTTTGAAATTTCCATGACAAAGCAAAAATGCATAAATTCTAGCGTCTATTAAATAACGGGTACACGGGAGCACCTATTACAGCTACTAAATCTATATTTCAAGAACACAGCAAACGTAAGGGTCAACATATACTCCAACTATTACAATGTAAAGGCCGTCGTCGGTCAGGGGTGTACTATTTCTCCCACAAAGTTCAATATATGTAGAGAACACATTAGGGGCATACTCTTCGATGACTGGCACGAAGGAATAACAATTGGGGGCCTAAAAATCAGCAATCTTCAATATGTTGACAACATCTTAATTAAAGTCTCTTCAACAGAACTCATACTTCTAGAGACTAGAGACTGTTTGCAGTGGGAATATGGACTCAACATGAATGCACCGAAAATTACAGTAATGATAGAGAAATAACACAACGGAAATAAGACAGTAGTAGAATTAAAAGTAGTTAGTCGTTTTGATTACCGAAAGAACCATGAACACCAAATTATGCATAGTCATTACACTTTGCAATCGCCACTTATGCTACAGAAATCTGTATCACCAAAAAGTCTCACGCCCTTTGAAATGTGGGTCTGTCACAGAATGTATACAAGTCAGCGCACAAATAGCTCAATCCAGATTTACCAAGAGGCTTACCATAGTTATCAACCAAAGCGTACTGAGATATTTTGGTCATATAACCAGACGAAGTAAAGTCACATTGTTTTGACTCTCTGTACTTTCGAAATTCCAAGAGACATCTTTGCCATATTTGATAATACGGTCTTCGAGGCGTTCAGGTATAATTCCCTGGATGGTAGTCTCGTACCAAAGCCCGTTCGAGCGATTGCGTGAACCAAATGTAACAACTTGCCCAACTTCGAGTCATCAGTAGAGTAAAACTCAGCCATCTCAGGACGGTATGACGGTCTAAGCCCAGCTCATGGTCCCTATTAGGGAGTGAAAAATTCGACGCTTGGCGAGTTCTGATTGGGAAGTATTAGAAGAGGTGACCTCTAAGATAAAGCGTCGCCGATATAAACACTCGAACATCATAAGCCAGTTATCCCTGGGCTAACTTTACTGACACCACTACTTCAAAACTCGTCAAGCCAAAAATGTCGCAGTCTTTTTGCGTACTGAACATGGCGAACAAGTCAGCTTTTGTCCTTTTGCTTTACGCGAGCTTTCTGTCGTCGCTGAGCTGCCCTTAGGACACCTGATTTACTCTAACAGATGTACCACTTCAGTCAGATTCAGTAACGCAAACGACGTCTCCTGAATAATGCAAACAGCATCCAAAAACTCACTAAGGATGCTGTTGACGGAACGCCTTTCTATACCGTTGGTTCAAAGATACCGTAATAGTCAAAACCTGGGGACCGTATGACGCACAATTTTCGCCTTACCGAGTAAGTACAGAAACGATGAGGCCCCGATTATTGAAACCATTTGACCGCTCTACCATTCAACTTTCGAAGTAAGTATAATCTATATATCAAACCTTCTGTATGTCAGTTTTCAAACAACATACATCCTCAGTCGAGTGGTAGAGCCGTTGACTGTTTTCGAGGATTGGAGCCAGTTTTGTGGTTGAGAGCATAGTAGGGGGTAAAAGACCCTGAAGAGAATCGCAACTGCCATGGTCATACCAAATAACGAACATCATTGGTTATTCCCTCCCTCAGATGACATCAACCCGCACAAGAAAGAGAAGAGTGGACAATAACCATAAAACGAATAACATTACGTCACTACAGGCTTATGAAGGATATAGGAACGAGGACGAAGAAATTCTGCTTCTATTTCCAGAGTTGTGTTATTTATTGTGATATATTCGGTGTCTACTAGTAAGGTGTACATTATTCGTGATTCCTTGAGATTTATTTTGTTGCCCTATTTCATTACTGGCTTCATTAAAATCTGTTATTTGCTCCAATTTTACAATTCTAGCCAGAAAATCTGAATTGGGCGTCCGCTTTCAGAAACATTACACCCTACTGAATTTAATTACTTAATGTTACGAGAATTCAACCGACAGCTGGTGCAATCGGCCATGAACCAATTCGTGGAAAGGACATTTTTCAGATACTTCTGGGAATCCGAAATGTTTTGTCTCTCAACAGAATACATGAAAGAAGTTTCCAGATAGTTCGTTAACTTGCCAGAATAATTCAGAGAAAAATATATAAATAAGCACAGCTGGCTATGGGATTCATTCTGTATTCGACGGTCGTATAGTTAAGTAGAAATAAATTGTAAATAGTTCTGTGAACATAAATTGTGTTAAAGAAGTGGAAATATATTAGAGCGAGTTGGACACTGTTTTTAAATAAATTCAAGAACTGAACCCGAAGAGAAGTGTAAATAAAAAAATTACATTAAGAATAATCAACATGCCCGCCTGAGTTATCTAAAACAATCTACGCGATCAGATTAATTCATATTTCTTCACTAAAAACAATATTATACGAAATTTTCAATGTAGTTTTAGGAAAGACTTTAGCTCCATGGTTGCATTAACGAATGACGATATTTATTCGGGCACCGGAAAAAAATTCGAAAAATAATCTTAAAATTCTTTTAGCAAAATTAAAATACTATGTTTATTTTTATGTTTTCTTGGGAATAACACCACAATTGAAATAAAAAGCTGTATATTGAAAGAAATTACCAAACGTTTCAAAGTCGATTGTGAGTTCGTTGTCAATGGCTTTGATCGACATTCTTAGAACTTTACTAAATGTTCGCGGCATCAACATTTTTTACCTGATAACAAATTTTCCGATCCAAATGTAGTAATATCAGGTGTGCCGCATAGATCTATTTTGGGACCCCATTTTTTTCTTGTTTGCACTATTAGCATTTTAACCTCTATTCGTAACTGCAGAGTGCAAGCTTACGCTGATGACGCAGTTATACTTTTGTTTTGATGTACCGCGCTATATCCAAGTTCAAAATATTGTTAATGTAGAGCTAAGCTAACTGAAATGAAGATTGTCATAAACAAAACCTTAAGTTAAATACTAGTAAATCTTTTCTCATGTTTTGTGGTAAGAAAGTTAAGGTCAAAGTTCTAAAGGAAATATAAAATAAGCATATATTTAAAGTACCTGAAGAATCAATTTCAAAAAGCCGTTTCCTCCTTAAAACTCTTGTATAATTGTAGACATTTTTTAAACAAAAAACTGAAAATAAATCAATGCGAAACTTTAGTTTTGTCTTATTTCAATTATTGTGACTGAGTTTGATTCATTTGTGTACAAAGCTATCAATAATCCTAGTTTCCCATATTCAATTAATCTGATAAACTAATAAATATAAAAAAAATAAATAAAATAAATCCCAAATAATTATTAAAGTTGTAATATACCTGTCTGTACTGTCAGACTTTTCCTATGAAATTAGGTAATTGTATTTCGCTTTTTAAAATTAAATCTGCTTACACGTTTAGTACAGATTCCTTTGTTATTCAATTACAAAATTACTACAATGTTGATAATTGTTCCGTCTTTAGTTGGTGAAAATAAATTGTAATTTTATTAAAATTACACACTTGGGTAATTTTCACTTATATTATATATATTATTTACTACTTATATTATATATATTATTTACTACTACTATTTACTATTGACATCAGGGTTCAATTCAACAATAACATTCAGATTTGTAAACAAGGTGTAATTATGGGTAACCCATTAGGCCCAATTTTGGCCAAAATATTTATGAACAACATAGAATCACTAATTTTAAGACATAATCTGATCAGTAACATCCTATATTGGTATCGATATGTTGACGACGTTCTGCTTGTTTTACTGGTACTTTAAGACAACCATAACTACATACATCAAATCCACCCTAATAAAAAATTCATCCTGGATACTGAGACTGACAATACATTAAATTTTCTTGACTTAACCAGAAATAGATATGACAACAAACATTCATTTTAGATTTATCATAAACCAGCACAAATTGACCTTACGATCCACAATAGTTTATACGATCCTTACCAACATACACTTTCAGCATACCATAATTTGTTGCACAGATTGGTTATCATCCCATTATAGAATAATCACTTTGATACAGAACTACACAGAATAAAATGTATTGCTGTCAATAATGGTTATAACCCTCCGAGAGCCTCAAAGTTACTGAATTTAATATTAAAACGAGTTAATTTTAACTCCAAGAGCCTAGAAGAAGGTCACTGAGTTTAAACCTCAGAAGGACTATTTTTAATGTAATAGTTCAAGAAATCTGGGTAATTATTAATATTATATTTAGGTAAATTTAATACAGGGTCGTCACCCGGAAGCATGAAATCGCCACCAGGAAAGCACTTGTCTGGATCCGCCCCTGCCTTTACTGGCCATTTATTGAATAAAAATCATGTACCTCTCAATATTACATTTACGACAAACAAGTAAAAAATTAGGTATCTTAAAGTTACTGGAATATAACAAAAACAAAAATTTACTATACCTCTTAAATAACCAAACCCAATCTAATTCATCCTCATACTTAATTTTTTCAATAGAATTATATTAACTTACTTCAGACATAACTTATTCCATTTAAACCCGTGAATTCTAATATTTTGTTCTTTCTTAATAGTGGTATTTCCCTTCTACCTGCTGAAATAACCTCTACTTTCCATAATTCTCTTATTAGCTCTGTATTTGCATCCTTATATTTCTTTGTAATAGTTTTAGGTATTTAACATTTAGTTCTACGTGCTACTTTGTATTCTGATAAAACCAGTAAACCTGGTGAAACAATATTGTGAATAGTAAATAAATATAAGTGAAAATTACCTAAGTGAATATCTGTTATATTTGAAGGCGCGACATGTAAGACCGTCATCTAGGATTTTCAAGAGAATCAGTACACAGAGGTTCCGAATCTGGAGCCGTTCCGTGTAATTGCTGTTCTCCTTTAACTCCTAGGACAGAATGTCACGATAAAATTTTCAGGTTACTTCACCTGTCAGAGATATAGAATACTCTCTTCGAGGTGTCATTCCTTTGTACGCAAGACAATATATATATATATATATATATATATATATATATATATATATATATATATTATATAAATATAATATATATTGTTTCTGGTCGGGAACCTTCATCAGTTGCGCTTCCCACAATTGAATGTCCTCTCGAACACTTCTTTATGCATTTGATGCATTTTGTTAAATTTGAAGACGCGAGATGTAAGACCGACATCTAGGATTTTCAAGAGAATCAGTACACAGAGGTTCCGAATCTGGAGCCGTTCCGTGTAATTGCTGTTCTCCCTTAACTCCTAGGACAGAATGTTACGATAAAATTTTCAGGTTACTTCACCTGTCAGAGATATTGAATACTCTCTTCGAGGTGTAATTCCTTTGTCTTCAAATTTTATGCATCAAATCCATAAAGAAGTGTTCGAGAGGACATTCAATTATGGGAAGCGCAACTGATGAAGGTTCCCGACCAGAAACAATATATATATATTATATTTATATATAATATATACTGTCTTGAGTACAAAGGAATGACACCTCGAAGAGAGTAATATCTGTTATGTTATGCGTTTTCATTCTAAACTTTTATAAATAATTTTTTGTTAATTTTTAGGCTGATTTTGCCTCACTAGAGTAGCTTAAAGCTATGCTGCGCCAATCCTGTCTATTCCGTTATAATATTAGTTTTTTTATACCAAAGTTTTGGAATAAGAAACTAGTTAATAAGGGCGTTAATTATATATTTATATACGTTGTATATTGTTAGAAATAGTGTATTCGAAATCCACCAAACTCTATAATTCTTGAGACACATTTTACACCTTGCTAGTTTTTGTATACTTATAAGTTTGTTCAAGTCTTTTCGCTGGCACATAAGATTTGTTTATCATATGAATACAAAAAAAAATTCAAACTACTGACATTTAAAAATCATTCGTGTTATATAAACTTTGTGCAGTATTTAGTTAACAACATCAATAAACACGGTACATCTAGCTCTCCCCTGTTTCATAATGAATCCGCCAAAATTACGACCCAAGGGCGTCGTAAATGTGAGACAGAAACTCCTAAATTTATTCCATCGATTGAATTATTCAGTATTCCGTATTCATGATTAACTTGAGTGATACTATCATATTCAGCTCGTAGCTGGCTGATTAACATCGAAAACATGCAGGAGCACAGCTCAAAATAATGCTCTCGAATATTCTTGTTCCGGATGATGTGACATCGGAGGATTTTCGCAGTAGTGAGATCCCGTCGATAGCATGTGATTTAATAATGAATTCATTTAGGGCTGGTTGCTGTGGAGGCTGTTTGACAATCAAAGTAAGATAATTCGTTCGTTGATTTGGATTAATTAAATCGATTCCCCAATTAAATGATTAACTTATCCGTCTTTTTCTAATACAGACTAGTTAATATATCACAAATATGCTTGAAAATCGGCATGATCAAGTACAAGAAATGTTTTTCCTTTACTTGTCGGTGACAGAAAAGACCTTCATGGTTTAGATTTATTGTTTTATTTAAACCGTAAATTGGAAAATGTAGTTTTTCCAGAACTAGGAGTCGTAGAAATAGACTGAAGTTCAGATGTTTGTGGGCTATAATATTATCTGCAATTTAAAAGTTACGAAATAAACACCAATCAATAAACAAGGATTGTATGTTTATGGTTTATTGAGAATAATACCACAATTGCTGGATGTTCTGTATATATATTATTATAAACTCCGTGGGTTCAATTAATTAAAATGTAAAACCTACTATTCACTACCACTTTCTAGAAACTTTTATTTACATCAAATATTCACAATAGCTGATTCGAATACTATTTACGTCGAAATCATAACAACGAAATAAGCTCTTCGCAATAACCAATTAACTCCTGCGATGATGGGCCGCACCTTTTAAACTCAGCATCGAATTCTCTCGTACAATCGAGTGTCAATTTTACAGTTGTCGAGTATTTTTTCCATCCGAACCTTCTAGCTCTTCTTTTTCTCTATCCCAGCGACACTATTTCAAATTCTGCAAACATTTCAGGGTCTAAATAAAACAACATTAGATATGACAATCTTTTGGATTTAGAAAACATGATGGGCCGCATTACAAATCATTGTTGGCAAAAAAAAATAAATAAAGATTAAAATTGAGCAATTGAACAGAACATTCACTAGAATCAAAAAAATTATTCGGCATCTTACTATATGGCTGCGAAAGTTGGACCTTGGCCCACAAATGAAGCTAAAATAACAAAAAAACTGTTTATTATAGCAAAACAGAAAAATCTCCTACCAGGGCGCGCTAGATATGAACTACTAAGACTAATAACCGAAAGAAAGATCCAAGGTAAACGATCAGTCCGCAGACACCAAAAATTTTGGTTGAAGGAACTACGGGTGTGGTTTGGTTGTACCTTAACTGACTTCTTCTGACCAGCAGCATCAACAACTTTAGTCATTGGAATCGCCAGGTTCCAAAGAGAGGCGTTGTGAAAAGATAAAAGAAGAAGCGTAGCAGACTATTCAAGAAAGAGGATGAATGTGTAAGTGGCAAGAGAGGTCTGGCACAAAAAGAAAATAGTTTGCCAGCACGACCCAATTTCACGATCAGAATGGTGGTTTTAGAGCACATCAGAACCTTCTAGTTACGATGTTGTTCTAAAAATTGAGCGCATCATCATCATCATCACAGAAAGGAAGTGTAGTCAGCTTACTGAAAAGTGATATTAAAGTTGTAGGAACCTTTATTTCTGTTCATTATAAGGAGTAAAATTGCCATCTTTCTAAATCATCTTGGAACATAACACAGGAAATCAAGAACTTTTGGCACTGACCTGGCATTTATAAAATCAGAAATCTTAAAATTCAACATATAGCCTACCTTGGCCTGCTCACAATTGGTAGGCGACTGCTTTTCAGCGAGGTCAATAAGATGTGTGGGTAAGATATTAAAACACAAATTTTGTTTTTATTAAGGGCGCCATTTGGTTAAAATCCTGTAAGTAAACATAAGGTTAGTCGAAAAAGGCTTCAAATTTTTTACACCTTACAACATCTTTAAATGAATTCGAATGTGTCTCAGATACTTTAGTGGAAACAACGACAATTTTGAATTCCACTGTTAGGTTGGTTTTTCAATATCTACGTTATATGTCACCTTGCTTTCCTACTACAAATAAAATATAAAATAACAAGTTAAAATTTAAAACCAACGAAAATAAATAAACTCCTGGAGGTATTTCCATCAACGATTGACGAAAACTTTCCCACAACATTTAAACTGAACTGTACCCCAAAAAACCCTCGAACAGCTTCGGACGGGATCCGGGCATTGATATATTGTCCTGTAAAATGTAAAACATATTGCCGAAGACTATTAATCACCAGAGGGCGTTGTACACCACGTGTCCGAACGCCCATTTCAATGTATTGTAATGTTCTGTTCCGTTCGCAGGGGGGACGACGGCCAAAATTATTTCCTGATCCTCACTCTATTACAGTTGGAATTGTATAGTTAAGTTTTGGTTGGGGGAATTTTTTTAATTTGTAACAAGAAACTGTAGATGAGTAAGGGCTTATGAGATTAAACGGTAAGATTTGCATAAGAATTGCAGATTAAAGAGTGGTTTTGTATGTATTAGTGTTAATGGAAATGTTGAATTAGTTTTGGGGATGACTAATGGAATCGTTTTACGAGTTAGTGCTAATGAGAAGTTCACCATATCATATACGTGTGTATTTACTACAAATATTTATACCAATAACTGTGTTTCATCTTAATTTCAAGATAAAAACTTTTACTGAGGATAGGAATTGTTCGACTGGAAAGAAATATTTGTAATTGTATTTATTATAAAACCATATGATTTACCTCAACCAATAAGAACAGTTCATCTTAATTTAGTAGGAGTAGCCCAAGATACTGTACTTGGCACTTTCTCCTAAAGGTTTACGGAAACCACATTCCATGGAACAACGACAGCAAAAATCTAGGGGTCACCATCGACAAAGGCATAAATTTCACGAAGATCACAGACGCAACACGGCAAAATTCAGGGGAGTAAACTAAACCTACGACACAAGCTGACCCTAATCAATTGTATCGTTCTACCGATAATAAGCTAGGTTTGGACACACTTGCACACCCAACAAAAGAAAAATACAGCGACAGGAAAACCTTTGCCTACGGCAAGCCGTGGATGCCCCATGATTTGTGAGCAACATGACCATCTTCAGAGTCCTCAAGTACACTCCGGTACTTGTATGAGCGAGGGAAGAGCCAGGAGAACCTTCGAGAGACTGGAGAACCATTCAAATCATCACCTGAGGCAACTGCTAGACTACGACCTAGATTCATTGACAAATACACAAGGGTTAATAAGCAACTGCACCTTGAAGACGACCACTAAAAGCCAAACGAAGACGATTAGGGTCAGCTATTTACTAATATGACTTTCCCTCTCAATTATTCTCTTCCAGGATTCTCTTTCGGGAATCATAAAAACACTGCTGACCCGGGTCCTTACCCAAGAGGACTACACAGACACAAACACAAACAAACAACATATGATAATCTCGTAAAGGGAAGTGCTTTAACACACAGATGACAATGGTTTTAAAGCCCTATAAGGCCATAGCCAACTAGCCAAGCCATAGAAACCACAAGAAAGGGCAGCACTGTACAGGTTGGTAACTGAGTAGCGTGAGGACCTGGTGTGGTCCAGGCTCCCGCAGGGGTGTATTTGTGTGGCACTTTCTTCTTAATAATATACACCAAAGCTTTGAGCAATATTAGTACTGAAAACTGAGGATTTGCATCCTTTCTCATAACTGACTGTCTATTAATGAGCAACTTTTTCTTTCTAATTAAATTGTACTGGGTATCTCGTAAATTATATTAAGTAAATTATAAATATTACTACACCAGTGAGCAATAATTGTCATTTATGCACAACTATGTATCGTATGTTACATTAATGTTTCATCAAATATATAACATACAAATATTAGATACCTAAAAGTTATAAAATAAAATTCTTCTTAACTGTACGTATTAATATAACTTATTTTGTTGAAAAGGTCTGAAAGTGAGACCTGAATACGTAAATATTGTTGATGGTGTTGCAATCTACTTCTTGAACTGCATATATATCGGACTGTTGACAAGATCTTGTATCTACGACAGTTGGTTTCAGAGTCATGACGTAATTCGGGATGAAGATTAGGTTTTCACCCAGAACTTCTTTTTTTGTAAACATTTATTTCCTATTTTAATTTCACTTCAAAATGGTCCCAATATTGTTTTTTTTGTTTCTTGAAGTATTCTTTATCAAGCTTTAGTTGAATTGCCAATCTTTGTGCGAGTCCGAGGTATTTATGCAGTAGTTTTCTTCATATTTTTCCCTTAAATATTCTTCCTCAGTAACCTTAGGTAAGAAAAGAAAGATAAGTAAGTAAAACGGTTTGCGAATATGAACAGAGAGCTTCGACAAGTTGTAGACCAGAAGCAACTTCCATATAAAAAGTATTTAAATAATCCTGGAGAAAACAATTAGACAATATATAAAGAGAAAAGTATGTAAAAAACTAATTAGGCAACTAAAAAAGCACACGAGCAATCCTAGAAACTCTTTATTAGCGGGATTGATTAACTGGAATACATGATAGACAAGAAATATTATATCATAAGATAATGAAGGAACTGCATAAGCAGGAAAATCACATAATCCAAATAATTAACATAGGAGAAGATAATTACTGGAAAAACAATAGAATACTAGAAGAATGAAAACTATAGACTGAAACTCATATTAGAACAAACAATCGGAGAAGAAAAAATATGTTTGAGAAAAGGGCATTAGAAAAAAGCTTTCGACAACACCAATAGCCGGAAATTATAGCATTTTATGGAAAAATGGGAATATCCAAAACAATTATAAGAGCAATAAGAAGCCTGTACCACAGTGCCTAAATATTAATCGATATAAACGGAACAGAAATAGCAGAAATAATAACAAACACAGGGGTCAAACCAGGATGGAGTATTTCCCCCACAAAAGGTTGAAAAATAATTTCAAGAAAAGAATTAATATAAACCAAAATACCTTTCTAAACTCGACTCTTTATTCGGATGATCTCGCATTAATGACAGAATTAGGAGATGGCCTGCAAATGGCAATACACAAACTGCAATAGTTTTATAGAGAGTTCATCATGAAGATATCATGTCCTAAGACCAAAGTATTGTACTTTTCAGATCTACGATAATGAAATTTACACAGATATCACATTTTTTTAAGCCCCCTTCGCTGTTTGTGGTCTTATTGACACAATAAAAATTGAAAAGAACTACAGAAAATAGGAGGAAATGGAAAGAGCATGTAAATAGAATGTATGATGACAAATTCCCCAAGAAAGTATTGAACATAAATGTAGAGGCAGAAGAAGTACTGGCAGACTAAGAAAAAGTTGGATGTCATAACAGGCAAAATCTTAATACCTGAAATGGAGAACAAGGTCACCCGTTCATATTTCTCGCCCCAAAAAGTTTGTCTTGAAATCTTTTATGTGATTAATATCTATAGAACAACTTCTAAAACGAAAAGTGTGTAACACATAATAATACATAGAGGTGCAGAAACTGTCGTTGAGAAACTATACACAATGGCTCATGTTGGTTATAGACTAATAGTCTAATACTGTTGCGTCCCCGCAACTTGTTTGTTCTTAGTTTTTAAGTTGATTGAATTATTCAATTGATTTTTAAACTTTTGCACCTTTTTCCAAAACCCTCCGTCGCGCCAATGGTAATTTATATTTGGACAGTTTTTTGTCTCTAAAACAGAAGGAACTGAGAGTCGTGTTGTGCCTCAGCTTACTCCTTTTGATTCCGTCTTAAGGCGGGCGCTTTTTGTTGTTATTTTGTTACGATTTCGCGAGTTATGAGTTCCGGTCGTAACAACCGCCAAACCGCTTTCATTTGTTTCTTTTGTGTTTACAAAAGCGCATCATTTGTTTGTTAAACCCGCATTTTTTGTTTGCTCAATCGTGTCGTCCAGATTACTTTAAGAACAGACGAAGCTCTAACACAGTTTCTGTTGGTCAGTGATTAACTTTTACTAGGTGATTTCATTTTCGCGATGGTAAATTGTTTCAATAATTGTTCCGCTGACGGTCCTTCGTCAATTACATACTTGAACCAGCATTTAACTAAAACCGCAACATCTAATTCATACATTTTTTTGGGATATTATATGTAATGTGCCATCAAAGACATTTTCAATTCCGCAGTTTTTGTTTCCATTTATTTAAAATTTTCAGACATTCTCACGATGTTGAGAAGACCTGTGAGGAACAAAATTTGTAATTTATTTATTAAATGAAAATAATTTAAGTAATTATCTCAGTTGTTATTTCTGTCACAACAAATGGACCAAAAAAGTAAACTTATTATTCTCTTTTTATTGAAATTAACTTGTAAAATAAATAAATAACCTTTTTGACGTGAATACGTCATCTATATTAAAATTCTAATTCCATTTTACATTTACGCCAATTTTTTGACCAACATTTGTTTACCAACAGCTGTTTATCAACAAACTTTTTAAATACTTCGCTTCAATCTAGCGGATAAAATTCTGCACCATCTGCCTTTCAAGAAAAAATGAATAATTGACACTCATTTTAACTTTTCCCAATTAAGAATGCAAAATAAACTGCCTCTAATAAATTTTCCCCGCCAACCATCCCAAAATAACACCCGCATTCTCGCCTCGATCGTTTGCTTTCTTGGGTGGCATCTTCCCCCTTACGACGATCTTTACGCGTCCATCCCTCATGCTTTTGTGTGTCCGCAAATCCATCACGAAGGGGATAATTTCATAAATATTTCTGGAAGTAAACGCCGACAATTCGGAATCCCCATCTCGCGGGCGCCCGCAAAACTACGGGAGATGGACTGCTTTGTGGTAGAAATCTATGGAAAGGCTACGTTTTCTCTATGCGGTGCGGTATTCGTCCCTTTCACCCACACCATTGTTCAAGTCTAATGGATATCCATTAATAATAAATAAGTAACACGGGCTTCTTTCATGTTCAGAAGGAATTATTTATTATTAGATACGCTGTGTTTAGGGAGAACAAGGTAGACAGGGAAAATAGATGATTCCGGTATTCTCAAAATATATCACTTTTACTGATATTTTAAATTAACAAGCTCTAACGACTAAGCTGATATTCTATCAAGTATTGGAAATAATTTTATATTAAATTAAAAACATATTAATAATTTTCACTTATATTTATTTACAATTGACAATATGGTTATTGGCTTTTTCAGAAAACAAATTAGAACTAAATGCGAAATTCATAAAACTACTACAAAGAAATATAGGGAATTGAGGAGTTTAAATGGAACAAATTATGCCTGTTTGTTTGTTTGTTTGTTCGGGCATCACGTAAGATTTACTTTACTGATTTTGCTGAATTTTTTTTTGTTTGGAAGGCTGTAGTTTGACTTAAAATCTGCTTGACATTTTATCTCTCTAAATTGACAGAAACGGTAGATATAGCGAAAAAAACTTCTACCATGTTAGGTAATTGAATTACTCAATTGGTTCCACCACATACACAAAATATTAGATACTGGCATCAGCTTAGCTTTTGTTCAAAATTTGGAATGTGCAAATGTAACATGTGCCAATTTAACAAAAATCAACATATATCAAGCGTAATTTTACAGGGTGTTCTATATATAGGAAACTTAGAGCGGAGTAGAATTACATGGATTTAAAAAATCTAAAAAAAGTTATTTCTTGTCCTATAAGCAGCTGGATATTTACGATGTAGTGGAAATAAGGGGGAGTGGAATTAGTGATACAGGGTGGTCCAAAAGACTTATATTGAGTGGACCATAAACAGTTCCATATATCAAGTGGTTGAAAAAGGGTAGAATATTTTTACAGTGAATAAAAAAACTTAAAAAAATGTGTTAGGTTCGCAGTTAGGATCTTTGAATTATGTTCATAAGATATTATAGTTATGAAATGGGTTGTTTATACAGGGTGTTTGAAATATAAGGTGGAGTGGAATTATATATAGTTTATGTTGTGGTTAAAAGCTATATCCACAAGTAGTTACATATATAGGATGGTTGAAACATGTAGCGGAGTATAATTATACCTATACAGGTGGGTTTAAAAATATTTTAAAGTAATGGTATGATCTACAAGCTGCTGATGGTTGAAATATAGGGTGGGGTAGGGTTCTAAGGATACAGGGTCGTACAGAATGTTATATTTGTTGGCAACTAAGTAATTGCATATAAAAAATTGTTGAAATATAGGGTAGCTTACAGTTATAATTATACAGGGTGGGTAAAAAATGCAAGAAAAATTTTGTTATATAGCACTTGCACATATAGAGTACCTGAAATATGTTGCGCAGTAAAGTTATAGTTATACAGTGTCATTCAAACACGGTTAGAAAAAGTTGTAAATGAAGGGTAGTTTAAATGAAGTGTGGAGAGAAATTATATTTTAATATATCTTGAAAAATATAAGGAAAAAATGTGAGATAGCGTAGTTCATAATAAGTTAATATTATATTGGTTGACCATTAAGCAGTAGCGTATACAGGGTAGTTGTAATACATACAAGGTGATTCAAAAACATGCTGAACAAAATTGTAATTTTCGTGCCCCATAAGCAGTTGCGGTTTTGGTGAAATATATTTGGCATTGATGGATTTATTATTATACAGGGTGGCAGAACTAATATTATAATGGGTGGCCGATAAGTAGTTGCAAATACAAGTTGGTTGAAATAGCGGGTGGAGTAGATTTATAGGCAAACAGGTTGGTTATTATTTTTTTGTAGGTTAGAACATGATCTGTTGCATATATGCTATATCTCAAACATGGATGGAAGAAAAAGTATAGTTCATACAGTGTGATTAGAAGTATTTAAAAATTTTATATTTGGTTGGCCCTAAGCAGATGTACATACAGGGTGGTTAAAAAATTTTGTAGAGTAAAATTATGGTTATACATGGTGATTAAAAAATTAGTTGAAATGTTTGAAAAATTGGCATTGATGAATGTAGATGGAAGTAGAGTTAGTTATACAATTTTTTTTTTTGAAAAAATTGTTATATAGAGTGGCCAATAAGCAGTTGCAGTTTGGGTGAGGGTTTAAATAAAAGTTTGGTGTTAGGGAGCAAACCTGTGTTTTTATATTTGTGACTCAAGAAGGGTTCCACATCATTTCCATTAGGATGGATCAAAAAAGTTTTTAAAAAAATTGTTATATAAGGTGCACCATAAAAAGTTGCATTCTACTATATGGAATATCTGACATAGGAGAATCAATATTATAGTTTCAGACTGTGTTTAACACAATGTTAGAAAAAGCTGCATATAAAGGTTGATGAATCTATGGAGTAAAGAGAAAATTTACTTTAAACGGTCATTCAAAAAATATCAAAAATAATTGTATACAGCGTAGACCATATTTCAGTTGCATAGCTGAAATATAGGGTAGAGGAGAGTTATAGTCAGGTGTTCAAAAAGTTATATTGGGTGACAACAACAGCATACTGGCTAGTTGCAATATAGGGTGAAGAAGTAGAGTTACAGTTATTCAAGGTGATTAAAAAAAATGTCGAATAAAATTGTTATATTGGATGGCCCATAAGTACTTGCAGTTTGGGTGGATTTATGGTTAATTGGGGTGGTTCAAACAAGTTTAAAAAAATTGTATATAGGATAACCCATATGTTTCATAAGTTATTTCTTTTTGCTTGAAGGCTTGAACATTCCGTTCGCGGGTGAACCGCGGGTAACGACTAGTGAGTTCATATAATTCTATTGAAAAGAACAAGTAATGGGGATGAATTGGTTTCGGTTGGATCACTTAAAAGGTATGGTGAGTTTTGTTTTTGTTTATTTCTGGTGACTCTAAAAGTTATAATTTTTTACTTTTCTGTTGTAAATGTAATACTTTGAACGTATTCTAAGGTACATGATTTTCACTCAATGAATGGTCGACAAAGGTTGACTTATTATAATTGTGGCTCTCATAAGCCTTAGTATGTTCATCCCATCTTGGCTTGAATGATCTTCCAGTATGACCGAGGTAGAAACTAGGGCAACTATCACATGTCAACTTAAAGACACCCGAGTTGTTATTTTTGTTAATTTTATCTTTATTGTTTCTTATATGTTTACTTAAGTTGTCATCCGTTTTAAAAGCTGTATGAATGTTCCTGTTTAATAAAATGTGTACTATTTTTTCAGAGGGAAAACCGATAAATGTAATTCTTAATTTGGGATCGATATTATGGGTAGGAGACATGTTGTCGATAATTTGAGGGTTATAACCGTTATTGATAGCAATACATTTTATTCTGTGTAGTTCTGTACCAAAGTAATGTCACAGAAATTCAGTGTTATGTTAAATTTCAACAAAATAGTTATATATCATGCAATTTTCTTTCTTAGAAATTCATTATTTAATTTTTAACGCATACGATGATAATGCAAAAAAAAGAAACTGTATTTTGTCAAAGGAATGAAGTCATCGAAATCTTTTCAAACAGTCATTAGGTAGTGAACATTTTTCTTCAAATGACAACGTAGTTATATCAAGGGTTAATAACTTTCCAGAGAAGCTTATAATCACTTTATTATATTGTATTAGCTCAATTATGAATCATTTGAGGAATTACGGCATTCTCAATCTAATGGGTTCTGTCAACTTCTATTTTTATACTTGTCCACATAAAGTCGTTCCTTTAAATGACCGCACAAAAAAAATCCATTTGCGCCAAATATAGAGGTTTGGGTAGCCAAACAATTGGTCTGGCGTTTTGGGTGAAAGTATATTGGAATGTTAGTCTGAAGTTGGCATACAATGTAACTCGTTCCTTGAAGTTTCCTTGCACTTTCATGATCTTGACATGATTGATCTCACAACGTTTTAATAGCTTTGGATCTGCTATCGGTTTCGGGTGAATGATGGGAAATTCAGATTACTTTCCTGCTCATTGGGTCGCTTAATCCCCTGTCTCGTCCAACTAGCGTCGCCGTACCTGGCGATCGGTTGTTGGTGATGCTTAGTGACAACATGGAGAGAGAGAGAGGGCTACGAAAATTTCTGGAACATCTAAACCGATCACGACCATCCATCAGATTCACCATGCAGAGGGAAGAGAGTGGATGCACCTACCATTCCTTGACGTGAAATGCCTAAGAACTAGAACCGGAATCTAAACCAACAGTCTACAGGAAGGCGATACATACAAGGTTATACCTACACTACCACTCTAACCACCCATCAACAACGAAAACTGGCATCATCAAATTACTAGTCCATATAGCCAAAAATATTTACAGCACACCAGTCGCCCCCAAAGAAGAACAACAGAAACTGAGAGAAGACCTTTTGACATGGATATTAGGAAACCATTATTAACAAGGCATTTGAACAACTGGATAAACTTCCTAGACAGGAAGTAGAAACTACGACATCAACCATATTACTATCATACACTAAAGGCTTGTCGGAACAACTTAGACGTATTAGAGACGGTTAAAGAATCAAAACGGTTGTCAAGAGCAACAACATGTTGAGTAGCATGATCACAAAAACAAAGCTAGATAATCTTGAAATACCAAAAAAACTGTATATTCAGCATTACCTGGGAATGTGGCAACCTTTACATTGAGGGGACTAACCGATTACTGGACACCAGGGTTAAGGAACAAGCATAGCTACTCAAGGAGAAAACATTGTCTGGATTAGCTAATCAGGCATGGACCGAACACCATAACATCAACTTGAAACAGGCATGGGTAATTCACAAGGAAGATCAGTGGTATAAATTAAAATTAATAGAGACAGCATACATAATCTCGCATGAGAATATAATTAACGAGCCCAGTGTCATAACTAAAAACGTTTGAAGACGTCTTTATGGGCTACTGCTACAACCAATCGCCAGGTATGGCGACGCTGATAGGACGAGACAGGGGACTAAGCGACCCAATGAGCATGAGCGGTTAAGTGTATAAATACGAACGATAATCTATATTTCCCATCATTCACCAGATGACGATAGCAGTTCCAAAGGTATTGAAACTTCGAGGAACGAGTTACATTGTCTAGCAGCTTCAGACTACCATTCCAACATACTTTCACCCATTATGCAAGACCAATTGAGTGGCTACAAAGACCTCCATATTTGGCCTAAATGGATTTCTTTTTGTGAGGCCGTTTAGAGAAACGAAGTTGATAGATCCCCTTAGATTGAGAATGCCATGGTTCCCGAAATTATTCAAAATTGAGCTAATGCACTACAATCAAGTTATTATTATCTTCTCTGGAAACTTATTATGTACAAATTCGAGAAGTATGTTGGAAGGTTAGGATACAGTAAAATTAATAAATTGATCAATTTTATTTATTTGTTAGTTTTTTTAGGAGGTGCTTTTATAGTAGGGTTTCTTCCACAACCAATAGGTCATTGTGTTCTATCTTCTGATTTACCTTGGACAATTAGTCATCCACTCTTCTATGTCTTGTAACCATATGCCCCGAAGTCTTCCCCATTTACGTTTTAACCGTTTCAAATCTTTTTACTTTTACTCACTGGGTTCTAGTCCATACGATGTCAACCTTTTTCTCTCCAGTCATGCTTATCATGAATCATTTTCCCAAAATATTCTGTCCCTTTTTGTGTATCGGGTCTATGTATGTCTGTTTCAACTCATCTGGAATTCTTCCTGTTTTTAGATATTGTATGAAAATTTCTGCTAAAATGTCCTATTCTCCTTTAGAACTGTACTTGATTATCTCAGTTCGGATGCCTCCAAGGACAAAAGCGTTATTATTTGTCTTTGTATTAAGGACTGTATCTATTTTTGCTACAGTTGTTTCCCCCACCTCGTTATTAGATTCGTTTACCGTTCCGTTTGTGCGCATTTATATATTCTTTGAGCACTTTTATAAATATTTCTTTTATATTCTTCTATGTTTATTACTTTTTTTTTCTGTAAATGGTTCGTTGCACTTCCAAGTCTTAGTTTTTAATATAACCATTTAATTATTTTTATAATACATATTTTCTAAAGAGCCCTGAGAGATTTTCTCCAATATTTTTTCCCGTACATAGGACGGCTAAATCTATAAATCTTATATCGACAATATATAAAGTAATAAATTATATTAGAAGAAAGTTCTATTTTTAACCGGGAAATTTGTTAAGGGTGCTATGTGATATTCACAAGCGGCGTAATATTTTGAATACTCTCCCAACACACCATAAACTTAATTTTTTGTTAACTTGTACAGGTTTTATGTTAATGTCGATATAATTATTATGTTTCCTAACATCGGTATGTAGAATATCTTTATATTCCGCAATCTGCTTCTTCACACACCGCTGCTCTAACAGTCACACAATGCGTGCTAAATTTACCCAAGAAAATTACAATTTTAGAGAATATTCCCCCTTATTTTTGGTTTAGGTAATTACACAATATTTGTTCCATTTCACAATTTTCTACATCCACTCAAATTCCTTCCCCTCGAGCAATCTCTAATAGTCTTTTGGAGCATATTCCCCATGGGAGTGACTAATGGCTTTAAGACGCCATCCGCGTGTAGTTCGCGTGTACTCCTGTCAATCAAAGATGTGGATGGAAGGAAAACGCGAGAACAGATGATGCCGAAACCGTCATTCATCATAATATCGCACGAGCTGTTACTTAACTATGGAACGTTGACGATGTCGGCGTTGATGTCATGTGCCTTCAAATAAACGCATCGGTTTAGTATACATTCATGTTTGTCTCACTATTGTCTGAAGTTTAGTTCATCAAATGGGTATTTCAGTTCTCAAATCATCTGTATATGTTCTTTTTTATGCGTGTTTGGAGAAAACGTCTCAATTAATTGGTATTGTTTAAACTGGATTAGGTTAAAGCGGATCCCAATAGAAAGTTTTCAGAAATTCGGAACAATTTTCACTATAAAGTAAAATTTGGCGAAGGCGAACTTGTTAAATTAAAGTTATTATCGCTGTTCGAAATACGGGATAAAAACTAATGAAAATTAGTTGGAAAACTAAATTAAAATAAATGTTCGTTGGCATATAGAGTGTGTATGTATAAATTGAAATCAAATTCATTTATGATAACCATTTGAAAAAAAGAATAGAAAGTAAGAAACTATTAAGTTTAAATTGCCTTTCACAAAAACTGTTTGAAGTAGTGTCCTTTTACAAATTCTTTACTGTTAAAAATAATAAAGCATTGAAATTCTGGAATTATACCAGAGAGAACGGGAACATTCGAGAGTTACTGAGATTGATTATAAATGCCGCTGTTGACTAGTAGCGATTGGTAGAGGATTAGCTATAAGATGCGTTTTTGACTCGTTGTGATATTCGCTTGAAGTGTTTGTCTAAGAAAAGTAGTATTGATTGTCAATTTTTGGTAGAAATAAAAAAGATTATGTTTTGTGAAAAAACTATTTGGAACCCACAAAGTCCGTAGTAAAAATAGTTTTGGAATTTTATTGACATAACCCTACTTCCATCTGTATTTTTATAAATTCAACAGTTTAGTAGATTTACGGTAGATGGTTGTGCCATTGAAAACTCCCTTCGACATATGTTTCGCGAGTTAGGAGGATATTCTCAAGAATCTCTTCAATTAATCGATTGACTAGAGATGTGCTGAATCAAATAATGTAAAACCGAAAGTAGGCGGTGCCGCATCAAGTTGAGCGAGTAATTGGACGGTTTGAGAAGAAATAAAAAATGCTCAATGCTCTATCTGTTCCAATTTCTAATTAATTTATTTTTAGGGTTTTTACAGTTCATTTCTAACATTTTAACCTACTTACGAACTCCCTTCTTAAAAGAGTTGCGCAATAGTTTAATATATAACTAATCCTGTCTGCATCTAATCATCTGTGGACATTACGTATTTCACTTCAATAACTTAAGTTTTCGATATTGGCATTGTCATAAATTAATAAAGGTTAGAACGTCATGATATAAGCCCAAGTAGATGATCAATAAAGTTTTTACATCAATTTTGGGGCTAGCAAAAACAAGTATAGGAGTTTACCTAACACATTAATCTACTAGGAAACCAGTTTACCAGTGTATATAAAGCTGAAATTTTTCCGACTTTAATTCTACTAGTAATATCACCCGTGATAACTCGTTTTCTATTAATCATGTCACAAAGGAAGAGGTTTTAAACCAAGTTAACTCTGTGGACGTAAATAAGAGCCCTGGTCCAGGCGGTATCCCACTAACATTTATAAAAAAATGCAAAAATTCCTTGGTCTTACACATTTTTTTAATTTTTAGCTAATCATTACCAACTGGAACTATTCCTGTCTACTGAAAATGGCATTAGTGATCCCACTTTTTAAAAGTGGCGATAAAAAATTTGTTAAAAATTATAGTATTATTTATCTATTATGCATATTTGGAAAACTGTTGGAACATATAACCACTGAATTATTTTTTAAAATAAAGAATGCAGCCGACCCAAGTCAACATGGTTTCTTTCGCGGTCGTTCTGTTGTTACTAATTGTTGGTTCCATACGTCAAATCGATTTTGTGTATACTGATTTCTCCAAGGGGTTTGATAAAGTGCATCTTGCTACTTTGGTGCGGAAGTTCGGGGATTTCGATGTGCAAGGCAGCCTCTTATCTGCCAATTAATCATACAATATCTGTAGGTCGGGAATGTACAATCAAATTGGGCCTATTTCAACTTAGGATTTATTTTAAGCATCACCAAAGATTTCTCCTCTGAAGAAAGCCTTATAATTCTTCATAACTATTTCGTTAGAAGCACACTAGAATATGCTGCCTTGGTCTCGGAATCCTCAATACGTAAAGTAAGTGCAAAGCATAGAAAGAATGCAAATTAAATTCATTAATGATTTAAATTATCGGTTTCATAAAAAATATTGTTATAACACATATGTATGTAATTTGCCAAAATACAAATTGTCTAAACTTTTTACCCATCCTGATATATTTTATGCTATATTTCTATATAAATCTGTTCATAATAAAATAGACTGTATTGATATCATAGATAACTTAATTTTAAACTGTGACATTAGTCATACCTTAAGAACTATTGATTTTACAGTCCTAGGTGTGATACTAATTGGTTAGTCCTGGCAAAACCCAAATAGTAAATAGATAAATAAATAAATATTACAGTCATACTCACAGGCAACTGGAGTGTCTCTGTAAGTAGGTACAGTTCAAAATATAGTACATAAAAACAGTATAATTTGTTTTTGTGCTAGTGTCTTACTGGATTTAAAATAAACAAATTTTTCAATTATTTCGAAAATACTGAAATAAGTTTTGCCTTGCCTACTACATTACGTCCAGTAAAGCAGTCAAGTTACTATCGTTTCTCCTTTTCCGACATATATTTGTAAATAAATTTTTCTCTAAAACCAATAATCTCCAAGTAATGTTCTAAATAAACGGGGTGGTGCACGATGAATATGCAATTGCATTACCTAAATGCATCGAACATCGTAAATTACGGATATTGGAGTGTTCTTCTATTTTTGAGCTGCATTTAGCGATGCATTGCCTTTATAAATTGCCGTTCTTTCTCGTATATCCACCAACGGATGTATAGCGTTCGTGAAATAATCATATCATCTATTTGATTAATAGCTTGCTATGATCCTACTAAGTAGTCTTGTGATATATCGGGTAGCCGAGTCGGTGCAGATATAAGGAGTGTTCCTAAAACGAATGTAAATTCGTGTTTTATGTTTATTGGCATTATTTAAGGTATCTGGTTGGAAAATTCCTGAAACATTTTTGAATTTAGTATATAGTGCGTATGGGCTTGGTGAAGATTTCTATGAGAATGTTTGAAGCTTATCAAGCTATGGCTATTTAGCACCATAAGTATATCTTAATATGTAAAAATAAATCCCTGTTTCGCTTTGTTACGCCTTGACTTAAGAACAACTTTTGTTTTCTAATACCTTGTAAGAGGATCTTATGGAAAGAAAAATAAAGAAAATGGCTCAAAAAATACACAAAACTTAACAACCTTTTAACCGTCGCGCGTATTTTTCGTTAATTCTTAAAGGTTGGGCCGATTTTGATGACACTGCTTATGTGATTTTAAGTGGGTCACTAGATTGGTTAAGATTTATAACTGAATCCGCTAGGTGGTGCTAAGGTCGGGTTGTAAACATTTTTCAAAACCTCCTAAACCGTGGGACCGATTTAGATGAATTTGTATCGTTTACTTCTTTTGTCCTATTAGTAACACTACAGCAACAAGATTACGAGGGCTAACATAAAAAACAGAGAGAATACTTGAAAATAATGTTATTTTAATAAGACGAGAAAATTGTACATGTCTATTAATTGTATTATAAGAGTCGAAGGTGTATAATAGAAATTTACAGATTCTTCTACGTGATATCTATAAATATACTAGCTGATACCCGCGGTGTCACCCGCGAATGGACTGTACAACTCTATTCAAAAAAGATTTAGCTTATGAAATATATAAAAATTTATTTATATAACACATTTTTCTAAACTAGTTTAACCTAAATAACTGCACTAAAAATCCACCCATCAATCCTGAGTAAATTTCACCCAAATTAAAATTTTATTCAACTTTTTTTTTGTATAACAACATTCCCGTATATGCAGCTGTTTACTTGTCGCTAAGTATAATATATTTTATACACCCAACTATAGCTCTACTCCACCCTATATTTCAATTATGCAATTGCTTATGGTCTGCGCTATATAAAAGTGATTTCTGAAAATGTTTGAGCCACCTTGTAAAGTATAGTGTTCCTTTACCCTATATTTTAAACATTCTTTATATACAACTTTTTCTAACATTCTGTTACTGTAACTGTACTTGGTCTACCCTATATAATATATATTGTGTAACATTGTTTGATCTACCCTGTAAAACTATAATTCCACTCAGTCCCTGATTTCAACCACCTAGTATATACCCAATTTAAACAATTTTCTTCCACCCTGTTTAAATATAAATCCACCAATCCCCAACATATTTGACCCAAATTGCAACTGCTTATTGGCCACCCAATTTAACAGTATTATTCAACTTTTATTTAAACCTTCTTGTATAACTACAAACTTACTTATTTAAACAATTTTATATATGCTACTGCTAATAAGTCCATCATTATAACTTATTTTATACCACAAAATATTTCAACCACCCTGTATATGTAACAACTTATTCAAACATAACATATTTTAAATACTTAACTATAACTCTACTCCACCCTATATCTTATCCATGTTATTGCTTATGAGTTGAGCTATATAGACACTTTTTCTAATATTTTCTGAATCACTGTGGAAAGTATAATTTCTCTCCACCTTATATTTCAACCACACTTTATATGCAACGTTTTCTAACATTATTTAAATCACATTATACAACTATAATATTACTTTGCCTTTTGTTTCAGATATTTAATATTTACAACGGCATCCTACGTAACAAAATATAACGTTATTTATCCACTCTGTTGAACTACAATCCTACTCCGGCCTCTAAATCAACCAACCTCTATATGCACTGTTGTAGGGGCAGAAAACATGGCCGTTTCTGTGATCTTGTTATGAAGAATTCATAGAGGCATTAGTGCTCCAAAATGCAACTATCTTGAAAGCTTTAGTAGTCAGAAGAAAATAATTTGGTCAAGAGCAGGTTGGACTCGCTTACTAAGGGTTCCGTACCACCTTCAAGATTCTAATATTCCAGTTTCAGACAAGCAGGGAATGAGTGCATTTTCTTATATTTACCCTAATTTATTTTAAAAGAAGAGTTTTAAATTTATATAAAATATACACTTTGATTTTCCACACGTAGACTTTTTATTTTATCTACTTCGCTTGATTTTTATCAAAATATATGCATTTAATTTTCTAATTTGGCCCCCAAAAATTAACATTAGAGTTTTATTTTACTAAGAAACTTTCACGGAAGCCTTTTATAATCTACTGTCTGAGTTTTGAGGCTCTTTAGATTGGAAGATAAAGGACAAAAGAGATCAAGTTTTAAATTATAAATTATTAAATCTCTTATTCAAATTATTTAAAAATACAAATAAAATATATTTTTTCAAAATTTAAATAGTGTGTTTCTAAAGTGGAAATTAAGTTGATGTTAATATCTTTTAAACAAATGATTTAAAAAAATGATATATTAGTAATTCCCATAATGAGCCTTTTATCTGATATATTACATGATGCGTTTGAAAATAGAATTTTTATTTTCCATTTAATTGTATAATTTGTCCGTAAAATTACTATGGGGGTTTTCTAATAATTTTTCTTATAAATTTCAAATGAGCCCTAGTACCATTAATCATTTTCATAATTTTAGGTAGTATGGTTTCGGAAATAAAGCGAGAAATGAAATTTTTTTATATGTTTATGTTAATATCTACTAAACAATTAATTTTAAAAATATGTAACATATATATTTGTATTCCTCATAATGTGCTCTTTCACTCGATGTATTCTATGATGCTAAAAAATTTGTTTTTGTTTTCCGTTTAATTCTATAATTTGGCCCCCAATATTAATATTAGTGATTTCTTCATATTTTTTTATAAACAGAAAAAATAGGTCTTATAGTTTGGGGAATAAGGGGGGAATGGGTAATTTTTTTAAAATATTTTATTAATATATTTTAAAATATTTAATTTAAAAAAATTAAAAAAACATATTTGTATTCGTCATAATGAGCCCTGTGATTTGATATATTACATAATCCGTTAGAAACAATTTGAATTTTATATTTTCCATTTAATTCTATAATTTGCCCTCCAAAATGAATATTAGGGGTTCAAAACAAAATTTTCCAGCTTATGGTTTCGGACATAAGGGGGAGAATGGGTAAATTTTTTTTATATTTTAATTAATATCTATTAATTTTGTTATTTTAAAAATATGAAAAAAATATATTTGTTTTCGTCATAATGTGACCTATCATTTGATATATATCATGATGGGTTAGAAACAATTTTAATTTTATATTTTCCTTTTAATTTTGTAATTTGCCTCCCAAAATTATTATTTTTTCAGTAAATTTCAGGTCAGACCCTATACCTATAATTTTTTTTCAAAACTTTACGCTTTATAGTTTCGGAGATAAGGGGGGTGGGGAATGGGTAAATTTTGGTATATTTTCGTTAATATATTTTTAAGTAATTTTTTTTAAATTTAAAAATATATATATTTGTGTTTCTCAAAATGGAACCTTTCATTTGAGATATTACATGATGCGTTTGGATTTTTTTATTTTTAAATTTTCATTTAATTCTATAATTTGCCCCCCAAAAATAATATTAATGGTTTCTCCTTATTTTTCCTGTAAAGTTCGGGTAACGTTCTGTATTTCCTTTTTTTTAAAATTAAGATACTAGTTTCGGTGATCAGGGTGGGAACAATCGATTTTTTTAGTTTTTCCCCCCAGAAGTACCCCTAAAATAATTTTTTTTCTTTTACGATATGTACTCCTGATCGGGTCAACAAACTACACGTTGATACCAAATTTCAACCTCTTCCCTCCAGTACTTTAGGAGAAAATTGCTGTGATGTGACAGAGGCAGAAATCCGGAGTGATATTATAAGGGTATCCATATATTGTATATACGGAACCCTAAAAAGAGAAAAAATATGAATATTTTAACGGTAGTTAGCGAAGCGTTTGTATACTATGTTCATAGGAAATTTTCGTCATAAAATGACTCGACGACGCACACCTTGAAATCTTTCACATTTAATTCAAAACTACAGCATAAAATTTTTGCAAATTAAATACAACCACTCACTTTAGAACAATAAGAACTTCAATTGCCATACTAATTACGAAAAAATGCTATGCAAAGTTAAAAAATATAAAGTAGCCATTCCATACAGCCTACTAAGAAAACAATTAAACTTCGTTAATCAATGAAATAGGTCAATCTTATGGCTCCTACGTTAAAGCAAACATAACTTTATTTACTCAATCCTCAATTTTATTAAAAATCATATCTTTACCTAGTACTGAGTACAACTTCCTACACATGCCATTAATGTGTCTTATGCCACAGCTTATGATAATATCTCATACCAATACACCACTTTATTTATTTTTAATTACGAAGGGTTTACAGTACATTACCGCTGAAGAAATAATCGAGAAATTTATCAAAAAGCTCGGGAAACCGACCATATGGTTCACATCAAAAGAATTCCTGAGCGTGAGACAAGCGCTCGATATAAATTGAAGTTACCATATGAAAAATGAGGCTCATTAATTTTGTATGAAAACTATGGAAACGTCAACAAACAATCGATTACAGAAAAACCATTCTGAAGTTTTGTACGAGGCTTTATTGAGATTGTAGATAGTAATTTCCGGAACAGCTAATATGTAACAGAAAGAAACTGACTGGATCGATATGTGAAAATTTTATTATAGGCCTGAAACAATATTATTAAATATGGACAGTGTTAATTCGCAGTTAAATCAACAATTCTCATAATGCTTTTAAGTGTTTATAAACTACCACTAAATAAAACTATTTTCGTGGATTGTGACTTTTGTTTTGGTTTACAAAGTAATTTTTTCATTGGTGGTTTTCTCAGGACGGTGTTTCAATGATAGTAAATATCTTAATTAATAAAAATACTGCGTTTGGTCATAATACTCTCCTCGAAAAACTATTTTCACTCTCTGCAACCTTCAGCTGATGTTCAGTATGTGTTTATGTGCATTTGTTTGTGACAGCATAGCTCCCAAACCAAGAAAACAATTTTGATTTAGTTGTTTTTTATTTGAAATGACAGTTTATCAAGAATGTTCTTAACTATGATTCAGGACAATTTGTCGTTGTTTCTTTTATATATTTATTTCACGAATAGATATCAGTAACTTGCAGAGATCTGATCCATTTTATATTTGGTAGGTATCCAGGTTAAATCACTGGTATTGTAAGAAAACCGGTTCCCAACACCTTACCAACTTACACAGATATGTAAAATGATGATAATCTGTCCGGTGTTGTGGCTTATTGTTGTTTAATATAAAATCGAGAGTAGAGAAGGCACACAATGCTAATATGTCTAATTTTGAAAAATTTCTTGTTTTACACTATTTATATAAAACATTAAAAAAATATATAACCGACTTCTACCTATAACTAAAAAGCTAAAAATAATTATAACAAAATACAACTCTAGCAAATAAATAACACATTCAATGTTGTCAGGTACCTACCCACGAAGTAAAAAATGTAAACATTAAAAGATGCTCATTCTGTACAAATTAATTACCTACCAATCTAGTATATTTTTGAAGTGAATTTCACCTTTCATCTAACATTTTGAGGTTTTTGGTGTTGTAAACCTCTGTATTTTTAATATTTTCTGTAATTTTTATGATTTCTGTGGTTTTTCATGAAGCATGTATCAAGTTTTTGGCATTTTTGACGCATTACATTTTTTATGATATTATATTATGCTCTTTCCTGCAAATAGGATAATTGAATTTTTGCAATGACGAATCACATCTTTAATTTGAACAATTAATGTACTGATTTTCATGGCCTAGTTACCTTAAAATTTTGAGCATTTCTATAAAAACAACTGGTCTGGTACTATCAGATAATTTAGGATTATATACCAATATTTAGACTGTATCATTTCCTCTTTTAAAAATATTGAGTTTTCGTAAAAACAATTGAAGCTTTCATTTCTTACATTCAATAAATTAATTTATTGCCGAAGCGCGTATTTATTTATTTAAGAGAAGGAACTAACCTACTCTCTTCGAGCTGTCACTCTTTGGTAAGCAAGACAATATACATAATAATATATATTAATATTGTTTCTGGTTAGGGAACCTTCATCAGTTGCGCTTCCCACAGCAGAATGTCCTCTCGAACACTTACTTATGTATTTTATACATAACAGGAAATTTGTAGATGCGAGATATAAGACACATAGAGGTTCCGAATCTGGAGATGTTCCATGTCAGTAATTACTGTTACCCGTAATTCCTATGTTAGAATGTCATGATGAAATTTCCAGGTTAACTTCACCTGCAAGAGACATTGAATACTCGAGGTGTCACTCTTTTGTACCCAAGACAATATACTTAATATATATTGTTTCTGGTTAGGTTCCCTTCATCAGTTGCGCTTCCTGAATTGAATGTCCTCTCGAACACTTCTTTATTTATTTGATACATATCGTTAAATTTGAAGACGCGAGATGCAAAGACCGACATCTAGGATTTAATTAATTCCAAGGTTAGAATGTCACGATACAATTTTCAGATTAACTTCACGTGTCAGAGATATTGAATAATCTCTTCGAAACCTCTATGTGCTAGTTTCCTCGAAAATCCTAGAAGGTGCCCTAATCAGAAAGAATAAATATAATGTATATTGCCTTGCGTACAAAGAGTGACCCCTCGAAGAGAGTATTCAATATCTCTACCAAGTGAAGTTAACCTGAAAATTTGATCGTGACATTCTAACCTAGGAATTACGGGTAACAGCAATTACATGGAACGGCTCCAGATTCGGAACACCTATGTGCTAGTTTCCCCGAAAATCCTAGATGTCGGTCTTTACATCTCGTGTCTTCAAAGGAACTAACCTGTCAATTTATTTGAAATTATTACTTTTTGTTCACAAAAAATAGTACTTTTCAGAAAACAATTCCTAACCCGTTTATCCATAGATTATTTCTCAACAGATACAAACAAAACAAATTTCTACGTCAATATGTTAGTATAAAGTACAAATTTTGACTTATTTTTATGAAGACGAAAGCGCTTTTTGCGTCATATATTCGAAATCATGCAAATTTTAAAATTTTCAAGAGTGAGTAGATTTTTTTTTGTTTTGCCAACAAAAACATAATGACTGTGTTTACATACGTTTACAATTTAATACTATTGAAATAACTACTATTATTTTTAGCAGTTTATTTGTCGCTCCTCTAAGTTCTTTAAATAGTTTTTCAGAAAATCCCATCATCTCAAAGTCTTATTATCCTTCGTTATTATACAGATTTTATCGCAATTGATATTATTGCTTATATTTAGAAATAAAGCTATAAAAAATTAAACATTGTTATGACATTTATAAACTTCATGAGTCTCCCCCGTAAAAAAAACAGAAATTTTATATGGATATTATTCCACCATTGTACCATCCCGCTGATGTAAAAATGCCTGTCCAGACTCAGCATCATCACCAATTATTGTAATTGAAAGCTCACAAACATCATAAAATCACGGGCGCCCTCAGGACTAAATTCCTAATAAACCTCCCCCATGACCGCCCTAGGAAATCCCCTCGAAACCCTTCAAACAATTCGTTGCATCCAGTATATAGCAATTTAACGGATCAACTATATTCGAAAATGGCTTCTATGTACGTAATACATACGATTTATTATTACTGGTACTGTTATTGGGGTTTATCACCTTACTCCTCAAAGAAACATGTTTACAGAAAGTCCAAAAGAATTCTTATGGTTTCAGCTTGACCGCATCGGGTGATCTCGAGGCGCTCTATAAATCTCGTGATGCTATTCGACGTGCAGTGCAAAGCTTATCGGAAATATAACGTGCATAGGATTTCCATTCTGGCTATTTGTGGGGTAGATTTGTATTCTGGCGTAGCTGCTTCTCAGAGGGGACAAGCATATACAACTACTTTATTTGATGTGGAATGTTTTCTTCTTCCTGTATGAATACTTATAAGTAATTTCTGGCCCAAACTTGACACATTTGATAGAAAAACCTATTTCTACTAGAAATCATAGATAACAATTAACCTATTCTTCAATTGCTGGAACTCTGAAAAAAATTTGGGGCTATTGTGAAAGTCTTGTAATTTTAACAGACCCCTAAAATTATTTTATTCCATACTATCTGTTCAAGATTTCACAAGTAGTTGAGCGAAAGTATCAAATTACTTTGATAGAAATATGGTGAAGAGTTACATACAGGACTCCCAATTGAGGGTGTCTGTTGGCTAGTTTTCCTGAAACTTAGTTATGATTTTTTTGTATACATTTTTGAGCTTTTTTCTTCGGAATAATGAATCTAATTAACACATTTGTTAATGATATCGTTTTCTGTTTCCTAAATTTTTTATAAAATGTATTACATCTTATCTGTTTTCATTTATACCTATCAATTGGACAATTAACATAATTATTTTGGAAGATACAGGTAATTTTTGAATATCCTTTTACAACAGAATATATCTTTGATAAATTATTTAAAACAATAAAGTAAATTAACAAGTTTGGCTTCACCCTTTCTTTCCTCTAGTCGAGCATTCGATAAAAGCAAAAGTGCAAGAAGAAAAAAAGGGTGAAGCCGAACTTGTTAATTTACTAATGTTTAAAATAATTTATCAAAGATATGTTTTGTTTAAAATATTAAGCATTAACAAATTTTAAGTGGTAAAAAATACAATGAAATCCTCATTAACCCCTTGAGACCTGATTTTTTTTTAAGGGGGGAAAAAATATTTATTGATATATTTTATTCAAGAATGACCATATTATCAATATTAGTATGTTACATAGGGTTAATTTTGTTGTTTTTTTATAAAAAAATTGTGTGCATAATTATGCACAATATGTTTCAATGGTAAATTTTTACAAAAAAATAATATAATCACGAAACAACCACAACCAACTATCTTCTATGATACATGACAAATAGAGTTGCCACCTGTACTATACATATAGTCTCTTACTACATTTTACCCAATTGTACTATATTATTCAGAAAAATAATATAGAACGAAATGTACTACATTTTCATTGCTAATAGCTAATTCAAATGTCGCGTTTTTTAATGATAACTGTAAGTTGGAACCCATCCACTACGCGGCGTGGAAAATTATAGAACGAAAATAACAACAATAATCTCTTTTGTTTTACGGTTGTCACACAAATAATTCACTCTTTGAGTAGACGTATTTACAGTGAATTCACTATGCTTTGGTGTTTGCCAGTTGTCAACTTGTCATAGCATTTAAACGTCAACTGTCCGTCGTTATTTGTTGCTGCTTGATTTTCGAGGTTTTGTAAGATTGATCTTAAAATAAATAAAAGTACCATATTTTTGTAACTTAAAAATGTATAATCTATATTTTCTTCAGAAAAAAAGTGGCAACCCTAATGACAGAGTAGTTCCTTTCTCATTTAATACACATACAAAAATTGTAGGAGCATCAAAGCATCAACCTCATTTTCAGGGTCGTATTTACGTAGAATAAAATAAATACTATTTTTGAGACTCAATGTGCATAATTATGAACATTAACGAAAAAGCGGTCATCCGTCATTGATCAGTTAATTTTTTTGCAAAAATACTAATTTAAATCATTGTTTGGATCTTTCACCTAAACTATAATCAAAAAAATATATTTATGTTTCAAAGTAACTAAGTGATTATTATAGATTTGTATTGATTTACGTCTCATGTGTGTCATCGCTATAGCAGGTAACCATTCATAGGGCTGTATTTATCCCATTTCCGCTAGAATGGCAGCACTTGTATCATTAACTGATGTAAAATATATTCATTATTATGCCCATTCAGTCCGAACGTTGTCAGATTAAACTTCTTTAGAAAAATTGAGATTGATGAAACTGTGCATAATTATGCATCAGGGTCTCAAGGGGTTAATTTCTACAATTAATTAATTAATAAGAGTAATTCCACATTAGTAGATTTTAAAAAATAATGAATACACTTGATAATAAATCGGCGCTTACCCTGGGGCAACCAAAATTAATCATTTTAAAAATAAATAATAGCAATGTAGATCTTTCATAACTAACTAATTTAAATATTAGTAATGTGTAGTATGTCCTACTGTTATTTACGAAAATGTGTAAAAAAAATGGAAGAGAAACCATAATTCAGAAAATAATTCATAACAAGTATGGACATTTATCTTCATTATTAAAAATGGGTTGAAATAAGTTAATATAAAGGTAAGTTTAAATCACAAAAGATTTGGAAAATACAAAAGTCCAAGACGTAAGTCCTCCAAATTGTGCCAAATTTCTATAAATCTTGACACCTGTATAACATGTGTTTTTTGAAACAATTTTGAAGAGTTACTTCTTGAACTCCTTGAAATATTAAATTAATTAATTTTCGCAAAGAAGACTAAGAGCTAATTGTTTTATTGAGATTTTGATTGATAAATAAATATTCTATATTCTTTGCAGAAAAATATAATGGCTACAAAAGACAACAATAAGAAAGCAATAAAGAAGATGTTATGGGGGAATGTCCTTTAGAAGACCAGAAAGATGCAAATGCTAAAACCCAAATATAATATCTGCAGAGAAAGTAAGGGAAAACGAAACATCAACGAAAGTTCGGTCATACAAGCTAAAGTAGAGCAGCTTTAATAAAGAATTATGTAGAGCTAGAGAAGACTAGTGATGAAACGAAAGCTACCAGTAAAGATTAGAACAAAACATAAGGATTGAGAAGAATAATAATTTCAGATTTAATTGGCGCCCAACGTGGAACAATCATAAGGCCACAACGCCGAGAGCATTTAGTCCATGAACATACTTTCTAAATATCATTTACTGTATATATGTATATATATATATATATATATATATATATATATATATATATATGTTCTGAGAGGCTTCCGCGGTCATTACTATGAACAAGGCTGCGGAGTACTCTAGCAATGTCTTGACGAGTCAGCCTCAATATCTGTTAGTTCAACCAAAGCTACCTCAACTTGAGCACATCAAAGCCACCAAAATCAAACCTAACTTCCAACGAAATACATGCATTAAAATAACTACGAGACAACGGTGACATAACTATTCTTCCTGCCGACAAAGGTAACGTGACTGTTCTTCTCAACACTAAGGACTATATTCACAAGATGAAATCTCTACTCCACACTCCAGACTACGAAATAATTAAGAATAATCTGACTACTTATTTAGATAAAAAGGCCAAGGAAATCAACAACACAACACATCTTCCTCTTGACATCAAAAAGACCATCATTCGTCGTGAAAGATCTTCTAAAATTACCAAAAATTTACGGAATACTCAAGATTCATAAGCCGGACATTCATCTTAGGCCCATAGTCAGTTCGGTACGATCCCCGACCCAAGAATTAGCCTGGTACTTAGCCAAAACCCTTCAAACTCTAGCCGAACAAGCATCCTCGTACGTAAAGAACTCTTCTTGCTTCCTACATATGTTAGGCGCTTATAGAATTTCAGAAAATGATATCCTGGTTAGCTTTGATTTTGTATCTCTTTTCACCAATGTCCCCATTTTGAGAAACGTTAGATATTCTAAAAACAAAACACAATATCTCTTCTGACATCATCAAACTGGTACAGCACTTTTCTTCTTTTTTTTTCATTTCAAGACACTCTGTGCAAATAAGTACGTGAGACCCCGATGGGTTCACCTCTTTCTCCAGTGCTTGCTATCATTTTCATGGAACAAATCGAAACCCAGGCTCTTTACTAGTCTAATTTAAAACCTTACTGTTGGCTTAGATATGTTGATGATACTTTTGTCATTTGGCCTCATGGCAGATATTCGTCAGACTTATTTCTACAACACCTCAATGGTATACATTCTTACATTCAATTTACAATGGAAATCGAATCGGATTCTTCGCTCCCGTTTCTTGATGTCCTCATAACAAAAACCAGGCACATTCTCACATACAGTCTATAGGAAACCAACCCATACCAATCGATACTTAAATACCCAATCACATCATCACCCTGCCCAATTAAGTTCTGTAATTAAATTTTTGGCCTTTAGATCTATTCGCTTAACAGATATTGACAATAGACCACATTGCACGTATACCAACAACACCGAAAAGCCTTCCTTCCGTACATTCGAGGAGTCACTAACAAAATAGCACGAATCCTACACCGACATCAACTAAACACCAGTCAAACTATAGCCAACTTAACCGGGAACCCTAAAGACAAAGTACCGAGGATCAAGGCGTTTACGAAATTCCATGTCGCGATTGCCCACAAAGCTACATTGGTCGTACAAATAGGCGCGTCAACCATCGAGTAGATTAACATTCTTTGTCAGTTCGCAAAAAAGATCCGACTTCAGCTCTCGCGTATCATAATATCCAAACAGGACACTCTATCTACTTCGACGACAGTAGGACTATCGTATCTCTTAACTCCCTTAGGGCATCTACTATTCGCGAAGCTATAGAAATAGAGAAAAGGCCTGTCTAAACCGACGCGATGACAGCTCTCGCCTTCCCACAGCATTTACCTCCGTAATTGCCATATTAAACAAAATAGACACGCCCACCAACACCTAATCAATCACAACACAGCCTCTTCATCACGTGACATCCCCTTTTAACCCAGCGCTAACTAAAAATAATAGAAGCAGAGCACACTCAAATTCAGTTCAGTTACCTAGTGATTCTTGGGGAGCAGGCAGATTGAAGCCCCGAGTTCGATCTAGACTCTGAAACTCGTTTTCACTTTTGTCTCTTGATAATGGCTCCAAAGCAGGAATCGAAATGTCCAGTATATAATAAATTAAGACGAGATTCTCACCCGGAACTTAGCCTTGTTCATACTAAGGACTAAAAAACACATGTCACCTGGGTGTAAGAATATAGAAAAGTTCATAAAAAATGTCTTAACGCAGATAGAAGAAAAGTTTTAAAAACAGTTCGCACACCATCAACAATATTTATGTACTTCCCATAAACCACACTGATTTGGTTGAGAAAAATTCTGCCCACGCACGTTACCATATATCATGTGATTTCATTACGAACAATTTGTTATGGTCGAATAGAAGGACATAACACCTTGCCAGGAGACATTTTCTTTTTGCACTGACCACATTCATAACAAAGGATCGTAAAATTCATAGCACTGTGGTTTATGTGACGGTCTCATTGTCCAGTGTATTTTATACACGTCAGAAATTTCGAATTATTTGAATTGCATGAGTTGTATCATGGCGCTACTTACTTTATTTTGAATAAAGCGGTATATGTGGTATATATGTATCTGGTATTTTTAAATGGAAACAGTAGCACATAGCTGTTGGAATTTATTGTTGGTCTTGTTAACATGTTTAGGGCGTTTTCTGGAATTTGTAACAAATGTTTCCTTGCTAATATCAAAAAAATATTAGTGAATGTCATTTGGTTCCATAAAGTAAATTATTGTATTCTGACTATCCAATTTTGGATCCAAGAAGTTAATTACCACTGTGACCAGTTTATATACTTTGAAGGCAGTTTATAATTTTTAAAATAAAAGTCTCATTATGATTAAAGGAAACTAATTTATTTGTTTTTAATCACTGGAGTTATTCACAATACTGGCAAGTTTTGATACTAAGTAATTTCGAAAAGATTGTTGAGGAGGTCTTGAATTATTTTGTCTATTCATGGGTTTTCTCTCCTCCAAATTTTTTACTGTAACAGATAAGTATTTAAAAAATTGTATATGTAGAACAAAGTGTAGTAAGGCAATTTCGTAAAATTGCCCGGATTACTGGTTGTCTGTACAGAGATTCTTCCTCACAGTTTTTCTGAGAGAAAGAGATGTCTATAAAATGATCAACCAGTATTCCTGTATATAAGTAATGTATTGTATATTGTGTAATACTTATCTGTGTATGGAGACGTTTCAACTCCGAGTCTGGAGTCGTTGTCAATCGTTTAGTGTTGTTTGACAAACAATAAATTCAAAATCAAAGCGAAAATTTTTTAGAAAAAAACCTCGAAAACAACACTAAACGATTGACAACGACTCCAGACTCGGAGTTTAAACGTCTCCATACACAGATAAGTATTACACAATATACAATACATTACTTATATACAGGAATACTGGTTGATCATTTTATAGACATCTCTTTCTCTCAGAAAAACTGTGAGGAAGAATCTCTGTACAGACAACCAGTAATCCGGGCAATTTTACGAAATTGCCTTACTACACTTTGTTTTACATATACAATTTTTTAAATACTTACCTGTTACAGGAAAAAATTTGGAGGAGAGAAAACCCATGAATAGACAAAATAAGTTTTGATACTCACGTGTGAATTTCAAACGTATATATTGAAAAATTGAAAGACTAATAGTAGAGAATCTGGAGAAATTCTCTTAAAATTATTTTCCAGTAAAACGAATTGTCTGAAATTTTGACAGAAGGTTGAAAGTAGCATAAAAAACAAAACTTATATTGTCCCAATGTGTGAATTTGTCCAGGGGGTGAAAGTCACGTATTCTAGGGGGTACACTGGTAAAAATAAGTGCAAAAATCGATATAGGGATGAATTATAAGCAAAAAGTTCCCTATAAATATTATGATTAAAAATGTTCATTTTTCGTCCAAAAAAAAACACGTTTTACGTCGGTATTTCTCGAATAAGTGGAAAAAAGAAAAGGAAAATTTGTTTTTTATTTATGTAAGCCCAGTAAATGTTACGATACTACTGGCTGAAAATTAGTTCTTGTCCGATGGCCTCTAAAATTCCAACGTTTAATGTGAAATAACTAAAAAAATTCACGTTTTAGAAAAAAAACCCACTGAACATTTTTTGAAGTGCTACAATAAATCTTGATTTTAATCCCTTAGCATAATAATCGGAAGAGTTATGATATTAAAGTGTATCCCTCTACAATTTCCTTTAATTAGATGCTCAAAACATATCCTGAAAGTTAGTTAAAAAAAAAACAAAAATGATTTAATTTTCAAGAAATTGCAGTTTTTTGTAAATAACTCTAAAAATGTTAGATAGCAAAATTTAGCATTTGTCCTGTAGAATACTTTTTTTATTTTTATAGCACCAAAATTATCACGGTTAGAAGGCAGCAGTCGAGAGTGGATACCATGTTTTTCAAGCGCATTAATCTAAAAAATCTCGAAAACAACGTGATAAAATATATTGAAATTCATAGAAATTTTAGGTCCTTGTAAATTGGATTTCGAATTTTCACGATAGCATTAAAACTAAGAAAGTTATCGTTATAAAACTGTCGTCATTTACATGTATATTCAACCAGTGGCAGACGAGGAAAAAAGGAGCAAACCAAGCAGCTGTTGAACATCTGCTCATGACTCTGTGTTTACTTGCCTGTTTTCAGTGTTTTTTGAAAATCGTTAGAGTACAAAAAATATTTCAAAATAAAAAATATATAAGGGATGAAATATCGTAATAAATTGTTTCCTGTACCATGAATATACAGAAGATTTTAAGTTTTCATATATACTTCTAAATAATATTTAAAAATAAAAAAATAATAATTTTTTAGAATTTTTTTCGTATTTTTTTCATTAAGTGTGGGTTCTTAAGGGTTGAGTTATCGTAATAAATTATTTCATGTACCATACGTATACTGAAGATTTATATTTTTCATATATACTTCTAAAAATGTTTGAAAATGATAAAAAAAAATTTTACGTAATTTTTTTAGGTAATTTTGTCGTTAAGGGTGATTTTTAAGGGTTAAAATATTATAAATACTATATAATAAGCTATAAGTAATGTTGCATAATGTTAAATAATACTGGTTCTACTCATTTGGATTTAATTTTAGCCTAAGAAACGTCTATTTTTGTTTTACATATTTTTAGATTTGGGGGTGGTTTTTGCCCCTTAAAAATAGAAAGCACATGTTAAGATTATATAAGTTTTGATCTACAGGATAACATAAATTTAATTCCCAATTTTTGTAAAACACAATTATATTAGAAGATGCGAGATGTAAGACCGACATCTAGGATTTTCAAGAGAATTAGCACACAGACATGTCGGTCTTACATCTCGCGTCTTCAAATTTAACGAAATGTATCAAATACATAAAGAAGTGTTCGAGAAGACATTCAATTGTGGGAAGCGCAACTGAGGAATGTTCCCTGACCAGAAACAATATATGTAATATATAATATATAATGTATATTGTCTTGCGTACAAAGGAATGACACCTCGAAGAGAGTATACAATTATATTAGATTAGATATTTTGTACTGGAGTCAAAAGAGAAAAAAAAACAGGAAGACAAATTTAAAATGAGGAAAAACATTTTGAGAAAGAATTAAGGAAGAATGTTGTATACGAGGGCAATATACTCACTGTACCATTGTTCAACATAATAAAGGAAAAACTGGTAGCATTTCCTATACATGAATATCAGAAACCAAGTATGGAAAAATAATTCTCACTTAAAAAAACTCAAAAAGACATAAGGAAAAAGAAATAAAAACCGTCACAATCTGCAACAAAAAACCAAAGTTACGGAGATCCATTGTAACGCGATTACAATATATTTTCAAATACAATTGTAAATAAAATATATTTATTTAAAAAGTACATTTAATTAAATTATTGAAAAATTTTACTTCTCCCAAAAAATGCTACTATATTAGTATCCGACATTTCGAGCAAAATACTATTAATCCACAAAATATTGAAAATTCCATTGATCTTTGAATGCTCTACACAATCTGCACTCAGTGATCAATTTTTGTTTATTCTCTATACTGGTAAACCAAAACCTAAAAACAACACAATCGAAATCAAAAGACTGAGGCGTACGGGCGGTTCAAAAGTGTATTTTAAACAAGGTTTGTTACAACAACACTGACTAGTGCTCGTGTCAGTAATGCCAACAGTTCAATTATTCCTCCGTTACCAACCCAAAATTCGCTAAATTACAACTAAAATAACCTAACTCTAAATTTGTAAAATTCTTTATCATTTTTTAAAATAAATGTAATTCAAAAAGTACAAAATTCAAATCTTAGCCCCGCAACATGTCACTTTTTGACATATTTATTATTCTTTTGACGCCACTGTCTCTTTTATTACCCGACTTCAAAAAGAAGGAGGTTCTCAATTCGTCTGTATTTATGTTGCTTTTTTTATGTTTGTTCACCGATTACTAGAAAACGGTTTAAGGGATTTCAACCATGTTACTAGATCCTGGTTGGCGGGATAGCGAAGTGGTCCCATATTTTTTTCATTAAAATAGCTTTTACTGTTTCTTAGAAACTGGGGAAAAACTATTTTTACCTATTCTCATATGAGTCATAGAGTATGCCATGGTGGAGGAGCCGGTATTATTATAAAAATTTGAAAAATGTTATTCGGAACGTGGGGCAAATTGAAAAGGGATTAGCTTAGTGCCAAGATATGTCAAAGTGGTCAGAACTTTTTTTCAAATAACATAGCTTCTATCGTTTCTTATAGAATGGGGAAAAACTTTTTACCTATTTTCATATATTCTATGTCTTGGTGGAGTCGCGGGTATTATAAGATTTGATGGAGTTACTGGTATTAACTATTCGGAACTTGGGGTAAATTGTAAATAAGATGAATTAATCAAAATCAAAATAAGTGTCAGTTAATATGAATATACAGTGTGTATTCTTAAATTAAACGATTTCTTTTTATTCTTAATTTTCAGAGAAAAAAGTTATTCTTCACAAACAGATTTTTTACATGGTCTAAAACATAAACAGTAATCATTCCATGTCAATTTTTATTAACTGTAGACAAAGTTTGCTTTCAAAGAGGGCTTTTAATTACAAATTAAAATATCTTCATTTCTGTTAAGATATAAAATTGTTATCAAATAGAAATAATCTAATACTATATAACGAACAAGGTTTGTTTATATATATATATATATATATATATATATATATATATATATATATATATATATAATTGAGTTGTGGAAAAAAGCTCTAACGATTTCGATGAAATTTTCTTATTTAGAAGTTTCAATAGATAGAAATCGGTTGGTTAGGGTCTCATATTTGGGAAAATTGTTTTCCAGAGAAATTAAATAATTAAAAAAGTTATTGGCAGTTTGCGACAATCACGATAGCTGATTTTTAATTTAAAGGTGTTCAATACAGGGTGATTTAGTAACCTACGTAAGAGTGAGATTCGTCTTGTAAAAATTCTTTCAATACAGGGTGAATTGAGAGTGAAACTGCTCTTGTAATCATTTCTCCAATACAAAATGTACTTGTATGTTCCGAAAAAGTAACTATTTAATGCCTACCTCATATTTTCCTAGCATTATATTTTTACACCTGGAGAATTCAACTTTTCAAAGTGATAAAATTGCCGAGGCGGGCGATTTTTGGATGAATAAAATCTTATGAATTTGCATATTAATTTCACGCATATAAATATACATATGTGGTGTAAAAATAAAATTATATAGGGTAGTTATTAAAATGTTGGTGATCCATAAGATTTCCTATGCAAGATGGTTAAAATATAACGTCGAATGTAACTATATCATACAGGATGGTTAGTAAAAAGCAAGAAAAAATAATTATATAAGGTAGCTCATAGCAGTTGGAAATTTATGATAGCTGACATACAGGGCGGAGTACAAATATTGTTATGAAGGATGGTTAAAAAATGTTAATAGAATGTTACAGCTGTAGGATAAATCATTAACAATTACAGACATTGCATCACTGAAAATTGTAAAATAAATACTTTTTTAAAAAAACAAAAACCGACTTTAAAAGAAAATTAACTAAAAAGCATGAAATAATATTTTGCTACATTTAAATACTTTTTATGAAGTCGGTGCCAATTTGAACAGCGAAGTTGCGAAGTATAACTCATCAATGTACCTCACAAAATATTTTCACTTTCGCTTGGCACCGACTTCATAAAAAGTATTTAATTGTAGCAAAATATTATTTCATGCTTTTTAGTTAATTTTCTTTTGAAGTCGGTTTTTGTTTTTTTTTTAATGTATTTATTAGACCATACAAAGATGAAAGCCCTATAAAAATATTAATTTCGCATGTGTTCAATGGAAAAATTTAGAAATAAAAAAATATCTATGTACTCCCTAATGTACTCTTTTTAATTTGTTTCGCCATTAATTCGTGCAAAATCCTCAAGTTGAAAACACTGATTAGAGACTCCGCGTACTAAAAGTACTAGGATTGTGTGAAATAAATCAGAACTTCTTTCAGCAAACCAGGTTATTCGCCATTTTGAAAATACTACTAGACCATTTGTTAACCGCTACTAATTCTAGACTGCATAGAAAGGGATCTTAATAAGGAGTTAAGACTTGGTGGCTGTTCATCTTCCACACTTTTTTAAAATCTATTTATCAAAAGCTCTAGATCAACGGTAATCTGAAGGAAGGAGAGTTCAACTTGATTATAATACTTGCATTTATACTTTCCAATTTGCGGATTATTTAAACCAATCTATACATATACTACTTCCCAGCTTTATCACCACAGGTTCAGAAACTTTTGGATTAACCAGTATTATTTGTATTTGTAACCAGTATTGCCTAAGGCTAGAAAGACTCCTGCCCCAAACCAGACCGTGTATGTTAGGATAATTTTATCTTCAGCAAATGATGACAAAATGAAGAACAGTTTCACCCGAATTGAGAGGGCGCTAAAATATCGGTCAATTAATATTTTATTTTTAATTAACTTCATCTTCGAATCCTAACAGCCCAGGCATATCATCCGATATTTGCTTAAAATACCAGAAACTAATTTAACACAATGAAATTTAGAAGTTCTGTATAAGGGCAAGACTCTTTAGAAAAGATTCCTTAGTGATAATTTGGTAATTTCCTTAACACATACAGTTTGAACCACAACAAAATTTGTTAAGCTGTTCTCAAATATTCCCAAATCATACATAAAAAACATATATACAGCGACTTTTTAAATTTTTTTAAAACATTTATACATCAGTATCTACTCTTCGGTAGACCTGCTAATGAATACTCAAACCAAGTCGTAGGAGTAACCAGCCAATACTTTTTGGTCAAAATTTAAATAGTATTTAGATTTCTATCTAAATACAAATAATTTTGGGTAAAGTTAGTAGTTTCCACTATTTTTGCTTCTTTATAATATAGGCATTAATTACATCTCATATTGTGTAACAATAAGGCAACTATTCTATGTCACAAAATAAATATTTTTAAATGTAAATTTCAGTTGATTAAATCACCTCTCTCTATCAAACTAACGTACAAGATGACCTGTCGAGGTTTACCCAGATAATTTACATCAAAATCCAATAATCATAATCGTAAATTAATAATATTAATTTATGGTTCGAATGTGCTCAAGCTCGGTTTCCTCAACACATTCATAATTTTCACTACGCCCATCGCTTGACAATCGTCAAAGCTAACGAAAGATTTGTAACTGCACGTCAAATGAAAAATCCATCAATATATCATTGTTTTATTGTAACATGTTACTGGTTTTCAGCGTACGTAGTGGCAATAAATCTATATGCCTACGCCAAACTCGTAAATAATCTAGCAGACGTCTATCGTTTATGAATTGATCAATCAAACAGAAATATAGAAACGTAACGTTTATGTACGTTTATGTCTGATAGCTCCTGCGATAGATATTTATAAATTTTTAATGGAGATTCGGTCCCAGAAAGGGACTCTGGAGCACGGCATATATCGAAGTGTCTCGTGTTATAAAATAATTTTATTCCAACATATTTTAAAATAAGGAAGGAACGCCAGTACAAAACAAAATTGAAAATTTTTTTCAATAAAAGATATATTCTTGTCGAGATTCGATAGAAATTTGGAAAACTTAAGGCTTGAAACAGATATTATTAAAATTAAAAATTTGTTTATTAGTATACGCTAGTAAAGTATCTTTGACAATAGACATTTGCGCCACCTCGTGTTTTATTTGTGGAACGCTGGTTCTGTCAAAGCCGTAATTTATGTTTACTGTGTTAAAGATTTAAATTTAATTATCCCATAAAATGGAAAGAAAAACATCAAACCTAATGTGCGTTGTAGTTCATTATGAAAATACACCATGAAAAAAACCAAATTTACAATTATACCACTTTCATGGATTTCCATATCAATTAGAAATGAAAAAAAAGTGAATTGCAGCAGTTCGACATCATGGGTAAATAAATTTGATTTCTACGTTGTTAGTCATTATTCTATATATAAAATTAATCATAATTGTTGTTCTGTTAACAAAACTGACATTTTTTAATTACAACAGTGTGGGCAATCCATCTCAACCAGAAACAAATTCAATGATTTGCAGTGGTCAAATTGTTTGGGAAATAAGTAAACAATGCACATAACAAAAGTTACAAACTAACTATATTTTCTGCAATATGTATATAAAAAACAAAATCTTCATGCTGGTTTGTGGGCTGCAAGATTACGAGTATCTACGACAAGAAAAAATTGCATTTTCAGGAGTCCATGAAGCTCAAATTGAGATTAACATTAGTAAGTATATATATATATATATATATATATATATATATATATATATATATATATATATATATAAGAAAAGAACAAATTAACTTTATTCATTATATATAATTTATTGGTTGATTTCACTGACGATGACTTGTTAATGGATCAAGATAACAATTTTGAAGTTGAAACAAGGATAATAAAGCAACAACAATGCAAATATACATGTTAATTCACAAAGAAATGAATATTGATTATATTATATTATTTATAGCTTTTGTAATAACTAATAATAAAGAAGTGCTCATAAAAAAAATAAAAATATTGGGAATTAAAAGTGTTATTTATTTAAAAGAGTATAAATATTGATATATTACAGGAAAGATAGTTGAATTGTAAACTTTGTTATGTATCTACATTGTTTGATTTTTCTACTCCATAGAAATGAGCACAGCAATTCCTTGAATATGTTCCTGGTTGCCATAGCTTTTCATCCCTACTGTAACTAAAAGGTTACTTTTTTTCTTTATTCCTAAAAGCAAATATTATTAATTAAAAAAATAAAAATTATGTTAACCTTAAATTTCAATTCATTTTGGAAAGAAAAGTATTTACAGGATTAACTTTTCTGTTTACAAGAGTTATTGAATCCTACTTTTGTTAACAGAACAACAATTGTGATTAATTTTATGTATTTAGTAATGACTTAAAACGTGAAAATTTAATTTAATTGCCCTTGACGACAAACTGCTCTAATCAATTTTTCCTTCCTCTCCGATTGCTATAGAAATCCAGGAAAACGGTAGAATTGTAATTTTTGATTTTTCCTTGATGTATTTTAAAAATCAACTACACCGCACTTTCTGTTTGATGTATTTATTTCCATTTTATGGGATAACTAAATTTTAATCTATAACACAGCAAACATAAATTACGGCCTTGACAGAACCAGCGTTCCACAAATAAAACACGAGATGGCGCAAATGTCTCTTGTCAAAAATACTTTACTAGCGTATACTACTCAGTGTTATTAGAATTATTTCACACAGAATGAATAATTTCTTGTACTTGATTTTTCGGGTTCAGAATGTCTATATCTAAAGCGTACTAGAATACGAATTTCAACGTTTTGCCCTTAATAGTTTTTTGGTAAAACGTTTTGGTAAAAGAAAGTTTTATAACTTAGTTTAACTGATTTATGACAGCTGACATATATATTTACTAGCTATGCACGGGCTAGACCGATTAGAACCTTTTTTTTTTAATTGATAATTTTGATATCCCGTAAATTCTTAGTTTATTTTGTGAAAATCATTCTAACTCTATTCGTAAATTTATATTGCTACTGCTGCTTCTATATATACATTATTGTGCAATTTAATATAAGATGCTAAACACATTTGAGATTTTTGATATTTTTGATATTTAATATTTCGGTTTTCCCGTGTTTGATTTTAGATTTTTTGGCATATGTTGGTATTGCCATTTTAGACGTTTTAGTGTAATTCACATTGTTTTCTTAAGGAAAGTTGTAGCATTGTTTGGCAATTTGTAAGTCCTATTTCCAAACCTGTGGAGGTCTACACTAATTTCGTGGATGGTGGTGCTATTTCCAAAAAGTGCTTAAATAGAAATTATCATTGTTGACATTCTTGATTTTTAATTTTTTTTGCACTAATGACATTTCTCATATGTTTGACATTTTTTACATATTGATATTTTTGATATATTTCTAATTTTTGACATTTTTAACATTTTTGACATCTTTGAAATTTTTGAAATTATTGACATTTTGACATTTTTAACAGTTTTGAGATTTATAGCATTTTTGAAATTTTTATATTTTTGACCTCATTCAACATTTTAAACATATTTAGTATTTTTGAAAGTTTTGATGTTTTAAACATTTTTTAAATTTTAGCATTTTGGACATTTTAACAAACATTTCGGGGGTCTACAATAATTTCGTTAATTGAGATATTATTTCTCAAAAATGTGCTTAAACAGTAATTCACATTGTTGACCTTACTGGCATTATTGTTATTTACATTTTTTGACATTGTTGACAAAATTTACATTTTTTACGTTTATTAGTTTTTAAAATTTTAAAATCATTTTGGCATTTTTAATTTTTTTTTGACAGCTTTGAGATTTTTCGGATATTTGACATGTTTTAACATATTTGAAATTTTTCATTTTTTGTTTGCATTTTTTGCATTTTTTGCTTTTTTGAAATATTTGAGAGTTTTGATATTTTTGACAATTTGAACATTTTTAATGTTTTTTTAACATTTTTGACATTTTTACATTATTAGCGTTGCTGACATTTATGACATTTGACGTTTTTGACATTTTATTTTTAAGTTTTCTTGAGAATATTTCCACAATTGAAATAAAAAGCTATATATTGAAAGAAAAACAAAAGTTTCAAAATCAATTCTGACTTCGTTGTAAATATAAATTGCAAATTGAAAATTCTATTTATGACATTTTAATAAATCAAACTTTCAATTTGCAATTACATTTTCCGTTGCTGCTTTGCTTTTACAGAGTGTATATATATATATATATATATATATATATATATATATATATATATATCTATATTGTGACAATGAAAATTTTTGTTTAAAGAGTCCAGCGATCCTTTACCAAAGTCAACTGTTTCCATGTTCATACAACACGCCGCCCTGGCTTCTTAATAAGGCAAAAAAAATCATCCCTGTCAAAACTTTATCCTTCTTGGGAATACCCAAGATGTTATTTTGCATCCCAAGTGTATTATAAACTGTAGAAATAAAACCTTGTTAGCCAGGAAATGTTCTCGGGATCGTCTGCGGTCCTTAGCTAGATCAATGAATGGAAACAGCATGGCTGGCTGATTTTAGGAGAGAATGAGAAAGAATATGGAGCTATAAAGCTCAGTTCGGGGAGAAATGTTGAAAGTGAAAAATATAACGAATTGATCTCTTGTGTATAAATTAATATCCTACAGATCCCTATTAGAAGCTGAAAACTCTTAATAGACTTGCTAATGTAACAATTGGGAATTAAAATGGTGTTTTCTAAAATTCTATGGAGCTTTAAAACGTTTTGTCTTATCAAAAAAGTAATTAAGGAAATATTGCAATAGTTAAAAATAGAGAAAAACTATTTCTTTTTTTTTTGAAAAAAGTCATAATATAACTAATTTACGAATAAATTGAATACTTACTTACTTTTTATTATAGCTTTTTGGTATTATTTGTACTTTGATGTTCTAACGTAAAAAATGTATTCCATTATTCTGAATTTATTTTATATAATTGTGTCATGTTTCTTATCAGAACAAGGTATATTATTTTTAGTTCCTATTCGTGTTGATCTCTTAGAATACAACAATCCTCCAATTTAACACAGACTCTTATAGTTCCAGAAACACTACCTTTAGTTCACCGAAATACTTATTAAACAAAAACTATAACACAATGTGCTTTACAAACGAAGAAAAGCGCGATATGTTAAGATTTTATTACCAATTTGATGGAAAGAGTCCGAATAAACAGCTCTAATGTATTTTGAGTCATATCCAGAAAGGTAAAACACGCAATAGAACTTTATAAAAAAATTTTATGAACATTTGGCTGAGTTTGGTGCTTTTTGTGGAGTGAAGACAAAGAATGTAAACAGAATGGAACAAGGTACTAGAAATAACTCTTCAATAGAAATAATGAACATATTTGGACTCAAAATAACCCAAGACATTTAGGCAAATTAGGGGGCAAATTCGTTTTCTTTTAAATGTATGGACTTGAATTTCAAATGATTAAAACTCGGACTTCAGTTGGTGAACCATATCTTCATTTCTTGAGAACCCGGTTTGTGACCATATAGATCAAAGATTTTCACATGGCTGGGTAGGAAATTCGGGGCATGTAAGGTGGCCGACATCGTCTTCCAACCATACAGTCCTGGATAGTTATGGGGCACTTGGAAAATAGAGCATTTGGGGAACGACAGTATAACTCAATAGAAGAACTTGGGGAAAACATAAATACAAAATTTCTAAAAAATTTTCAACAGAAATGATATCCTAGTAAGTTTCGACATAGTTAGTCTTTTTACAAATGTACCTTACACAACAAAACAAAATTAAACTTTGACACAATTATGGAACAAGCCGAACTCTGCTTAAACACAATATATTTTCAATTTGAAGGTGATTTCTACAAACAAGAATTTAGCAATGGCTTCTTCTTTGTCTCCTGTAATCAGTACTATATTCATGACATATTTTGAAGAAAGATTAGGCAATTATAAGAATAAACCAAAAGTGTGGTGGTGATATCTTGATGACTTTTGTTTGCTTTGGGAGTATTGTGCTGAAGAACTGCACTCATTCCTAGATTATATCAATAGTCAAGAACCCACAATAAAATATACAATCGAGAGTTTGCATAATTGCTTATCTTGATGTACTTATAGATAGAACAAACAAAACAATAAGTACCAGCACTTATCGAAAACCTATGAATACTAATAGATATTTGAATTTTAACTCCAAGCATCCCTTGAGTGTAAAGAAAGGTGTTGCAGAGCGCAAACACCATATCTGCATCCACCCAAATATTTAAATCAATTGTCTTCTCAATGTTGTTTGTGATATATTCTTGATTACTTTTTTTTGGGCAATAATACCAGAATCCAAATTAAACGACGTATGTTGAAGGAAAACCAAAGGTTTCAAAGTCTATTCTGACTTCTTTGTCAATGCTTTATATTTATTGATGTAAATTTACATTAATAAATATAAAGACCTTCATTTGGACTGGAAAAATATATGTATTGCTAACAGAACAATAAACGGTACCTTTAGTATCAAGTGATCACCAAACGACAAATTGTCTCTGTCAAATTTTTTGACAAACAACCAAATCAACATTAACGTGAAATTTTTTAGAAAAAAACCCGTCCTACAACATTAAACGATTGACGACTTCAGATTCGGAGCTGAAGCGTCTCCAAATACAGATAAGACAAAATTTTGAGGAGAGAAAACCCAATGAATATGCAAAATAATTCAAGACCTCCTTAACAATCTTTTTGAAATTACTTGCTAATCTAGATGTTGATATTCATTTCGAGTTAGTACTTATTCGTGAATTTAGTGAGTTAATGGAAACGCAACTTATTAATTAAAATTCTCGACTAGAAACAATATTGTAGTATATTCTTACTGTGGGTTCAATTAAAAAACCTTTAAATCACTATCAATGTCCTTGTCTGACCAAAACAAATGGCAATACTTATATAAAACAACAACGGTGACTAAAACCGAAACTTCAACTTGTCCCATAAGGCAATCGCGGTTATATATCCGCGATAGTTCGGGATAATTCGCTGTTAGTTCATGGTTTCCAATTCTGGAATGAAGTCGAACCTGTCGTCAAGGCTTTTCTGGAATCTGTTTCTTGTTGCTCTTGTTACTTGACTGGTTTTTATCGTTGTTCACGATAGTTTTTATTTAGGATGATTAATGTCTCGAATGTTTCTTACTTTAGCTGCGTAAATATAAATAAAACGTTATAACAATATATTGTCTTGCGTTCAGTCGATTGTATAAGGTCGAACAGAAAACGGTATAATTTAGTTTTACTAAACCTATTGACCCTTTTGTTCGAGTTTTATCATAAGAATTACAGGGATTTTCATTTGGCGACAAACTACCTCATTTTAAAAGTCTGAAAATTTTTATTTAATAGAAATCAGCATTTACCCTGGACAAACAACTGTATAAGCTGTCTTTAAATTGGAATGAATTATATCCTTTTATTTCTGACGCACACTTTTCGCCATACACAAATCAATAATTTCCATGATATTCTTATTCAGTATGTTCCATGAAATTTACAACCGTCGAATTCGGTTACACTTTTATGTCATTGTAACAGTTTTACGAGGTACATTTTCAGATGAGTCGTACATAATAAAAACAGCGCTACAGGTATACGAGAGTTACTATCCCATTTTATTTAATAAGTGCCATGGAACGAGATAGTGGAAGGCGGGCGGTTTCGTCTATGTTTTCGACGCTTCTATTCTAGGTGAAATTTTTACCACAGGCACGAAGAGGAAGTTATGTGAATATAAACGACAAGTTTGGTATGAAATATTGCTGCTAGTACATGATTTGAAAGTTTTACATGCGAGACAAATTATGTAAAGGTTGTTTTTATATAAATGTGGTTTGTAAAATATTGTAGCAGTTTGAAATTGATTTACAGACCGTTTATTCAATGCAGAAATCTTGTTTTGCACAAATGAATGAAATTTTGAAGAGGGTTTTGAATATTTTTTGATAATTTTAACGTAGAAATTACAGGCTAACTGGTAAGCTCAAGTGACATGAAACTTACGTTAGTTTTCCTGAACGCCCTAGTTGCAAATAGTATATCCCACTTCAGCCATGTTCATACATTGGTTATCATTTTTTTGTTCTGAGTATCTTTGCCTACTCCGCTAAATATATAAAAGTATGCTCCTATAGTTTCCATTGTCATTTTAAATTAGTTTTCATCGTCTTCTTTATTTAGTTCCACTGATCACACATCTACTTTCCTGTTTTTGATATCCTCACACACGACTACTGCTTTTGTTATTATTCTATGCACATTCCATGTCAAAAGTTTCGGAATCCTTTTGTGTTGCTTTTTTTGTTTGGCCTATTTCATAGGCTTTTTCGAAATTTGCTTTTGCCTGTGAATATTCAACAGTGTGCCTTTGAGATTCAATTCCTTGAGAGTAACACGAATAGTGATATCCAGTTTAGAAATTATACCTTTCTAACTCTCAAAGGTACCTAAAAATTAAAAAAAACGGTATTTCTTTTTAAAATGATCAGTCATCTCCTAAAGAAGGATGATATCACTAGCTTCTCCAGCACCAATGGATTTTATATACTTGCACAATGTGTGGTTGCGCATTATTGCATAGTTGTTTTCTGAACCATAGTCGTGACATCTCGTGTTTTCTAGAAAGTCTGTATTTTTCAAATAGCCCAAACGTTCCAGGGTCTAAATCAGACCCCGTCTTCCACTGATCACACAATCACACATCTAGATGTACCCTCAAACACTATGTCTAACTACTACTTGGGAAATAACACCACAGTTTAAAGAAAATTGCTGTATATTCCAAACATTTCGGGGTCTAGGTCAGACCCCTTTGTCAATGGTTAAGAAACTCTGGATAAAAAATGCACAATTTTAAGATGTAAATTAAAATATTTGACAATATGTATTATTTGATTTCTGACGTAACTAAGAGAATTTTATTTGTAATATACAGGGTAGCACAGCAATTTCTAAAGATCATATAATCATAAAGTTCCTTTCAAATTGGAAGAATTTGAAAGGGAGATCTTCAGAATTTTATGTGGCGCTGCTAGGTGCATTCTCCAAAAATGCGACCAAAGAACTTTGTTGATTTAGTGATCCCATCAAAATCATAAAAGAAAACCTAGGAAAAACCTTGTGAACTAATTCAGTCGTTCCTGGTTGCCGATGATTATGGAAGAAATTGCTAATGGTCATGTCCTTGTGAACAACACAATATCGGGATAGATCATAAGGTTTTTCTAGGTTTTCCCTTATAATTCTAATGGGATCAATGAATCAACAAAGTTGTTTGGTCGCATTTTTGATGAATGCACTATCTTATAACAAAGTCGCACCTAGGAGCACCACATAAAATTCTGAAGATCTCCCTTTTAAATTCTTCCAATTTGAAAGGAACTTTATGATTATAAGATCTTTAGAAATTGCTGTGCTACCCTGTATATTACAAATAAAATTCTCTTAGTTACATCAGAAATGAAATAATACATATTGTCAAATATTTTAATTTACATCTTAGAATTGTGCCTTTTTTATCCATAGTTTCTTAACCATTGACAACGGGTCCGAAACGGTTAAAATATACAGCAATTTTCTTTAAAATGTGGCGTTATTTCCCAAGAAGTACTTAGATATTGAAAAATATGCCTCAAATATCGTTTAGAAAACAACTCAAACACTATACCATTGCTTTTGTTATAGCTCCATTCACATTACATGTCAAAAGTTTCAGAATTATTTTCTGTTGCGTTTTTTGTCTTTGTCCTATTTCGTAGGCTTTTCCGAAAATTTATCAAACCACTTTATCTGGAAAACAGTGTGCTCAGTTCGTTTTTGCTTGTGAATATTCAATAGTATGTCTTTCAGATTCGATCGCTACAACTAGTGATGAACAGTCCAGAAATATTTGCTTTTTTACACTCAAAGGTTCCTTAAATCTTGAAGAGCTGGTATTATTGTCTCATGATCAGTCGTCTCCTATAGAAGCATGATGTCTACTAGCATCTCCAGTACAAATGGATTTTAACTTTTTACACAATTAGTCCTTGCATATTATTACTATACTATACTAGCGATACAATCGCGTTCATTTCATCAAATTGTGGAAAATGGTTGAATTTTTAAATTGCTTGTTATGACCCAGGATCGAGACATTTTTTTTTAATTGTCATTTCTGTGTATACTTTTTGTGTTCATTTATTCCAACATTCATAGGTCTAGAGGTTCCTCCAATACAAAATTTATTACATTCCCAAGGAATTTTATAAATGCTTTTTTCAGTTTTGGGTTAGGTTTTTGGGTTTAGTTTTTGATATAATTTATTTAACTTTCTTTAGTCTTTTTGAAAGCGCTATGTGTATAGTACGGTTCTTATAGGAATGTGGTTATCAAGGATGTTAGTGTTGTTAAGAGCTGCTTGGTGTAGAATGTTAATGATTGTTTAGTGTTCAATTTTATGTAACTCATTATTGATGAATTCATTAGGTTAATTGTTAGCAAATTTATTGATTCTAGAACAGTTTATTTCGGCTATAATGATTTAATCATGGCCATTCTGATGGTATTTGGATGATTACATTGAAAAAATTTGTTAGTGTGAGTTAGCTGGCTGCAGTATTCTGTATTAAAGACAGTGTGTTATTCTACTCAGTTTCTAATGTAAGTTGTATAGTTGGTTCTTTGTTATTCATGTGGTTTAAGGATTCACGTAAGTCGCCAAGAGAGTGTTTTCAATTAGTAAATATATCGTCTTCATATCGCCACCAAACAATTGCTGATTCTTTTTTATAAAAATTATTTGTTGTTCAAATTTTTAATGAAAATGTTGCTTAAGGCAGGAAACAGAGAAGAACCCGTGGCCATGCCAAAATCTTTCAGTTGAAGATATGTTGTTTTTGTACAAAATATAAGTAATTCCATTATTGTGTCAATAGATAATTGTTTACTTTGATCTAGTAACGAATTATGTTCTAATCGTTCCCTGTTTTGGCGCCAGAGACATTATTCCATAGTTTTACACAGTCAAAACTAGTGCGAAAGCATTTTTGTACTATAAATAAGTTAAATTGCCCAAGAATAGGTTTTTAAAATGAGGACAGGAATTACCTGTAACTGATATTTACAATAAATTTTGAGAGTTCACTGCAAGGAGAATTTATTTAATTGACAACTTATCTTAGAGATATGCATTTTTACATAGTTTTGAAGCAGAATTTCGATCTTCCTACTTGCTGATACAGATGTTTATCTGCGACTTCAACAGCTTATGCGTATAAAACTTTGTGGATATGCTTGAAATAGAAACACTTCGGGTATAGATAACTTTTTTTTTATTCCTCCAGCTATAAACTCTCAAAATGAAAAACATACTTCACAATTAATTTATAATATATTTTTTATTGCATATCTAGTTTAGTATACAGATTAGGAGTTATCATGTTATGGATTTGAGCTTAAACTATCACAGTCAAAAACGCTATCAGCCATTAAGACTAATTACGTGATTTTCTGAAAATGTCGACCCCCCCCTCTAGATGAGATTCCGTAAGATATAAGACCTCCAGCCTCACGTGAGTTTATAGTTAAGTCATTTTATTTGATATCTTGTTTTATTCTGCTTCATACAATATGTTACGCATTCAAAGTTAATTTTTGGATCGAATAAAAATAATGCAAACAGAATAAAAGTCTGCGACAACATTCTATTAACCCCCTTTAAATGCGGTTTCGAGCCCCATCGCCCGTTGGGAGCTCACCTAATTAATGGACACCCTCTAACACCTCATTTCAAATATGTTCTTGTTCGAGACGTGACAACAAATATCTCGAATAATTGGATTGGACTTCGAAAACTGCATTCCTAACACCGAAGTCATAAAAAATGCCATCGTAAATGCCATTCTGTTGAACGTCAGGGCCATATCAAAAAAGAGTTATTCCCCTCGACGTAAATTTAAACTTAATATCGCCTCTGTTAAGTTCTAAGCGTACTTTCGACCGCATCAACCGGATGCATTTTAAGAGGAACAGTTTATTTGCGTTCTACTTGGGTAATGAATCAGTGTAATAAATAATTAAAATCAAGACGTGAAATATCTCGTTTAATTCGGAATTTTAATTTGTTTGTTTTTTGCGATTAAAACAAAAGAATTTAGTCTGAGGATTGTTTCGGTCATTCCATGGTGAAAATTCATATTTTAGTTATATTAAAACACTAACCGCTGTGGTAATTTTCACAAATTTATTATATTTTATGTGACAATTGTTTCGCTTTGATGACAGGCTTTAAATATTTAACTAAATGCTAAACATCTGAATGTATTATATAGTGTTGTAAAATAATAATGAGTATATAGGTAGAAAGCACAATATGTTTACTGTATAATATTAGTGAAGGTAAATATTATTAATATAATCTTGAATTTTGTATTATAAAAGTATATTAAGATTAAGTAAGAGAGACATATTTGTATCAGTTTGGTTGTAATGTCTTCGATAACACATTACATATAATATCCAAAAAAATGTATGAATTAGGTGGTTCAATACAAGTATGTAATTGACGAAGAACCTTTAGCGGAACAATCAATAAAACACGTGCAGTCGCTTAAATGAAATTACCAAATAAAAGTTAATCACTGACCCTTTAAGTCGAAGCTGGAGGTGATGTTTTCTTGGTTCTTCTTTCTTCAGAGGCTAGCCCCGCAGCGGCAGGAACTGTTTTACAGCTTCGTCTGGACAACACGTTATACAAAAATTAGCAACGTAATGTTCATTGATTGAGCATACAAAAAATTCGGGGTTCACAAACAAAAGATGCGCTTTTGTCAACACAAATGAAAAAATGAAAGCGGTTTAGCGGTTGTTATGACCGGTACTATAACTCGCGAAATCGTAACACAATAACCACAAAAAGCGGCCGTCTTACGACGGAATCAAAAGCGTCCGAATAGCTCGGAAGTCAATACACGAAAAAAACACTTAAAATTAGCATTAGCGCGACGGAAGGTTTTGGAAAAGGTACAGAAGTTTAAAAATCAATGAAGTAATTCAATCAAATTTAAACAATACACTAAACAAATTGCGGGAACGCAACATTGTTCATTTAAAAAATATTGTGAATTTTTATTTTTATGGATCTCAAGTGATTCTAAAAGAGTTAATTTTTTACTTTTTTGTTCAAGATGTAAAATTTCGAAAGTAGTTTGTGGAATATGATTTTCATTTAATAAATGGTAGTCAAATGTAGATAGGTATGTTCTATTCTGATTTTCATTGGCTTTTAAATGTTCATATCATCTTCTTTTAAATGACCTTTCAGTGTGACCAATGTAAAATTTTGGGCAACTCCAACATGTTTTTAAATTAATAAACTGATACAAATATGTCTTCCTTACTTAATCTTAATATACTTATAAAATACAAAATTCAAGATTGTATTAATAACATTTACCCTCACTAATATTATATGGTAAACATATTGTGCTTTCTACCTATATACTCATTATTATCTTACAACACTATATATTATATTCTGATGTTTAGCATTTAGTTTAATATTTAATTCTGACGAAGCCTGTCATCGGAGCGAAACAATTGTCAAATAAAATATAATAAATTTGTGAAAATTACCACAGTGGATAGTGTTTTAATATAATTGAAAGAATTTAGCTTATTTATTAGAATAATATCGTTATGCTATGTTATGTTATGTTATGTTTGACGTAGACTATAGATAGAAACGTTTAGAAATGAATAGTAATTTTGTGAATTGTGTTCTTGTTTCCCTAAAATCGCTAAAACTTCATTCATTGTTGCGGGACTGAAATAGAAGCAGTTGAGGGAGGTAGATCTGCTGACCTATTTCTAACAATTCATAGTCTTTGAAAACCCCACAACATTAATTTGCCTAGTTATGAGATTTGTTCAGGTTTAAACAGTTTCCCTTCATAAACCAACTGTGATTCGGCGGATACGGGTGCTGAGTATCATAGGAATTTACAACATCGATTATATTGCTTTCACTTGTTCCCTTACGCAACAACTGGCACCTCTAAAATCCTTAGGAGAATTAAGTCGAGAATCAGGTGCCTTACACAAGGCTCCCGATTTGGAGTCCATCATGACTCTGCCTCTACTTGTGTCTCAATAATTTGTCGAGATTTGAATCCTAATTACTATAGTTGCTTACAAACAATATATTGTCTGACTTTCAAAGGTTTCTCTCGAAAAAAAATACAAACAGAAAGAACGTGCACTTTATGAGCTGATCAAAACATTTTGAATCTACCATCGTGGTTGCTAAATATCGTTATTTCCTTTAAAAACTACTATTTTCAAAGAATTCTTCCCTTCTGAAAATAATTCACAGTTATTTAAGGCAAACTACATCAAGCTGACGGGAAATTAGCTGCAGTGTTTCACTGATTTTCCGCCTGATATGCCACTGCCCTGTCTGTCGCCGAAAACTTTTAAAAGCTCGACAGAAACAAACATTCCATCGACCCTGACAGGTGTTTACACTCTATTTTCCGAACTTTCGCTAAGCTGAAATGAATCCTTTAATGTTGAAAAGAAGATCGTTTCTGTTGTGTGTTCTGTTCGAGTTAAAACGTTCAGAGGAATATACGACGAGGACGGTGCATGTGCTCCAGGCAGCCAGCCAGCCGTGTCTTGTGTTTTGCTGTCTTGTCAGAGCGACGTCAAAGTGTGTTCAGGAACGTGAAACATTTTGCAGGAGGATTATCGGAATTATTCCTGCTTGACAAGGATTTCAAGTATTTCTTTGGGTAGTCGAAATTAACTTTCGTTGTGAAATTCTGCAAAGTGAATTAGGGCTAATTCAAATAAGAACTACTGTTGTTAAGATATGTTTCTAGTAACTTTAATAGAAAATTATTTAGTCAAGTGCGAGTTGGACTCACATACTAAGGGTTCCCTACGACTTTTGAGATTTGATACAATGTCGGTTCTAATATTCTATTTTCAGACAAGCTAGGGAAGAATTGATTTTCTTATATTAAGCTTAATATCATTTAAACTAAGGGTTTTAAATTTATAAAAATATACACTTTTATTTCTTACACGCAACTTATCTGCAAGATTCGATTGACTTTCATAAAAAAAGCAATTTAATTTTCTAATTTGGCCCCCAAGATGAAGATCAGGATTTCTGCTTTATTTTACTAATAAACTTTCAGTGAAGTCCTATATAATGTTTTGTCTGAATTGTAGGCTCATAAGTTTGGAAGATAAAAGGGAGCATGGGTCAAATTTTAAATAACTAAATAAATCTTTTAAACAAACGATTTTAAGAATACAAATAAAATATAGTTGTGGTTTTATGACGATTCCTTTCATATGATACATTATGATACGGGTGCACTTTAAAAAACATTTTTTTTATATTTAAGTTTATAAATTATTGTTAGATATTGAGTTTTACTTTTGTTAATGAGTCGAATTTTGAATACATCACTTTTAAAAAAATTGTTTTAAAATTATGAAAGAAATTACTTGTATTTTAATTTTTTATTCTTTATTTAGTTCTATAATTTGTCTCCCAAACTTAATGTCACAGTTTTCTCATTTTTTACTCTAAAGTTGAAGTATGGCCCCATATAAATATTTTTTCAAAATTGTAGGTCGTGTTGTATCCCAGATAATTTGGGCAATAACTTTATTTTTTATATTTTTAATATCTTTTGAACAAATCATTTAAAAAATATAAAATAATATCGTTGTATCTCTCATAATAAGTCCTTTAATATTGTATTCTATTTAGTTCTTCCAAGTTCAAGTGAGTGATTTTTCTAAAACCTTTAGGTCACATGGTTTTGGAATATAGGGGGACAGCGTATTTTTTTATATTTTTGGAAATATATAAACAATTATATTCCTTAATATAAGCCCTATCATTTGATGCATGATGTGTTCAAAAAGTTATTTTTTTTATTTTCCGTTTATTTCTATAAAATGCCCGAAAAAAGTTAATATTGGCGGTTTCTGCTTATTTTTCCTGTAAAGCCATATAATTCTGATTTTTCTTGTTTTAAAAATTTGGAAAAAAAATTGCACTCGTCATAATAAATTACATAATGCGTTAGAAACAATTTTAATTTTATATTTTCTATTCAATTCTGTAATTTGCCTCCCGAAATTAAATAAGGTTTCTCCTTATTTGTCCTGCAAAGCTCAGGTAGGGCCCTATATCTCAATTTTGGTCAAAAATTTTCATCTTATAGTTTCATAGATCCCAGAATTAAAAACTATTCATTTATTTTTGTGTGAATGCTCTAGCTACAAATTTTATCACATGTAAACTAATAAGGTAACAGGTTAGAATACTTCTTGACAGAAAAGTTTTTTATACTATTGCAATAAACACCGTGGGTTCAAAGTTAATTAATTAAAAAAAAATAACATTCACATCACGTTTTAGAACATTTATTCACATGTAAACATAAAATATTTTCAACAGCTGATTCTAATGCAATAACATCAAAATCATACAAATAGTTAAGCTCTACTAACTAACTTAGGAAGTTTGTATTCCCTTATATATCCTCCGTTAAGTTTTCGAGTCGTTTTCAATGGGTATTACTTTTGTTCGTTCACCGTCGAGAATACTGTTTGGCGCCATTTCGAAAATTCCAGTTCTAAATTTTTATATTCTTAGGGATGAATAATGTTTTACGTTGCTTTCGCCAGGGATGGCGTAGGTAAATTTTATGACACTATTTAGATCAATATTTACACAAAAACTGTTATACTGACATTTTGAGAAGCTTCTTCTTAAGAAGTCGACTAAAAACTGTGAAATCCTTTTGAAATCTCTCCTATTTGTTTTGTGTAAATACATCGGAACAAGAGAAAAATGACGACAAGACAACTTGTATATGTACCAGGAGAATATACTTGGATTCCATCACGTTCCTGAAATGGTTCCCTCGGATTTTTGAGATTATTCCCAACAATTATAACGTTAAGATCAGAGCTTGACTGCTGAAAATTATAATTTTAGCGAGTAGGTGAAACCCTCACCAATCACTGTCCAGCTATCGAAACCTCCAAATCCATAAATTTAATCAAAATCGTTCGAACCGTTGTCGAGACCGCAATTGCTCGTTTAATCATATCAAATTTGCAAAATGAAACAATACCTTTCCCCAACATTAACCTGGGAATTAATTAAGTTAAAAGTGAAAATAGTAAAGTTGCAGATCTGAATTCCCAGATATTATATAACATCTACATCCATTTCCATTTGGCTAAATGAAATAAACATATTCAGCTCAGTTCAGCATAACCAAGGAAAGAACTCAATAACGGCAAAGCAACAAACACGACTCGTCCGACGAATACATAAAAGCGGACAATGTAATTTCGTGGAATACACACGCAACACAAAGCTAGCCAGAGCGGGAGCCGTCCCCCTCATGTGCTCCGTCCCACTCCCGAATACCCGCTTCTGGTCGAGCCATCGCTGAGAGAAATGCATTGGCGAATCAGTGAATTATTTATATGTAGAGACGGTTGCTCCGGAAACTGACCACACTGCTATGCCAGTGATAGCCAGAGATATGTAATATTAACCTGCCACAGTGGATCGCCGAGCTGCTGGATAGCAACAGGAATATACAAACTGGATGACGTTGAGTTGGGCCAGGGATATCGCCGGGAAGCGGGTCATATTTAGGGCAGATTTAAATCTGTTGAGGGTTGTATCCCACATGAAATTTAAGACGTCCGTATAGGCTGTGCTTTTAAATTTGGTATTTCAGTTATTAATGAAAACTGACCTTTAGCATATTTGAGGACAGCTTAATAAGTCAGACACTTTTTGAATACAACGTTTTTTAGTTTCCTATTAAGTTTATATTTAGAACATTTTTCTATCCTCTGAATCCTCTCTTTCCTCATAGCCCTTAAATTATATCGTCTATTTCAATGAGCACTTCTTCATTCGATTCAAATCTCTCACCAATCAACCTTTTTTCAACATCGAAAATATGAAATAGTCATAGAGTTCTCAATCTGGAAAATATTATGGATGGGGGTAGCATTGTATACCAGTTTATGGAAACTTGCTATGGTAGCTATATACCCGTGCAATGTTTTTGTCAAACAGGTACAAAAATATTAGCCCTTAACCGTTTTATCATATTGAAGGTATCCCCAAAAACTTAGCCATAATCTTGGCATTACTTGGTGTACCTTTACCCGAAAAAACTGAGTGTTTTGTTTAATCCTTGGTATATGGTGTGTCCGGATTGCGACTGATCATCACCTTTGAAGTGGTCAAATAGTTGCATTTATCGTTGAGTATAATATGGCCATCTTTGCACCTATCTCGCCAATAGCTCTTTCATCTCCAAATATTCTTGTAAAATAGATGTACATGGTCAGTTGATATGCCACCAGCCTCAGTCTCTTAACGCACTTTCATTTTTCCATCGCTATATATCACTCCATGGATATTATCGGTAATAATTGCCTCCTTTGGGAGACAAAACTTTGGTTGGTGCTATCACAACAGAATTGACAGACAGAAGAAAAAATGATGAGATTTTTGGAAGAATTCGATAATTCTTCGTGAATATTTACGTACCATCGTAAAAAGTAAATATTACACTAACAATTTATTAACAAAAATTAACCATTGATTAAAAATATATCTTTAAATCTTGGAGATTTCTGAAAAATAACCTCAAAAATGTGCATAAACAAGGCTACCACACAAAGTAAAATGTACCCATTTTAGATCTTCAAATTGTGAAAAAGTGAAAGTGGAAAGTTCCAAATATTTCATTAACATCCTCGTTAAATGGTCCTTGTACATTACTACATGCATTTTACATACGAATTTTTTATCATTCATGAGGTATTGACTTCAATAATCGGGGAAAATTTCGGAAATTCTATCCTAACCTTAAAATAAATATAATTGTAGGCTCACTTTAAATTTTAAATTATATCCCATAAAAATGAAAAAATTCCGTTTAGAGTTTTTGGTCCCCAAAAATTTTACCCCTTTTGCCACTTTTAATAGGAACAAAACTGACACAGTTATAGTAAAATTTGCACCAGGTCCAACTGGTTATCTACATTTGGGAGGTTTAAGAACAGCCTTATACAATCTCTTATTTGCTAGAAAAAACAATGGAAAGTTTTTGCTAAGAATAGAAATCACTAAACCACTTAATGAATATTGAAATCGATAGTGAAGGGTCTCGATAATATTAATCAACTCTTTCCCCAAGGTAGGTGATTGAGAATTAATAGAGATATATATAAAAAAGCTACAGCCACTTTGAAGTTAGTAGGTAGCAGAGAATTTACAGTAAAGTCTTGTTATATTGAACTGCATTGCAATATGTTATCTCTATATAGATATCAAGTTTTACTAAGTTTTCCCAGTACTTTTCTACATAATTATCAGATATTGGATTGAATGAAAAGTCATATTTAGTCCAGTGCTTTACAGTTTTTGAATCCTTTACTAATAATAGGTTTCCTCAAGACCCTCAAAATGGGCGTTTGTTTCACTGATTACCTCGGCATTTGACCTCAATCTCTTACAGTCCAGCAATTTCTTCAGGTTTGGAAATATTTAATTGTCGTAGAGGGCTCTGGAGAATTCACAGGTTATGATAGCAGCTGTAGATCAATATACAGGGTGTAAACGGTTTGAGTGCAAAGATTTTGAAGAACAATACTTCAGGCAAAAAGCTTTATAACATTTTCTAAAATAAACTATAGTTTTGCCAAAAAGGACACATAAAGTTAGAGTTTATGTAGCCCTTGCTACAGTGAATAATACAATAATATCGATTTCAAAATGTCGGTAAATCTAAATATGTAAATACTCAATAGCTTATACATCTTTAATAGCCACATTAAAAATGAAAATTGTTTATTTAAACTCGAAATATACTTTTGTAATTTAGTGTAAGTTTCTCCGAATAGATATGGCAACGTGGCATACAGACCAACTTAATTACTACATTTTTTACTGTAACGACGACTGAGAGTTACGATTGTTTTTTGCGATTTCGATTCTTGTAAATAAGAATAGATAAACGGTAAAGTGATTTGAATGATATCTATTTGATGTAGACTTCGTGGTTTGCTTTCCATTTAATATATTTTTTAAATAAATAAAATCGATTGTGATTAGTGTGTAAGTTCGAAAATTAAGAATAGTGCGACAGTATTTATTTGTGATAAATAATGGCCGATTATACAATTAGGGAAAGACATGACATGCTCTTAATTTATGGGGAAAGCAGACGTAATTGCAGAATAGCTAGAATGTTATACAGGGAAAGGTTTCCAAACAGACGCCTGCCCAATGCTAGGACATTCGTAGCTGTTTCACAGAGGCTTCTGGAAACAGGTAGTGTAATACCACAAATAAACAATCGCGGACCACAGCGACATAATCGTAACTTAGCTGCTGAGGATCAAATACTAGACCTTATCGACATCAACCCATATCGTAGCACACGGAGTATTGGAAGTGAGCTGCAAATTTCTCACACTGTTGTTCATAGAACATTACGGGAAGAATTGCTCTATCCATATCACATGCAGGGGGTTCAAGGGCTTTCAATTGATGATTTTTAATCAAGACTCAATTTCTGTCGTTGGTTTCTCAGAAAATATCGACAATTTCCTAATTTTGTGAACAATATTTTAACGACAGATGAAGCAAGTTTTAATAGGAATGGTATAATAAATTTTCATAATACGCATTCGTGGTCTGAGGTAAATCCGCACGAAATACGCCAGTCAATATTTCAACACCAATTCTCAGTTAACGTGTGTGCTGGAATAGTTGGTGAATACTTGGTTGGGCCATTTATACTGCCTGCACGTTTGACAGGTGAGAATTACCTTTATTTTTTGAACAACACGCTACTAGATTTGTTAGATGAAGTGAACCTACAAACACTTTCCAATATGTGGTACTTACATGACGGAGCACCTGCCCACGCAAGTCATCTAGTTGTCGACTTCTTAAATAGAACATTTCCCCGTCGTTGGATTGGTCGAAACGGACATATACGTTGGCCAGCAAGATCTCCTGATCTCAATCCTTTAGATTTCTACTTATGGGAACACATGAAAAGTAAGGTTTACACGACTCCAATTATTGACGAGAATGACCTTAGACAACGCATTTTTGACGCTGCTGACGAAATCCGAAATATTCCATGAATTTTTTCTCGCATACGTGAAAATTGGATTAAACGGTGTCGTGCTTGTGTCGATAGTAATGGTGGGCATTTTGAACATTTGCTGTTAATAATCCGTTGTTTCAACTCAGTTCTATCATTATAATAAATTCGGTAAGTAGGATTACATATTTACTTGTCTAATATAAATAATATTAATTAAATCAGTAATAATGACTCTTCGAATAATTTAACTCGTAAAAAACTACATATACAGATCTCTTGAGTTGCATATCATATTTACCCAACTTTGTATAATTGCATAAAAGAAACCGCCAAATACAAATTCTAATTGCAATACCTTGTATTAAAAACGTAAATATTTTCAACAAAATATTTCATACATTTTTATTTAATTCTAAGGTCAATATCATCAGTCAATACAAAAACACAGGTGTTTATTTTTTTTTGTCGGCGTAGTCATCCTTTATTATTCGCGCTAAGAGTGAATCTGCTTCGAACGCGAGCGACGTTGCCGGATTGACAATAATTTACTTAATATGTTTTAGGGATTTTCTTGGTTATTAAGGCCTACTGACCATAGTGGTATAAGAGTTTTTTGTTTAATTATATATATGGATTTTTGTCTTGATGACTAATCAAGCGTCCACCCTTGCATTATCTTGGTGAAACCTGTCGAAAACGCACGCACGCACCTCCATTTTTACATAGTTCTATATCATACCAATCATTTCATCTCCTGTCGACCTTTTTTGGGCGACATGGACGTTTGAGGTCACGTTTGCTCGTACATCACAACGGAACCCCGTAAGCCGCTTCTTAAATATTGAATTTGATGTTGCAGGATATCTGCAGTATTATCAACTAATATGGTAATATTTTCTCCACACATTACAGGATTTTGTACGCAACACGACAAACCGTTTCTTATTGAGAACCTTCACTCATTCTCAAAATATCCCTCACAAGTCTGGGAAACTTACACATGTTGGAAATTTTGCTCTTTTTAGCTAAAGCAATTGTCGAAAACGGAATATTTCTTAGAAACATTTTATTTAAAGAGAGAGACAATTTTATTATTTTTTATTATAGTTATCTGTGAAACTAACACCCAATTTTGTGTTTTCACCCTCTAGGACTCAGATATTAGCTCGTTTATTTCTTATTTATATACTTTGAGATGACAAAAAATGAACCTGGCACCATTTCGTTCCTTATGCCACTATCGATGTTCACTTGGAAAATAATAGGAATTGAATATTTTCCCAGGTTGAATGTGTTTCTTGTTTTCTTGTTGACTATAACAAAATTGCCAATGCAGGCGCCATGTAATAAGAGTATCAGCGGAATACAAGTTTGGCATGTTTTGTTTCATTTGTTTAACAAGTAGCTTGGAGTTGAAACATCACTCGTTTATTGGAAAAGTTTCCATAAAGTAGCTTGTTGAATACTTTGTAGTTATATTGAATTTTAGGTTTAACTAAGGGTATGTAATGGAATTTAAAAGAATTGTTGCGTAGTTTTTAGTTATACATGAGAGATAAACGGACGGTTGATTAGGTGCTGTGCATTTTGGTATTTATAGTATTAGAATACAAATTAGTATTTTTTTTTGTAGTGTATTTGTGACATCTCGTAGTTTATTTATTTAGTTAATTCAGTAAAGACTATCACATTAGAGAAAAAACGGCTACATATAACCAAAAATCCAAACCTTTGAAAGTCTTAATATGACTATTATCAGCGGTATTAAATCGTATGAATTTATAATTAAAGCTAGTTCTTTGAAAACTTTACTTAATGAGTAAAAACAACAAAATGCCTAAGTTCTGTCAAGTAAAATTGTCTAAACTGTGTATTTTTTAATTTCACTGAATTTTTTGACATTTACAAGTATTTATTATTTCAAGGGCGATGTTGTCTCTCAGTCAAAAAAGAAACAAAAAATTGATAGTACAATGTATAGTGTCTATTATTTTCGAAAATGACAACCACAGTTTATATTCTATTCAAACTTGATATACTGAAAATAGATCCGTAGCGTCAAATTTTATGACATTTCCTCACATTTCTTCCATATATATATATATATATATATATATATATATATATATATATATATATATTCCACCTTCTGCACCTACAAATTAATACTCTTATCAAACTTTGAGGTTTCTCTTGATGTAACTGTTTAAGGATAAAGTCTAACATTGATCACTCTGTGTCAACCGGATCAGTGTTCTATTCCATATTCGAAATGACCAAATATATCGCCTCAGTGCTCAAATTAAAACTTGGAATATTTTTTTTAGATCTCCTGAGGGTGTTTGTAGGATCTAATATGTCGGATCTGCCATAGTGATATTAATTCTAAAAAAACCATGTTTATAGATTAATGAACTTGTACCAATCAAAATAATATGTTTAATGTAAACCTAGACACACATGTCACACACCGACGACGGTCGGAAAAAAAAACGATACTACTATACCAGGATTACGACTAATACAAGATACCATTTTCGTGCACGCAGTTACCTTATTCGCTGCTTTGCGTAGAGTGAGATCGTCTTCGCCGGTAGAACAAACACCATCTCAGGACGGTACGACAGAATAGGACTATAGGTGGTACCGTGTGGCGTGTACGCAGCTACCCAATTCAATGCATGGCTGTAGTCACCGGCTGTCATCGCTGGTAGAACAATCACGATCCCAGGACGATACGACTATATGAGAATTAGATACCGTACGGCATCCAGGCAGCGACCCAGTTCACTGCTTTGCGGAGAATTAGGTCGCCGGTAATATCAGTAACCATTTCGATTACCGGTAGAAAAATATCGCCCATTGCTAATAATTTCTATTAAATCTGTTGTGGAAGATTTTCTGGGCTAGCCTAATACAAATCTGAGACAGTCAAATGTATCACACAGATTTATTTTATTGCTTTGTCGGCACATTGGGAACAATCCATGAATTTAAAATAAAAAATGTAATCGGCGACACTGATGGTCACCGTATTCTGATATGGGTGCGAATCGGTTAATTAAAAAAAGGTCGATCATATTAAATCAGCCAACTTGAAGTTAATACTTTGGAAACAGCTGATTCGTAACTGGAAGAGACACAAAAAGGTCCCTATAACAAATTTTATACAAATAGGTTGATTTTCATTCTTTTCATTAATTGATATTTTCGGTCATCTGGAGTTTTACAAATAAATATTCGTAATTAGCATCCCAGTGATCATCATATACCAAACTGAATGTACATTGGTTGATTCTAAAAAATTGGTCCAACATATTAGACCGGCATATTTCATCCGCTATGTTTCATTGTTTCAACTTAACCCATTTGCTTTTAAGGAACGTATATCAGCTACAATTTGAACCAAGAGTCAGCTGGAATGTTTGCTAACTTTCATTTTTACAAGCTCCACATTGGGTTTTGCAAAGGCACACACGTTATCTGAAAATAGCTCTCCTAAGCTTTAAACTGAGCCCTTGGGCGATTTTTTTGTCACTCCCAATTTTGAACACAGGAGTGATCTGTTTGAGGTGAGCGCGTTTTTATCTAAAAAAATAAACGGTGCTCACAGAGGGCAATACTTCATCCCCTCATGATACTTTAGAGTATTAACGGTTCCATTTTGAAATTAAGAGATAACTGTCTTCGTTGATTTATAAAGAAAGATGCTCTAATTTTCTTTGACCATCTACAAGTATTAACCAGAAAACTGTCGTAACATAAACAATGATTGCATACTTATCTTTTACGTTTACTTCTTCAAAAGTTTTTTAGTTTGTTTCTAGTTTGTCAGTCTGGACACAATTCTAGCAGACACTTACTTACGACAATAGCAACATTTACGGTTTTTAATAAAGAACAACCAGCCGCGATAAATCCTCAGGATTTATGGTAAACGTATTAAAAGTTTTTTAATGCTTCCGAAATTCCCGCCAGAGAAAATTGCAAAAAAATCCAAACGCCAGAAGTTTAAGTAAACCTGAAACTTTTAAAACGTTACTCTGTCCGTAAAGAGCTCAGCTTTTTTCTAACGGAATAAACATAATTCAAAGTCCGCAACAAACGGGAGATTAATTAGCAGTAATTCCTCTTTCAGTTTTTCGCTGCCCGCTCCCCCCACACCCAACTTTGTATTGTAGATACTTTTACACTGAGAGAACTCTATTCTTTGTAAAAAATGATTTGGTCAAGTATATGCGTACTAATTTTCTACAGTACTGCCCAAAATTATCTGTACTGAATATAAGGGGAAAGATATGTTAATTTTTTTAAATTTTCGTAAATGTAGTTTAACTATATATTTTAAAATTTTTCACTAATCTCTCTGTCTGTTCCTTCTCTTTAGCGTTTTCATGGTATGTCCGTTCTTCTACATCCTTATGGTTACCTATTTAATGTTTCTATTGGAAGTCTTTCTTCGGACGTCCAGTGTACTTGACCATACCAGGTTAATTGTGTTTCCCTTGTGTCATCCACAATTATGTGTCTGATGCCTATGATCTCTCTAACAAGTTCTTTTGTTATTCTATCTCATCTGGATATTCTGGCTGAACGTCACTAGATTTTCTGTCACTCTAAGAATAGTCTCAGTGCTTTCTTCGATTATCAAACACTAAATATTTACCTAGTTTTCTATAAATCATTCAACAAAGTAAATAGTGTTTGAGCATCACGATTGATTATTACAAAGTAACTACTTTAAGTTACTTTCATTGACTATAGTTCAGAGCCCAAATGTTGTATATTCGTTTATATTTAATATCTATACATTATAAACAAGTATTCTTCATACTTGTACGTTGTATACTTCTTCAAAAGTTTCACCCTATTTACACACATCCTCTTACTGACGTCCCTACTCACACTACCTATCTGTATGCTTACAAATTGTTCACCTTATATATGTCCCTCCTGTATACTCAGCCTTAATACGTATACCCTTCACACTTACACTATGTATACTTACATCTTATATGTTACTAAAATTAACGACGAATTTACTATCACCCTTTATATTAAGCTTTCACCTAAACACTGGCAGCAAAGCAAAGGCCTTCTCATTGCTGACAAAATAAAGGACATTGTCTGACATTCCTATCCCTAATTTTCCCTGCACCTTCAAAATGTAGATGTACATCCATAATGTTTACACTATGTTCACAAGCACCATACATATTTACACTTTATAAACTTACTCTGCCAATACTCCCAACCTCTATTTTCTAACACCCAGTGTACCTATACTCAGTTTATGAGCACCCTCTTGATTGGAGAAACAGAAAACCGAGCCCACAGACCTATAAGGCTTACCCTCTGTAACTTCTCATGTGTATATACCAATAATTAGTAGTACATCTGTACCTTTCATACTGCTACAGACTTATCACTCTGTATTTTTACATTCTCTATATAATAGCCTGTGTGTCTAACCATCTAATAAAGATCGAAAAAGCCAAACATACAAATTTCCATATTTATATAGATGAAAATCATAAACAAATACATTATAGTGGAAACATTAACAACATTAAAGAAGAAGGACTAGGAGATCGCAAAGAAAATGTAGAGGTTTATTACACTATTTACGGTTTAAAAATTGCCACATTTTTGTAAAGATATTAGGTGGTGTTTAGTTTATGTCTTGCAAATTATCTATACCGGTTATTTGATTTTCAGTTGTCAACAGGATTAATGGACTTTAAAAAAAATAGGCAAAATTGGTAACGTAATATTGCTTTTTTTCTTAGTGTATTCCATAAAACTACCATTTCCAAACACCGTTTCAGGTTCTCTAAACGAGAACAGCGTTCTTTTTCATAATTAGTGATAATTAAAATGAAACGCTGTTTGTTCGCAAAAAAATCCAACAACCCCTTCTCATGTCTGCTCGTTTTTCTCTTGGTTTTTTTCGTCTCACACACATATTCGAAGGTTGTAACTGCGAGAAGGGGTATTTGACGGATGGGCAGCTGCTAGCTGAAGATGAGTAAAGCAATATAAATAGAAACGAGGCGGATCGTTTTGGCTGATAAATGGCATTCCTTACCAGCGAAGCTAGACGTTATGGTGCACTGGTGCCGTATAAGAGGGTTGAACAAAAATTAACTTTTACGGAAAAGTCTGGTTGAAATTACAAAACCCTAATTCATTACAAAATTCGTTTGCAGAAATTTATACGGAACATATTTGATTTTCCAAAAAGGAGGAGGTTATCAATGAGTCGGCATTTTTTTTTCGATTATACAAAAAACGGCTTGGGCAATTTGGATGATATAAACTGCATTATATTAAGGAACATTACAGAAAGGTACCATATAATTGTCTATAACATGAGATTTACGATTTTCCAGAAAACCAGACGAAAAAGTAAAAAACGGACTATATTTCAGTGAATTTCAATGAAACTTCACTGTTTTCACTAAAACGGATCAAGCAATTTGAATATTATAAATTATGTTCTACAAAGATATGTTACTGCTTAATTCTCTATATTTTTCTATTACGTTCAACATAACATTTTTCTGAAAATCGGAAAAATTTGTTCAAGAAAAAACTGTAAACATCAATGTAAATGTCAAATTTTCATCATAAATATCTAGTTTAAATGTCAAGATATGCCATGAAAGTATATCGTACAGGGTGTTTGTAACGATTTTCATTTTGATTCACTTCAAGTCAGTTTCTGTTAGAGACGAAGTTAAGTTACGGGGCTTATAGTCGCGTGAAATGGTAGCAAATATTCCATTAGTTTATCGGAACGAAAATTTATTATGAGATATTAGGTGGTACAGAAGCAGTTGTATACATAGGATGGTTGAAATATAAGGTGGAATTGAAGTTGTTATACAGATTGGTTCTAAAAAGTATTGTATTGCGTGGTAAATAAGTAGTTGCCTATACAAGGTAGTTGAAATACGAGTGGAGCAAAACTATAGTTAAAAAGCGGTTAAAAAAGTGATATAGTGTGGAATATAAGTAGTTGCTTATACAAGGTGTTTCAAGTAAGGGTGGGGTTTAATTATTGTTATTCAAATTGTATCAAAAATGTAATACTAGACAAAACAAAAAAAAAGTTAAAAAAGATTTGGCAATATAAGAAAAAGAATACTAATTAGCAAATTTCGATATGTAATCTTGTGAGTACAACAGATCTACAAGCCAGCAGGCTATCGGTTTTAAGTTTTTAACTCACCTGTTCCACATTTTTTTCGTCTAATGCCTTCAACCTTCGATGCTTAGCTCCCACCATCTTTACCTCTTTGCTTAGCTGTGCTCTTTGTCTTTTCACTCCTCCCTTACACATAATTTGTGTAACCCATTTCCTGTCAGACATGCTTTCTATGTGCCTCAGCAATCTAGCCATTTGAGTTCTCACCTCCAGAATATTACCTGATTATAAGTGTTTTATGTATGGTATGTTTATACAGGGTATCAATATAGGGATCTCGGAAACTAGCGGAGATAGAGCAATGGTTAAATTGGGAAAGATTTGCAGTTTTACTGGCCCAATTTAATGACACTTTCGGATTTTTGTAAAAAGTCATGGTTTAATAGATATTTAAAAAAAAACGAAATTTTGTCGATTTAGTCAAATCCATCTAGCTCCTTTGTTTTTGATTTTATAAAAAAGTGTAAATATCAAAATTGAAGGGAATTGTATCCTGAATATGATTTTCATGTCTTCGGTTGCGTGACAGCTCTCGTTTTCGAGATATGACACAAACTTATCTTTTTTGGATGGAAACTATAGCTGGCTATGACCTCAAAAAAATCGGATGCTTTTCTCTTATTTTCACTTTTAACGTAGTTAGCCATGAAATAGATTGATTTATTAATAACTATTCCAAAAAACATTGAACGATTTTTATATTAGGTATATCAGATATAACGAAAAAACTAAATAAATAGGTAAAATAGGATAAACTTAAGAAATTAAAGTACATAATAATAGTTACAATTTATGTTTGAAAAGTCCACCATTAATATTTAGACAAAAATTGCATGTTTTTAAGATTGACATTACCACTTTCCTCACAGACCAATTTCTTCAATTGCTTGTAATACCGCCTCCCTTAGGTTACCAACTGTCTCATTCTTTCTTTTGTATACTTTGTGTTTTAGCGCACCCCATAAATAGAAGTATGTAACTGCCAAATCGGGAGACCGGGGTGGCCATTCGAGTGGGCCATTTCTTCCTATCCAAGAGTTTGGATTGATATTATCTAAGTGTTGTCTTACTAATAACGAGTTATGAGCAGGTGCTCCATCATGCTGGAACGATTCAATTTCTAACCGCGTTCTCAAATTCAAATTATGCAACATGTCTTGAAAAGTGTATTGCAAGAAATGCAAGTAGCGCTCCCCAGTAAGTGATTCGTCATAGTTAAAAGGCCCCATAATAGTAGACCCTTTGTTACCACACCAAACATTAAAACCAAATTTTATCTGGGGTCGTCTTTGTTCTACATGGAAAGAGTTTTCTTTAGCCCAGATATGCTCATTGTGTCTATTGAACATACCGCAGTTAGTAAATCTAGTTTCATCTGACCATAACACCTTTAATGGAAACTGTGAATTGTCAAGGCACATGTCTCTAAACCATGTAGAAAACAAAATACGTCGATTTTCGTCACCAGCATGCAAAGTTTGAGAAACTGAAAGTTTGTACTGGTGGAATTGTGCGCATTCAGTACCTTAACTATAGTTCGTTGAGATGTGCCAGCTTCTGCCGAAATCTCACGAGTTGATATAAATGGATTTTGATTTACCATTGCCAAAACATTTATTTGTACTGCTTCGTTAATTTGATTACATTCCTTTGGTGGTTTAGTAAAAGATCCATATCTGCGTAAACTATCTCAGGTTGACGACGATTAAAATATCTATGAACGTATTCCTCAGTTGCACGAACTGAATTTTTATGGGATATGATTTAACATTCCACCATATTCAGCCTTTCTTCGTTAGAATATTCCATTTTAACACGAAAACTTGTCAATATCGACTGTCAGTTCAGCACTACTAATGGAATTACCCTCAAATGAGGAAACGTCAAAGTGAAAACAATCTTTTTCATGGCTACCTACGTTAAAAGTGAAAATAAGAGAGAAAAGCATCCATAAGTCCGTTATTTTCATGTATAACTATATCGAGCTCGTATATCTTTGACTATGGTGTCATATTCCGAAAAAGCTATCACACAAACGAGGACATGGCAATCATATTCGGGATACAATTCCCTTCAATTTTGATATTTACACTTTCTTTATAAAATCAAAAACAAATGAGCTAGAGGTATTTGACTAAATCGACAGAATTTCGTTTTTTCAAAATATCTAGTAAGCCATGACTTTTAATAAAAATCTGAAAGTGTCATTAAATTGGACCAGTAAAACTGCAAATCTTTCCCAATTTAACCATTGCTCTATCTCCGCTAGTTTCCGAGATCCCCATACTGATCATAAAAAAACTCACCCTGTATATTTAAATGAGTTATAAAACTCAATGCGGCATTCATTTTTTAAGATTGAATTAAAATCTGAACTTATTAGTGGTAAATACTTATAGACTAGAGGTTACAGACGAATACTTACTGACTAGGTATGGTCAATATACGATTACACAAATTAAAAACTTTTGGAGACCTCTTCTTGAGCCACTGCCGCTACGCAATAGCGACAACCAATCGCCAGGTTCGGCAACGCTGATTTTCCGGAACACGGGATTAAGCGACCCAATGAGCATGATCGGTTAAGCGTATAAATAATCTGAATTTTCCATCATTCACCTGATGAAGATACCAGATCCAGAGCTATTGAAACGTTGTGAGATCAATAATTTGAAGACGACGAAAGTCCAACAAAACTTCGAGGAACGAGTTACATTGTCTACTAGCTTCAGACTTTGTTTATACATAAAGCATTTTGAAAGATTACAAAAATACAATAAAAAAGGTATGATTTTATTCGAAACTTTTGATCAACACTATATACCCCATAATTATTTCCGATGTATTCCGTACTATCAAATCCCATAACTGATACAACTACACAATCTAACACCGAACAATCATCAGATAAGAGTCGCATTATTAAAGATCCTCATTAACAATGGCTTCAGGTAATGCAAAGTGGCCATATAGTGCAAGTTTCAATGTCTATGAGGCTGCTTCTTGTTGGGAATAATTAACAGGCTACCATTAATTATCTCACGTATAAATTACACCGAGGAAGTTCAATTTGACAGCTTCGCGCTATTAGAAGCTCATAGCGTTTAGTTTGGCAATTCAGAGTTTGATGTCTGGAAATTAATATCCTTCAACAGGATGCCGTGTAAAGTAAACTATCCTTTGAATAATGAATTGTTATCTGAATGCAAGAATTGCCATTAGGTTTACTTATACATGAGTAATTATTGTACTACTCACTCAGTTGTTTAAAAAATGTTGAAACATTAACAGCTCGGTGTTGATAGTTAGTGTGAGTTATATACGGGATGTACCTACAAAAAATTTAAAGGCTAGTGAAAACAAGGCAAAGAGGTATTGGATATATTGTTATTCCCAAATCAATCTTTTTAACCGACTTTCAAAAAGGAGGACTTTATCAATTCGTCGCATATTTTCTTTTTCGCTTTTTTTTTGTATGTATGTTACCTGATTTCTTCTCCTGTGGTGCACAGTTTTGAATGAGTATGGTCTTGTTTAATAGAGTATATATCCGGATTGGTAAAACTTCAAATTTTGGAAAAGAATTCTATTGGTAAAGTGATAAAATATGTGAATGAACACATGCGTGCATGGAAATCGACCAATATCCCTAATATTTTAGCCGATTTTTCGATAATTCCTTATGGATGTGTATAGTTTTTTAACGTTTAATCTATTAAGGAAGATCCTTAGGTGATCTCATATACTTTTCTGCGACGTGCAACTTGCAGTTTTGCAGAAAATCGCCGAAAATTCCAAAATTATTATCAAAAATTTCATCGAAATGACATAATGGACATTTCCTCATAAATATTTTAATTTCAACGTAATAGTGCGGTAATTTTAGGCACTGAAAGTTTTAATTGCGAATTTGAAAATTTTCTATGTACATCTTAAGCAAAGAGGTAGTAAAGCATAGTATTTTCGGCTCGTTAAATCAATGAGTACTAAGCTCGTTTTGTTTGTATACCAGGCAAATACCTATATAAATGCAAATTTTTCCATTTTGCGAAGACGGTGCTTTTGGTTGTCACATTCTCCCGGCCTAATAGAAAATTCAGTGACAACACATGTCAAACTTTAAACTGCTGTTTGGTACGCTTATAGACAGGGTGTTTAGTTATAGCAAACAAAATAACAAAGTAAAGTAACAGAAGGAGTTGCATTTATATGAAGATTGAAATATAGGACGGACTAGAATGATAGTGGTCCGTAGGCAGCCGTAAATACAGGATGGTTGGAATATAGGGTGGACTGGACGTTTGGTGATATAAAAATGTTGGAAATATTTAGATATAGATTCGCGTATGTTCTTTGCCATGTACTAGAAATGTAACGAATATTCTCCACCCCTCAATTTCTACAAAAGTGGCACCAATTTCTATAATTTGAACGACATATACAAGGTCCTCACTTGAGAGCAACCATAACAATGCGTGACTGTATATTGAACTCAAAACAAATGACCAAATTTGGTTAAATTTGTTTGTGAGTGTTTCTGCTTAAAATTAATGACGTTAATAAATTTCGCCAAAAACATTATCATAGCGTACCGTTTATTCAAATCCCCAAGAGATCGGATTTATCCATTCATTTGCGTCCGTGTGTACGAGTATGTGTAGCATTAATTGAATCCTAACATGCAACACTATTTGCATTTCTGTTAATATTCATAACTTGAATGATGATGGCATGGGATGAGGACGCCGACGTCGCGATGCGATGAAGGGAAATGCGGCATATAGAAAGGGCTAATAGGCTATAATAAGCGGAATCTATGAATAATACGACGTTAGTGTACACCAGTTGGAATCGGTTGCTAAATTCTCAACATGGAAGGGTATTTATGGTAATTACAAAAGGACTGGTCAGTGTCAGTCAGTTTTGATGCAGAAAATAAATCAGGAAATAGTCGGTTCGAACTAGACAAAATTTTCAGTAAACGGTCATATATATTTTTTTGTAGTTTACGGATTGTTTTGGAACGTTAAGTGTCACATATTGCATTTTGCAATTGTCTGGCGCTCATGCTAATGACACTCCAATCCAATTGAAAATAGAAATTAGCAACCACAAGTCTACACATCTCTTTAGAAAGTTCGTATTTCTTATTATAATTGCAGTTAAGTTCGTGGTTTGCTTGCATATATGTGCTCTTTAAAGTATCCCTATAGGAAATACATAAACAAGGGGCTAAAGATCAGGGCTTCTACGAGTCCATTTGATAGTACCTCGTCAAGATGTCACTTGGAATTGTTCATGGACAACCGTAAGATTGGTTTGAAGCGTGGCAAGTGGCTCCATCGTGTTGGAACTGTTTCCACATTAAAATCTCAAATTGTTGTAAAATGTTTTTTTCCTATTATTGACTAATGAAACGTTTTTCTAAACGTTAGTCGAACTAAGTAGAACTATGGTACTCTTCTCTTAGAAAATTTATTGCGCATACTTATTTTTATATATCCGTTAGGCTGAAGTTTATTTTCCAAATAAAACATTTAAAAAAATAATATAAGCGACTTCTACCTATAACTAAAAAGCTAAAAATAATTATAACAAAATACAACTCTAGCAAATAAATAACACATTTAATGTTGTAAGGTACCTACCCAGGAAGTAAAAAATGTAAACATTAAAAGGTGCTTATTCTGTACAAATTATTTACCTACCAATCTAGTATATTTTGAAGCCGGTGCCAAGCAAATTTAAAATCCTTCATTGCGTACTTATCTACTAATTCATCAAACTTGACTTCAAAAATATACTAGATTGGTAGGTAATTAATTTGTACAGAATGAGCACCTTTTAAAGTTTTCATTTTTTACTTCCTGGGTAGGTACCTAACAACATTGAATGTGTTATTTATTTGATAGTGTTGTATTTTGTTATAATTATTTTTAACTTTTTAGTTATAGGTAGAAGTCAGTTATATATATTTTTAAATGTTTTATTTTCAACTTTTTAGTATTTTTAAACTCAGGCAGTTTTCTTTCTTTATTTTTTATTTTGTGTGTATAACCTTAATAGACATAACCAGGTAACATAGAAAGCCTCAACATTACACTGATACTTTCTCATTTAAATTGACAGGTAAATCTTTACGAACAAAATGTACTAGTACGCGTTGACTTAATAAGGCCAAAATATATTTATGCCTTATGGACTACGCCATGTAACCTTTTTTCAACTTTTTTTGACAACACTGTAAAACTATAGATAATTCCACTCCAACATATGAACCAACCTCCTGTACATACGACTGCCCAGGGACAAGCATAAATTTGTTAGCTGCCTTCTATAGGACGGAGTAGAATCCATCCCATATTTACGGCGTCAAATCTGTCCTAAATTTCAACCATAGTAAATAACTCCTTGCGGGCTAGCCCATAAATTAGTTCATTTTTTACATTTTATATTATCGTCCTGTGTAACATTAATTCCTCTCCACACTTTATGCAACTTCTTATGGACCATAAAAGAAATAATTTTTAATCACACTGTATAAATATAATTCAACTGTAGCATATATTTCAACCATCCTGTATATGATTTGCTTATGTCCACATCATCATCAACAGTTTTTTAATCACCCTATATAATTTTAATTTCACATTTTTTCCAACATTTTTATACCACCAAACGTCCAGTAAACACTATATTCCAACCATCCTGTATATAGGGCTGCCTACGGACCACTATCATTCTAGTAGATCCTATATTTATATCTTCATATAAATGCAACTCCTTCTATCACTTTACTTTGTGATTTTGTATGCTATAACTAAGCACCCTGTCTATAAGCGTACCAAACAGCAGTTTAAAGTTTGACATGTGTTGTCACTGAATTTTCTATTAGGCCGGGAGAATGTGACAACCAAAAGCACCGTCTTCGCAAAATGGAAAAATTTGCATTTAAATAGGTATTTGCCTGGTATACAAACAAAACTCACTGATTTAAGGAGCCGAAAATACTATGCTTTACTACCTATGTTGAGATGTAAATAGAAAATTTTCAAATTCGCAATTAAAACTTCCAGTGCCTAAAATTACCGCACTATTACGTTGGAATTAAAATATTTATGAGGAAATGTTCGTTTTGTCATTTCGATGAAATTTTTGATAATAATTTTGGAATTTTCGGCGATTTTCTGCAAAACTGCAAGTTGCACGTCGCAGAAATTTATGTGAGATCACCTAAGGATCTTCCTTAATAGATTAAACGTTAAAAAAATATACACACCCATAAGAAGTTATCGAAAAATCGACTAAAATATTAGGGATATTGGTCGATTTCCATGCACGCATGTGTTCATTCACATATTTTATCACTTTACCAATAGAATTCTTTTCCAAAATTTGAAGTTTCACCAATCCGGATATATAGTCTATTAAACAAGACCATATTCATTCAAAACGGTGCACCACAGGAGAAAAAATCAGGTAACATACATAAAAAAAGCGAAAAAATACGGGAGGAATTGATAACCTCCTCCTTTTTGGAAGTCGGTTAAAAATACATAAATACTGTCTCAAAATTGTGACATATGTAGGTACTGCAAATTTCTATTAATTACAGTAGTATTTAGAATAAATACCGATTTCTTATTTTTGATATCCTAAAAGTGTTAAATGAGCGAAAAATATATTAAGTAATTACAATAACAAGGTTTAGATTTTAATAGATTTAGAAGTTGGTCATGTTCATTATAAGTAAGAAAAACTTCTGGTCATAATTTATGAGAAAAATCCAAAATTACAGTTTACATATAATGACATATTACCAAATATGATCACAATTTATAAAAAACATTTAAAATGAGAAAAAATATTACACCTGTTATACAAAATAGGTCAATCTAGATATCATATGTCGTGTTTCACCATCAATTTTTAATTTAAAATGATAAATTACAGCTGATGATTTCCTGCGCGTAACAAAACAATTTCTTTTTATCTTGAACGGATTTTAAGACTTATTTTTGCAGACAACAGGATTTCTATGTTTGAAGCGTCAAACAGTAAATTCTATGTATGACATGGCCAACTTATATATTGTTATAAAATTGTACACTCCGTCCTTGACTAAAGCAACGTCAAACACTATCCATCCCAAAGAACATAAAGACCTCAACCTCTAGAATTTTCGAATAAGAAAAAACTATCAATCTCGACTCTGGGCAACAAAATCCAGAACGACCGGGAAACTCAATGTACGCTATATAAGGCGATAATTATTTCAGTATTTAGTTAGTAGAGCTTACCTAGTGTTTATTATGTCGATGTAAATTGTATTAGAATCAGCTGTTGAAAATATTTGGTTTTTACGTGTAAATAAAGTTCTAGAAAGTGAAGTGAATATCAGTTTTTAAAATTAATTAACTTTGAACCCACGGAGTTTATTGAAATATTTAATAATTATCTTTTAAACAACAAGCAAAAATCAGAATGTAATATTAAACTTATTGAACACGTTTTTAGCTATTTATAATTTTCATGTCCAAAAATTGAAAAATATCAACTTCATTCTATTTGCCTAAATTTTGCCATTTTTTTAAAGAAAATGTCTATTTTGACAGACGCGAAGGGTAGTGTGCTGACAGTTCTCTGTATAATTCTAGTTTAATTGTTAAGCACAACTGAGTGTGAAAGACTAATTTTACCTGTCAATTAATAAAAAAGTTTCTCATATGTTACTTTAATTGTATTACTGCACAAAATGTGGCCAATTTTTGAATTTTTCAATGCAAGAAAATTTACGGCATCAACAACCCTTTGCACAGAGGTATCGCTTGAACTAAATTTTTATTTAAAAAAGTTTGCAGGGAAATTAAAAAAAAATTATGAATCAGGTTTCTTTTTATAACATAGCCACATTTTCGGTATATTTTGGATGACCCTCCTTGTGAAAATATTACCGCCTTGCTATCAACATCGCGAAATATCAAAAAGAGATTTAGTCCTTCATTAATAGGTTTATCACCAAGCTTATATAAACAAATATATTACTTCCAATAAGAACCAAATTCAATATTGCAGTTTAATAAATCCCCTACAACATTTTTCTTCTAGTTTAACACTAATTACAGCAAGTAAAAAAACCAAAACAAATCAATATTCGAGGCATGTTCAAGTATCAAGGGAATACACGCTTCCAAGCACCTATTAAAATTGTATCGTTCAAAACTTTTTGTGTGCCAAATCCGTAATGTCGCCTATCTCAAAACATGACGGGAACATTATAAATGACTTCACGTTTGACAGGTAAGAGCTGACAGTCCCTTTGATGAGACTAAAATTATCTTCAAAATTATTTTCATACGTTGCAACACTAGCGAGTTTTCATAAAGGGTTGATGACATAGGCGTAGGACGAAATACGGCGATAGCATTCAGTTGATCGAATCAACGTGTATCGATCTAGACTATTCTTTAATGATTAAATATTTGCGAAGATATAAAGTGAAATATTTGTAATTATAGTTAAGTTCATTCTCACTTTATTAAACAGATTAAACTGTCAGCGGTCCTACAAAAAAATACAAAATCAATATAGTTCGTTTCAGAAGCAAAAAAGGTTTAAATTAATCTCAGAAAATACCGTTGAATTGCTTCATTTGTCGTATTTCAGAAAAAAAAAAGGAATGAAAGTGGCAGCTTGTTACATTCATCCCTATTATAATAATGATATCTCAAGCCATATTTATGGATGAAGCTGGCATAACCACTATACAGCCAAAGAGTTGTAGCAGGAAGAGACACGAAACAAGTAAGCAGTCACATCTGTAGAACGTGATATGCTGGTTACAGTAGCTATTGCAGTTAACTCCATTGGAAATGCTATTCCTCCAATGTTCATATTCCCAGGAAAAAGGTTTAAGGACCATGTAGTCTATACTGCACCACAAGGGTCAATTGAAACTGTCAGTAGAAGTGGTTCGATACAGGAAGATGATTTCAACATATTTTTAAGTCATTTTAAGACTCATGTAAGGCCATCTGAAGAAAATATGTGTATTGTTCTTTTGGATAACCACAGTTGGCATAAAGCATTAACATCAAACTGCACACGAAAGATGCAACCACTTGATCGCAGTGTATTTGGACCTTTTTTTTAGCCGTCAATGCATGCTGTGACAACTGGATGAGAAACCTTTTCCAACCCTGGGAAAGTTATGACGATATACTCAGTACAGTCCGTAACTCTTTTCGGATCGCAGTAACACCACGAAATATACAAGCGGGTCTTACTTGGGCAGGGATACGGCACTTCAATACACAAATATTTACAGATTTTGAATTCTCGCCCAGCTTTGTAACTGATCGGCAGTTAGTAGATGTTGCACTCCCATTATCAAACCCAATTCCGTCCACAATTCTGATGCAATGCCCTCTTCAACATTACCACAATTGATAGTAATTTCCATTGATAATTTAATGCACCTACAGAGTTGTTAAGTCATCAGTGGTAGCTTCATCAGCTTCTCTGACGCGTCCATCAAACTGGGCTTTGTCATCAACTACTATTTCGGAAGTAGATGTGGCTATTTCATCGACATCGTCTGACAATTTACAACATCCCCTCTGCCTCTTCATCTAATGTTCAAGACGTAACAATGCCATCGTTTAGCTCTATGACGTTAAACCGATACCAAAGGCAAGACCTAAGAAGAATAGTGAAAAGAGAAAAAAAAGGCAGAAAAACAGCAAACTTTAAATTCAAGAGCAACAAAAAACAAAGCTACAGCTACAGTTGTTAAGAAAATACATAAGAAGAAAAAATATGTTAAAATAACTAAGAATGGTGACGATTTTTTCTGTTTAGTTTTTATGGAACCGATTTCAAACAGCTGGTCAAATATAACATGGGTACAATGTCTAGAGTGACTCTCTTTCTAACTGGTTTTATTTATTTTTCCGTATAGCGAGATACCTTCATACACATAAGCATCTTCTATAGATGAGGATCTTTTACGTTATTGGGAAATGATCGTATCCTATATCCTGTCCAATATATAATAAAATATGCCTTATATTTATTACTCTGCTATTTATAGTATATGGTTTATGTTTCCAGAATCCCTTCTACTCCCGTGTAATACTCTGAATTATGTTTATTAGGATTGAAACTATTTTTTCACTAGTATAGTCATATTCTTTCACTTGGACGCTAAAGGTAAAGACCTGCTCTAGTATTTTTGTTAACCGATCATATCATTATACACGCTTATCATATTTCTTTGTCAGTCTCATATTGTTAACTGTACTATTTTCAAGGATTATTTTTGGTAACGCAAGTACCTTAAAGTTTTGTGAGTGCTGGATTATAGTCATCTGCTCAACAATCTAATCTGTATTTAGTTGAGGTTTTCGACGAGTTAGGCGCTTTCGCCATTATTAATCTAGAATAAGATGTCGTTGTATTACGATGATATCTCATGAGGCTGCACTACATAACTTTTACGTCACTTAAAGGCATAGTTTTGTCCTCTAATAATTTACAGAGAATGGAACAAAATATCAGGAAAGTGTATTGTTTTCGAGGAATTCCAATATACAAGTTTTCTATATAGGGTAGGTTTTTTTTTGATGATTAGTATGGGGATCTCGGAAACTAGCGCAGATAGAGCAATGGGTAAACTGGGAAAGATTTGCAGTTTTACTGGCCCAATTTAATGACACTTTCGGATTTTTGTAAAAAGTCATGGCTTACTAGATATTTTGAAAAAACGAAATTCTGTCGATTTAGTCAAATCCCTCTAGCTCCTTTGTCTTTGATTTTATATAAAAAAGTGTAAATATCAAAATTGAAGGAAATTGTATCCCGAATATGATTGTCATGTCCATAGTTGGCTATGAACTCAAAAAATCGGAGCTTTTCAACGATATAATAATCGATATAGTTATTCATAAAAATAACAGAGTTATGGAGGCTTTTCTCTCTTATTTTCATTTTTAACGTAGTTAGCCATGAAATAGATTGTTTTGTTAATAATTATTCCAAAACACATTGAACGGTTTTTTTAGGTATATCAGATATAACGAAAAAAACTAAATAAGTAGGTACTTACTAAAAACTTAAGAAATTAAAGTACATATTACTGGTTACAATTTATGTTCGAAAAGTCCATCATTGTTATTTAGACAAAAATTGCATCTTTTTAACAGACCGCCTATCAATTTCTTCAATTGCTTGTAATAGCGCCTCCCTTAGGTCAATAACTGTCTCATATTTTCGTTTGTATACTTTGTTTTTTAGCGCATCCCATAAATAGAAGTCTATAACTGCCAAATCGCGAGACCGGGTGGCCATTCGTGTGGGCCATTTCTTACTATTTGGATAGAGATTATCTAAGTGTTGTCTTACTAATAACGAGTTATGAGCAGGTGCTCCATCATGTTGGAACCACTTAATTTCTAAATGAGTTCTTAAATTCAAATTATGCAACATGTCTTGAAAAGTGTATTCCAAGAAATGCAAGTAGCCCAGTAAGTGATTCGTCATAGATAATAGGCCCCAGAATAGTATACCCTATGATACCATACCAAATATTAAAACCAAATTTTATCTGGGGTCGTCTTTGTTCTACATGGAAAGGCTTTTCTTTAGCCCAAATATGCTCAATGTGTCTTTTGAACATACCGCAGTTAGTAAATCTAGTTTCATCTGACCTTTAATGGAAACTGTGGATTGGCAAGGCACATGTCTCTACACAATGTACAAAACAAAATACGTCGATGTTCGTCACCAGCATGCAAGGTTTGAGAAACTCAAAAAGTTTATAAGGGCGGACCTTGTGCGATTTCAGTACCTTAACTACAGTTCGTTAAGATGTGCCAGCTTCTGCCGCAATCTCACGAGTTGATGTAGATGAATTTTGATTTACCATTGCCAAAACGTTTATTTTTGCTGCTTCGTTAATTTAATTACGTTGCTTTGGTGGTTTAGTAGAAGATCCATATCTGCGTAAACTATCGTAAAGCCTCTTAAATATACATAGAGCAGGTTGGCGAAGATTAAAATATCTATGAAAGTATTCCTCAGCTGCACGAACTGAAATGGTATGGCATATGATATAACATTCCACCATATTCAGTTTTTCTTCGTTAGAATATTCCATTTTATCACAAAAACTTGTCAATATCGACTGTAAGTTCAGCACTACTAATGGAATTACTCTCAAATGAGGAAACGTTAAAGTGAAAACAATCTTTTTCATGGCTACTTACGTTAAAAGTAAAAATAAGAGAGAAAAGCATCCATAACTCCGTTATTTTTATGAATAACTATATCGAGTATCATATCGTTGAAAGGCTCTAAAAATGTCCGATTTTTTGAGGTCATAGCCAACTATGGTTTCCATTCAAAAAAACATAAGTTTGTGTCATATCTCGAAAACGAGAGCTGTCACGCAAACGAGGACATGACAATCATATTCGGGATACAATTCCCTTCAATTTTGATATTTACACTTTTTTATAAAATCAAAAACAAAGGAGCTAGAGGGATTTGACTAAATCGACAGAATTTCGTTTTTTCAAAATATCTAGTAAGCCATGACTTTTTAAAAAAATCCAAAAGCGTCATTAAATTGGGTCAGTAAAACTGCAAATCTTTCCCAATTTAACCACTGCTCGATCTCCGCTAGGTTCCGAGATCCCCATACTGATCATCAAAAAAATTCACCCGGTATAATACTGTTTTTTGAAAATAATATCACATTTTTTATACTTATGCTACCACTGCTGTTATTTCCGAGACAGATCTGCTATATTTTTTACAATTAGCTTAGACCAACATTTTGTAATTGCTACTTGAAACTCCATTACTGATATTTGGCATTTATTTGAGGTAGCGACCTATTGTTTTAGGCTATATTATGAGCCTTTAAACTAGTTTGGTGTTCCACTAGTTCATTATTAAATCAGGATCTTTAATCATCAAACGGCATAATATTTTGATGAGTCTTCATAGTCTGATGATAATGCATCATCTGATCTGACTTTAAAGGGTACTTAGTGAAGCTACGAGTATATTGCCAGAATCGACAATTATGTGCATTCATAAGTCATAGAAGGAAAAGCATTAATTCAAGACATATTGGTGTCCCCTAAATAGCAGCTTGATGAAGTATAATTTTTTTAGGTTATATGTTCGTGAAAGTTACAATAATAAAATGTGAGTTACATGGGTATAGTGTAAGAATAATTCCAAATAATATCTTGAAATGTATTGTTGTTTTTTTAAGAAGTGTGCCTTATTTTAGAAGGTACCGTTTGGACGGCGCAAATGGTTTGTTTCTTACACAAGTTAGCATAAAAGACCATCTATTTAAGCACACAAGGCCGCTGAAAATTTTTGAAGTATTAATCCTCGACGCCACGCGGATACACGCCCTATTGAGTTTTTCGCGCTGCGCCTCTGATCTCAACGTACATAACTAACGTAGCGTCGCAACATCACACGCACGCACGCCGCACATATGCATACGTAATATATTCACGTAAATATTTTAACGAAGACACTCGCTCACATTTGAATTGCCCACAAATTAAATCGTTTTAGTTGATTTCTTACGGTAAACATTTGAGACTCGCTCGTAATTTATTAGTTTTTAATAGGTTTATTTGTAAAAGATGAACGCGAATCAGGCGACATATAATTTTTATTTATTTTTTCAATTAAGTTATTACTAAATCTGTTACCTATAACCCATTTAAACTGTGTTAAGATATTATTGTGTTTATCTTTTAGAAGAATTATGTCGTCTAAATGCAAATTTCTGCAACTTTGTTACAATTATTAGCCACATTGCTTGCTGCAGCGTCTTCGCTCTGCTAATTCTCCATGGCGGCTTTTCCTCAAATTGGACCATTATGTCAAAATGTGCTTTACCATTTTACTTTTATTCGTTGATTCTCTTGCTCACTACAATAGGTCTTATTTTGATTAAAAAGTTACAAATTAAACTGAAGAGTCCATTTAAATAATCACCACTAGTAAAACTTACAGCTCTGGCAACTGTTGTTTAAATGTATTATAGAGACCATTCTCTTAACTTTCCCATGATTTTCGTCACCCCCAGTTCTACAGTCATGCAAAAACTTCCAGTCCCCTACTTCGGGGAATTATATTCTGTTTTCTGTTCTTGCCCTCTTTTGGAGCTTCCACCACGCGCTTTAGTAGTCCGTTCTCCAAGATGACGGAGTTCCACTGAGCCCAATATAACTTTATAATAGGTGAGAAACGAGAAATCTCCTGTCACAGATTTGCGGTCTTCTTCCTTCCACCGGAAAATCTCTTTTAACTCTGGATCTCTTCTCTGGTCTTTTTGGATCTCCTCAGATTGCCAGTGTTCATCTACGGTGATAGTTCTACAGAGAACACTTTTTCCTTTAGTTCGCTGTCCATGTTTACAATTATCAGGATCTGGTCTCTTTGATAAGACATCAGAGTTTTTATGGCTCATTCCAACGCGATGTTCTGACGAGGAAGTCGATACTCCGTCGATACCTTGGCAACGACTCCTTATATATCCTACCTTACCACTCAACATCTCAAATTCCATTGCATCCACTAATTGAGTTTGTCGAGCTAGTCTCAATGCATGTTTGTCTTCCTGGTCCCGAACTCCAAACAAAAACACTTGAACTGCTAACCTTTCTATAACATTTCCAGGTGTGGCTGGATAGGCAAGGCGAACTAGACGGGAAATATCAGCTTCAAACTCTTGTAAGGATTCATTCGCTGTCAGGTGTCGATTTTTCAGTTGGGAGGGATAAACGTGCTCCAAGTGGGTCCGTCCATACCTCCGTTCTAAATTTTGACCACTTGATCGTAGTCTTCCTGCTCCGAGGTATTCAAAATTTGCAAAATATCTGTAGCCATCCTTCTTAGGGAGAGAGCTAATCCCATTGCCTTCTCCTTTGCCGACCATCTCTTTAGCTTTGCTGCAGCCTCGAATTTGCGCCGATAATTAGTCCATGACGATTTTCCATCAAATTGTGCAAGTTACATTTTGTGTCTTATTCCCTAGAGGTCAATTTTCGATTCAACTACTTGAGGACTTTTTCTGCCTTTTGTATTGTAACTACCTGCTCTTTTATTTTGCTGATCCCACATTCTATTATCTGTTTTAGCTCTTCTATCCGCGCTTCAGTTTTGACTGTCATCTGCATCAGATCTTCCATCCGAGTTTCATTCTCGACCATATTCTCTTCCAGCATTTCTGAATTTTTCTGTACTAGCTTTTCAACTTTTTTTCTAACGAATTAGAATTTTCCAGTAATTTGTCTTCTAAGGTTTTAGAATTTTCTTATAATGTTAGTAGTTTATCTTCTAAAGTCTTACAATTTTCTAGCAATTCATCTTCTAACGCCTCCTTCAGGATTTTAGAATTGTTCAGCAATTTGCCTTGTACGGTTTTCTTTCAGTTTTTAAGAACATACTCATGTCCCATTTCCTGAATTTTTAAATACATATTGGGAATATTATCTTCATTTATTAGGGCAACTCGTAGCCGTTGTTTTAATTCACTTTTCTACACTTTAATTTCTAAATTTCTTTATTCCAGTTCTTTTTTAAATTGGTCACTTTCAATTGGTCGAAACTCACCGCTTTAAATATTGTTACTCTATTAATTTTCCACTTCCGAAGTTCAACAAATACCGAACACCACTGAAATGATTTTATTAACTCTTCACAATAATTTATTTCACTACTTTCATTTATATTAACAAAACTATATACAATTTACCTTGAACACTTGTTATTTGTTTACTAAACTGAGACCAAATACAAAATGAATACTTCCCCCAGCTCTCCGTATGTATATAATTCTTTTCGGAATTCTCTAGAGGGTTCCTCGAAAATTCGATGAATGTCCATAGCGCCAAACACCGACCTCAGGTCACCAACCCAACATTCCGGGTTACTCGCAATATCGAATGAGGGCCAATTCCACGAAATATCGAATGAATTCCCATCATCATATATAACACGGTTAACGCTTTGTATTTTTTGTTCGTTATTGGGGTCAAAAACTAGTCGGGGATGAAAAGAATGTGCACAAAATTGAATCTTTGTGGGATTATTATAGCCTTGCTCTGAAAATGCTTTAATACATTCCCATCACCAAGTACAGTAACAGTTTTTAGGTCCTCATGAAGCATAAAAAATCGTGTTAAGCCAAATTTTTATTAAAAAACCGCTCTAATGAAGGATATTTTAGTTTAAAGGCGTAATCATTTGTTAAATTTGAGTCAACAAATATGATCTCGAATAGCTCCAACTATGTTTTGAGTAGTTGGTTGCAAAAAAATGCATTATATATGGTTACGTGCAAAATATTATATAGATCACCGCGTAATTAAAATATGAAGTCCTTCTTGATCAAATGGTCATTACTTTCAGCACTACACTGTACAGTCATATGCATAGAATAAGTTTCTACTACACTCTTATACGTTTTTCATTCATATGCTGCATCTCATTTCATCTGTTTGCTGCATTTCATGTACTTAAATTACTTAAATTAATTCTCGTTGAATTCCCTTTTCTACACACTTGACAGGCGGAATCATTTATTCCATTTTCCGAGCATCGTCTGTACTGTTCGCCCTCTACCAGGCTACATCAAGGAACCTAACTAGTTTTCTTTTGTCTGAATTTGACAAGGACCGCATGGGGCTCGAAACAAGGCCAAGTTTTAAATTACAGACTGAAATATGGAGGCTGTTAGTGACAGCGAAACAATTTCAGCCCATGTCATATGGAACTTTATGATGTTTGTGATTATGTTTTTCGTTTGTTACAACTATTACCGGCTTGATTTATATTTCCAACGATTCTACAGCATTTAACAATTGACCTGTGCGTCGTTTGTAAGTACGATAGGACACAGTGTAATCGCTATTGTTGATATGATATACTGCTGTGTAGGTTCGGATCAAATATCAAGCCACGCATTCGAGGTTTTTGGGTTTTAATTGTGCCTGTTATTTTTTGTGACATACGTAATGTATGGTAAACCAAAAGGGATGTATATATATATATATATATATATATATATATATATATATATATAAATGTGATAAAAATGTGGAACTCATAAATAAGATATTAACAAAAATGTTGTAAAATAATTACTTGTAAAAAGGAAAGCTTCTTAACTGAAGTCTTTATACATAGGCGCATAAATTTGCAAGATCAATTGCTAAATTGCTAAAATTATTTGATTAATAACTTGCAAGTTGAAGTTCATATCCGATGAATTGTAAATGCGGCAAAAAATTTAACAAAAGGTGTATGAAATTAATAGTGTACTTTCTGACTTCTGACATATGTCAAGTCCGTAATGCAATATATCACAAAGAGAGAATTGAAATTTTTATTAGAAAAGAAAATTTTGTACAGGTTTTCTACATAAATTGGATGTTATATTAGTTTATTTTCCATATATTATTGATATTCTATGAAAGAAGAAACTCATAATGTATTTTACCTGGTCTCTGTTTCTTACACAGTGAACTGATTTGTATGGGTATTTCAGGTGTGTCGTGTCGGTGTTGGTGTCGGAACAAATGAAATCTCAAGTTATCCAATTCACTCCCATGCTAATCTATTTTTATATGTGTAAAGGTGAGCCCCGTTAAGAAGCATTCGCTTCAAATTTTTTTTCTCTAATACGACTAAACACAACTAAAGGTTATCTGGTAGGCATTTTTATGAGCTACAGCTTTCTCAGTTAATTCTTTCCGATGGAAAGAAAATCTGTGTTTTAACTTCAACGAATATTTTGAAATTAAGCTGGCGGAACAACTTTTTTTTTAAATACTTTTTCCTGCATATCCATTTTTTGCTTGGCTGAAAACAATTTTTGCCATTTAATATACTAAACTATAACAGAATGTTTAGCTATATATAACTGTAAATTTTGCGTGCCATTTTTGATATATAAATGGAATTAATCTAACAGTTTTTATGACGTAATTACTTACTCTATTTATTTATTTATACTTAAACAACACAACATAAAATATAAACCTCCATTAAAGCTATTCGTGTTCAAATTTATATTGAAGCATAATTGACTTCTTTTCTTAGCATTAACAACATTAATTACTTCTGCCGCAGTTACTGAAACAAAAGCATGCCCCACAGGTTCTCCAAAAATTGTCCCCATCATGATGACGCCTTTAAGTGAGGTCCTTTATTCGTCCTCTAAGGGAAAATCTAGCCATGTATCTTATCGCACAAAGAACAGACGACGGTTGCAAATTGTTTCGCAAATTATTCCTAAAAGTGTGTCCCACATAAACGCGATTTGCGCGGTGCGGGCAGTGCGATGTCAATGTGACAATTAAAACTCACAACTGTAGACATAAACACACCAATTGAGCGATGCGACAACTTAACATTGTTGGATTCGTACGAATTTATTTTCCTGTAAGGACAAAATGAATTTTTTACATTTGTTTGATAGTTTGCGGATGCCACTATAACGTATCGCACCGCCTGCACCGCGCATATCGCGTTTACGTGGGACACGGCCTTAGCTACTCAATAAATTTTCGTAATATTTTCATATATTACTCTGCTGTGGAGCGATCATCAAAGATATAGAGGTCGATTTAATTTAAGTAGTCGAAAATCGTTGTCGCCTCTTAATCAAGTCAAATTTTTCAAAATTTACAGGTAAACGATAATTTTCATAAATAACGTTTCTTGTTACTGTAATGTGTCTACTTCTTTCTTCATTTTTTATATGCTCGTGTCTAGATTTTCCTTCAGCTCTTTTCTAAAATCCATTTCAACCTCACATTAGTTGAAGACGCGAGATGTAAGACCGACATCTAGGATTTTCAAATGCATAAAGAAGTGTTCGAGACGACATTAAATTGTGGGAAGCGCAACTGATGAAAGTTCCCGACCAGAAACAATATATATTATATTTTTTTGTATAATATATATTGTCTTGCGTACAAAGGAATGACACCTCGAAGAGAGTATTCAATATCTCTGACAGGTGAAGTAACCTGAAAATTTTATCGTGACGTTCTGTCCTAGTAGTTAAGGGAGAACAGCAATTACACGGAACGGCTCCAGATACGGAACCTCTGTGTACTGATTCTCTTGAAAATCCTAGATGTCGGTCTTACATCTCGCGTCTTCAAATTTAACGAAATGCATCAAATGAATAAAGAAGTGTTCGAGACGACATTCAATTGTGGGAAGCTCAACTGATGAAGGTTCCCGACCAGAAGCAATATATATTATATTTTTATATATAATATATATATATTGTCTTGCGTACAAAGGAATGACACCTCGAAGAGAGTATTCACATTAGTTTTTTTTGTTTCTACGACAATTGCCAAAATTTAAAACCATACATTAACACCATAATGTAATGCCATATTTTCCTTTTTTGTTTCTTTCCAAAAATTCCCCTGCCTTAATAGTGAATTCAGTGCTCATTTGGTTGTACTGTCTTTAATTGCCTTGTTGCTTCGTCCCGTTGACGAAATTGCTAAAACCTGAGAATTCTCAATATATTTAAAAATTTCAGACTTAAAATAGTTATCCTTCTAGAAACACCACGTAAGGTTCCATCCGGCCTAACAGAATTCACTCTAAAATAATATCCCATCATCAATAACACAAGCATTAGGTACATTCACTTCCTTATAGCCTCGACTCGAGACAATATGTCTCCATCAAACAATGGTGCGAAGAAAAATGTAGGACCACTTGTATCAAATCGATTGACCGCACTGAATCTAATAAGAAGGGAGAGAAAAATTTCTTTTTTTCTTTCTCTTAGGGAGAGGGTGATTTTAGACCATTACATAACCCTAACATTTGGGGTAGAGATTCAACAGAACCAGAGTGCACTTTTTCTTTACGAGTAACATTTATTGGGACAAATGATGCTTTTAAGTATGTGGACGAAGCTTATAATTCTCATGTATTATATAACAAACAAATGCTTACTAAATTTAATATATTTATTTGTAAGAAAAGGTGATATTTAAAAAATTATAAAATGTTTTTATATAATATATTTTTTTACAATTAAAAAATTACTTCTTAAATGAGCAAAAGCAAGTTTCACTATTTGACTAAGATTGAAGATTGAAGCCTTCTGTATAACTGTAATTATACACCGTCCTATAAGGGAAATATCTACTCTGTATAACTATAGTTTTGCTCCACTATTATTTCAACCACCTTGTATAAACAAACACTTGTGTGTCATCCAATACAATATTTTTTTAACCATCCTGTGTAACTAATTCAAATCCAACTTATATTTCAACTATCTTTCTATGCAGCTGCTTATTTATTTATTTATTTATTTATTTATTTATTTATAGCATTTATTGCCCAACAGATTTCACAATCCAATTACAGAGCAATGTACAAATTCCCTATAATAGGATTCATATACATATCATTACAAAACACAAAAAGTATAAAAGTTTAAGAAAATAACAGTTACTATTAAAATTAAATATAAATAACAATAAAATTAATAATCATAAAATTAGAAAGGCTTAGAACTAAGTGAAAATATGACGAGCTACATGTTTTATGTGATACAGAGAATCACGAAAAATGTCACAAATATTTGATATTTTATTAAAGTTATGGCACATAGTATTTAATGGTGAATTCAAAAGTAAATTTGTGCATGACTTGTAACAGTAAAAGGCTATGTTACTCCTCACTTGGTATTGTGGCACATAAAAATTCAAGAGAGCCAGTAAATCAGGGCAGTCAATTAGGCAACGAACCAATTTATAAACTAACACTATAGATTTCTCAACTCTTCTGGATTGTAGACTTTGAAAATTGAAACTTGTAAGTAATATGGAGTATTCTATTCCCCTCTTTGGATACGTTCCATCCACCCTATACATTAAATAGGAATTTTCTTTGAATATTTTCAATTCTAACAATATGAATATTATACTGTGGGCTCCATGTTACAACAGTTCTCAAGCTTTGTAGGTATGAAGCTGAAATATAAAGTTTTTAAAGCCGCAACATTTTCAAAGCTTCGACAGTTCCGCATGATAAACCCATACATTTTGTAAGCTTCAGTAATCATTGAGTTTATGTGATCGATAAAATTGAGACTGGAGTCAAAAATTACACCCAAATCTCTAGTGGTAGTATCACGGAGCAACATAGTGTCGTTGACTATATACTGATATATTAATTGAGTCTTTTTCCTACTAAATGAGACAAATTTACATTTTGCTACATTCAAAGGTAATTTGTTACTCTTACACCATCCAATAAGATTAGAAAGATCATTTTGTAATCGTGCACAATCGTCCACTGTTGTTATTTGAAGATAAATTTTAAGATCGTCAGCATAGAGTAACTTATTAGTACGCAGAGAATTGCACAGGTCGTTCACAAAAAGGAGAAATAATAGTGGTCCAAGATTGGAGCCCTGGGGCACACCTGAAGTGAAGGTGTAGCTGTTCGAGAGATATCCATTAAAAAACAAACTGCGGCCTATTCTCTATGTATGACTTGCAAAGTTTCATAGTATCAAGGGAAAATCCAAATTGTGACATTAGTTTTTGTAGTAACCGATTGTGATTCATTTTATCAAAAGCCTTTGAGAAGTCTGTATAGATCACATCTATCTGCCCTGCAAAATCTACACACTGACAAAGCTGTTGGGTAATATTAAGAAGGTTAGTTTCGGTGGACTTGCAGCACATGAACCCATCTTGATAATCCGTAATTAAGTGTTGAACAGCTAGGTAGATTCGCCCATACAAAACAGATTCAAAGACTTTAGATAGGTAACATAAAATAGAAATTGGACGATAGTTATGTATTTGCGACTTATCGCCTGACTTAAATACGGGGATGATCTTGGCTATTTTCCACCTACAGGGATAAGTCGATGTCTCAAGTGCCATACTGAATAATAGTTTTAAAGGATATGCAAGAATAGAGATACAATCACGAACAAAAAATGATGGTATATCATCAGCGCCAGAGGTTCTTGAGTGTCTTGGTTGCATTAATAATCTCGTCTTCAGTTATATTGCTGATATTAAGAATATCAGTAGAGTGGATTGCAAATTGATTATTGTCGTCATCAACAGGGTCACTATTGGAGACAAACACACTACTGAAAAAGTTTAAAAACTGATTGACAATCTTTTGTGGATCATGGAAGCACTGATTTTCATTGTGCCAGGAATACGAGAAGTTATTTTCTTGAGATTAATATAAGACCAAAACTTCTGTGAGTTAATAAGAACCGAATTTTCTAAATTACTGACATATGATTTATATGCTATACTTATTTGACGTTTGACCTGGGATCTTACATTTCTGTATTCATTAAGAAACTGTATATCCTTCGTCCGTTTGTACTTACGGAAAAATGTTTCTTTCAATTTGGTATTGTAAATTATTGTTTTATCAACCCAATGGGGAAAATTACGTTTAAAATTTTTGAAAATGGGAACATACAAATCAAAAAGAAGATAAATAGATTTGTAAAATTCATCTAAGGCTGAATTAACGTTAGAATATCGTAGCAAGAATGTCCAATCGATGCAACACAGATGTTGGTATAAATGAACAAAATTACCTGTTCTGAAGTTGTATCTTTTTTTTATTTATATTTGTTGGAAATACTGTGTTATGTTCCACAACTGTGAATTGAGTTTATAAAGATGGATGATACTGATCTTCTTTAACAATTGAAGGGTCATTAAGACTAACTATGCAGACTTTATTTGATAGTACAAGATCTAAAATACGACCTGAAATATTACAAAGATTATTAAATTGTTGTAGTGCAAATATATCCATCAAGTTATGTAAAGCAGTCACACTTCTATCGTTAGGGTTAGAGTCTACATAGCTCGGTACATTGAAATCACCAAAAAATAAAATGTCTGCAGTATGTAAAAAATCTAAACATTCAAGATATTCGAGAAATTCACAAAAACATCGACTGAGATCGATGGCGGAATATAAGTAATTATAATATAAAATATACTGTGCTTAATTTTACACTTACAGATAAGTAAATCAATATTTTTAAACATTAAATCCATATTGGTTAAATCAATACATGTAGATTCAATAGTGTCTTTCAGTGCCAATAAAATGCCACCGCTAGTGCTGCGATTAGTTGTTAAGGAGTTCCTAAGGACTAAATAATCGCCAGAAAATAATTCAAAAATACTTACAGTGGGTTGAAGCCATGTCTCAGTTAAGGCAATTATATCTACCACCTAGTATCATATGCACGCACGCACACACCTGCAACCGTATATCATACAGAAGAGATCGCCGGGATAACAATTTGTTTCAATAAACTAATGAAGTGTTTTCTGCCATTTCTCGCGACTATAAGCCCCTTAACTTAACTTCATCTCCAAAAGAAACTGACTTTAAATGAATGAAAATGAAAACCATTACAAACACACTGTACCCTATACATGGCATATCTTGACATTTAAACTAGATATTTATGATGAAAATTTAACATTTAGCAAAATGTTTACAGTTTTTTGGCATATATTTTTAGATTTTTAGAAAATTGGTGTGTTTTATGTTATAGGAAAATATAGTAAATCAAGCTGGAACATATCTTTGTAGAATACAATTTATAATATGCAAATTGCTTGAGCACATTTAGAGAAAACGGTCAAGATTCACTGAAATTTACTGAAATCTGGTCCCTTATTTACTTTTATTTCTGATTTTCTGGAAAACCGTAAATCTCATATGGGACCTTTCTGTATTGTTGCTTAATATAATGCAGTTTAAATCATCAAAATTGCCCAAGCCGTTTTTGAATAATGGTAGGTGAAACATGAAGAAAGTTGCCGAAAAATTGACAACCTCATCCTTTTTGGAAGTCGGTTAAAAAAAGTTGCTGACAATTGATAACCTCCTCCTTTTTGGAAGTCGGTTAAAAAATACAAGCAAATTTTAACGACCGAATTTTGTGCGGCAATGTATGTCACCCTAATTCTCAAGTTTGTTTTAATATGTGCAACGATATAGCACACAAACAGTTGTTTAAATGCTAAAGTACATAAATCAAGTATCAGTTAAGTAATATATTAATCAATTTAAACATAAATATATTTATGCGACAAAGTTGCACATGCTAAAAGAGACTTGCGAATCAGGGTGATATGTATTGTCATAAAGAAATCGGTAACTGCTATTAATAGGAGTCAAATAAAAGAATTTTATAAATACTATTCTTCTTATGAAATATCAAATATTTACCATTTGCTTTATCAAATATTATTCAACATTCTTAAGATTAGTGGGATTACTGATTGTCTGCATATTTATCACTTGTGTCTCTTGTGGAGACTCCAATTCTGAAGTCGTTCTTAATCACTATAGGCATTATCTGTGTAGTCTTTCTTGACTATTCACTCAGATCAATACTTTGAACACTACACCCAAAATTCATAAATTCCATAGTTTCTTTAATACTTTTTCTCACTGTACTAAGGAGACTGGATTCCTATATATTTTTTCATTTTTGGTTACAGTAGCCACCTGCTGTAGAGAAGGGAAATCTGCGCAGAAAGTAATAAAAGCATACAGAAACGCACAAAAAATTCTTGTCAAAATGCCCAGAAAATGATGTTTATAGTAATTTGCTTGGGCGGGAAACTGGCGTTTGTAACTAATTATTTTTAATGATATGCATTTGAAAATGGATTGTTATTCCAATAAGTGTCAATGCATAAAGCTATTTAATATCATAATCATCCCAATGCATAAAGCTGTTCGATATCGGATATTTCGTGGAATCCAAGTGGTAGTCTGTCGGGGGCCTCGAGGCCTGAGGCTCTGGCGAAGGCATTGAATGTTTGAGAATCCATGAAGGAATCTCTCAGTGGCTACTAGATCTTCTAGATCTATCCCAGAAGAAATAAAAATTCGGGAAGCCGAAGTGATAGAACAATGGGTTTTTGCCCTGCCGTATAAAGATTTGATGTTACCTCTTTTTACTGAATTTGGATGATTAGAGTAAAAATTGACATGCCTGTCAGTGAGAGTTGACTTTCTGGAAACTTCTATTTCAAATGTCGATTGTCTTTTTGTTATTAAAGTACTTAAGAATGATAATTTGTTATTCTGTTCAAGGTGTGGTGTAAACTAAATAGTTTGTTCTTTGTTGTTCACGAGGGCTGCCTTTTATATTTCGGGATTATAGAACAAAAACAAATATTAATCATCGAAACTCGCTTTATTGTTTTTTAAAATATTCCCCAAGAAGATCTATACACTTTTGCATGCGTTTGAACCAATTGTCGAAGCTTTTTTTCCACTCTGATTGAGGTATCTCCAAAACATGCATTCTGAACGCAGCAACCGCTTCTTCAGGTGTCGAAAAATGTTGACCTCTCAATTTGTTTTTTCGTACGGGAATATAAAGAAGTCATTTGGTGACAAGTCAGGACTATACGGCGGATGACTCATCAAATCGACGTTTTGAGTGGTCAAAAATGCAGTTGTTTGAGCCGATGTGTGAAAGCTCGCTTTGTCGTGGTGAAGAGTGATCCGTCTTCGGCGGTTGGTTTTCCTCATTTCTTGGAAGACAACTGGCAAACAAATGGTTGTGTACCACTCAGATTTGACTGTTCTGCGTTGTTCTAGTGGTACAGTGCGACATGTCCAGTTTTTCCGAAAAAAACAGGCGATCATTTGCTTTGAAGTGCTTCGTGCGCGAACAACTTTTGTTGGATTCGGCTCATCTTGAAACACCCATACAGACGACTGCTGTTTACTTTCGGGCTCATACGCCTAAATCCACGATTCATCACCTGTCACTATGTCATAAACGTGTTTTGAACCACCGCGATCGTATTTTTTGAGGTTTTATTTCGACCAATCAACACAAGCCTTTTTTGAACGATTGACAAATTGTGTGGGATCCAACGCCAACAAATTTTTTTGACATTCAAATATTTATGCAATATTGAATGTATGCTGGTCCCACTAATGTGTAAGGTTGACTCAATCTCTCGATAGATCACATGACGATCTTGCAATATCAGTTCGCGAACAGCATCAATGGTTTCCGGAACATCAACTGTTTTTGGGCGACCTTCACGAAATTCGTGTTGGAGTGAACTACGACCTCAATTGAATTCACCATACCATCGATAAACAGTGGTCCTTGGAGTTTCATCGCCAAAAAATAAATTATGTTCATCCATGCACTCTTGCTGACTTAATCCACGTCGAAAATTGTAAAAAATAATCGCACGAAAATGTTCACGATTTAATTCATTTTCAATTCTTTAGTTACTGTAAACAACACATAGCGCTCGTATGTCAAATCGCTCTGAGTACGTATAACCTCAAAAATGTCAAATTTACGATAGAGCTGTCAGTTGTCAGATTGCAACATTAGGGTTGTCCAATCCCGAAATATAAAAGGCAGCCCTCTTATGCCGTTAAGTAATTCAGGTAACTCTTCAAGATTATGTTCCCAGATAACGAATATGTCATCAACATAACGCCACCAAATCAAAGATTTAATCAGTTTTAACAAAATTGCTTTTTCTTAAAAAAATAAAAAAATTGGTGTTATTTCTCAAATATTTCTCAAAAAGTGCTTAAACATTTCCAAAGTGCATTAGCATTACAATATTATGTATCTACTAATACATTTAAAAACGATTTGTTGCTTTCTGCAACTTTGAACTAAGCAAATCACTGTTGCTCTTTATACCACCATTCGTTTACAGAAATCACTTAAAAAAATAAACTTTAAAGCCTTGATTCTGTTTTCACAAAGTTTTCTCAAATACGTAAATAACGACTTTATTACACAAGACATCTTACTATTCAGGTGAATGCAGGTATATATCTAACAACGAGACACTTTTAGATTAACTTGTCTGTCTACGTAAAAATCTCAATATTCTTCGAGGAATATACATTTCCATTCTCTCCTTATTCACGAATTCAAGAGGAACACAAGACGTTTCCTGCACGTATACTCGCACTGAATAGAACCTGTAAGCACAATAAAACTCTGATGAAATAGAAATTTAAGCGCACACGATGCACTTCTCAACAAAATACGAAGACGACGGCATAGAGAAAAAAGTCGGTAATGGAAAAATAAACAGAGAACTGTATGTAGCGAGTGGGATTTTGTAGAAATTCAGCACCGGCAAGCTTTACGTATACACTTCGATGGAAAATTGTTGATTCCGACAAACCGTGATTTGTAGCGCTGCGAGAAGTCAGATCGAGTTTTCAGTGGATTAGGGTGCGAAACGATTCGGGAATATCTAATGCTGTTATAAAGGTGGAGTTTAAGGGTTTTTTTATGAAACGGGATTCAAGTTATAAATAAAATTCGTTAAATGTGGACTTTTAATCCCTAATTAAAACAAGTAGGTCCTTAATTATTTAAGACAATTATCAGACGACATATAGAAGAGATAATGGGTGCATTTAGAGAATTACAGCATTAAAGCTTTGAGAAAGAATTTGACAGCTGATTTAGTTTTAAAGCAGTAAAGCGGAGAATTTATATGCTTTACTGCTTTATTAAAGCGCTGCAGCGCTACAATTCCCTGAATGCACTCAATAATAGAAGAAAAAAGAGCGGCAGACATTTGTGACTGACCGATGGAAGCGAAAGCTTCTTACTCGTTGTCTTACTGTCTCTATTTTTCTTTATTTGTGTCACTCTCAGTAATGGATATAAATATCTGGTGAATTAAAAAATTGCCACTATTTTGGTACGAGTCAAGTACTAAATATAATGTAATTTTTAAATTAAATAATCTGCAAAAAAATATAAGTTTAGATATTGAATAAGCATTTTGTAAATATTTTTGTTCATCTCAATAAGTATTTGAAGACAAGATGTCAAAAAAAAGTTCGTTTTGTTCTTAGCTAAAATTATTATAATCACCTAATATTTATACAAAAGAATAAATTATATACCTACATGTTCAACGTTAGCAACAATTTAATTTTTTTAAAGGTCTTATTCTATGTAATATTAAAATGAGTTTTACTTATTTTATGTGAGTTGGAAATAGTACATAAAATAAATTAATAATGACGTATTATTAAAAAAAAGTATAATTGTTCTCGGTTTCGAACCCGAGAATTTTGAATTCGCAGCCGTGCGCTTTAGACTCTGAACCACTCCGGATGTATGTAATGAATCAGTCCCTCTATTGAGTGGTAAACACAATTTGTTTATTAGGATAACAAAGCGATCTAAACAAAGGACATGTTTGGCTTAATGAGTATCATTCTATGACTCTATATTCGATGATAATATGAAAATTTAATGCAAAGTTGTCTTCTTGTATGGTATTCTTTTTAATTTCTGACGTATGTCAACGAAAAGCAAATTTTGTGCAGGTATTCTATATTATTTGGATATTATATTGGCTTACTTCCTATTTATTATTGATTTTCTGTAGAAGAAGAAACTCCTAATATATTACCTTGTCCCTCTTTTTTACACAGAGGACTAAATTGGATGGGTATGGTAAGAAGGAAGCAAATGAAATTTAAAGTTATGCATTTCATTCCCTGGCTCATCTATTTTCATATGTGTATGTGTTGGCCTCCGTTAAGAAGCTTCAAGCATGAAGAGGGATGAAAAACGGAACATCAGCGCGTCCAGGAGTCATTCCAGTGGAGCTTCTCCAAAAAATTTCCAGCCTCAGTGTTTCATATACAAGGACCATATTTAACAAATGTCTTTTAGATCAAGAAGACCCACCAAACGAGGGATATTTTACATCTACGCATAAAAAGTGTCAAAAATAAAGTGTTAAAATTATCAGGGCAATCTGTTATTGCTGCCATAGTATTCGACAGAATATTGAAGTAACTTATTTGACTTTTATTGACTCAGAAAAAGCATAAGACACTGTTCCCCACAAAAAAACTATTCAAGATAGCTGACAATAGTCATGAAAAATATGTGTTGCTGTCATAAACTCGCTGTTCAAAGGTATGGAAACAGTGTTAAGGTTGGCAGAAGTCTATCCACAACTCTGAATCCGAAGAAAGGGCTAACGCAATGTTGTTGCTTATCTCTAACACTTTTCAAAATCTACATTGAAAAAAATTCATTGAAATGGTTTAACAAATGGGGTTAAATCGGGCTGAATACAAATGTAGGTTAACTGCACACATTACTTTTTACAGATGACCAAACTGTGATAGCAACTGCTGCTTGTGACATGAAATAAATATGTTAAACTTAAAAAGACGCAGGTTTTAAAATAAACTTCTCAAAAGTCAAATATTTGTTTGGTAGGTTTATATAACTTGATACAGAAATAGAACGAATGAAAATTCAAACATTTCAGGACTACACCTCTGTTGTAGTGAAAATATTAAAAGAAGGTTGCAAGATAAATAACTCATAACATTAATCAGGAAAAACAAGCAATAATTAAACTAAACTCTTAAGTATAGTAAGATCAAATCCAAAAACGAAACAAAAAAGAATATACAAAACTATTGTACAAAGTATATTTATGTAACGGATGAGAAACTTGAGAAACAACAAGACAGGGTAGACAAAATTAGAAACAGGGGAAATGAACATTTTACGAAGGCAAAGAGAAATAAGATGAAAGATGGCACTAGGAAAACACATCACAGGGAAGAGAGGACAACTTAAGTGGTGCAATCTCATTTTACAGCTTATGTTTTCGGTGATAAGTATATATTGTATATACGGATACCCTTATAAAAAATTTGGGTAAATCTTAATTACAGTCAGCGTGTCTAAATTTCTACTTAGTTTTCTTTTACTCGGAGAATACTTAGAAATTTTATATCCTATTTCGGTTTGGCATCTGAAGACTCGCTGGTTTGTATGCTTATAATTTTAGTTTGAAAATATTTCCACTTTTTTGCTATCTTTAACATCCTTTCAAAAATCCATTTACATTTTTTAACGCCTACTATAACAAGCCCAATATTTCTAACAACTCATTTTAACCCCTTCGAGTATTATTAGCAATCAGAAAACGGAAGTTTCTTGGCATTCTCGACACTCGCAACATCACGCACCGCAATATTAATATGCATTTCCTTTTCCTTGCACTAAAATTAATACCGAAAACGAAAACAGTCTTCATTACCATCCGTTTCATATCTCCGCCCAATCCCGATTCATCTCCTATACCAATCAATTCAACTGTCTGTTTGGGTTTCCTATTTCCATCATCGTATTTATTTCCTTCTCACGTCCACATAACTTCGATATTTTCTCCGCTAGATGGCAATTCATCATAAAATTTTCGGTCTCGAGCATGGCTGACATTTCTACGTGACACTGAGAAAACAGGCGATTAGCTTTAATTAACCTGCGAGATACTTTCGTTGTGGTTGACGTTGTATTTTTTTTAAATGATTTGCGGTTGTTATTCCTGATAGGTCAAATTTTGAATTTTTGTGTTAAACACTTGACTTTTGTCACGAAAGATTTTTCGTTTATTTTTAACCGATTTCGAAAAGAATCAGGTTATCATTTCGTCTGTAAATTTCGAAAGCCGCTTAGAGACTTTGGGTCGTTTAAACTCTACTCTATTTAGGTGCATCCCGAAGTGGTCCTATTTTTTCCAAGAATTTATACTGTTTTTTCAGATAATCGGTAAAAACTTTCTAACCAACTTTCTCATACAGTGTCGAACAGCCAAATGGAATAATTCCGATAACAAATAAACGAGGGCTTGTGATGAAAAACCCTTGGACACGTCGATTTGTATTTTTGTCATGTGACAGTGGCAAATACCAACTTTCTTATTTTAAATGCAAGCCCGTATGTATTAATTATTTTTTGGATTCTCCAGAAAATTCTAGACATAATTCATGTACACAACACCTATCTTCAACTATTTTCGGAAATGTTTTCAGATTTATTACAAAAATTAAAAAAGAAAATTATTTTATATCACAAATTCACATTACACTCAACACTTATTTCCCATTTAGCACTTGATTGTGTGCAAAAACCATTCGTGCTTTCATTTTTACTGACTTGAAAAAAAAACATTTTTGTTTATTTACGTCAAAACTCATAGACTTAACATCTTGTTGTCTAGCTGCATGACACTGGTGATCAGTTTCAGTGCTATTGTTTTTTGAATTGATTTAGCTGTACTTTGTAAAACCAGAAAAATGGTTCATTTATCAGAAATGCACAAAATAACCATTCTGCAAATGATTGGTTATGGAGATAACAGACGAACACAAATGGAAGTTTATCGCTTATTTGGAACAGAAAGTACGCATTCTAGCTGGCCTTGTACTATGTTAAGAGAAACGTACAAGTGCCTATCACCAACTCCATGTGGTCTCTCCTGGGTACTGATCACCGTCTAGAGTGTAATCTCATGTACCGTGAATTGCTAAAGTGAAGGCTAGGGGTAACAGGGAGGGCCGTCGTTTGAGATGTCTGGACATCGGCCTGTATGGGGCGCGACCTAGTATTCTAAACGAGTTCCTCTTGCTCACCATGCGCCTGTTACTCATAAAGCTAGCTCTGTGATCCACTTAGTGGAAACACCAGTGTAGTAATGCAAGCATGGGAGAGAAGGTATAGCCTTCTCAGGTGGCGACCCATCTACGCTAGGTAAACCTTAAATAGACACGGTCAGGAAAAGTACGATTGGAGTCTTTGACTTCTGCAATGTCCGTAAGGACCAAATGGGAGAGGAAGCCCACCGTGCTTTGCTAGCGGTGCCTCTCCTTCTGGTGTTGGCCTCGCAGGGGCAAAGGTTGCGATAGATAGGACCCCTGGGCGGATATGTGTGAACTACGAGTCTCATTCATGTGCATGCCCTTGAGAGCGGGGGGATAGACGACGGCCGTTTGAGGTGTCGGACGGGGGACTCCTGCACTGGAAAGGAAGTGTACCTGACTAGTATCCGAGGCAAATCCTATTCCCATCCGCGCCTGGACACCTAGAATTACAGCCCCGACCGCTGTCACTAACGAGGTCACGAAATATTATTTCGATAGGAGAACGTATTTCTGTAGACAAATGATGGTAGGTTAGATAATGTGATCCAATTAGATGTTTTGTTTTCTGATGAGACCACAGTTACACTTCACGGTCATGTTAATCGTCAAAATTGCCGCTATTGGTCTAATGAGAATCCTCACTGGAAGACAGAGAAACATGGGCAATGTCCTGAAAAAGTTCATATTTGGACTGGAATTGTTGGAAATCATATCGTAGTTGTCTTCTAAACGTTGTTTGTGGCATATTCTGTTCACAATATTGTGGTGTTATTGCCCAAAAAAACATAAAAGTAATCATATCGTAGGTCACTTTTTCATAGATGCAACTTTAATGGAGATAAATATTTCGTACTGCTACAAAATATTGTTGTGCCAACTTTGATAAACTTATATCCTGGTCCCCTAAACCCACAAGTTCCTGCCAATACAATATGGTTTCAGCAAGATGGAGCACCATTACGAAATCAATGTCTGGCAGTATCTCAATCAAATTTTTCTAAATCGGTGAATTGGGGTGAGCGGATCGCTAGAATGGTCAGCACGATTTGACGCCATTGGACTAGTTTTTGTGGAGATATGTCAGAAGTACTGTATACAAAACTAAACCCCTCAACTTAGTTGACCTGAAAATACGATCACGATTGCGCTTAGATCAGTAACAACTGAAATGTGGAGTAACCTTAAAAGATATTTCTATACAAAATTACCATGTTGTCAAGACGTTCGCGGGGGGCATTTTGAACATTTCCTGCATTGACATTAATGGTTTTTGTTTTTTGTTTTTTATTTTGAAAAAATAATCAGTATTACTTATTAGGTTTTTAGTGGAACTTTGTGAAATAAACTAATAAATCTAAAAACACTTAATATTTCCGAAACAGTTGAAGATAGGTTGAAAACATTGTACATGATTTAAGTCTAGAATTTTCTGGAGAATCAAAAAAAGTAATATACAGGGTCTTGTATTTAAAATAAGAAAGTTTGTATTGACCACTGTCACATGACACTCCCTATATATTTTTTTTTTGTTAAAAACATGCCCATTTAAAAATACAAATCGACGTGTCCAAGCGTTTTTCCCAACACGCCCTCATTTATTGGTTATTGAATTTATTCCAATTGGCAGTTACACTGAATATTTATTGTTATTTATAAACCTACTTTATACACTAGTCCATAGAGCATAATTTTGTTTGCAGTTTCATAAAAATTAAATAAAATTTACATAAATTGTGTACCACAACATGAATATTTATCAAGAGCATATTTGAAAAGACAAAGTCACATGATTATATAGAAAAATAGAGTACTCGTTATAAGAGATAGATATTGCACTAAATGAATCTTGGGTGCTATAAAATATTACAGAAACAATCAGTTCGGATATAAAATATACAGCCACGAAAAAATTGTCTCACTGAAATAATTTTATAACATTTTTAAACGAGCAACATGAGAAAAATTGTTTTAAGAAATTATCATTCTACGTAAATCATAGTAAGTAATTTTATTATAATTTATTGTATTCTGTAAAAAATCTTTTTCTTTCTACATGTTGAAATGTTTTTATGTTCTGTTAGACGCCCTGTCGTCTTTGGTTCATTATTTTAATTGCGGCTCGTGTAGATGTATTACCAAGAAATGAAACGGAGAACAGGGAAGAGTGATGCTTGTACATTTGTCCGCTGTCTTATTTTTCATTTCTTAATGAGTTTCGGTCTTAGGGGCGATGTTACGTTTTCTAAACTTCGTATGGGACTCAAAATGTTTCACAGTTACGGCGTTATTTAATTAAATAACGCATATCAAAAGTATTCAAATGAACAAAATTAAATTCAACATGTAATAGGCCAAAAGCCAGTGGCAGACTTTCAGTTGTCATTTGGTTAGTTATGAAAAGATATTCTCTGAATTTCCGGTATATGTTGAACATTAAAAGACTCTTTTGGCAACCCATAATGATGGGAGGCAGGAAAAAATATTCAATTCCTCAATTACTGCATAAATATTCAGGAAATATATTCGAATGTATACTGTATTCATAAAAAAAATGAAAGAACCGTTATGTCGCTCCTAATTTATAAATTTTACAAAATTTTTACACCATGTAGAGAACATACAGAGTATACCTGTTATTATATGCATAGTCAAACATACAGGGTATCCCATCTCAAACGAGCCACCTTGAAAATCTTGGTTATTTTCAAAACTATTGCAATAAGAAAGAACAGGTCGATTTTTTTTTTCGAAGGGAAAATCTTTTGAGGTGAATTAGTGCTTGCGCACATTCAACATAAGCAGGTCAATTCAATGATCTTGAGATTTGAGAAAAATGGGTGGGTTTGACTATACCGTCGTAATAAAATTTTTTATTGCAATTTGTGTATATGTAATAATAAAAGAGTATTAAAAAACGAATTTACATTAAAATACAATGCCACTAAAGCAAATATTCAAAGTATCTTCCATTCACTTCCATACAATATTACAACTTTGACTGAAAACCGTCTCTGACATGGTTCAGCATAGTCGGTGAAGATTTCACCGACTATACTGACACACATGACACTCCGCTATAATTCGTTGACCTAGTTCGTCCAAATTCTCAAGCTGAGTCATAAAAATTTTGAATTTAACATGTCCCCAGAAAAATAAATCTTCCAATCCAGCGACCAGGGTATTCCAAATAGAGGAATTGACGAACTAGTGCGGCGTAGTGAGGAGGAGCTCCATCTTGTTGGAAATGCAATTGCTCTTCATGTAGTAGAGGATCATTTTTTAATTTTTTATTATCAATGCATTAATTTCATTTTCCAATATATTGTTATAAATTTTTACCAGGAATAAACAGGGGTCCATTAGATGATTTTCTAAAATCCCTGCCAAACGTTTAGTTTTACCAGATGTTGACTATGACAAAATCTACAGTTATGTCGGTTAACCTCCCCATGAAGTGAAATAGAGCACTCATCCCAAAAAGCAAACATTGTACCAGAAATTTGGGTTTTCGATCATAAGCTGGATCATAATTTCCGGAAACTCTTGCCTTCGATCCCAATCATCTTCATTCAATTCATGAAGTAGTTTAATTTTATATGGATGGAATTTGTACTTATGCAAAATTCTAAAAACTTTACCGGAAGCTGCAGAGATTTGCTGGACAGACTGTGTGTTTGGTATAAGTTTGATCTGCCCCAATGTAGCCACAGCTACCTCTTCATCATTTACAATTCCAATGAGACCTCTTTTATTATTCATTACTGAACCCGTCTCAACAAATTTTAAAATCAACTCCAATACGTATTTATGACGAACGTTACGTTCGGGATGGTTTGGGTTAAAAACCCTTGCGGCAGATCGAGCACAATTTTGACTTTGGTAATAAAGACTTACCAGGTTAAAACGTTATTTTAAATTTTCAACAAATCAGTAACTTAATAACTCGACAGATAAATGTTCAATGCTTCAAATGATCGAATAAAGGTCCGAACAGATAAACAAACTTGCTGTAAATATCAGCAAAAAATAATTTAAAATAAATGAATGTTTACATTTAATGTTTTTCTTGTATTGTGTGTTATTACAGGGTGCGGCCGCAACTGGATGGTTTAAGAGCGTACTATGAAAGAACTCCTTTTAATAATTTTCCATGCAATAAAAATTTTTAATTCAATAATCCGGTTTTACTACTAGGTTCGTTAGGTTTTCTGTTAAATGAACAGGAATTGCAAAAAAAACGTTTATTACGACGGTATAGTCCGTAAAAAGGGCTTTCAAATGATAAACAACAACACCTATTTTCCCTATCTCAAATCTCAAGGTCATTGAATTGGCTTGTTTATGTTGAATGCGCGCAAGAGCTAATTCACCTCAAAAAATTTCCCCCTCGAAACAAAAATCGATCAGTTTTTCCTTATTTTTGAAAATAACCAAGATATTCAAGGTGTCTCGTCTGAAATGGAATACCCTGTATATTGGTGTAAATATTTATCCTGAAAAAATATTCTAAAAGTAAAAAAAAAAATATTTTCTCCATGAAAAATTGTGTGGCACCACAAAAATTAGAGTTAGATAAATCAATTAGTTATTGAAAGGTGTGGTTTTATAATTTTGAACTTGCAATAAAATTTAATTTAGTGTAAAACTTACGAATTTTGAATGAGAACCACATCCAGAATTTATTTTCAAACAATAATTTCAGAATTCAATAAAAATAGTATATTTTTCAATAATGTTTCATATTGTATCATTTAAATTAATAATGTTTGAAATGTTAATAATGGTCAATCAAATTTCCACGAAGCGGTTATCAGATTATTATTAAAGATCAGTGAAATTCGCAAATATTTATTTTGCACTTTGCGCCTACGCCAAAATAAAGATTAAAGTAGATTCTCTATAGTATGTTCAAATCTGCTTTCATTACCCTCCATGTTTATGACTTAATGAATAATAAGCATTATATATAACTATAGACAAATGATATCAATTTTAGGAATAAATAAATTATTAATTAATTTGCCAACTACTCCAACATTAGGTCTATATAAAGTTTGGCTCATCATTAGGATTATGTTTAATTACTCAAATTTTAACAAAAAACGTGCCACTCTGCCATTTTAAGGGCGCTATTTTCAAGTTCAAACGGGTTTGAACAAAATAATATAGAGAGATAACAAAAATAGTTGTTATTATAGCTTCATTTGACACCGGTTGACGTGATTTTTGCTTAACAGTTTAATGAGGTGATTGTATTTGTACCAATTTTACAAGACGTATTGATCAATTTGACATTTGTTACTATATGGTATTTATATTTACCGGTCGAGTTTACTGCGAAAGTAATGGTTCAAGGTCACGAAATCAAATCAATCAAGTGTTTTACTTTTGGATTTGATTATTATGTGACTTCAATCTGTAACTCAATTATTAAAGATTAAAGAAAAAATGAAATAATTAAAATGTAGGTAAAACAATCAGGTTTAACTTTCTCTCTAAGTTTGTTTTATAAAGGTATTACAACATTCTGAAGTATAAATAGTCTTAGTGAAACTAGCACACAGATGTTCCGAATCTGTGTTACAGTTTCCCCGAAAATCCTAGATGTCGATGATTACATCTCTCGTCTACATATTCAACGATTTGTATAAAATACATAAAGAATTGTTCGAGAGGACATTCTTTTGTGGGTTGATGAAGGTTCCCCACCAGAAACAATATATATTATATATTGTCTTACAAAAGAATGACACCTCGAAAAGTGTATTCAATATATCTGCCGGGTGAAATTAACATATAAATATGCTAGTTTTCCAGAAAATCCTAGACTGACACCTCGAGAAGAGTAACGGTTCTTAACCGACTTCCAAAAAGGAGGAGGTTATCAAATCATCTGCAATTATTTTTTATGTATGATGAGCAATTATTCAAAAACGGCTTGGGCAATTTTGATGATATAAAATGCATTATATTAAGGAACATTACAGAAGGGTTCTATATAATTGTTTATAACATGAGATTTACGGTTTTTCAGAAAATTAGGAAAGAAAGTAAATAAGGGACTGGATTTCAGTCAATTTCAATGAAGTTTCACTTTTTTCTCTAAAACCGCTTAAGAAATTTGAATAGTATATATTGTACTCTACAAAGATATGTTCCAGCTTGATTCCGTATATTTTCCTATAACGTGAAACTAAAAATCAGAAAAATATATACAAAAAAAACTCTAAACCTCAATTGTGAATGTCAAATTTTCTTCATTATTATCTAGTTCAAATGTCAAGATATGCCATGAAAGTATATCGTACAGGATGTTTGTTATGGTTTTCATTTTAATTCGTTGGAAGTAAGATTTTTTAGAGACGAAATTAAGTTAGGGGGCTTATAGTTGCGTGAAATGGCAGAAAATATTCCGTTGGTTTATCGAAACGAAAATTTGTTATGTCCGGGAACTCTTCTATATGGTATACGGTTGTAGCTGCGTACATGAAATATTAGGTGGTAAATAAGCTGTTGTATACATAGGATGGTTGAAATATAAGTTGGAATTGAATGAGTTATACCGGGTGGTTCTAAAAATAAAATACTGGGTGGCACATAAGTAGTTGCTTATACTACTAGGTGGTTGAAATAAGACTGGAGCAAAACTATGGTTATGTAGAGTGGATATTTGCGTTATAAGATGGATAATAATTATAGTTATACAGGGCAGTTTATACAAGGTGTCCAGAAAGGGTGGGGGGTATTTGTATCGGCGTTGTCCAAGTAACGGCGTGATTGGTGGGGGGGAGGCGTGCTCCGCCATTATTTGGAGATTCAGTAACCATGGAAGCGTACCCGGGAAACCATCGTGCTATTTGCATACACGCTTATTATCGCAATGGTGATTCGATAGTGTCAGCTAAACATTTATATCGTGCAGAATTTAATGTACGAAATGCACCGAAGGACGATAACATCAGAAAATGGATTCGAATGTTTGAGAATACCGGTTCGAGTGTGAAAATTCACCATCCAGGTCGCCCACGCTCTGTTCGAACCCAACAAGCAATTGAAGAAGTGAGAGTTTCAGTGCGTCAAAATCCATCTCAATCAGTTCGCAAACGAGGTCAAGGCCTTAGTGATGAAGCAAATTTTCACTTAAACGCGCACGTAAACAAACAAAACTACCGCTTCTGGTCCAACGAAAATCCGAGAGAGGAACATAAACGACCACTACATAGTCCAAAGGTTATCGTGTGGGCTGCCATGTCTGGGGAAGGCATCATTGGGCCGTATTTTTTTGAAGACCGGCTAGGGCAAGCACTTACGGTAAATAGTGAGCGGTATTGCGATACGTTACGGAGTTTGAAGGTTTTAATGCGGAGACATGGTTTCAACAAGATGGGGCGACTTGCCACACTTCAAACCAATCGCTTGCGGTTGTCAATCAACTTTTCCCAGAAAAAGTGATCTCTCGTCGAGGAACCATCGACTGGCCTCCGAGGACTCCCGATCTGACACCGCTTGAATATTTCATGTGGGGATACCTTAAGCAGAAAGTGTTCGCAAATAAACCACAAACTCTACTGCAACTGAAGCACAACATCCGCACCGAAATGGCCGCCATTTCCGCAGAGATGTGTAGACGTGTGGTGGCTAATTTCCGAATTCGTTTAGAGGAATGCCAGCAAAGCGAGGGTCAACATTTGGACAACATAATCTTTGAACCGGGTGGTTGAAATAAATGGTAGAGTAAAATTATAGTTATAAAATGTAGGCCATCAGTAGTTGCATAAATAGAAACTAGACAAATGGGTCGAAGTAAAATCATTGGTATAGACTAATAATTTAAACAAGAGAAAAATAGAAAGGGTCAATAGTCTGGAGAGGATTTATATTTATACAGGGTGGTTTTAAAGATATCAGGACCGTTATAATATTGTGTTGAGATGATTTATAGTTGTACAGGGTGATTCAGAAAATGATAGATCAATAAGTTATATAGGGGTGACCAATAGACAGAAGCATATACAGTGTGGATACAATATAGAAAATCGTCCAAATAACAAAACAAATAATAAGGTTAAAATATATTTAGAAAATATAGATAAAAAATAAAAGTTAGAGATGAATAAAGAGATAGGGAGAAAAAAGAGAGATAAGAATACACTAAAATTTTCAATTGAATTGTACCTTAAATCAGACTAAAAAGAAGATATATCTGAAAATAGTGATCGATTGCATACTGTTTCTAAATGGTTTTTATTTTAAGTCAGCTCAAGTCGGTTCATTTTTAAATATAATTTATTATGAAACTATTTTTTATAGTGCACAAGAGCAAAGTTATAGGGGAAAATTAATTTCCTGATTAATTAGTATTTTTAATAATTCTATATAATGATACAATCAGCATACAGCTCATCTGGAACCCATTTCTGAGTATCTCGCATTTTTCAAATAAAAAAGATTTTCTTTAATTTATGTTATCTACCTGGGGAGTTTAGGGTATACTACCCTCAAGACAATATAAGTAGTTTATTCAAACATAAAGTTGTGTCACTACAATATAACATGTATTTAGATATCATAAGCGATAATGATATTAGAGATGTTACACCAAGTACAGTTTTACTTATTTACATCATTTGGAAGTTAACTTCTAGAATTGTTGTGCAACATATTCTATTAAAACCTCCATAAAGAATATACGCTAGTTTTACGGACGAAATTTCGCATGAAAGAGGCGGACGGAAACTGCACTTTTATAACCCATTACGTTTAAATATGTTTTCAAATGCCAAAATACACTTTTATGTGTCAAATAAAGTTCCTCGGCCTCTTTCTTCTTCTCACGACTCCAAACTGCGTTCAGCATTTAGTATTCAAGTCTCGACTTTACTGCTACTTTGAAGCGAGAATTTCAGGCTACGGATAACTCCATTTTCATCAACTCCACCTCCAGGCACGCTGCCATGGTGAACATAAATAAATTTGATTTTAACAAATTATGTAAATCGCCGGTATGCTTTTAGCTTTTGTGAAAACGTGCTAATTAGGGATTTCTACCTTTTTGAAACATATATCTCAGGAAAAATTATGCGAGAAGTTGGGCACGTTGCTCATAATTTTCAAAGGAGTCTTGTTGGTTCTATACAAATTAGGAATAAATTTTGAATGAATGTATTACGGTTTGAAATTTACTGCTGATGGTGTATAATTCGGAATTTTCACGTTAACAATAATCCTCCGTATTATTCAGGCAAAATCACATTTATTTAAAAATAACTGATTTTTTTATTTATAACCAATCAAAATAAAAAACAGGTTTTTGTGAAATGCACTTACAAGGAAAAATAAACTATACGATTAAAGAAATTGCGTAAACAAGCTTTTAAGTTGCACAAGAACATTCTTATTGTCTATTTATGCATTCTCTTGATGAGGACAGTTCTAGAGAGTAGCCATGCTCATCTCTTTCCTTTGTTTGGTGTTTAACATTAAGTTTATAAAAAGTTTGACTGTCATATTCAATTTATAGTGATATCATTTTTCTCACCTGTTTTAGCAAATCCTCTCATATGTTGCCCCTCATGGGGGTAGATAAGTAAATTTTCTCCACCATCTTGGAGCGTATACCATCTTGGAGCGTCCACCATCTTGAATTTCAAGTGACATCGTTTATATTTGGTTTTCTGCATTAGCAAATCATTTCATTTGATACCCATGTCATGGGGATGCATAAAAAATAAATGGTTGGCCATATCTTTGGGAAAAATTACATTATTGTTTATAATCTGCAAACAGAATGATGAAGAAAACAATTGCCCCTATACCCAATGATTATCCCATTTATTCTATTAATATAGTAGATTCATCGAGCAGTTAAATTTTAGCAAAAAATTCTTTACTATCAAACAAAATTGCACAATCCATAAAATCGATCCAGCCAAATCACCTGAATTGTCACCTTGTAATGACAGGAATGTTCTTATATTGCCTTTATAATTTAAATACTCTATTTAAGCGATTTCAGGTTTAATTCATGGCAAATTATGATTCACTGTAACACGTTAAGCACCATTTGTATCTTTTTGGATACAAGGATACAACTAACCTTGATCATATGGGCACCTGTATACAAACGGATACAAATGACTACTTTTACTTTAGGCTGGGTGAATTCGAACAGATGCAACGTGTGCGTTTAAATGTACAGGGGACTTATAAAGCATGGCCCGTTGGTCCAAAATATGGTTTTGGTCTGAGAATTTTTTGTAGGGATATTAAAATAATATTTTTTTATAAAAAGATATACATTATATATGTTTTTTTTCAAATAAAATTTATTAAAACTCATATTTATTGAATTAATTCTGATTTATGAGTAATAACAAAATATTTCACACAATAAAATTTTTCACAAGTATTTTTACGATTGGCAGTTTTCATTTATTTGAACTTAATATTTTCAAAATAATCTTCCAAATAAAAAGTAATTCTTTTGTCAGGTACAGGTACATGTTGTAGCTACTTTGCGACACCATTTTAGATTGTGTTACAGGTACTCATAGAAAATGCAGTTTTAAAGTGCTTTTGTTATTTTTCCAGTTAATGAATCCTTACCTCTATGGCTGAAAATTGTCCACACCGCATTGACTGTTCTCTCTATAAAGGCTTCTCAGTCCTAGTTTGGATCATCTATATATCCTCACCCGTCAACGTTTACTTCCCCGGAAAATTAAGGAAATTCATAATTTTTTGGAAATTTATTTATGGCGCAATTTTGTTGCTCACTCGTGTTCAAGAAAATATGACGTTTTGCCACATTAGCCCTGCCATTGACTATCTGCTTGAAACTAGTCGAACTATTTCAGAATGGCCTTATGTTCTTCTTTTTCACCTATAATTAGTAATATATTAATGAAAAATTTAGACGAAAGGTTCATTAGCATTTATAACCTGACACCAAATGTGTGGCTTAGATACGCACCTATAGATAAAACAAATTGATAAAACAAACTACACAATAAGAACTAGCACTTATCGAATTCCTACCAATACTAGTAAATGAAAACGTAGGTTTTCACGGTCAGAGTCATAGCTGATTCTGCTATCCGGATTTTCTAACAAATATCTAAAAAAAAATAAATATTAATCGTACAAAGTATTTGTAATAGTTCTCGTTCTGGTTTATTTGAAGTAGGTTCGTTTTTAAATATAATTTATTAACAAGTATTTCGTGGTGGGATATATTTTTTGCACCATCTACAGATCAACTATGACAATACATCATCATAGATCAAGTCACATATTTAGAGGAAACTGTCTACATAACTGATGATATGTTTGCGGCACTGTGTATCTCATTTTACACCGTGGTTTGCAGATTTCATTTTCTTCAGAACACACCACAACCCCTCCCTCAGCATATTTTCAGTATCATGAACCATTACATTGAGAGAAAACTCCTTCCAAATAATCAATGTCCAAAATCTCACTTGTTGTTAAGGAAACAGGTCCCTGTACTTGACATTAAGAAACCACCCCTTTCAAAAAGTAACCCTTAAATCTCCACTTTAAAGCAATCTGCTGCTTTGATGGTGATCGATAAAGCTCGCAATACTCCTTCATCAATTTGCCACTAGATGGTGACTGTACATATAATAGAGAATTTAAAACATTTATTAAAGAATTGTATTTAAATAAAAATACCTTTGTCATAAGTTATTATAAAACTAAAGGGATAATAGTAGTGATAAAGCGGTAGGTATTTTGAGAATATTATAATGGAAAACTTGTTTTTGTGAGTGTTAAATTTTTCAAGAAAAATGAGAAATTTTCTCAAAGATGTCGCTAGTTACTCTAAAAGCATAGCTACAACTCCGTCTTTCTTGGAGTTTCGTGCCATTTCTTCGAGTTTAAAGGATGGGAATTTGGTTCTTACTTCTGGAGATGGAAAGTTCTATAATTGTATTTCAAAATATGGAGACGAAGTTCTCTTGTAACAACTGCGCTTATATTTTGAAAGTTTTTCCAACGATCTGGAACAGAATGCAGTTACTTAACGTCCTCAGCTGAGTATCGCCGTTGGCTCTAGATTCTGCCGTTATAAACAAAACACATGTGTCACGAACTCTTTAAAATTTCGCAAACTTTCCTAGAGCTTTTTACGCTCGTATGCGTTGGTGGTTCATTAATTATTTTTTGCTAGTTGAAAAATAAACTAGTACGAAGTTGAGTTGGCTGACGCAAAATACGGTAAGTTTTTGAAGTTAATAGGTTGATGAAATTAATTTGCTGCGACAGGAAAAGTTTTAGGGTTGCTTGGGGAATTAAATCTGAAATGAAAAATGTTTGTATCTTAATTTTTCCAATCTAAAAATTTTTCATGTATCTAAGCAATTTATTTATTTTATTAAATATAATGATATTTGTATTCTTTTCTATATTTTGCATATTTGTCTTAAATAATGGGAACATATTCTAAACTTATTTTTATGGAGAAAATGTAAAGACTTCGTTGATTACCTTAATTATCTTCGTTTTTATCATAAAGTATTTAGCGATTGAAAACAATGTACACATTAGTTTGCAAATCAGTTAACTTTTAAGTAAAAGTCTCAGAAGGATTTTTTTATATATGACGTCACTTCTAAAGAGTATGAGAACGTGATCCATGGCATTTGAAAAGGCTGTAGCGCTTTAAAAACGCAGTTTATGTTGCACATAATCCACCCAATGAGTTTTTATTATTTATTGTTTTAAACAAATTAAAAAACAGTATTGGTAGGCAATGCTGGTTTAAGGGTGCCCAGTGACGTCATTATGTATTCCTAAAGAGTTCATATTTTAAGATTTGGACGTCCAACTCAGAGTCAAAAATTAGGTCTTTAAGAAGTCTTCAAGACATCGAATACGTCACCTAAAGAACTCATAAGTTCTTAAGTTTCATAAAGAAATCATTTTGTAACTTCAGAAGAACTTTCTTAACTTTCCAAAAAAAATACTAAAAGAACTCATTTTTTATTTTGTAAAAGACTTCTTAGTCTCGTTAAACAGACTTACTTGTTTATGACTTTATTCATATTCTAATTATGATTATAGGAAATTAACTACTTCAAAATAAGGCTGAATAATAAATATAAATGAATAATAACAATTAGTATTTTAAGAACTAAATATTTTTTATTAGAGATAGTTTCTTCTTTGTAATTAATATACTAATAAATTTTATTTTGTTATTGTCAAATATGTATCAGCAATTTTTAATTGGTAAACATTGTAGCAGATATAACTCTATTAATGACACTATTCACTAAAGTTTGATAAAAATTGATCAAATGTAAATTGTATAACAAGTTTTTTTATATATTTTAGAGACTAGTGTTAATACAGGGTAACAGATTCAAATTACATAATGAGTTCTTACTGCTAAATCAGCAGATTTTGCAAAAATTGTGCCCCACTTAGATGCACCGATAAGTGAGGCACTGACGAAACGCGACGCCAGCCAACCCGACGTGACGCGTGTTACGTCAAATCTAGTCGTAGTTATTGTTATGGCTACAAACATCATGTGTTGTCGAATGTGTGTAGTGTGTTTCTAGCCATATAACCCACAAAGATTTGATTTGACTAAACAAGTGTCACATCATATCGGGTGGCGTCGCGTTTCGACACTACAACTATAATAAATAATATTTTTGATTTGAGTAAAATTCCAGTAGTTTTATAGAGTATTTAAGTATAATTTAACGAAAGTAGAATCTTTATTCAGACATATTACAGGTACGATTTCAACTCGTAAGAAGAAAATGCAAGATACTAACTCAGAAGTTAGTATGAATTTGGATTACTATTGTATTACAAAAAATAATTACAATACATAAATGAGTAGATATTGATAAACCTCAAACTACAATATATCTTACAATTCAGTATATTCTCAGTGATGTGAGTTAAACACACTTACCTTTCTGTTTTATATCGAAATAATAAAGAAAGACGAGTCACATACTGTACATTAATATAATTAATATTAATATTAAGTAAATGCACCTATTTTATAATATATTTTCAGTGAATTGAAACTGCAGTCTTGAAAATACATAGAAACCTTTTCTATCTGAATGAAATGTCAAATCTTATCTCACATTCGCCAGATGGCCATGAATATCAGTGTTGCCAGATCTACCTATTTATCGCCAATTACGATCTGTGCATAATATATGATTTCTGTAATCTTAGTTAAATTATATGAAACTTATCCGGCAAAAAAGAAGATTCGAAATTAAAAATATAAAATTAGTAAATTTATATTAGTTGTCAAACCATATTTATAATGGAAATATGCGAATGGCCAACAAACGGCGAGTATTATCATTTTTCGTGGGTTCTTTTTCAATAGCATTACTATGTAGGATAACTTTAGCGAAGGGTCAAAAGTTGTGAGTTTTACATTTAATTTAGTTTGTCTTTCAGATTCATCTATACGATATTATATTCAAGAAATCAGGCGAAACTGTTACTAATATATAGTTAGCATTAGCAGCATGATCAGAAATAATGAATTTTTAATTTTATATTATTTAATAAATTAACCCATATTATAACTTAATTTTAGCTTTCTCTACTAAAGTTCGTCAGTACCTACTAAACAAAACACAAATAGAGAAAATCGGTTAAGAAACAGAGGAAAATATGGTACCAAACTGTTTTGTTTTTTGCTCATTTATAAATAGATTTCCATCACTGTACCGAACATAATTTGGTTTGTTGCCTTGTATGCAATATTTTGAAAAGTATTAATTTACGCACGTACTGCATCGATGCCATAAGTTCTCTAAAGAATTTTAATGCAGTGCTTGAAATGCCCGTATTTATCTTCGTATTCTGCAGTTACGCTGAATATTAAATAAATAAATCTTGTGAAATGCGAATATCCTGGATGCCTTATATGCAATTCAGGTCATAGTGCATTTTAAGACATTCGTTTTGAACATATTTATTTGCATATATGAATTCTGTACTGTCCTGTTCTCATAATAATAAATAAAAATATAAATGAACATAATATGGGAGAACTTATATTTAACGTCATCAGTTTGACTGTCGCATCTTTTTCTCTCACCATCTAGACTAAATATTACAGCAGTAAATAGAGATTTTTAAGTGAGATAAAATTCAATAGCAAATCGCATAAGACATTAAGTAAATAATAGTTTATAATACATAACTGGAATTATTTTAACAGCAAACTCGTAGAAGTAAAGTATTTCAGCCTTTAAAACCCCCAAAAATATGGGGTAATTTGGCTTTTTGCTTATAATGTAAAAAAGGAAAAATCTTCAAAATGAGTATTTATAAATTTTGATCGCAGCATTTTTCATAAACAAAAGCTGGAAAAATCGACGTAAAGTGAGTGATTTAAAAAAACTCATAACTTGGTTGTAATAACAGATGTAACTTTAATCGGCCTCCTAATGATAGCTTATAACGTTGAGATTAATAACGCTGAAGATTGATATTGTATGTTAAGTAGATCTTGCAGAATTGCAATTTAAATATTTTTTAAAAGTATATTGCAGAACGTATCGTATTAACCACGAAAGTTCGATAGCGATATGCAAAATATTTTTTGAAAGCTCATAAAATGCACTTCACTTCCTATATCTTCGATTTTTATTATAGTGCCGTAAAATATATTGACACTGCGTTTGAAATTTGACTTAAACGATGAACCCTTACTTCTACGCTGATATCTTGACAGTAGTGGATCCAGTTAGTGGAAAAAGTAATTTAATTTATATCAGTATCCTGTATAGAGATAAGCATCATCTTAAGAAACCAATAAAAACATTGGCCAATATTTGCATGTAATAGTTTTGTAACTAAAAAAGTAATAATGGAAATGCTGTGGAACGTTTGGTGTGTCACCAATGTAAAATCACAGTTTTGCATCCTAACACCAAACCTTTATTTTATACACTCAACTCATTACTATTCCTTCACTACTTTTCATTATATAAGCAAAAAACAAACAAACATCATATTTTTGCGGTTTTATATTATTTAAATTGTTTACTTCTACGAGTTTGCTGTTAAAATCTTAGCAATAAATATTTATAAACTGTAATTTCGAAAAGATTGTTGAGGAGGTCTTGAATTATTTTGTCTGTAATTTCGTAAAATTGCCCGGATTACTGGCTGTCTGAACAGAGATTCTTCCTCACAGTTATTCTGAGAGAAAGAGATGTCTACAAAATGATCAACGAGTATTCCTGAATATAAGTAATTAAGTATATAAGTAATGTATATTGTGTAATACTTAGCTGTGACAAATTGTCAGTGTTAAATTTTTTGACAAACAACAAATTCAAAATCAAAGCGAATTTTTTTTAGAAAAAACCTCGAAAACAACACTAAACGATTGACAACGATTCTACATTACTTATATACAGGAATACTGGTTGATCATTTTGTAGACATCTTTTTCTCTCAGAATAACTGTGAGGAAGAATTTCTGCACAGACAACCAGTAATCCGGGCAATTTTACGAAATTGCCTTACTACACTTTGTTCTACATATACAATTTTTTAAATACTTATCTGTTGCAGGAAAAAATTTGGATGTGAGAAAACCCAATGATCAGACAAAATAATTTATAAACTGTTACTAATGTGATGTATAAGCAAATTGGTGTTGAATTTTATGCCCGAAAATAAGTTCAATTTTGCTCTATAAACTGTTGTGTATATCTAATTAGTGAGGCGTTTATTTTGCTTCAGTATTTTGTTTGTTTTTTACTCCCATGTGAACGTAAAAATAAATATTCATGTAAAAATTTTGCATTTATCAAAGAAATTAGTAGAAATAAGGCCGACAAAAATTTAACACCTAGCAGTTTACCTTCTATTTAATATTATTAATAATGAGGAATCGAAAAGAAACCTTGCTAAGGAGATAGCCACCGAAAGAGCTAAAATAAGAGCTGAAATAAGCAAAATAAAAACAGGCTACTTTATAACTAAGACTTAATGACTAGTTGCCCAATTTATCACTTGCTACATTTGAGAAGTGAAGGATAGCAAAGTAATCTTTTTCAATCTCCTGTATCGTCACATAACCATCCTCACAAGCCTGATCGTTTCCCAATGCTACCTACCATTTCTCGATACTCCCACCCAGCGTCCAACCAGACAAGCGTTCCCTGCCTGCCTCTTGTTAAGCCCTATCACGTCACGGCTCCGGACGGAAAGACTGGGCCACATACGAACGGAAGTCCCTAGGTCCCGACCGTCTCCCGATGTACCGTTAAGACAATGACGTTACCGTCACTCCGACTGACCGATCCCTGATGTACCGTTCCCTATCCCCTACGGGTGGATCGGCCAACCACCGTTAGCCTCTTACTTAGTCATGTGGTTATTCGTCAAATGTCCCCGCATTTTCGGACCACGTGTTTATTTCGCCAAGTGACCCCCTATCTACTGACAAGAATGACTAACTTATATGAGGATTAAACTGAAAGCATTAAATAAGAAGTTCAAGAAGTGCTCAGAATGAGGATGGTCTAGGCAGAGGGTAAGACTTAATATAACATAATAATAATATTAAGCAATCGGGTTTGTCTTTTGTGAACCAAAGTTTGTTAAATGTAAATATCTATGAGCTATTCTAAATACTTTTGGCCTGCTGTTTAAATTTCACCCTCTTGCTACATCAGAGCCATCCTAATTTAATGACAGACACATGTTTAATATATATTGGATTAAACTATATAAGAGCCATTTTGCAGAATATCCTGGAGATGTTGTCCAATTAACAATTGTGGGACCTGTTGTTAATTTTTGTTACGTAAGTGATGTTTGGGTATTTAAGACACCTGTAGTTCAAATCCTAAACATAATAGAGTTAGTATCTTTTCTTGTCAATCCTTCATTCCATTGGAGCAATGAAAAGCAGATCTATGGCTCTTGAAACGCTTTTAAATCTGTTTTCCTGAAATAGACCTACCCTCAATTATAGGTAGTGTTACCAACATTACTGTTGCAACTCTTCCGCTACTTTTGGTCAACCCCTATATACGATATACTCTATACATTGACACAAAGGAAGCTTTCGAACGACTTCGACTTTCAATACATTGAACTTTAGCTTATAACTCCTAAGAATATTTTTCATGTATTCTTGCATTATAAATTTTTGTTTTATAAGGGGAGTTTTGATATTTAAATCACTAATAGTTTGAATCCTAAATCTTAGAAAATTAGTTTTTTTGTCAATCCTTGTTCCCAATGGAGCAATGAAATGGCTGTCACATGAAGAATACTTTACCAGAGAGGCTTGTATCATAAAGTAGTGTATCACTCAACCGTCATTATAAATTATAAGTACTATTACCTACATTTCATTTCAAATCGTTATTTTTGGGCATCCCTATATTAATGTTTAACTTTATACTCTGAACGTTAACACAAAGTAAGCTTCCAAACATCTTCTACATTCGGCACACTGAACTTTAGCCAATATTTCTTCACAATATTCCTTTAAGAACCAGAGTGTTAACTGCTGCCAACATCACATTGTGCAAGAGACGCTTTTAAATCGTCCTTTATAACACCTCGTGGTGCATTTTTGCTCGGTCGAGATGTTTTCGAGTGGTCCTCCAAGAAGGCGAGTTGGAGGAAAATCGATGACCCAGAGCCTAATCCAGTAAATAAAGTAGTTATCCACATTTATTGACGATGCTCGTAAACATCATTATGCTTACAATTCTGTTGGATTTGAGTGGGATGCGTGGAGCACTATTATCGATATTGAAGTGTTGAGATTGTGCATGAACTAATGGATAAGAGCTCTCAGGACTACAGGAAAATACATAAATTAGTAGCAATCTGGATGAACAGAAAATTCAATTTTATGGGTTGCTATCTAAAAAACGTGCCACAACGAGAAGAATGAAAAAAAACATTTTTCAATTATGACAGATTGGGCTAACGTTATCAAGATTTTTGGATAACAGAATATCTGTTAGTCTCCTTATTTAATATCTTTTAGCCTGAACTTCATACATTAAACGTTTTGGATTAGTGGGTATTGATAAAGTCTCACGCTGATCATCGAACGGTTGTTTAAAGTTTAGTTTAAAGACAAATGCCAGTACAACTAGTTATTGCCAGTATGACTAAAAATTGGATGCTACACTCAGTTTGAATACTTAGGTAGTCATATGTTCATAAGGATTATCTGTAGTAACCACACTGAGGTCATCTAAGGAACATTTAATGGTCATATCAAAATAAATCAGTACAAAATCTGCTTTACGAGAATAATAATCTATAAATATTGTAATCGAAGTATTTGCTATTCGATTTTTTCCATTCCTCTAGCTTAATGTTTAACCCAAAAGAATCGCTGCTGTTAGGGGTGGGTAAGGGGTGAAAAATTATTTTACTGGTAAAGAATTAGTGAAGACGAAATTCTCGCCAGAATTGTATTTTTATAATACCGCCAGCTTAATATTTATATAGCAGGATCGCTGGCATTGGGTCTGGAAAAGAGGTAAAAGGTTGTGAAATATTAATAAATAATTTGTTCAAGTGCGAGTTGGACTCGTATACTAAGGATTCCGTACCACCTTTAAAATTCCCTTGATTTTTATAAAAATACATATGTATTTAGTTTTCTAATTTAGCCCACAAAAAATAACATTAGAGTTTTATTTTACTAATAAACTTTCAGGGAAGCTTTTTATAATCTACTGTTTGAATTTGGAGGCTCTATAGATTGGACGATAAAGGGCAAAATAGTTCAAATTTTAAATTATAAATTATTAAATCTTTTATTCAAATTACAATACAAATAAAATATATTTTTCAAAATTTAAATAGTGTAGTTTCTAAAATGGGAATTAAGTCGATGTTTAATATATTTGCTAATATATTTTAAAGAAATGATGTAAAAATATGATATTTTTGTAATTCACATAATGAGCCTTTTATTTAATATATTACATGATGCGTTTGAAAATTGAATTTTTAATTTCCATTTAATTCTATAATTAGTCCCTAAAATTACTATGGAGATTTTTTAATAATTTTTTCTATAAATTTCAAGTGAGCTCCAGTACCCCTAATTATTTTCAAAATTTTAGGTAGTATGGTTTCGGAAATAAAGGGAGAAATGAGAATTTTTTATATCTTTATGTTAATATCTTGTAAACAATTAATTTTAAAAATATGAAAAATATATATTTTTATTCCTCATAATGAGCCCCTTCATTTGATATATTGCATGATGCGTTAAAAAATGTTGTTTATTTTCCGTTTAATTCTATAATTTGGCCCCCAATATTAATATTAGGGATTTCTTCGTATTTTTCCTGTAAACAAAAAAATAGGCCATATAGTTTGGGGCATAAAGGTTGGAATGGGTAATTTGTTATATTTTATTAATATATTTTAACAAATTATTTTAAAATTAAAAAAAAACATACTTGTATTGGCCATAATGAGCCCTGTGATTTGATATATTGATGATGATTCATTAGAAACAAGTTTAATTTTTTATTTTCTATTTAATTCTATAACTTGCCCCCAAAATAAATATTAGGGGTACCTCCTTATTTTTCCAGTAAAGTTCAGGTGAGGCGTTATACCTCAATTTTTTTTGCAAAATTTTACAGCTTATGATTTCGGAGATAAGGGGGGGAGTAAATTTTTTTATATTTTTGTTAATATCTTTTAATTTATTTATTTTAAAAATATTATATTTGTTTTCGTCGTAATGAGCCCTTTCATTTGATATATAACAATATGCGTAAGAAACAATTTTAATTTTATATTTTCCATTTAATTCTGCAATTTGCCCCTCAAAATTAAATGTAGAGGTTTCTCCTTATTTTTCCAGTAAACTACAGGTCAGACTCCCTGTAGTTATACCACTAATATTTTTCAAAACTTTACGTTTTATAGTTTTGGTGATAAGGGGGGGATGGGTAACTTTTGGTATATTTTCGTTAATATCTTTTAAATTATTATTTGAAAAAATATATATTTGTGTTCCCCAGAATGAGACCTTTCATTTGATGCGTTTAAAAAAAATTCAAATTTTCATTTAATTCTATAATTTGCCCCTATTAATGGTTTCTCCTGATTTTTCCTGTAAAGCTCGGGCAAGGTTCTATATTTCTTATTTTTTTCAAAATTTTAGGCTTAGTAGTTTCGGAGATCAGAGGGGCAACGGTCGATTTATTTGTTTTTCCCCTCATAAGTACCCCTAAAATAAAAATTTCTTCTTTTGCGGTATGTACTCCTGATCGGGTCACCGAACTATATATTGACACCAAATTTCAGCCTCTTCTGTCTAGTAGTTTAGGAGAAAATTGCTCTGATGTGACAGAGGGAGAAATCCGGAGTGATATGATAAGGGTATCCGTATATTGTATATAAGGAACCCTAAAACGGTTGAAAAAATATCGCATTGTCAGATTTTTTTTATTCTGCTATTTGACGTGGTTAGGGGTGAAAAATTATTAGGGGGGTAAAAAATTAGTGACCATATGGTAAAATTCAGAGTGGTAAAAATATGGCTTCGCCAGAATTAAATTTTGCCGAATTCAGCTAGCCTAATTAAACATTATGATAAGAACCGCTACTATTCGGGAAGGAATAGGAGTAAAAAATTATTTGGCAGGTAAAAAATTAGTGAAGAAAGAGTGAAAAAATATGTCATCGCCAAAATTGTAATTTTAAAATACCCACCAGTTTAATTTTTATCTAGCGGAATCGCTGGTCTGGGTTAGAGGTGAAAGATGGTAAAACGTTAATAAAAAAGGGTGAAATAATATCACATCGCGAGAATTTTTATTTAGTTTGTACTAGATAAATATTCAGCATAGCAGAATCGCTGAAATTGGGCGTGGATTAAGGGTGAAAAAATTATTAAGGGGGTAAAAATGTAGTAAAAAAATGGTGCAATAAAATGTGGCTTCGCCTGAACTAAATTTTATCAACTTCTTGTTAGGGATTGAAAAATTATTTGGCTGGTAACAAATTAGTGGAATAAACTCAAAAAATGTACTATTGCCGGAGTTGTATTTTTAGTATACCGCCAGCCTAGTGTTTAATCTAGGGAAATGGTTGCCATTAGATCTGGGTTAGCGATGAAAAAATCTTAAGGTGATAAAACATTAGTAAAAAGAGTGAAATAATATAGCATCGCAAGAATTTCTTAATTTTTTAAATTCTGCTAGTTTAATATTTAAACCAGCAGAATCGCTGCAATTAGGAGTGGGTTAGGGTGATAAATTATTAAAAGGCTTAAAAAATTAGTGGAAAATGGTAAAATTAAAACGGCTGAAAAATAATGCCTCGACAGAATTGAATCTAGTCGAATCTGCTAGCTTAATTAAACATTAGGCTAGAGGAATCGCTACTATTAGGGAAAGGTTAGTGGTGAACAATTATCAACATGGTAAATAATATGGGAGAAAGGCGTGAAAATATTATGGCATATGTTAAATTGGATTTTGCCCACTATCATAAGATACCTTCCGTATTTGGCGTATTTTTTGTTTGAAATTTATATTTGGAGTAAAATGCTATTCTATGATCATCTATAAAAAATACAAGACCGTATTCACAAATGTTTATTTAAGCCCAACAAACGAATCCTTCTATATGGATTGATTGCGTGTCAAAAGAAAACAGATATTTAGATCATAACGAATATTCCAACACAATAATTAAGTAAATACGCCAATATATTAAAAAGCGTTAAACAATCCACTACATACAACATCGTGGAATTCCATAACTCCCAAGGTTATACGAAAACATAATGTGTACAAACACATAAGTAGAGATCATACTAAGATTAGAACTAAATATACGCGTCAGCGTGTTGTATCAGACCGCCTAATTGGAGTTAATGGGGGAGATGTGGGATATTAATGGGGGAAACGGGGACATTAAACCCACAAAAGATAAACAGAAGGACGTTCGACGGAGGAATTTTACGATGTTTGACCAGGTTTGGTCGAATTTTATATGGCACGATACCCGTTATGTCTGAAAGGAAAGCCAACGTTAACAATAAGCTGGATAGTGTCATAAAAGATCAGATTAGGATTTTAGCGTTATAATGTATATAAAAAATAATAAGTCATATGAACAGTATTACAGCACAAGTATGAAACTTAAAAAAGTTGCCTCTTCAAAAATTGATAGTTAAAAGATACTAACTTCAATCATAATATCCAGAACGAAGTCCATTTTTATTTCCCTTTAAATATTTTTATATCCGTTTTGTTTGAAAACTTGGCGCTGTTGAATACATAACTAATTACTAAGCTGCTCTAACATTTAGTAATACAGGGTGTTTCTAATATAGGGTTCCAAACTTCTGATGTGTATAGAATAAGCCTTAGGAATTGTCTTCTAAACGTTGTTTGTGACATATTCTTGATTACTTTTATGTTTTTTTGGGCAATAACACCACAATAGAAATAAAACGACGAATATTGCAGGAATACCAAACGTTTCAAAGTCTATTCTGACTTCGTTGTTAAACAAGCATGCCCTAAAATGGCTCAACCCATTTGATTATTTTAAGTTGTATTTTAGGAAGAAATGTTCCAGCTTAATTTCCTATAATTTTCTATAACATAAAACATACCATTCTTCTGAAAATCGTAATGTGTGTAAGTGCATCGAAATTCAAGCAGCAAACAATGTGCGCAGTAGAAATATAGGGCGAAGTTAAATTACAGTTAGATAGGTGGGTTCAAAATATCTCAGAAATAAATGTGATATTGGGTGCTACATGAGCAGTTCCATTTTTAGGAAGGTTGAAATATAAGGTGGAATAGAAGTAAAGTTATACAGGGTGGTTCAAAAAATGTTGTATTGGGTTGGACATAAGTAGTTGCGTATATGCGCTGGTTGAAATAAGAGTAAAGTAAAATTATAGTTATAAAGAGTGGATCAAAAAACTTTCAAGAAATGGTTAAATAAGCATATGCAGTAAGGATATTCGAGTTACAGGACGGAGTGCTCAAAAAATATTAGAAGGAGTTGCATATACAGAAAGATTGAAATATGAGGTGGAGTGGAGTTATAGTTATACAGTGTGTCCGGTTATGAACTAGCGATAATCTAAATACATGTAAGGCAACTATTTTAATACACAATTACACCATATACTAGGGCTCAAAATACCCCACCCCGCCATATGGCAGCCATTTTGTTTTTTGATGACCTATTCTCTACGTGTGACAAAAACGTTCATATCTCTTAAAGTTTTGGTCTTACTGAGATAAAAATAGGCTTATTCGACGGACAATGAAACTGTCTATCAACAACATTTCAAAACAAAGTGTTAACGTTTTCTTAACTTTTCAAAAAAAGATAAAATGCCAAAAAGGGTAAAAAAATTATGCAAATCAACAAACTTTTGCAAATCAATGCAAAAGTAGTCCCGATAACCTTTATTTTTTTTCACTAAATCGAAAGTTTTTGAGTTAAGCTACGATACAACATTTTTTAAACAGGTAGGTAAACATTAAAACCACAGTAAAGTCTTATTACTTGCTGAAACCATAAACGAAGTGTATGTCAGCAATATGTTGCGTTGAATATTGACGATTTGCCATATTCATATCACAAGATAACCACTAATACAGAACGTAAACAGTACGGACGGTAAGTAAAAGTAGGGATCACAAGGTACAACTAACGTAACTAGTCTTTATCATGTAAGTTCTTTGCAGGTAGAGTGAATATGTTCCATTTCGCTTACTCCTGCTAGTCGCGAATAGCATTGCTAGCCTTTTCTGGGACAGCATGCAGCTAATGTCAGATGTCACTTAATAAAGGTCTTTTGTGCTTGCACATACGCTATGTTCAAACAGCAATAACTCCTAAAGTAATAAACATACAGTTATGAAATTAATGTTGTATCGTAGCTTAACTCAAAAACTTTCGATTTAGTAAAAAAAGAGAAGTAATCGGGACTAATTTGTTGATTTGCATAATTTTTTGACACTTATTTTGCATTTCATCTTTTTTTCAAAAGTTAAGAAAACGTTAACACTTTGTTTTGAAATTTTGTTGATAGACAGTTTTTTTGTCCGTCGAATAAGCCTATTTCTATCTCAGTGAGATACCAAAACTTTAAGAGATATAAAGGTTTTTGTTTACACGTAGAGAATGGGTCATCAAAAAAACAAAATGGCTGCCATATGACGGGGTGGGGTATTGAGCCCTAGTATATAGTGTATTTGTGTATTAAAATAGTTGCTTTACATGTATTTAGATTATCGCTAGTCCATAACCGGACACACTGTATAATGTGGAACATAAGTAGTTGCTTATATTTGACATATGAGGCGAAGTAAAATTATAGGTATACAGGGTGATTTAAATAATTGAAAAATAGAAAGAGTTAATAGAGTATAGAGGATTAATAGTTATACCGGTCGGTTGCAACATCGTGTAAGTTGAGTTATAGTTGTACAGGGTAATTCAGCAAATGATAGAGAGTCAATTTACATTAGGTGACCAATATACAGAAACATATCTAGGCTGGTTGCAATATAGGGGAAATTAGAGTTACAGTTATAGAAAGTGGTCCAAATAACAAAACAAATAAAAAGTTAAAAGAATACAAATTAAAGAGTGAAGGAAATATAAAAGGATATATGTCGGAAAATAGTCTCTAACCATAGAAATAACTAATATCTGTCATACCAGATTTTCTGCCTGCAAGTTCGATATTCGACTTTTACTTATTGATCCCCGTAACAACGTCCCCCTGTGGATAAACGTAAAGACGTCAAATCGTACAACTATTGAAAAATCATAACTCTTCGTAAGACCGAAATAGCTATAGAGGCATCGAAGTTCATGTCGTCGTTTTATACGACGAGTATTATAGCCGAATGACATGGGATGGCGTTTTTTCTCTATACTGCTCTTTTCCTTTTTTTTATCTTTTTCTATTCGGGCCGTGACCAGAATGAGAATATACGAGCTGACGACCTTTCCATGCAAACTATTATTTATCAATTGCTTCTCGAGCGACACATAAATGTCAAGATAGGATTATTATTTGCACTGGGACCAGGTGAGGTACTGAAATAGATCAACAATGTGCCTATTGTTTACTAAAAACCGCAATTCATGTTTAGTAGGCACTCAAATTTTAGTGCTAATTTTAGGAGCTTTCTTATAGAATTTATTGAAATACAGGGTGATCTTGATGTGATATAGTTTTATATAATTCATTAAATTGGTCTGTAAGAGGTTCCAGATATAAAAGATCAATAAACTGAATCCCAAATTAGCTCTTGATTATGTACATTGATATCTGCTGATCTGAAATCTTGCTCTGTGTCACCCATTTTTTACTACTCTTTATGGTCTAGATCTTTCTCGTATTGTCCGTGTCTTGCTAACATATATAATTTGCCACTTTGGAAATTTTCGGGACTTTTTGGATATTTAATCGTGTGGTCAGAAAATTGGTTTTTACCACCTGTTTGTTTATTCGCCCAATTAGTTTTTATTGAGTATGACTTATTTCTAGGAGGATTCGTATTTTGGAAATCCTAAATCGTTTTATAGGGTTCCATGAAATCAATGAGATAAAACACAAGAATACTTTGTTATCCTCCTGTCTGTGATGAAGTGTTTTCTTTAGAGAAAATGCAGATATGAAGAACATATTAATATAATAGCGTCTATGGAATGTCTTTTGCACAATCCGGACAAGGTACATGTGAAGCTCACCCTCAATTGTCCTGTACTGAATATAATATTAGCAACCTACTGCTGCCTCTTTAATCCTGCCACTCTGCATAATTTATATCCTATTGATCTTTTTTTTTTCTCAAAATAGCAACTGAATGATTTGGTATAGCGTTGTTTGTCCGCACAATAAATAGAATTGTCAAGGCATGTTCTATTACACTTGTTAAGGTCATGCGTCGCCGTTCATGGCCATTGGGTCTTATCAGGTCCAATCAGCGTCGTCTTACCTGGAGGTTGGTTGCCGGTGATGCGTAGCGGCAGGGGCCGAAGAAGAGCTCTCCAAATAATTTTAATTTGGACGCTGGGCTCGCTAATTATATTCTCGTTCGAGATTATATATGCTGTCTCTATAAATTTTCTTTTGCACCAGTGCTCTTCCTTGTGAATTGCTCTAGCCTGGTCCCAGTTGATATTATGGTGTTCGGTCCATGCGTGATTAGCTAGCCCAGACTTCGTTACCTCTGCCTTTGAGTAGCTGTGCGGTGTTCCTTAATCCTGGTGTCCAGCGATCGCTTTGTGTCTCCAATGTAAAGATTGCCACATTCACACGGTATGCTGTATATACAGTTACTTGGTATTGCTGGTGCGTCGGGCCTCATTCTTGTTATCATGCTCCTCAAGGTGTCCTTGATTTTGAAGATCATTCTGATTCCATAGCTGTGTGCAATTCTTCTAAGTTTCTCCGACAAGCCTTTAGTATACGGTAATAGTAGAGTTACTACCGTGGTGTCCTCTTCCTGCCTAGGTGGTTTGTCCAGCTCTTCAAACGCCTTTTTAATGGTCGTTTCCGGATATCCAATAGCCAAAAGGTCTTCTCTAATTTTCACTTGTTCTTCTTTGAGAGCTTCTGGTGTGCTGCAGATATTTTTGACTCTATGGATTAGTGTTTTGATGATGCCAGTTTTGTTGCTGATCACCGCATCACCGGCAACCAACCTCCAGGTACGACGACGCTGATTGGACCAGATAAGACCCAATGACCATGACCGACGACGCATGACCTGTTAAGGGTATAATATAAATACGACCGATACTCTGAATTTCCTATCATTCACCTGATGATGATAGCAGATACACAGCTATTGAAACGTCGTGAGATCAACCACTTCAAGACGGTGGAAGTCCAAGGAAACTTCGAGGAACGAGTTACATTGTCTACCAACTTCAGACATTTGCATGTTGAACTATCCCATATATTGCCTGCTAAGTGTTAAGGTCAGTTTGCGGGTTTCCTGCTACCTACTCGGTCTAGTTTCCCTACCGCACATATAGAGTATGTTCCACTCTGGGATTGCATTCGGCACACTTTTCTCCACAAGCAAGTTTAAACGGATTGCGAAACAAATGTAGTCAAAATAGTAAATATACCTAAGAAACTTTTTATACTATTACGTATTCTGAGTTGCTCACATTTGCAGACGGCAGTTTTTCACCGGAAACATGTTTGGGTTGTGTGTTTTGGCAAATAATGTTAACAAGAAAATGTATTTGTAGGTTTCCAAATAGTAGAAATTATTTTGAGATTAGAGATACTATATATGATTTAATGACCTTTCTAACGCAATGTTGTTCTTGTAATTTAATCTAAATTTTTACTGCAGTAGATTCAAACAAGTAAACACATACATAACAGTTGGGAATTGAAACAAAATTATAATATTTGAACACTAAAATATTATAAAAGTAGCATATATAAACCTATAATAATTACTGTTATTGACTTAAGTCCTGACTATATTATCTTTAGAAAATCTACAATTCAAAAAAAATATATATAAGTAATGCTACCAAAAAGACGTGCTTCTTAGGTAAGAATGTAAATTTTCTTACAAAATATGCTTAATGCAACGGAGTACAATTTATAACTTAATTACCTCAATTTGGCATTATTTAGCAATTCTGAACCATACAATTAAAACAAACTGGTATGTTTTCTCAATGATAATTGTGACATCTCTGGCTCTTTTGTCACAACACCACATAAACATAAAAGTCTGTATATTTCAAAAAGTCCAAACACTTCAAGGTCTAAATTAGATCCCGTTTTCAATGGTATTAACATAAATGGACAAGAAATTAAAAAATTAAGAAATTAAAAGAATTCGTAATGACAAATTTCGTAAATCACAATTTGACATTAATGTTTAACAATCAAACGGTATGTAACTAAGGGAATTTACTACAATTTAGATATATATTCTAGCACTAAAAATTCTATTCACGTGAAATAGCAAAGCTTCTTTCAAATTGAAGGAATTTGAAAGAGTTATCTTCAAAATTTCATGTGGCATTGCTAGGTACGATTTTGTTATAAAAAGCATTCGCCAAAAATGAGACCAAAGAAATTCTGATGTTCCAGAGATCTCATTTAAGTCATGAGGGAAAGCCTAGGAGAAACTATCCCGATAAACTACTCTACTGTTTGTTCAAAAGGACATTTCTATTATTTTCATCCTTGATTATTGGTAACCAGGAACGGCTGAATTCTATAGAAGTTCTAGCTATACAATCACTTTCATTTAATAAAATTAAAGCAGAATCTTTCAGCTTTTATTTGGTGTTATGTTCCTCTTTGTGTCATATGGTTGAATTGAATTTATTGAAATTGTATGTTATGAGCAAGTTTCCAGATATGTTCACAAATTTTTTACTTTTCTAGTTGTCGTTTCTTTATATAATTTTTGTGTTCATTTATTCGATTATTTATAGGTATAGAAGTTTCTCCAATATAAAATTTGTTACATTCGCCAGGAATCTTGTAAATGCAATTTCTTGAGTTTTTTGTTACGTTATTTGGTCTAGTTTTTAATAAAATTAATTTCAGTGTATTTCTTATTTTGAAAGTTGTTTTAATATTAAATCTGTTTCCCACTGTTTTCAGTTTTTCTGAAAGACTCTTTATGGCATGGTTATCAAGGGTATTATTATTGTTTGGGGTAGCTTGGTTTTGAATGTTAGTGACTGTTTTGTTTTCAATTTTATCTAACTCTTTATTGATGAACTTTTTAGAATAATTGTTCGCAGATAATACATTTTTTATAAAACTTTTTCCTTATTAAATTTATCCATATCAGAAGAGTTGGTATTTGCTCTTTCATATAAAGATTTAATGATATCTTTTTCAAATTTACAGGCTTTCAAATGTATGTGGTGTTATTCCCAAAGAATTAGAAAAATCAAAGTAGTTACTTCAAACAGAAACTATAAAATATAGTTGCTGTGATATAGTTTGATATAATACATATTAAAGAAGCAGTTATTTTTGGAAATTGATTAATCAAAAGTACCTGGGCGAACATAGCCTATATATTTCTTTGCCTTAAATTTTGCTTAATTTTTCAACTCATCAAACAGTCTTCAACGGAACAAATAAATTCTCAATGAGTAAACTACAAAACAGAAACAGCAAAAAAGTTTTATTCTCATATACGCCAAGCAGATTTCCACAATCATATCTATGAATTGCCAAACTGCACAACTTCGAACAGTATCACCAAACTGAAACCCTGATCCCTAATTATCCTGCATGAATTGCATAATAGTCGAAGTTTCCACTAAATCCTTGTCCCGTTTTCATACTATCGTATCTAAAGTAAGAGCAGAACGACACCGAACCCGGCACAGAACAGTTTTGGAAGGGCATGGACCTGTAAATTATTAGAAATTGTTGAGAACAGATGAACGGCGTACAACAATGGCCGTTGTTGCTGACCCTTGAAGAGAGGAATTCGATGAGTTGTAGTAAACTTGCTGGGAGTATATAGTCTGTTCTGGTTGTTCGACTCGATGTTATTCTCGACACCCTCCGGCTTGCAAGTTCCAAACTTGGCTTCCTAGGTCGCGGTCTATGAGCGGGAACAATAGGTATCCATAGCCAGAGGCGCGCTATCAGGAATTTCGGTGAAACGTTGGTTTCATTTTATTTTCCTTATTATTAACCAAATAACCCTGTTTTCTAAAGCATATTTTACACTGATATTAAAATCTGAATAAAACATAAATTTAAAATTGAAAGCTATGGTTTTGATAATTTTAAACGGGATTTCTGTTAAAGGAAACTTTTAGTTTTGTAGAGGAAGATTTTTAATGGAGGCACGCACTTACAGGCCGTTTTCCACTTACGGCGCACAGAGAGGCACAGTGCGTACTCTGTGCCTACACAGCATAGCACACTGTGTGGTGGCCACGTGGTAGCTTCGCTTTGTATGATCTGTGGTGGTTGCTTTCCATTACACACAGGCGCACAGTGTGCTTTGCTGTACAGGCACCTTCAATTTTTATGTTCTAAGGTACGCACCGTGCCTCTCTGTGCGTCGTAATTGGAAAACGGGGACACATATTAAAGTAGATATGTTCCGACCGGCACCAAACTTATTTGATCTTGAAATACTCATAAAACACAGTTTTCGGTGTCAACAACAAACACCAGTTTGAAGGGTCTCTTAATTTATATAAATTATAGTGAATAAACGTATATAACATCCAATTAATTTACAATATTAGCATAAAATTTGCTTTAGGTTCTAAGAAACTTTCCTATTTTCTGTTGGTGATATTTTAAATTGGAGACTTGACATAAGGCGGAAAACCACAAAAAAGGGCAAGTTTATGGATGGATGGACCATCCACCCAGTGGTAAAATCTAGTTTTTGCCATTGCCCGTGCGAGGCCAACCTAGTATGGAGAGCCACTGGTAATCTCACCCAGTGGGGTCTTCTCTCCACCCGCACTCCCAATTTTAGTATCTTACGAACACCTCACTTCGTTAAAGATAGTTCAGGCCGATGTCATTGTTTATTTGTTCATCTAATTCTATAAATTCTTTTGGGTTTTGATAGTTATCGTTTAGGTTGTTTGATGTTTGTTTGTCCTTAATTCTATCACTATTATTACTACTATTTACATTTTCTTTGGTACCTATCGTGCGCTATTAAAAATTTGGATTTTCATTTTGACTATTTTCTTGTTCTTTCTTGACTTGTATTCTCATTTCCACCATTATTTGAAGACCTTGTTGGCCTTTCTTGACTTATATCTTGTTCTCTTTGTCTTCTTATATTATTGACCCTTACATTTTGTTCTTCATTTTGCTTTTCTCCTTTCATTCCAATTACAGTGATTTCTTTCTCTTCTCTTTCGTATCTCTCCTTTGATTTTAATTTCTTGCACTAGGTCTTAAGTAATTGTTATTTGCATATCTTGCATTATTATTATTTTGGTTATACCTGTTTACATTCCTATTATAGTTATTTTGGAACCTTTGATTATTATAGCAACCAGGAAGTGGATTTGACTACCTAAGAGACAATGATAACTAACTAGAACGCTACAAAAATGCATAATGTTAGTTACCAAGTTTATAGATGGTAGAGACTAGGATGATCAAATTAATATAGAGAATAAACCATTAAAGGTGTTATGGTCAGATGAAACTAGATTTACTAACTGCGGTATGTTCAATAGACACAATGAGCATATTTGGGATAAAGAAAACCCTTTCTATGTAGAACAAAGACGACTCCAGATAAAATTTGGTTTTAATTATTGGTGTGGTACATAGGGTCTACTATTCTGGGGCATTTTATCTATAAGGAATCACTTACTTACTTACTTACTTATGTTGCATAATTTGAATTTGAGAACCCGTTTAGAAACTGAGTTGTTTCAACATGATGGAGCACCTGCTCATAACTCGTTATTAGTAAGACTACACTTAGATAATATCTATCCAAACTTTTGGATGGGAAGAAATGGCCCACGCGAATGGCCACATCGGTCTCCCGATTTGGCAGTTATAGACTAGAATTTATGGGGTTCGCTAAAAAACAAAGCATACAAAAGAAATTATGAGACAGTTCGGACCTAAGGAAATTGATAGGCGGAAAGCGATAATGTCAATCTTAAAAAGATGCAATTTTTGTCTAAATAATGGTTGACTTTTCGAACATAAATTGTAACCATTATTATTAATTTATAATAATAATTAAATAATTATTATTTAATTTATTAAGTTTTTATTAAGTACCTACTTATTTACTTTTTTCGTTATATCTAATATACCTAATAAAAAAATTGTTCAATGTTTTTTGGAATAGTTAATAATAAATCAATCTATTTCATGGCTACCTACGTTAAAAGTGAAAATAAGAGAGAAAAGCATCCATAACTCCGTTATTTTTATGAATAACTATATCGAGTATTATATTGTTGAAAAGCTCTAAATATGTCCGATTATTTGAGGACTAGCCAACTATGGTTTCCATCCAAAAAAAGATAAGTTTGTGTTATATCACGAAAACATGAGCTGTCACGCAAACGAAAACATGACAATCATATTCGGGATACAATTCCCTTCAATTTTGGTATTTACACTTTTTTTATAAAATCGAAAACAAAGGAGCTAGGGGAATTTGACTAAATCGACAGAATTTCGTTTTTTTTTTAAATATCTATTAAGCCAGGACTTTTTACAAAAATCCGAAAATGTCATTAAATTGGGCCAGTAAAACTGCAAATCTTTCCCAATTAAAGCATTACTCTATCTCCGCTAGTTTCCGAGATCCCCATACTGATCATCAAAAAAAACTCACCCTGTATATTATCAAAAATTTTAATTTTACATTTTAATTGTTCCTTTGCATAGTTTCTTTAGCATTGACAACGGAGTCTGACCTAGACTCCGAAACGTTTGGAAATATACAGAAATTTCGTGTTATTTCCCAGAAAGTGCTTAAACATAGAAATATACTACTATAATTAACAATCAAATAAGTTAATAAATTTAAAACATTTATAATATTTTGAGAAAGTTATAGAATATTTTTTAATTATATGCGTAGATGCCTATTTATTGCTATTTTCAGATTATATTTACATACCTCAGTGAATTACGGAAACTGTTTGCCCATCAAGATATTTCATAGAGAAGTGGGGAAGGGGCAAGGCGGTTATGGGCACTACTACCTGTTATTTCGTAGCAGTTTGCATTTTTTGAAAACCATTTGCCATAATATTTTCATTATAAAAACTCTGTTAACTTGTCTTCATTTTGTGTAACTGTGGCAGACATCATTGGCAGAATTAATGAACTTCGGATAAAGCTCTCGTGTGGCCCTGATGGTATTCCATCGCATTTTTTAATAAACTGTGTCTACACTCTAGCGCTTCCTCTGAAAACAATTTTTAACTTGTCACTGTCATCCGGAAAGTTTCCCAGTTTTTGGAAACTTAGCTACCTGAGGCCAATCCACAAAGGTGGATCTAAAGAAAATATTAAGATTTACCTTACAATCGGAGATCCCGAAATTATTGGACTACTTTTTCTCTCAATTCTTATCATGGCAATTTAAACACATTTTTGTTAACGAAAGCATGGATTTCTTCCGGGTAGATCTACTTTAACCAATTTGGCCGTCTACGAGTCATTTTTAGTAAAAACTTTGGAGAATAGACTACAAGTTGACTCTGTTTATACGGATTTCGCTAAAGCGTTTGATAGAGGTAACCATAGAATTTGGCCAAACTTCAAGCTCTAGGATTTTATTGGCCACTTTTAGAGTGGACAAAGATTTATCTCTCAGACCGATACCATTATGTTAAAGTGGGGGTATTATTTCCAGGATTGTAAGTCTGTTTTCAGCAGTTCCACAGGGCTCTCACGCGGGACCATTTCTTTTTAATTTATTTATTAGTGACATTTAGTCTTATTTTTAATGTTATTTTCTTTAAATTTTTTGTTTTGTATTTTATGTAAATGGGGTTACCCGTATATAAGAATAAATAAAAAATAAAAATAAAATAATAATGTATAGTATTTTACACCCTCAGAAAACAGAGATCTCAACGAACAAGAAGCCCACTGACTTTTTCAAAAAGCAGATTTTTAACGTCGATTGAAAATTAGGCTGCTTTTTCAAAATAGAGTCAAAATATAGTAAAAAAATAGATATTTTAAATTAAAAAAAATGAAGTGTGTTTTTGCCTACATAATTTTTGTTTGAAAAAGTAGAAAATAAAAAACCCTAAACTTGTTTGTTTGAATTTTTTACATAAATAATTTTTTACTTTTGAAAACTCATCCCTTTCCACTTCCCGACGTCAGATCGCTGTAAATTATTTTTCCTTTTTTTTGTTTCATTCTCTTCCTTTTTCAATAAATTTCATCCTACTATTTTTTTTGTCTTTTTACTATTTTCAAAGGCTTCAGCATAGGAATTTATTAACAAAATATTCGGCCTACGATCTAAAAGCAACTGTACTATTACGGCAACAGATACCGCGAAAATCTCTGAAATCCTCTTTCGTTCTGATGCTGTCAAAAATATAACGAAAAATAAACGCAAAACCAAAGTCTATATACAATGCAGGTGAGTATGATGAAATCCAAATCCTTTGATGTCAGTTGAATGGCTTGAATGTTCCGCAGAATGCGATTTGTAGACGCCTTAACGGATTTGAACTGGCAGTTATTTGTGAAAGTTGCAATTTCCATACCCTGCGTGCGATATATAGAGAAAAGAAAAAAGTGTAGCCGTGACTTTTGTCATAGTACAAAAGGCAAATATGCATCGCTTTGTGTGTGTGTGTGCGAAAAATGTTGATGGCTTTTGAAATTGTACTCTTTGGGACGGATAGGAACTGCGACAAGTTGAGGTTTTGGTCTTATAAAGCAATAGTCATGTGCGTGAATTGTTCAACATTAACACCAGATAGTTGTAGAAAGGCATCAAGTTTCTACATACTAATAACTAGGTATGAAATCTGTCATTTGTATTAAATTAATTAATTTAATTACAGGGTAAGATGTATACCTTCAGTAGCTTCACGGTGATATGCAATTGGATTAAATAGATGGAAAATCAGTGGTCAATCTAGAGTCAAACAACAAAAACTCCCGGAAAGCTGAAATTTCGTGGAGAGCTTGGGTTCACCATGAGTTATTCCTTGTCAAAATTTGAGGGTGTTTGAATTTTTGTTTTGAAAACGGTAAGTTTTATCGAAAAAGTACTCTAGAATAAAATTGTATTTCTTATAATTATAAAAATGGTTCTTATGATTTTTGTTCTAAGAGTTTTTGAGATATCGCGATTGTAAGTCCCGTTATACATGATATGCACATATATACGAGGGTGAATCAAATATGAACCGGACTTTTGTTTTAAAAATTTTATTGGTACGATCAATACAAATTTTAATACATATTATTTTTCTACATAGTCTCCTCTCTTATGTATACATTTTTCCCACCGAATCGGAAATTTTTTAATACATTTCTCAAAGAATGAAACTGGTCGTGTCGATAACCAATTGCGCACAAACGTTTCTACACCTTCGTTGTCCTCAAAGTGGTGGCCTCCCAGTTCTTCTTTAAGTGGCCCAAACATGTGGTAGTCACATGGCGACAAATCAGGACTGTAAGGCGGGTGTTTAAGGGTTTCCCAATGCATTTTGTTCAATTTTCCTTGAGTCAATGCAGCTGTATGTGGCCGAGCGTTGTCATGCAACATAATCACACTTCGGATAGACATACCCCGCCTCTTTTGCCGATAGGCAAGTTTCACTTGTTCGAGTAGTTCGCAGTAATACTCAGCATTAATTGTACGGCGTTCGTGCAGAAAATCGATCAGCAGTACGCCTTTCGAATCCCAAACAACTGTTGCAAGAATTTTCCCTGCAGAAAGACGGGTCTTGGCTTTCCGCGGTGCTGCCTCTCCAGGTTTTCGCCACTCCATGCTTGCAGGTTTGGACTCCGGGGTATAATGATGCACCCATGTCTCATCACAGGTGACAATATGTCTCAAAAACTCATCCCCCTCTGCTCGATATCTTGCTAACAGCCTTTCACATAGGGCAAGACGGTTTGCTTTCTGATCTTCCCTTAGAAGGCGAGGAACCCATCTTGCACACACTTTTCGGTAACCCAACACATCTGAAATGATAAAGCTCAAACATCAAAAGGTTAAATTCAGTTGTAAAATAATAAACATATGTAGAATTCTTTAGTAAACAGAAAATAAAAAAAATGTCAAATTATAAAAACCGTTATAAATCTTCAGAACTGGATGGAACATAAAAGGAATTCATAGTTTAGATAGAGCAGAGAGCATATTATAGAATAATCAACTAAATTAAAAGGTATAATGTCTCAATCTTTAATAAAATGCAATTTTAATAAAGTACCTATTAAACGACTGGTGGCCAACGGGAGACTAATGTCAACTCAAGGTTTTTGAAAATATGATTGAATGATTTGGGCAAAATTAATAAGGTAATTCAAATTTAAGATGAAATTTATTTTGAATTTTTGATATAATTTAAAGGGGAAATATTTGGAAATTAATAAAATAATTGTTAACGGAAATCGAAATAGCAGGTGGCAAAAACACCAGTATAAATTGGAAATCTGACACTGACAAGCTCTCTTTATTCATCAAGCGTAAAATCACGTTTCTATGACAACGAAATAAATGATCTGTGGTATGTATAATCGAAATTATTGTTCCATGTCAGTAAGTTTGTAAATTTAATATTAGCCTAGAATGGGTTTAAACCACATAACGACAATTTTTAATGTAACAGTCCAAGAAATTTGGGTTTAAAATTATATATTGGTAAATCGAGTACTGAAATGTCCTCCCTGAAGCATGAAACCGCCACCCCTTTCCCTCCTGAAGCACATGTCTGGATCCGGCCCTGAGTGGACCAATGTGTCTCCCATTAGCTCTGCCACCAATGGCTATAAACGCCAATAGTTGACATAAAATTCTCGGATGCTTCTCGGTTAATTTAAATTTTGACTTTAAATAAACTATCCAAACCAGCTATTTCTGCGAAATCAAAAAACAAATCCTTAATTTTTGAAGCCTGCTAAAAATGAAAGGTGCAACAGTCTTTAAGATATTTGTTTGTGAAATTGACATATGATCTAAAAACTATAAACAACTCGAAATTTCCTTGAAGGCAAATGTCGACATGATAAATACATATCCTTACATCACAAATTCGAGTTTAATCTCGAGTATGTTCAACTTTATCTGCAACTGCTTTCATCATTTCAGAAAACTGAAAGCTGAGTTCGAAAAGGAGCAGCTCAAGTTTCTGTCATTCCTTATATATTAACAAGAAATAACTCAAATGTTTTTAGAAAACAAATAAAAGTTTCAGTAGCAAACTCGCAAGCAAAAGGGAGAGCAGTCGTCAGGGATATACGCCTGACATGATATCGCGGAATGATTTGGAAGCGGTTTCGCATTTGCCATAAATTTCGATGAAACACTGCTTTCGAATAAATCTGCCTTCGAGGCTGGATGTCGAATTTTTTCTTTGCCAGTGGGAAGACTATTCTACAAAATGGGATATAAAGATAACAGGGTATCATGTTACTCTGTACGAAAGTTGATACGTAGATGTATGGCGGATATATGGAAATTGAAGGTTTTGATAAAGGAGTTTCTTTTATATGAACTTATTTGACGTTTGTGTCGGTTGTAGTTTCCGGATTTATTACATGAGATGCTGTTTACTTTTTTCGAATTGAAAGACAATTATGACAAGTTATAACTACACAGGATGTGTAAACAGTATGAGTGCATATATTTTGGGTGGAGGTAGTCCACATTAAATCAAACAAAAAACTTGCATAAGTTATGACAACATAAACGTTAAGTAAATTATTGTCAATTCGACAACATCGCTTATCGGACGATACACTATCTCTTAGCAATAAAAAATTACCTTGACCACTAAAATTGCACTACAGACATTTTTATTGAATAATTATGTTTTACTGAAGATTTGCTTGATTTGGCTAAATGAAATATTTAATAAATAAATGTTTTCAAAACATGATCGTTCTTTAAACAAATGTGTGGAGGTAACCTGTAAAATTTGCGTAATTCTTGTATGTCTTAAGTTAAAGAAGACATAAAAAAAAAACATTTTACTTAGTATTTAGAAATAACTTTTCACAAAACACTTCAAAAGATACCTGGAGTACCAATTGTAAGTAAATTCCATATTTTTAAACTAATAAATAAATGAATATCATTATTTATGTTGGATAATAAAGTACCTACTTACACAATAAATAAATTCCAAAATTATCACATCAGATATTCAAACACATAACAGCACAAATGCACAAACTGCACGTTGTTTTTAGTCCGTTCTTCTACATAACAGATTAGGAAACAAACACGACGTTTGAAAATTAAAAAATTACGGTCAAACTTTATAAACATATGGCGCATTGCGTAAGCGGTCAGCCGCGCCACGTTGCCATATCTTCTCGGTAGATTTAGGTCAAGTGTTCATTTAATTTGAAAACTGGAAAAAATGGTTTCTTAGTGAAACTGGGATTAGTGAAGGCATAGCAACTGTTTAGAATTTATATATCAAGCTTTACAAGCATTTTGGAAGCAAAATTATGTGTAGGTGACGGTAAAAATAGGGCCAAATTTTCATTTTTTTGACAAAACTGTAGCTTTTTTGTTTCTACCTAAACTGTCATTCCTCAAAATATTTGCACTCAAACCATTTACACCTTGTATAACTTTAATACTAATACTGCACTATATCCGAATTACTAATTCCTATTAGATTGAAGCATTATAGTTGGGTGTGGTAACTTTTGTTACTTTATATATTACTATATACCGGATGAATCATTTATCTTGTGAAGAAGTGACATTCCATGATATTCAACTATTTTAGAGAAAAGTTTGAGAAACAAGTTGTGGGGTTTCACTGAAATTAGTTATAAGAAACATTTTTGGAAATACTATGTATCGATGTCTAGACTCCTGTGTAATGACTGAAGATGGCAATTTTGAGGACTTAATTTGATCTCTTCGTTTTCAGTGTTAGGGAAACTTGTTTTTTTAATGATTTTGAAATAGAGGAAATGCACAAGCTACATGTTTGAACTTTAATAAATCAGTTAATAAATTATGTGAATACTCTACTAGGCACGCTCTAAAACTTTATACAAACAAAGGAATTTTTTTTGGCAGTAATAAAAAATGGGCAAAAAAAAATTTGCAAATAGTTATGGGTGGGAATAGCGTGTAAAAAATCTTGGTTTTATAGTGGACGAAAATTTGAGATTTATACAACACATTACCAATAATACTCGTTAATGTTATATAGCACTAAACGATTTGTATAAAAGTAAGTTTATTATTAATAATAAGTTGAAACAACAGTTGTATGAAACCTTAATTATGCCCATATTATATATGGATCTTGCTTGGATTCTCACACAACGGCAATGGTACCAAGAATACAAAATGCTTGTGTTGAAAAAGAATGACCACGTAACAAAATATTTACAGTCACTGGATTGGCGTAATTTATATAATACATGGTTTTCCCAAATACGTAATTAGGAAATTGAAATTTAGATCTACCATAAACAATGTGGAAACAAGAAGCAACTATTTCCTCGAAATTCCTAAGCATAAATCATCGATGTTCAAAAGATCATTTTCATATAATGCCTCAAGGATATATATATCTAACTTTTATACATCTATCATTTATAAGCTCAAAAAGGGATTAAAAGAATATTTTAAATAATACTTACCTAATACTTCACCTTCATCAATGTATCAATGAATATCATATAATAAATTCTTCTATCTATCTTTTAATGGTGTGTTAAATGTAATATTTTCATATGTATTAAATTTAAGGCTATCATTTATTGTAATTGTATAGGTACTTGGTTAAGTAGACTAGTACACAGTACTAGACTTCGCCGAGGAAATAAAAATAAAGTCATATTAATGTCTCGACTTGACCATACAATGGCAGCACACTTCCTCTAAGGCACGCATAGCGTACCTTTAGGGGGAAATTCACTAAACCCCAGATATACTACATATCAAAAGGGTTTAGCTCTGTGAGAGCCCTTGCCAGGTTAATAGGCACGTGGTTGGCGTCGTGACTATAGTTTCCTATGAATTTTCGGACCGCCCGAGCTGTTCCTAACAGGATCGCTTGTTGCATCAGTTGGTAAAGATGTTCGTCCAAACCGAGGTATTTCAAACTCTTTAACAGATGTTTTGGGACTACTCCTGTTGTTGACATAATAAGTGGTACCGTTCGTGCTGTTCATGTCCCATTGTCTCTGTATTTGAAATTCTAAATTCCTATATTTTGCTATTTTTTCAGCCTGCTTATTATATATATTGTTGTTGTTAGGGACTGCTATGTTAAGGTTGTTTTTCTACAGAATTTATCTGCCAAAACTATATCTAGTGTATTGTGAGCATCACACAATGATATTTTTACGGTACACATAAAACCCATCATTTTTTACACAAAAAAATATTGCAAATTCACAAGAGATTCATTTACAAAGGCTATTTTATTAGGATGAATTCGTATAATCTTAGAAATTCAATGAAATTTAGACTAACATTTTGCACGTCTTCATTGAATTGTTTATAATATAGTTCAGTTTATAATAGAGTATGAGAAAAAAAGTTTAATGCAAACCAAACTATACAATGTCACATCTTCTAAAATAATTATGAACAATTTTATTAGCTTTCCTTGAGAATTCGAGTTTCTACCCTAATTTAAATTGATAATTCATATAAGAGTCCAAAATTCAGAAATTTCAAATATTAACCACACCATAACTTTTTACTCTCAAATTACTCTTTTACCTCTGTCGAACCATACTGTTAAGTTAAAATAATTTGGTCAAGTGCGAGTTGGACTCGCATACTTAGGGTTCCGTACCACCTTCAAGATTCTAATATTCCAGTTTCAGACAAACAGAAAGTGCATTTTCCTATATTTAACCTTATATCTTTTAAAGGAAGCGTTTTATATTTATAAAAAATATACACTTCGATTTTCCACAAATAGACTTTTTACTATATCTGCTTCAGGATTCGCTTGATTTTTATCAGAATACATATGTATTTAATTTTCTAATTTGGCCCCCAAAAATTATCATTAGAATTTTATTTTACTAATAAACTTTCAGAGAAGTCTTTTATAATCTACTGTCTGAGTTTTGAGGCTCTGTAGATTGAAAGATAAAGGGCAAAATAGGTCAAGTTTTGAATTATAAATTATTAAATCTGTTATTCAAATTATTAAAAAATACAAATAAAACATATTTTTCAAATTTTAAATATTGTAGTTTCTAAAGTGGGAATTAAGTCGATGTTTAATATTTTTCATATCTTTTATACAAATGATTTTAAAATATGATATATTTGTAATTCACATAATGAGTCTTTTATCTGATATATTACATGATGCATTTAAAAATTGAATCTTTATTTTCCATTTAATTGTATAATTTGTCCCTAAAATTACTATGGGGGTTTTCTAATAATTTATTTTCCGTTTAATTCTATTATTTCGGGGCCAAATAACAGAATTAGGGATTTTTTCATATTTATCCAATAAACAAAAAATTTAGGTCTTATAGTTTGGGGAATAACGGGGGGGAATAGGTGATTTTTTTTAAATATTTTTTTAATATATTTTAAAAAATTCATAAAAAAAATAAAAAAATATATTTGTATTCGTCATAATGAGCCCTGTGATTTGATATATTACATGACCCGTTAGAAACAATTATAATTTATTATTTTCCAATTAATTCCATAATTTGCCCCCCAAAATGAATATTAGGGGTTTCTCCTTATTTTTCCAGTAAAGTTCAGGTGAGGGGCTAGCTATACTTCCATTTTTTTCAAAATTTTTCAGCTAGTGGTTTTGGAGATAAGGGGAGGGGGATGGGGAAAATTTCTTATATTTTTGTTAATATGTTAATTAATTTATTTTAAAAATATGAAGAAAATATATTTGTTTTTTTCATCATGAGCCCTTTCATTTGATATATAACATGATGGGTTAGAAACAATGTTAATTCTATATTTTCCATTTAATTCTATAATTTGCCCCCCAAAATGAATATTAGGGGTTTTGTCTTATTTTTCCAGTAAAGTTCGGGTGAGGGGTTATACCTCCATTGTTTTTTCAAAATTTTCCAGCTTATGGTTTCGGAGATAGGGGGGGAAGATGGGTAATTTTTTTTATATTTTTGTTAATATCTTTCAATTAATTTATTTTAAAAATATGAAAAAAATATATATTTGTTTTCGTCATGATGAGCACTTTCATTTGATATATAACATGGTGGGTTAGAAACAATTTTAATTTTATATTTTCCATTTAATTCTATAATTTGCCCTCCAAGATAAATATTAGGATTTACCCCTTAATTTTTCAGTAAAGTTCAGGTGAGGTCTATACCTAGATTTTTTTTCAAAATTTTCCAGTCTATGGTTTTGGAGATAAGGGGGGGAATGGGTAATTTTTTTATATTTTTGTTAATATCTTTTAATTAACTTATTTTAAAATATGAAAAAAATATATTTGTTTTCGTCGTAATGAGCCCTTTCATTTGATATATAACATGATGTGTTAGAAACAATTTTAATTTTTCATTTTCCATTTAGTTCTGTAATTTGCACCCCAAAATTAAAAGAAGTGGTTTCTCCTTATTTTTTCAGTAAACTTGAGGTTAGAACCTATACCTCTATTTTTTTTCAAAACTTTACGTTATATAGTTTCGGAGATAAGGGGGGGGGGAATGGGGAAATTTTGGTATATTTTCGTTAATATTTTTTTAAATATTTTTTTAGAATATGAAAAAATATATTTGTGTTCCTCAGAATGAGACCTTTCATTTGATATATTACATAATGTGTTTAAAAAAATTTTTATTTTTATATTTTTATTTAATTCCAAAATTAATATCAATGGTTTCTCCTTATTTTTTCCTGTAAAGTTCAGGCAACGTTCTATATTTCCTATTTTTTTCAAAATTTTAGGCTCAGTAGTTTCGGAGATCAGGGGGAGGAACGGTCGATTTTTTTAGTTTTCCCCCCAGAAGTACCCCTAAAATCAATATTTCGTCATTTACGATATGTACTCCTGATCGGGTCACCAAACTATACATTGGTACCAAATTTCAACCTCTTCCGTCCAGTAGTTTAGGAGAAAATTGCTATGATGTGACAGAGGCAGTAATCCTGAGTAATATTATAAGGGTATCCGTATATTGTATATACGGAAACCTAAAAATGTCAAGTTATTTTGGATTTGTTATTAAAATAGACAATTCTGTAAAACTAGCATTCAATCGAAAGTGTCATGGAAAATCGACAGCTAACTAACTGAAATTGACAATAATCAAATGGAAAGAAACAATGATTAAGTTTTTTTATAATATACTAACCCCAAAGGATCAGTTTAATCTGTATTAATTAAATATGACATACTTCACCTGCTAATATACAAATTCCATAGTGACACCAAGTCAAAGTATTTCCGATACATCAATTTAGCCACAATAAGGCCGGCGCTGTCATCCTACAACAATGATCTTCCTCTTCATCAGTTGTCAGTAATAGGATCCCCATGTTACAATATTAATATCGTCTGCTATGCCTACACACACATACACAGCGGCAGGCTTGCCACCTTCGAGGCCTATATATAGGACAGCATTGGTTTTCCTTTGAGAGGAAGAGGCAACGTTCATTGGTGAAAATCGATCGGCAAGTTATATAGCACGTTATTAATTATTGGCATGTGAGGATGCGGGTGAGTATGTAAGTGATAGGCAAACTTTATTTAATTAGAATTGGTGGTTTGGGGAAATTGCTTCCGGTTGCTCATGTCGGTCCTGCTATTAATTCTGTAGCTCTACTGGGTGAGTTCAAGCTGCATATGGGGTTGGTTTGATATTAGTGTGAGATCTGTTATAGCGCACAATTTTTAGGTTTACTGTAAAGAATCAGGCACCTTTCTTATGGAAAAAATGGAGTTCCGGCAATTTTTTTGCAATGTTAGTATTTTGTTGAAGTCGATGTTCTCACAAAAAAGGCTCAAATAGATTATATGACTAGTTTTCAAGATACAGGGTGTTAAACATCGAAAATGCCTCATTTTTGATAACAGATTTTGCATGAGACACGTGTTTTATTTCCGGTTATTGGAGAAATCGTGATTTGTAAATATTGGACATCAATATTTCAGAAAACCATTGCTATAAATTTTGGTGGAATACAAGGTGTTTCAATAAAATATTTTTTAAAAAAATATAACCGACTTCTACCTATAACTAAAAAGCTAAAAATAATTATAACAAAATACAACTCTAGCAAATAAATAACAAATTCAATGTTGTTAGGTACCTACTCATGAAGTAAAAAATGTAAACATTAAAAGGTGCTCATACTGTACAAATTAATTACCTACCAATCTAGTAGTCGGTGCCAAGCAAATCTAAAATCCATTATTGCGTACTTATCACCTACTTCATCAAACTTGATTGTGGCTTGGCACCGACTTCAAAAATATACTAGATTGGTAGGTAATTAATTTGTACAGAATGAGCACCTTTTAATGTTTACATTTTTTACTTCCTGGGTAGGTATCTAACAACATTGAATGTGTTATTTATTTGCTAGAGTTGTAATTTGTTATAATAGTTTTTAGCTTTTTAGTTATAGGTAGAAGTCGGTTATGTATTTTTTTAAATGTTTTATTTTCACCTTTTTAGTTTTCATTCGTTATTTTTTATGTTGTATGTATAACCTTACTAGACAGAACCAGGTAACATCGAAAGCTTCAACATTACCCAATGGTACATTTTCATTTAAATTGACAGTTAAATGTTTACGAATAAAATGAACTAGTACGCGTTGACTTAATAAGCCCAACATATATTTATGTCTTATGGACCACAACTTTTCAACTTTTTTTGACAACACTGTATAATTATAGAGAAATCCACTCCGCCCTATATACCAACCAACCTTGTGGGCTACCCCATGAATTATTTCATTTTTAACATTTTATATTATCGCCCTGTGTAACATTAATTCCTCTCCTTTGTGCAACCAACTTCTTATGGGCTATAAAAGAAATAATCACACTGTAAAAATATAATTCAACTCCAGCATATATTTCAACCATATTGTATATGATTTGCTTATGTCCACATCATATAACAGTTTTTTAAACACCCTAAATAATTTTAATTTCACATTTTTCCTAACATTTTTATACCACCAAACGTCCAGTCCACCCTATCTTCCAACCATCCTGTATATACGGCTGCCTATGGAACACTCTACTCCGTCCTATATTTCAGTCATCATATAAAAGCAACTCCTTCTATCACTTTACTTTGTGATTTTGTTTGCTATAACTAAACACCCTGTGTATTAACGCACCAAATAGCAGTTAAAAGTTTGACATGTGTTGTCATTGAATTTTTCTATTAGGCCCGGAGAATGTGACAACCAAAAGCACCGTCTTCGCAAAATGGAAAAATTTGCATTTAAATATGTATTTGCCTGGTATACAAACAAAACGAGCTTGGTATTCATTGATTTAAGGAGCCGATAATACTATGCTTTCAAGTTCACAATTAAAACTTTCAGTGTCTAAAATTACCGCACTGTTACGTTGGAATTAAAATATTTATGAGGGAATGTCCTTTATGTCATTTCGATGAAATTTTTGATAAAAATTTTGGAATTTTCGGCGATTTCTGCAAGTTGCAAGTCCCAGAAAAGTATATGAGATCACCTAGGGATCTTCTTAATAGATTAAATGTTAAAAAACTATACACATCCATAAGGAGTTATCGAAAAATCGACTAAAATATTAGGGATATTGGTCGATTTCCATGCACGCATGTGTTCATTCACAAATTTCATCACTTTACCAATAGAATTCTTTTCCAAAATTTGAAGTTTCACCAATCCGGATATATACCCTATTAAACAAGACCATATTCATTCAAAACATATCAAGTTGGATGAATTAGTAGATGAGTACGCAATGAAGGATTTTAGATTTGCTTGGCACCGGCTTCAAAATATATTAGATTGGTAGGTAATTAATTTGTACAGAATGAGCACCTTTTAATGTTACATTTTTTACTTCCTGGGTATGTACCTAACAACATTGAATGTGTTATTTATTTGCTAGAGTTGTATTTTGTTATAATTATTTTTAGCTTTTTAGTTATAGGTGGAAGACGGTTATATTTAAAAAAATGTTTTATTATAAATAATAATTTGGAGTAAATACACTGTACTTGAGTCAGGGACCACTAAAGCAATCCAAACATACGAATTATTTTGTTTTTAAATTCAAAAAATCAAATTGAGTTTTCGAGTTTTCACTTGTTATAATTATTACACTTTAATCTGTCACACCCTGTATGTGCAATCTTATGCCCTTTTTTTCATTCGGTGAAATTGATACATTTACTTACATTCCAGTACAATTTATACATTTCGAACCTTTTCCATCAGGAATTTCCATTTCGTCAAGTTGAAAATCCATCAATACACCAGCATCGCTTCCTCGAGGATATTTCCTGACTGTCAAATTGGGCAGGCGACTATCCCTGCAATGACTTTTTCCCCATTCTATACACGTTTCCAGTTTTATTGAGTGTCGGAGACCCAATAAACCAGCAGACCGACAATAATGACGTCTTGCATGTACGCCGTGGGTCGGACATGTAGATTTAGACCTTCTGGAAGTTTTCAGAGATGCACAGAAGTATATTGGATGCTCTGTTTTACGGTTTGCTGGATCTCAATGCATTTTTGTAGTCTTAAACCCGTGCAAAAGGATACACTCCGAGGAAGGTGGCTGAGGATTTAGCAAATTGCTTCATTACTTGAGAATATTTCCTTTTAAGAGAAGATATAAGTGAAAATTGTACTTTTTTATATATAAGGAGCTTATGGAAATGTAATAAATACTAATATATTAAAATTATCTAATAATTAATTAATACTGAAAATCATTTACTAACGTTAATTACCTAAATATACCCAATAAACATTAAAAGTGCTATAGCTATAAAAATAATAATGCTATGATACCAATTTTAACATTTAACTTTGATTGTCTTTTATTCGCCTTTTTGAAATTTCTTTGTTAATTTTTTAGGCGTAGTTTATATTATTTTGTCTTATGTCTTCTCGTATGAATCTCCTCTTCATTTTTAATAGTTGAGTCTTTCATTTCCTTTGCTTTCGTTTCATCTTAAATCCACACAAAACACATACTCGAACATTGCATCACAATTTTATAGTCATTTTACCACCTACAGTTTTTGACTTATTGCTAAAAAAATATATATCTCATATGTCGTTTTTCACTCTGCTGATTTTTTATAAAATATTCAGGTATATGGATGCTGAAACATTTAGTGGTTTATTGTGGCCTTTTCCATAGTTTAAACAAGTATGTTAATAGAGCATGGGGAGGAACTTTTGATAATTATCTTAGCCTGTTGCAACAGTTACAGAAGAGAATTTTAAAATTAATAAAGAAAAACGAATACATTTCCAACAAAAACCCACTGAATTTCGCTATCCATTTTTCTCGCTACAATCTCTATTATACCATTATACAAAATAAAGTAATAGATACATTTTATCCAATTCTATAACCGGATTGAAAAGTCTAGAGTTCAACAAAAACTGAAAGTGGAGTAGCGAGAAAAGAAGTCTTGGCCATTAGATGAGTTCAAAACAGAAAAAAAAAGAAATTAAAAGATTGAATCGTGAAGGTTTTATAATTTTTCTTTCAGGCAATATAAAACAAGAGTATTAAGAGTGTTAAGTATTAAAAGAATTTGCATTTGCAATGCGAACATTCATGGGAAAATATCCCAATTTTTCAAGCACCTAATTGTTGTTCCACAAATCTACATTTATGATTGCTTTGTATCGTTTGTTCAGTTATTTAATTTTGTTACAAGATATAAACCTATTCTTTAAGCATTTCATCTTTATGAGGACCCTTAAAAAAGCTATAATTTCAAACCCTTCTTGAAACTAACCATTAAGCATTTATTACCTTCAATAACCGTTCTTTGAACCCAACAAAGTTTATTAGGATCTCTAAGTACCCAAACGCGGCATGGGCCGGTTCGGGCCAAAAGAAGGACAGGGTAATTATGCTACCATAAACACCCTTGGCAGTTATCCCTTCTTATTAGTATTCCGTAAATTCTTAGTGGATTTCCAACAAGCAAAGAAACGCCCATTTTTCTATATTTGGGAAAAATCTATTTGAATGAATTTGAGATCGAAACCAAGCGTCGGACGAGCAACTACTACTTCTAATTTTACTCCGGCCTTGTGCGACTCCACCAAGTATAACATTGTCGCGTTAATTCACATCTTGCCTTTGTTGTTTTGTATTAATAATCTCTTTTTGTAATCTCACTTAACTCTCAACTTGTCTACAATAGTCTCAATAAACCTATTTAGTGTGTAGACATTTTATCTCTTAATTTGAACTACCTGTAATCCCTTAATTGGCATTATAGGAACGTAAGACGTCCGCAGAACTTAACAACACACCAAGTTCACACACGTACGTGCAATTGCGGACGCACAAAGAGTATAAATATATTATAAAGATAAAACGAGAGTATTAAGTCAAATATTAGAGTAAGTTTGTATACTTTCAGTTTCAAAAATATTAACTAGCAATTATATCTCAGTCCTAAGCACAGGCAATTGGATTGCATGTGTATGTACAATTTTCTCTACTTTGGTTATGATAAATTTCCTGACAATATCCTGTTTAGATAGGAAATTCGGATAACTAGTTTTGCTCGGCCGTTTTGCTTCTATCGCCAATCAGTGGGTTGAAGAAATATTATTATTATGCCCCTTTCGGGTCTTTGGACTTTTTTATACCGCCCACGAATAGGGTTTCCTTTGACTGCAGATCACTGTCATCAAAGTGTGAATTCGAGCTAAAAAGAGCAACACTAAGAGTTGGAATGGCCTCATGTAGTATACAGCGATGAATCGCGATTCTATCTAGGTAAGCACGATGATCTTAGTTAGAAAGATAAGATATTTCGGAAATCCTGTTGTTCCTCTTCTGGTGATATTCTGAGGTTTAGTGGTTTTGTTAAGATTTCTTAAACAGTAGAATCTTAATCTACTTTGTCGTAATTGTGCTGACCGTAGGCCATCTGGGCATGAACAAAGCTCTGGAGAGCGGTAATAAATGCAACATTCTTGTTATGGATTATTTTAGTAACTGTCCGACAGTATATGCCATACGCTATAATACCCTATTATTTTTCAGAAGGTTTGGTGTACCTTTGAGCCCAACATAGTACAGAAGGTATGTGAGATGTTGGGCATTAAGAAAACGAGAACTACACCCTTGCATTTGCAACGGGACGAGATGATGGAAAGATTCAACAGGACCTTGGGATGAGCTTATTCCCCTATTTCTGTTGGTCTATCGCGCGCAGTCATACCCATCAGGCCAGGACTGGCTCCTGCCAAAGTACTATTTGGGAAACAGCAGAGATTACCTTGTGATTTGGGTTTCAGCTCTTGAGGGAAATCGTCCCTCGAGGTTAACAATTATACCACCCTACATCGACAAAGCAACACGAACTATCCCGGTCGCAGATGTGGGCAAGCAGCAATCGAATGAAGACACTGTAGTATCTCAAGGAAAATTTAATACTCCTTTCAATAGAGAGAACTAAAGTCTGGCTATACAACCCCTAGAAGAGTAAGGGCAAATCTAGAGAACTCACATCATATAAAGCAGATAAAATGATCAAATACCTGGTTTATCGCATTCACAGGGAAGCAAGTGCCAAGGATGAAATTGAATTCTATCTCTAATTGCGGCAAAACTTGCACGTTCCAATATTTCGTGGATTCTTCTGCCCATGTATGGCTGACGGAACCTTAAACCTTTTGGAATAATTTTTTTTTGATTTTAATGATCTTTGGAATTTCTTGTGCACCCTGTATATTTAAAATCAAAGAAATTCCATAGTAACGTAAACATATTTGTCAAAATAATTGTCATATATTTCAATTTTACTTTATAAATTTATATCCATTGAAAACGAAATCCGACAGGATTTTGAAACGTTTGGTTTTAAAATATACACAAGTTTGAACTCTGATGTGGTATTATTCCCAAGAAAATCTAAAATAAACTAGGAGATGCCACAAATAACATTCAGAAAACAATTAGAAATCAGCCATGGGACTGTAGTAACTAAAGCATTTAGAGATTTAGAAGTGTTATGTAAGAAGCTTGCCCGGACCAAAAATAGCGTGACATTCTTGTGCAGATGTCGGCAGATGAAAATTATTCCAAAAGGTTTAAAGTTCCGTCAGCCATACATGGGCAGAAGAATCCACGAAATATTGGAACGTGCAAGTTTTGCCGCAATTAGAGATAGAATTCAATTTCATCGATATAATAAGTTTAAATTAGAAAAAGATATAGGGTATGTACAGAACTTCCTTTTTTATCAAATACCAGAAAATGAGTTTAACAGAATTATAAACAGTACTCTCGCTAGTTATAACAGAGAATTTATATTACAAAAACGAAGACATTTACACAAATTCAATCAACTTCTCTTAAATAAAAACATATCAACAAATACTACTCGAGACAAGAATTTTATTTTAACAAAAACTGTTATTAATCTTTCTGACAAACAACTAAACATTTCTGAAACTTCAGTTTTACAAAAAGGCCTTAATTTTGCAATTACCCCGAAAACAGTTCCTAAATTTGACGTTATTAGTGCTATTGAACAAACCGCAAATAAATTAAATTCAAGTGACGCTGAAGAATACAGGTTTAGAGCGAAAATTGAACTAGAAAAACCTTTAAGAATCAAAAATAATCTTTCTAAAAATGAATTACATTCAGTTAAAGAATTAAGAAATGATAATTCAATCAAAATTTTACCTGCAGACAAAGGCAATGCAACAGTGATTTTGAATAAAAATGACTATGATGACAAAATTATGAACATAATTAATCAAGGACAATACACTAAACTAAACAAAGACCCGACAAGTTCAGTAGAAAGCAAAATATACCGTTTACTCTACAGTCACAAACACGAATTTACAGACCAAGAACGCAAAACTCTCACTCCACATTATACTAAACCTCCACACTTCTATGGCTTACCAAAAATTCATAAACCCAACATCCCTTTGAGACCAATTGTCAGTTCCATAAATTCTCCATGTAATGAACTTTCAAAATTTTTGCTGAAAATTATTTCTCCACTTACAGGTAATACAATTTCTCATCTTAAAAACAGTGCAGATTTCTTAGAAAAATTGTCTCATATACAATACATTTACACTAGCAAGTTTTGACATAGTAAACTTATATAACAATGTTCCCGTAGCTAAAACACTTCCTATAGTAAAAGAATTATTGGAACATGACTATTCACTTCATCAACGAACTCGTTTATCTATTAACACAATAATGGAATTAGTCACTTTCTGTACGAAAACAACTTACTTTCAGTTAAACGATGATTTCTGCCAACAAGATTTTGGCATGGCTATGGGTTCTTGTCTGTCCCCTGCCTTAAGTAACATCTTCATGGACAAATTTGAAGAACAAATGATTTTTTCAAAAGAAAATAAACCGTTAGTGTGGTGGCGTTATGTTGACGACATATTCATTATTTGGGAACAAAATCTGGAAAATTTACAGGAATTATTAACCGACATAAACAACAAAGAACCAACCATAAAATTTACATTAGAAATCGAACAAAATAACAAACTACCTTTTTTGGACATTTTAATAACAAAAACACAATCTTCATTTGAAACAGAAGTTTACAGAAAACCAACTCACACTAACAGATATCTCAATTTTAACTCGAACAATCCAAATACGGTAAAAAGAGGTGTTATTAAATCTTTATATGACAGAGCAAAGACTAACTGCTCAGATACTACTAAATTCAACAAAGAAAAATCATTTATACAAAATGTTCTAACTGCAAACAATTACCCTCAAAAATTTATTAACAAAGAGTTAAATAAAATTGAGCACAATACAACTGACAACCAACAACAGACTTCACCTAACAATACTGACAACCAGGAAAACCACATTATAACAACAACAATACCATATATACAGGGCCTGTCAGAGAGATTGAGAAGAGTAGGCAACAAATTTAACATCAAAACTACATTTAAAACAACAAATACGCTTAAATCTATTATAACAAAAACAAAACCAAAAAACGCTACACAAAACTCAAAAAATTGCATTTATAAGATTCCTTGTGAATGTAATAAGTTTTATATTGGAGAAACCTCTAGACCTCTTAATGTTCGAATAAATGAACATCAAAATTACATAAAGAAACGTCAGTTCGAAAAATCAAAAATTTGTGAACATGCTTGGGACCAAGGCCATAAAATACAATTTCAAAACACAACAATATTACACAAAGAAGAACACTGCACAAAACGAAAATTAAAAGAATCTGCCTTAATTCTGTTAAATGAGAACGACTGCATCGCTTCTACTTCCGTATATTTCAGTCATGTCTGGTTGCCGATAATTAAAGATGAAATTAACAATGGGCATATCCTTTTGAACAACCCTATATCGGGATAGTTCATGAGGTTTTTCCTAGGTTTTCCCTTATGACTTTAATGGGATCACTGAATTATCAGAATTCTTTGATCGCATTTTTTGGCAAATGCACTATCTTAAAAAGAAAGTCGTCCCTAGGAACGCCAAAATAAATTCTGAAGACAATTTTTCAAGTTCTTCCAACTTGAAAATTTTTTTTTTTTTTTTGATTTTAATGATCTTTGGAATTTCTTGTGCACCCTGTATATTTAAAATCAAAGAAATTCCATAGTAACGTAAACATATTTGTCAAAATAATTGTCATATATTTCAATTTTACTTTATAAATTTATATCCATTGAAAACGAAATCCGACAGGATTTTGAAACGTTTGGTTTTAAAATATACACAAGTTTGAACTCTGATGTGGTATTATTCCCAAGAAAATCTAAAATAAAAAAAGGTTCGCATTGAACAAAATCAACTTGAACTTGAAATGACTATGAATGTAGATCATGATAAAATTAAGATCAAGGTTAAGAACATGAACGGACGCCGAATACCGCGCCCCCTACTGATTGACAAAGAAAAATAGGAGTTCTCGTTTGATAAAAAGGCATTTGACCTTGGTATCAGTCAAGGTCATGAACGAGGTCAGGGTCAAGGTCATTCTTGACGTAAACTTTTCCACTCTTTCTGTATCCGGAAGGTCAAGGTAATGGTCCAGGTCAAAATCATGGCAACCGTTAGATAGCCAGGGAAAAGTGATAAAACTTTTTTATTTATTATTTCGAGTACGGGAGAGTACCTCAGATGGTCAATAGTGGCTTGACTTATTGTTGTAATATTTGACGAAAGTGTTAGTCTAAGAAAAGTAGGCTAGATTTAGAATTTTTGGGGTGGAAATACAGACGATTATTTTCGGTGGAAAAATTGTTTTGAAACCCACAGAAAATTTATAATGATAGTTTAACTACCGGTCGCTAGAGGACATCAATATTTTCCTTATAATGTAACAAAAAAACAAATCTCAATAATTTTCAGATAAATAAACCATGGCGGCCACTAAATATCTTACCAGTCCCGTAATTTTTATTGAATTACGGTACCCAGTAATTTTTCAGTTTATTTTCATAATATTGTCGTAAATTCGTTCGACCCATTTAGATAAAATCCAAATTATGACAGTAAGTAAAACCCCCAAACGCCGCCGAATTTTAATTAAGCGATTAGTTACAAATAATCAAGATTTCGCCTACAACCATCCAACAGTCCGACACCTTCCCACCGCTTGCTTGGATTCATTCGTCGACAAACTTCACACCTTCTGGCGTACAGTTCCTGCCGCGAGAAAACCGTTCAAGAGAAAACAAATTCGCCGAGCCCAATAAATCACGTGAAATTATTTAGCGTTTCACGGACAATTTATTCCGCATCTAAGTACAAGTTTCTTTTGAAAAATTGCTTCAAATTATACGTAATAACTAAGAAAAGTGCCAAAATATCGGGCAGAATTTAATACACCGAGCGAGACGGTAATTTTCTTCTCGCGCGAGTTGAGAAAAATTACTCGACCCTGAAGTCAAATTGGCTTTTAAGATTACCAAACGGATCTGGTGTTATAAAAGGTGTTTGGGCGATTATTGTAAAGCTGCGAGTCGGCTGTAATGAGTCGAAAATTCAAGCAGATATCGATCAAGTTTGGGTACTTTTAATGGACCGATATCGAATGGAAATCCTTCAGAAACTTTAATTCAGTTCATTTACCCTGAAGTAGCTTTAAAGTATTTGAAAACTACGAGAAATGAATGAAAAAAATAGAACAAAGGTTATTTTTGACCGAATTTAATTTGCTTGTTCTTCCTATATATGTTTTTTTTATTTTGTGTGTTCAACGATTACTCGAAACCGGCTCAAAGGACCCCGCACAAATCATATGGCTTTGGCTCCCCGGTCAAATTGGCTGCAATTTTGGTATGTTGTACTCCGTGACGTCCTGATCATGGGCACAAAGTCTAAAAATGGACAGTTTTAGAGATATCAGGGTCATAATGAACAAAAATAGAGAATGTTCGGACTCTCCAAGATTCATATTAACTTGAAAATTATAAACTACAAGATAAAAAAATCTGGATCATTAAATCATAAGTTATGTATAGCATGGAACCTTTGATCATAACCTTGCAAGTAACCTTCAAGGTCAAACTGATTTTCAAGATAAGTTTGCCTAATTTTTTATAACAATAGTAATGTGTCACAGAATTCTTAACGAATTAATAACTTACGAATCAGAAGATGTAAAACTCATGATCCGGAAACTAAATGGTTAACTGCTATGCAGTCCGTTGTTGACCTAAATCCGTATTATTTCGTTAAAAATTTTCTGAATCTTGCCTAGTGTTATAAATATTACGTAATCTTATCTTGAAAATCATCTTGATCTTGAAATAACCTTGAAGGTTATTTGCAAGGTCATGACCAAACTTTCACTGACATTAACTATGACTTAGTTACCCAGAATTTTTTAGCGAGCAGTTCATACTTTTCTAGTTAATATGATTCTTGGATAGTCCGAAAATTGTCTATTGTTGTTCATTATGACCCTGATATCTCAAAAACTGTCCATTTTTGAACTTTGTGCCTATAGTAACTTTTGATCAGGAGGTAATGAAGTACAACATACTAAAATTGCAGTCTTTTGGACCGGAAAGCCCAACCCATGAAATTTGTGCGGTGTTCTTTTAACTAACTTAAAAAGAAGGAGGTTCTCAATTCGTCTGTACCTACCGATGTTAAACCGACTCCTATTTTTATGTTTGTTCAGCGATGACTCGGAAACGGCTCAAGGAATTTCGACCGTTTATACTGGATCCTGTTTCGGAGGATAGAGAAGTGGTCTCGTATTTTTTTCATTAACATAGTGTGTACCGTTTCTTAGAAAATGCGGAAAACCTTTTCTTATATATGTTTTGGTGGAGTCGCCGGTATTAAAAATATGAAAAATAAATGATTCGAAACATCGGATTAATTTAAATGAAATTAGTTTAGTTCCGGGAGATCCTGAAGTAGTCCCATATTTTTTTCAATAAGATAGCTTGTACCTTATCTTAGAAAATTGGGAAAAAGTTTGAAAGACTTTCTTATACAGTAAAAATTTGGTGGAGTCGCTGATATTAAAATTTAACTGTTCGTGTAAATTGCTAATAAATTGAACTAATCTAAATATATGTCAGTTAATATGTATGTACAGTGTGTATTCAAAAATCAAACGATTTCTTTTTATTAATTATTTTAATAGAGAAATTTATTCTCCACAAACAGATTTGCATTGTCTACAATGTAAACAGTAATCATTCCATGTCACTTTTTTAACTGTAGACCAGGTTTGTCATCAAAGAGAAATTTTGATTACAAATTAAAGTATCTTCATGTTTGTTAAGATTTAAAACTGTTATCAAATTGAAGTAATTAGAATTAAAATCTGCATCTACCATTACATTAAAAATTGTATATTACGTATTTCTGTAACATTTCCAACTATATACTAGATTTCAAAAAATATATCAATTTTGTTTAAAAGTTTTTTTTCTATAATATCTCAAATTGTAATGAAACAGAGCTTATTAGAATTGCAAACTGCGTCCAATTGTGCTGTGTTATTAAAAATTGTAATAAATTGAAATTTGATTGGAAATAAATCAAAATATATACACGGTGTGTCTTCATAAATTGAATTCCAAGGGAAAAGGTTCTTATCAATATTATTTAGAGAATAAGTTATTATTCATAAAAATATTTGCATGGTCGGAAATGTATACTGTAATCATTACATGCCACTTATTCAACTGTATACGGTTTGTCAGCAAATATGAATTTTGCTTAATAGTAAAATACCTTTATTTTTCAGAATATATAAATTTCTTATCAGGGGTAATAATAATTATATTATAAAGTGCATCTAGTTATTCCAAATCACTAAAAATTGTATAATAGATCTTCAAGTTACTTTTCCATATTATATACTAGGTTTAATAAAGAATTTAAATTTTGTTTAAGTTAAATTGGTACCTTTATTTTTAGTAAAACATCAAACATCACAATAATAAATGATTTGGTCAAGTGCGAGTTGGACTCGCATACCTTGGGTTCCGTACCACCTTCAAGATTCGAATATTCCAGTTTCAGACAAGCAGGAAATGAGTGCATTTTCTTATACTTACCCTTATATCTTTTAAAGGAAGCGTTTTAAATTTATAAAAAATATACACTTTGATTTTCCACACATAGACTTTTTATTTTATCTGCTTTACGATTCGCTTGATTTTTATCACAATACATATGTATATAATTTTCTAATTTGGCCCCCAAAAAGTAACATTAGAGTTTTATTTTAATAATAAACTTTCAGGTTTTATTTTAATAATAAACTTTCAGAAATGCCTTTTATAATCTACTGTCTGAGTTATGAGGCTCTGTAGATTGGAAGAAAAACGGCAAAATAGGTCAAAGTTTAAATTATAAATTATTAAATCTGTTATTCAACTTATTTAAAAATATAAATAAAATATATTTTTCAAATTTTAAATAGTGTAGTTTCTAACGTTGGAATTAAGTCGATGTTTAATATTTTTAATATCTTTTATACAAATAATTTAAAAATATGATATATTTGTAATTCACATAATGAGCCTTTTATCTGATATATTACATGATGCGTTTGAAAATTGAATCTTTATTTTCCATTTAATTGTATAATTTGTCCCTAAAATTACTATGGAGGTTTTCTAATAATTTATTTTCCGTTTAATTCTATTATTTGGAGGCCAAATAATAAAAGTAGGTATTTTTTTCATATTTTTTCCTAAAAACAAAAAAAATGAGGTCTTAGAGTAATTTTCTTCAAATATTTTTTTAATATATTTTAAAATATTCATTTAAAAAAAATGAAAAATATATTTGTACCTATTCGTCATAATGAGCCCTGGGATTTGATATATTACATGACCCGTTAGAAACAATTATAATTTTTTATTTTCCATTTAATTCTATAATTTGCCCCCCAAAATGAATATTAGAGGTTTTTTCTTATTTTTCCAGTAAAGTTCAGGTGAGGGACTAACTTCCAGTTTTTCAAAATTTTTCAGCTCATGGTTTCGGCGATAAGGGGGAATGTGTAAAATTTTTTATATTTTTGTTAATATCTTTTAATTAATTTATTTTAAAAATATGAAAAAAATATATTTGTTTTCGTCATAATGAGCCCTTTCATTTGATATATAACATGATGGGTTAGAAACTATTTTATATTTTCCATTTAATTCTGTAATTGGCCCCTCAAAATTAAAAGTAGAGGTTTCTCCTTATTTTTCCAGTAAACTTCTGGTCAGAACCTATAAATCTATTTTTTTTCAAAACTTTACGTTTTATAGTTTCGGAGATAAGGGGGAATATCTTTTAAAATATTTTTTTTAATATGAACAAAATATATTTGTGTTCCTCAGAATGAGACCTTTCATTTGATATATTACATGATGCGTTTGAAAAGTTTTTTATTTTTAAAATTTTATTTAATTCTATAATTTGCCCCCCAAAATTAACATTAATGGTTTCTCCTTAATTTTCCTGTAAAGTTCGAGCAACGCTCTATATTTCCTATTTTTTTCAAAATTTTAGGCTCAGTAGTTTCGGAGATCAGGGGGGGAACGGTCGATTTTTTTAGTTTTTCCCTACAGAAATACCCCTAAAATTAAATTTTTTTCTTTTACTCAACCTCTTCCGTCCAGTAGTTTAGGAGAAAATGGCTGTGATGTGACAGAGGCAGAAATCCTGAGTGATATTATAAGGGTATCCGTATATTGTATATACTGAACCCTAAAAATGTACAAATTTGTCAAAATTATTTTGTCAAAAACCTAACATTTGAAAATTTTGTAAAATCTAAAATGTCAAAAATTTTAAAAACACGAATATCTCAACATGTACACATTTCGTAAATGTTAAAAATGTCAAAAATGTCAATAGTGTCAATAACCTCAAAAAAGTAGATAAAAATTGTCAAAAATGTCAAAACTGACAAACAAAACTTGTCAAAAAGCATGAAATGAATAACGCCAAAATGAAAATATTAAATGTCAAAACCTAAGACACGTCACATATGCCAGATTCATGACATTACCAAGTTAAAATTATTCAAGATAAATTCGTCAAATACTACTATTTATGTACCCCCTGACGAAACCGGGCGGGTCAGAGAGTTATCTTAATATATTACCTTTAACATTCCCTAGCTTTATTTTGCCATCTTTTATAATTAACTTCTTCAATGTTCACCTTATTTCTACCCAATCTAATCATATTCATATCCAAAAGTGTGTAATTTCGTCAAATTCAAACTTAATTATGCTCCAAAATAAATGTTCTAGCACCCTCCCTACACATTTATCCAACAAAAACTGCCTGTTCCTTGATAAGTCACCAGCAATGGCAAGTCATTACGTATTCAATGCCACAACCTAGGCTGGCAGTGTGTCTCCTACCAAAGCAACACAAGTTGAAATAATGTAAGAAACATCTCGTGTGCCGCGCCAGAAGACCGGCTCGTTAAACTCGACTCGTTCTCTATGCGCTAGATGTCGCCCGCTAACAAATTATTCTGCCTAATTAGGGGAAGACACGTTTCGGCGGTGGGTGTTGCGTCATCGTTGCTGTTTTGTCAGGCTATGCCTTCTTGATATATCGAAGCTGATGAGGCGTGTGATAGAGTCACACTTTAATTATGGAAAGCTAGAATGAAACATTTTTATATTTTTCGTTTAACTGAAAATATACGTGCTTCGTTCGTCATTATGGTACCGTATCTTTCGAAAAATATGTCACAATCACGAAATAATTAATAATTACATAGCTAAATAAAAAAATATAAAGTATTGTTTGCAGCCTGGCACTTTTGTAAAATCAAAATTGGAGAGAAAATATTGTTTTCTTCCTTCTTACAAGAGTCCTTAGCTAACGGCTGTGGTCTTGAACGAAAGGCCTTACTGACTAAACAGGGTGGCACAATATAGAGAGGTTGGAATATTGTGGCTATACTAAAAAATTTGGTCAAGTGCGAGTTGGACTCGCATACTAAGGGTTCCGTACGACCTTAAAGATTTTAATATTCCAAGCAGGGAATGAGTGCATTTTCTTATATTTGCCCTAATATCTTTTAAAGGAAGCGTTTTAAATTTATAGAAAGTATACACTTTCATTTTCCACACATACACTTTTTATTTTATCTGCTTCAGGATTCGCTTGATTTTTATAAGAATACATATGTATTTAATTTTCTAATTAGGCCCCCAAAAATTAACATTAGAGTTTTATTTTACTAAGAAACTTTCACGGAAGCCTTTTATAATCTGCTATCTGAAATTTAAATAGTGTAGTTTCTAAAGTGGGAATTAAGTCGATGTTTAATATTTTTGTTAATAAACAACAACAAATGATTTAAAAATATGGTATATTTGTAATTCAGATAATGAGCCTTTTATTTGATATGATGCGTTTGAAAATTGAATTTTTATTTTCCACTTAATTGTATAATTTGTCTCTAAAATTACTATGGGGGCTTTCTAATAATTTTTCTTATAAATTTCAAGTGAGCACCAGTACACATAATTATTTTCAAAATTTTAGGTAGTATGGTTTCGGAAATAAAGCGAGAAATGAGAATTTTTTATATCGTTATCTCAATATCTTTCAAACAATTAGTTTAAAAAATATGAAAAATATGTATTTGTATTCCTCATAATAAACCCTTTCGTTTGATATATTGCATAATGCGTTAAACAATGTTGTTTATTTTCCGTTTAATTCTATAATTTGGCCCCCAATATTAATATTAAGGATTTCTTCGTATTTTTCATGTAAACAAAAAAAAATAGGTTTTATAGTTTGGGGAATAAAGGGGGAAATGGGTAATTTTTTAAATATATTTTTTTAATTATTTTAAAATAGTTATTAAAAAATAAAAAAATATATTAGTATTCCTCATAATGAGCCGTTTGATTTGATATATTACTTGATCCGTTAGAAGCAATTATAATTTTTTATTTTCCATTTAATTCTATAATTTGCCCCCCAAAATGAATATATTATTTTTAAAGTTTAGATGAGGCGCTATACCCAATTTTTTTTCAAAATTTTACAGCTTATTGTCTCAGAGATAAGGGGGGGGGGAGGGTGAATGGATAATTTTTTATATTTTTGTTAATATCTTTTATTTAATTTATTTTAAAAATATGGAAAAAATATATTTGTTTTCCCCATAATGAGCCCTTTCATTTCATTTTCCATTTAATTCTGTAATTTGCCCCACAAAATCAAAAGTAGAGGTTTCTCTTTATTTGTCCAGTAAACTTCAGATCAGACCCTATACCTCTAATTTTTTTTCAAAACTTCACGTTTTATAGTTTCGGAGATGGGTAAAATTTGGTATATTTTCGTTAATATCTTTTTAATTATTTTTTTTAAATATGAAAAATATATATTTTTGTTCCTCAGAATGGGACCTTTCATTTGATATATTACATGATGAGTTTGAAAAAATTTTTATTTTTAAATTTTTATTTAATTCTATAATTTGCCCCCCAAAATTAATATTTATGGTTTCTCCTTATTTTTCCTGTAAAGTTCGGGCAACGATCTATATTTCTTTTTTTTTCAAAATTTTAGGCTGAGTAGTTTCAGAGATCAGGGGGGAAATGGTGGGATTATTTTAGTTTTTCCCCCCAGAAGTACCTCTAAAATCAAAATTTCTTCATTTACGCTATGTACTCCTGATCGGGTAACGAAACTATATAATGATACCAAATTTCAACTTATTCCGTCAATTAGTCTAGGAGAAAATTGCTGTGATGTGACAGAGCCAGAAATCCGGAGTGATATTATAAGGGTATTGTATATACGGAACCCTAAAAACTGACAAATTTGACAAGTTGTGAGTGATGCACACTGAAAGTAATTTCAACGGAATTCTGAAACATGTGCAGGGTGATCCACATTGAAGTTGCATATGTTATACAACGTAACACTCTGGAAATTATTGTATATTTTAATTGACGTTATACATCATACAAGTCACCTAAAACGCACTGTTAGGAGGTTATTCCAAACATTGTCAAACTGCTGACGTCTAGAAAGAGTTGAATATCAGAATTGCCCAGTAATTGGGATACACTATTGATCCCAATTCATATTGCCGATAGCATGAATATCAATATTGAACTAGTTCTCATTATTGTGCCAGATATCGTCACTCCAAGTTGGAAGTTTCGCCAGAACACCGGCTTCATACAGAGGAAGTCAACAGTTGGTCAAATATTCGCAACAACTACAAAAACACGGTCAGTAAAAAAGAGATGTCCACCAGATGATTGTTAACTTTAGAAGCCATATGATTCAACAGCCATGACAAACCTGGGCTTTTAAATATTTGGAATACATCATCACAATTCATAATTTAATTGAAATTGATGTCGCAGCAATGATAATTTCAGGGCTTTTTCACCATGTAACATCTGGTCAGGTCTAAACTTTCAACATAACATATTAAGACCAGTTGCTACGTATTTTAATGAGACTAGGAAAAAAGTAAATAAACTAGTAGTTTGGAATAGATACTACGGATTGCCTATGGTTCTTGTCAGAGTGATAATACCAACGACGTAAATACAACCAGGATCTAGAAGACCAGCAGAGCTGTAGGAGAAGGAAAACATCTCAAGGTACATTAAGACCCATCGACTGAGATGGTCAGGGCATCTTGTGAGAAGTGGATATCAGCGTCTCATTGATGCTGTATCTAGTGTGAAATTCCCTTATTTTTCTAACCATATGAGACTATCAGTATGTGTCACTAATACTTTTTTTCTAATTTGTAATACCTTATTACTATGGAGTTTTTCCAATCCACATGGAACACAAACAGTAGGCTTTACAATAAAGCTTATTAAATAAATAGTTCATTACAACATAACTTTAAGGTAAATGTTCAAGGACCCCCTTATTGAACACATATATGAATTCTTCAGGACAAAGAACATTTCTTGGGTAATAGTTGTGAAAGCATTCATTACTCTCATTTTCATATTTTCAGCTGTCCTTGCTTCTGTAAAATAAAATCCTATTTTAGATTCAATACACTGACTGTTGTCTTACTGATGTGTATAACATCCAAGTATTTCACTTTAGAACTTGTCATTCAAGTTCTAAATATGTGGATATATATTTGTATATATATTTACTTATGTGTTTTTATATAAAACACTCGAACCATCTGTCAAGAGTATGGTATATGTTATAGCATAGTATGCCTTCATATACTTAAATTACTCAATAGACAGTAGATGTCACCGACATCTATTAGGTTCAATACACTGACTGTCAAAATAAGTCCATTGCAATTAAAAAATATTCCCATCTGATGAGCTTTGTTTGAGCTAAACAAAAAAACATGTACATTATTACAGTTGGTGATTTTTCATATGTATTCAGTTAATTATATTTCCGATATTAAAAAAGAAAATATCGTTTTTTGCAGCAAATTCTGTACACAATTTGCATTTTCATATCGTAAAATTAATCTGAAAACAATTAAATCCAGCGGAAAATTGAATATTTTCCGACAAAATTACTGGATATACTGGAAAACATTCATTATAAACGGTCAGTTTTCTAGAAGCTGAATAAATTTCGCAGCGACGAAGAAAATGATTAATTATTTTTGTGTAATAGGTTTCCCAAGTTAAGATTGCCATGTAATTAGCTCTTTGTAATTTGTAGCATGCCATGTAGTTCGGGATTATATAAATTCGACCGGACTTTATAATTAGCTCGATACAAGAAATTCCATCTTTTTTTTTGCAAGAGACTGATTATTTAAAAATAGTATGGTAGAACATTTTAAATTTAGTAGCTAATCTGGTACGTAACACAACTTCTAGGCGTTAATAATGGCGATAACTGAAAACAATTTTTTTCACTTGCTGGTCCAAAACATTTTTTGTACGTACAAAAGAATGACACCTCGAAAGGGGGTATTCAATATCTGTGACAGATGAAGTAACCTGAAAATTTTATCGTGACATTCTGTCATAGGATTTACGGGAGAACAGCAATTACACGGAACGGCTCCAGATTCGGAACTTTTGTGTGCTTGTTTCCCAGAAAATCCTAGATATCGATCTTATCGCGTCTATAAAAACGGTCAATATTGATAGTAATACAAATTATATTATGATATATGTAAAGGAATACCAGAAATATGTGCGTTAACACGTATTTCTACAGTGTTGTCTTAACTGACATTTAAGCGATTGAACTATTAAAAAAATAGCTTATTTTCATTAGGGGGAAGAGATCGACAAATAAATTTTAAATGTTGTTTCTTTATTTTACAGGTAATGTTTGTAACGTTATGATAATGCAATTAGTGTTTTATTAATATGAAAGTTAAAATAAAACTCTTAATTTTACAGAGAAACACATGGTTTAATTCGTCATCATAAACTCCTGAAAAGAGAGGAAATACAGAAATTGAGTTATTATATATACTCTTCTGCCAAAAAAATTAAAAGCAGATGAAAAATTTTGGAGTAGGTCGGTATTTGATTATTAAAGTATTCCCTATTACATAAGAAGAAAAATGTGATTGATGACTTTCACTAATGTTTTTAACAAAATTCAATATTTATGATACACAATTTTACATAGGAGTAAAAATTGATCAGAGCAATCTTTTCCTAATGTAAATAGAAACAACATTTATCATTTTGTGAAAAATCAGTAGAACATGGGGAGGTTGGTGAATTTTTATAAAAAATATTCGAGAACCAAAGATTATATAGACACGAGATTTAAGACATTAATTCTATAAATTAAAATTTATGCCATCCAACGTTTTATTTAAATTATATTACTGAATACGAAGGATGAGCGGAAGTTTTTTATTATTTGAAAAGAAAATAATTTTTTCTGAAACAAAAATTGATTTAAACGTGAATAATGGTGTGAATTCTACTCAAATGATAAGCACAGAGTTGCTATATTGTTGAATTCCCGAAACTATCACAAATGTCAAAGAGTCAAAAATGTTAACATGTCAAAAAATGTCAAAAATATTAAGTGTCAAATATGTAAAAAATGTCAAAATGTCAAATATCAAAATGTCAAAATTTCAATATCAAAAAATTTCATAAAATGTCAAAAGTGTCAATAATGTCAAAAATGTGAATAATGTCAAAAATTTCAAAAATGTCAAAAATTTCAAAAATGTCATAAACGTCAAAAATGTCAAAAATGACAAAATTGCCAAAATGTGAAAAATGACAAAAATCTCAAAAAATGTCGAAATTGGTAAATTTGTAAAAATGACAAAAATTTCAAAAATGTTTTACATGTAAATTGTCATAAATTTCAAAAATGCCAAAAATTTCAAAAATGTCAAAAACGTCAAAAATGGCAAAATTGTCAAAATGTGAAAAATGACAAAAATCTCAAAAATGTTTTAAATGTAAAATGTCAAAGATGTAAAAAATGTCAAAAATGTCAAAAATGTCAAAAATGCCAAAAAAGTTCTATTATGGTAAAATTGTAAAAATGACTAATACGTTAAAAATTTAAAAAATTTTATAAATGTAAAACGTCAAAACTCAACAATGCCTAAAAAATATGTTGAAAATGTCAAAATTGACATAAATGCCATAAATATCACAAATGTAAATAGTGTTAAAAATGCCAAAAAATTCAAAAACTTCAATAGTCTCGAAAATTTCAAAAATGCCAAAAACATTAAAAACGCCAAAAAGATCAAAAATGCCAAAATGACTAGAATATCAAAAATTTCAAATTGTCAAACTTGTCCAAAATATCTAAAGATCCCAAAAAAGTAAAAAATGTTTAAAAACCCAAAAGGTCAAGAATGTCAAAAATGCCAAAAATGTCAAAAATGTCAAAAATACCAAAAATGGCAAAAAGTGTCAGTGTCAAGTGTCAAAAATGTCAAAAATTTCCAAAAATGTAAAAAAATATATTAGTGGAGAAGTTTACTACAGAAATTGCCCTCTCTCACTTTGCTGAAGGAAAATATTTATAGGAACGCAATACCCATTTACAGGCAAAAATAAGGAAATATGCTTGAGGAGTCCCTATGTTTATCTAATAAGTAATATTCAATCAATTATTGACATTTTGTAGGATAATGTAATTCTACATTTGTGTGACATTAATAATATTCAAAACTTTCCTGTGTGGAACTCCGGTTACGTTTATAAATTATGTCTTCTTTAACAAATATGGTACAATTGTTTCATAAATTGTATAATCGAGATTTTACGCGTCAATCAGTATCGACGTCTTTAAATGAGAAACGTTCAATTAATTAGAAATGTCACTTATAAACGTGCCGTTAGTTATTTTTTTAATAAATTACTTCGATTGTTAAAAATGCATTATACAAACTTTGCAGTGAAAACTCCATTGACATTCGTAAAAACAAAAAATGAAATTAATTTACTAAATGACATCCCAGACAGATTATATTAACGAATACAGCTGTTTGTCTCATATCTGTGCAATATCACATTTAATTATAGCTCTAAGTATGCTTCTTTTGCAGATGACAATATAATGGTATTGATAAATAAATGTTTGGTGATGGGTATCGGTATAAAATTTAACTCCAGAGAAGACAGCCTTATTAGGAGTGCTTAAAATTGTTTTAAAATATCTGCACTTTTAATTTGTTTCAATTATGTTCAGCACAAGGTTTACGCTAGGGACTAGGGCCAGTGCTGCAAATTTATAGGGGATGTAATTTAAAATACTTTGTTCTTTATTCAGAATGTAAGATTATAGTTTCCGCTGCCGACTCCATAAATTCGTAGACGCGAGATATAAGACCGACATCTAGGATTTTCGGACAAACTAGCACACAGAGGTTCCGAATTTGGAGCTGTTCCGTGTAATTGTTGTTGTTCCGTAACTCCTAGAACAAAATGTCACAATAAAATTCTGAGGTTACTTCACCTGTCAGAGATATTGAATATCCTCTTCGAGGTGCCGTTCTTTTGTACACTAGACAATATATATGATATATGTTGTTTCTGGTCCGGAACCTTATTTATGTATTTGGTACATTGCACTTAATTTGTAGACGCGAGATGTAAGACTGACATCTAGGATTTTCGGGGAGAACAGCAATTACACGGAACGGCTCTAGATTCGGAACCTCTGTGTGCTAGTTTTCCCGAAAATCCTAGATGTTGGTCTTACTTCTCGCGTCTACAAATTAACTGCTATGTATCAAATACATAAATAAGCGTTCGTGAGGACATTCTTTGTGAAAATCTCAACTGATGAAGGTTCCCGACCAGAAACAATATTTATCATGTATATTGTCTTGCGTATAAAAGAATAACTCCTCGAAGAGTGTATTCAATATCTCTGACGGGTAAAGTAACCTGAAAATTTTATTGTGATATTCTGTCCTAAGAGTTACCGGAGAACAGCAATTACACGGATCCGCTATATATTCGGAACCTGTGTGTGCTAGTTTCACCGAAAATCCTAGATGTAGGTCTTATATCTCGCGTCTACAAATTTACTGGCTATGTATCAAAATGGTGTTCGAGAGGATATTCTATTGTGGGAAGCGCAAATGATGAAGGTTCCCGACCAGAAACAATATTTATCATATATATTATCTTGCGTACAAAAGAACAACACCTCGAAGAGAGTATCTATAAATTTGGTTAGATTTCACGCGTTAAGAAAACGCCAGAAGCTTCGCATATTTTTTTACTGCATCTGCACACCTCTGCCGTTGCATGCTAGACGAAAATTTGCATTGAAACCTTTACCAGCAACCAGAGAGTCAGCTCACCACGAATCGGTTCAGGTACATACCTAATGAAATAGAGACCTTTGGAAATTCATACACGAGAAAAGAAGCTGAAGATTTTCGAGTTCAACTAAAGCAATTCTAAACAGCTTTTATGCATCTACATTGGCATTGTGTGTTGTCAAGATTTAATTATGATAGCACACAGCATCCGTATTCTGTAAGTCGTTAACGTTAAAAAATAACCATAGAATGCTAAATTATTGAATGTTTTATGACTTCAAATCGATCTTTGCGTTATGAGGAAGATTCACGTAACGTCAACCGCATGATGGCGCCACTGCATATAAGGGTACAATGGCCACCACATATACAATATTCTTATCTTAGAACATAAAATATTCAAAGATTCTTATGTATGGCGGCCATTGTAGCCTTATATGCAGTGGCGCCACCATGCGGTTGATGTTCCGTGAATCTTCCTTATAATGATATATGGTTTGTTCGAAGAGACTAGTTGACAACGTCCTGATAACATTTCAGCGAATCAGCGATCTCGACAGTTGGCTGTGCCATCCATCGATTCGTGGAGAATTTTTCTAACTGTTAGAATTATTGTCAACTGGTCTGTACGAACAAACCTATTACGTTCCGTTTCGTTTCGATCATAACGAGTTATAAAATACGGCCACAGTTGGTTGACCTATTGTTGATGTGATTAATAACTGTCATGAGCTTATGAAACTTTGCATGATATATATATATATATATATATATATATATATATATATATATATATGCGAGTTATTAGTTGGTATTAAATCTAACGAATTATACAGAAAAATTCAATAGTAATATTTATGATCTAAACAACCAGCAATCATTTCACAAGACCGGTTCCCTTTTCGCAAAGTTTGATTGCCAGAAACAAACCACTAAGCTTCCTTCAACAATATGTCACACGAAATCATTTCCACCCAAATTTTTACGAGACGGACCTTTCGTTTACTTAAGAAAGCAAAGATTGGTCACAGTACAAAAAAATGCAATATTTTATTTTACGACAGGTTTCCAGATTACATTGTATCTTGGATTTTATGGTCACATAAATCAGATGACCAAGTGATCCATATAAAAAAATATGTCGTGACCCTTCAGAAGAATGACTTTGTAAGGTACGAAAATAACTTGATTGAATGGATATGCTATATACCTACACCGGTTATTAAAGTTATCTGCCAACATATCAGTTCCATTATGAATATTGTTTTTGAATACCCGAGTGAGTTGTATTCGTTATTTGTGTGATAATTAATAGATGTAGGTGGCAGATGTAAGCAATGATTAATTGATCATTGTGGTACACAAATATCAAATCGATATTGAACTGTTTATGTTTCATTAAATAACTGACTGTTTCAGGTCATTTTTTTATTTGATTACAGTTGTTATATATCGAATCAAACCTTGGAATTGTGTGGTATTAGTTATGCTGAGTATTCGGGATTTCATCTAACTGAATTGCGTTCTTTCGTCGAAAGAATATATGAATTCTGTAAACGTTGATTTCGGGATAATGTGAAACATAAAATGTTTTGATAAGTGGGAACAAACAAGCAATATAATCGGGAGACAATTCTCACTTAATCGTCAGCATAAAAATTAAAATGTCAATACAATGTATATCCGGTCAATTTAGACATAACAAAAACTCCCAGATAAACATTCAGCAAGAGGAAAGGAAAGAAGAAGAAATCGAACAAGACATGACTGTTGAAGTAGACGTTGACGAGTATGAATCACATTAAAATATCAAAAAAAAAAAATTACAAAGTCAATATCCAATTTCAATATCCATTATGCATTTAAAAAGTATTGTTCCTGAAAATTACATTATAATACTTCGTGGAATTGGCCTACTGGGGAAATCAATTTAACAAAATCACGTCAAGGTGACATGGAAATATGTGTATATCATGTATAACGTGACTCTTACAATAGCGATATATCAGAAATGGTGATTGTTAGAAAAAAATCATTAAGACCATTTATGTAAACAATTTATAAGATTGGTCAACGATACTTTTTCGATAAAACTTACCGTTTTCGAAAAAAAATCCAAAAATCTCAAATTTTGAGCTTTGATTCCGAATATCTTTTGTAGCGCACATAGGATTGATTGGGACTTTTAAAATGTATCTCTATTTAATATAGGTGGAAGGAAATGTGGTCCAATAAGCTGATAGTTCCAAACCACACGTTTAAAGAAAATCGTTCCTGGTGGTGAGCTTCAACGATATCATGAGGATTTTCTTTCGCCCATATATAGTTGAGGTGGTTATTAACAATGACTTCCCTTGAAAAACAGTGCATGAACTCATTGTACATGATATGGTTCCTTTTATATGGAAATACCGCTATATGATCAACATATAGCTGTAAAGAAATTTTCCTAGTGCTGGTATCGGGTGGCTCATCGAATCAATTAAGTATCATCATGTTTTCTGGGTTTAAAGCTACTGCTTTTCGTAGCCAATGACAAAGTCATCCATACAGAGTGTGATAAGTGGGGCTACACGTGGAGGATATATCGCAGCATATCTTCTCCACGTTTCTGAGGAATTACCATTAGAGAGACTGCAAATGAAATGCATGTCAGCTATTTCCGTATTTGAATAAACCGCTATATTGGTGAAAATTCACGAGAAGTCACACACAACTATCACTGAGTGTCAGTAAAAATCAACGAGAGTAAATTAGCAACAATTAAGTTAGTGTAGTCAATACAAAGAATTAATATGAGAGCCGCCTACTAGATAAATAAATAATAGAAGGGTTGTTTGTTTCTATGGTACACATGAAATAGATCATTTTTTACAATTTCGTAAGAGATTCTTTTACAATACAAGAACAAGTGACCCCAGATGAAGTAGCAACTTGCAGATTTTCATGATCATTTCTGTGATCTTATTATGAAAATTGAACCTAATATCTCGAGGAAGTACATCTTAAATTCTTTCGCACTTATTCATTTACACCCTGTATATGGCTTATTTATTTCCGTTGAATGACTAAAAATGAAATTCACCGTTCTGTTTTCCTTAGGCTTGAAAGAAATCATTTTTTTGGTGGATAGAAGCATTGAATATTCTGTTTGTCGGTATTTAGCTTCCAAGTTTCAGATTTATTTTTCGGACAAGTTCCAGCAAGACCTCTATTATGCAAATTTCTGCAAAATTTTGTGAAATGATGTGTCGTAAACTTGCATACCTAATCGCATACCTAATCGCAGACAACATATATTTTTTCTTTATAATTTTCAATAATAATAAAATCGGGAATTAAATTTAAATAAACTTATAGATTGACTCATTTTTTTGACAAACTTCCTATTCAGTTGAAAAAACTAATATGTTCTCATTTGATTTTAGGATTCAAATTAAGAAGATCTTTATATGAAAGATAAGTTTGTTTTTTATTATTAATAATAATAAAATTTCCCATTATATGAGTCCAACTTAGTAAACATACTGTTTATACAATATAAATTGCGATGATATCAAGATCAGTTGTACACTTTGATAAGTTTAAACATAACATACTCTCATTTACACTAAAATGATTCAGTTATAGATACCTATTTAATTAAAATAAATTCCCATAATTTTTCATCAAAACAAAATTAAATGTTGATCACTCGATGACAATAGAACCCATACCATGAACCCATACATGACCACAAAACCACACACAGAAGTGACTTCTTGTCATTTTCTGGAAATTACGTTTTCTACGTCATGGTGAATTTCAACATGACTTTTCAATTTAAAATGGTTATAGTCATATGCGTTTACTACAAAATGAATTGGTGTTTCTTAAGAGAATTTAAATGAAATGATCATTAAAAATCATTGCCTTTTAGTCAAATACCCAGTTGTCTGTTTAGTACGATAATTTGCCCGAAACTAGAATTTGCGAATTCAAGTATTTCAATAATTATTCCTCGGTCTAATTTTTGAGTTTGATGAAGGTTTAAGGTCATTATCTATCTGCACACCTCGTTTAAATTTCTGTCTATTTCTATTTCCTTGATCAAAACCTTACAAATCTGCATTCTGATTTAAAATAATTTATATTAAAAAAATAACCGATTTCAGCTTAGTTTTGTGTATTCTTATCTCTCCCTCTTTCTCTAATTTGTATTTTTGTTTATATTTTCGACATAGTTTTTTAACTTGTTTATTTATTTTATTATTTGGACCACCTTGTATAAGTGTAACTCTAATTCACCCTATATTGCAACAACCCTGTATATGTTCCTGTGTATGGGTCACCTAATATAAATTATTTGTCTATCATTTCCTGGATCACCCTGTACAAATAAAATTCTACTCTACACGATGTTGAAACCACCCTGTAAAAGTATTAATCCTTTCCCCACTCTAGCCTGTCTATTGTTTAAATCACCCTCTATACGAATAATTTTACGTCCCCCCCATATGTCAAGTGTAAGCAATTACTTATGTTCCACGCTATATAACATTTCTTGAACAACTATAATTCCATTCCACCTTATATTTTAATCATCCTGTATCTGCAACTGCTTCTAAGATGTTTTGAACCCTCCACCCTATAATTCGAAGACACTTACTTACTTACTGCATATGTTTATTTAACAATTTTTTAAGGTTTTTTGATCCACTCTGTATAACTAAAGTTTCACTTCATTCTTATTTCAACTACCTTGTATACATTTATTCGTAAGATTTTTTGAACCCACCTGTCTAACTGTAATTTTACTTCGCCCTATATTTCAAATGCACACATTGCTACCTGCTTTCATTTCGATGCCCGGACGCACACATATACCACCGTATACGGTACAGAAAAGAAAAGATCGCTCACCTAAGAATTTTCCTTTTCGATATACTAATGGAATATTTTGTGGCAATTCACTCGACTGCAACTCCTATAAAATGAAAACCTCACATAAACCCTGTACGATATACTTGACATTTAAGCTAGATATTTATCATGAAAATGAAATGTTCAAATTGATTGAGCCCTTTTAGAGAAAACACTCTAGATTCACTGAAGTGTAGTCCCTTCTTTACTGTTTTTCTGCTTTTCTGGAAAAGCTTATAGAAACTTATATGGTACCCATATGTAAAATTCCTTAATACAATGCCGTTTAAATCAACCAAATTGCCCAGGCCGTTTTTGCATAATCACTGGGCATACATAAAAAAAACAAAAATAATTGATAATCTCGTCTTTTTTAGAAGTCGGTTAAAAATGACTATGCCTTCGTTTGAGTTCTGACAAAGAACGTTTTGATTTTATGTACTATATTTTTTGCCACTGCAGGATTTCTCGAAGAATCCACTTTAATAAAACTATCAATCAATCATTCTAGAGTTCATAAGCTATATTACACAAACGAAAAGTTCCTTGAAATGTTTGCTTAGTTCGCAAATATAAAGCTTTGATCACAACAATCCACTTTTTAAACAATTTTATCCTTATTGCTATTTAAAGATTTTGCAGGAAATCTTTACTGTGTATGCTTGTCAATTCGCAGAATTTCAAGCTGAACTATTAGAACACGTATCAGACCTTATTTCCCTCAGTAGTTGAATTGCTCGCAAAGTTTGCATTGAATCGAAAGCCTCAGTGCCTTTTTCAAACGCAGGAAATAGCGAGAAAACATATAACGATCCACTTATAGAAGTGTATCCTTCCTTATATCGTTATATTTCCCTGATCATCAAAATTCCCGCCGTGCCAGTTCTCTATTTGCGTTCCACTTCCTAGCGGAATAAGCACACGGATTCTCAATACAAATATCAATATACCGAGAAGAAAACTCCGGTGTTCAGGCAAAATGGAATTTATTGATAAAAATTTTCTTCGCATGTTGACAAAACGTTTCTTGAATAAATAAAAACCATTCTCAGAGATTTACGAGAAACACGAAATGGCTTGCACACAATATACTTGGGAACTTTTTATGTCGGCATAAATCTTGGGACATAAACTGTTAATGGGATTTTTTTGTGTATAAACGAATTGTGTAAAAAAAATTCGGGTAAACACTAAACGTTTTACTACACGCTATTAACTTTTGTTTTCGAGAAAATGGGGTTAAGTCATTTCCAAAACGAACAGACAATATAAATTACACTGTAAAGGAAATTGGTGATACAAATGGAAAAGTGCTTTCATGTCCATTGAAATAAATGCGAATCAGAACGATCTTGTGCTCTAAATGTTATTTGTGGCATATTCCTGATTATTTTTATGTGTTGTTGGGACATAACACCATCGAAACAAATATCGGTATGTTAACTTACGAATTAATTAACTCAAAAATTACATAAAGAAACGACAATTTGAGAAATTGAAAATTTGTGAACATGCTTAGAAACTACGCCATTAAAATACTATTTCACAATTCAACTATACTTCACAAAGAACAACACAACACAAAACCAAAACTAAATAGTCTGCGATAATTCTTTCGAAAGAAGACAAGTGTATCGCTTCTACTTCTGTAGAATGCAATCGTATCTGGTTACCGACAATTAGTATTGGCCATCTCCTTTTGCACAGTATCGGGATTGTTCATAAGGTTTTTCCTAGCTTTTCCCTTATAACGTTAATGGGATCACTGAAATAATTCTTTCATCACATTTCAGAGTAGAAGCCTCCTATGCAGTTTGAAAGAGTGACACTTGATGATTTCCAACGTATGTAGTCACGCAGTACATAAAACCGAAGTGAGAATCTCCATATTGGAGTTAATTAACTAACATTTACTCTGATTTAGATTTAATTTAGTTTGAAGTCATTTTACCATAGTTTTCAAATAACGACAAAAACTTTCAATTAATACTATTGCCTTCGCCAAAGGTTACTTACAAGGAAAAGTTTTTCCGATTTCTCAAAAAAAACTGTTTAGCCATATTATTGGAGAAAATATCGAACAAGTTCGGTATCCTTAACAAAATCCAGTTTAAATCCACATAATATATATATATATATATATATATATATATATATATATATATTCAAACGAATTGCGGGTAGCATCCAAAGACTAAATAAGTGTACTCTTTTTTATATGAGAGCTTTCGGAATTCTTTTATTCCTTCGTCATATAAAAAAGAGTACACTTATTTAGTCTTTGGCTGCTACCCGCATATCGTTTGAATACTAATTTTAACAGCCGTTACCATTATAATTAGATATATATATATATATATATATATATATATATATTATGTGGATTTAAACTGGATTTTGTTAAGGATACCGAACTTGTTCGATATTTTCTCCAATAATATATATATATATATATATATATATATATATATATATATATATATATATCGAAATAGAAATAAACAAACACAACAAAAAAATCAAAAATCAATAATATATGTATATAATATAATACTTGTTGTATATAAAAAAGTAAATAATTTCATTGTAACATAAAAACCAATATTAGAAGGCAATAGAAAGTTTTTCAGAATGATTCCAAATATGGAAAAGCAAATGCAATTAAAGGTCATTAAACGTATAGAAATGATTAAACAATGAAGCTGGACCATAAACTGGGGATATATAAATGTAAAATGTAACCAATACAACAAACACTTAATTTAATTAATTAACACACTTTTGAAAACTAACAAATGTGACAGTTTCAACAGAATTGATTAAAAAGCAATTAGGAACGCCACTTATAAATTCTAAAGACAACTCTTTCAAGTTCTTCTAACTTGAAATCTGTTTAACTGTAATACATGATCTTTAGAATTGCTACCTGTATATCTAGAAACAAACATTTTTTCTTATGTCAACTTAAATGTCATATTTCAAACTTTCATTTTGCATTTCATATGTTCAATACAGGTTTAAAGCCATTGAAAACGAGGTCAGAATTGACTTGGAAACGTTAGGTTTTCTCTTGAATATATTATTTCCCAAGAACACATAAAAATAATCAGAATGATATTGTGCCAAAATCAATATTTATTATAAAGAAAGGCTTATTAGATAAAAAAATGCAGAATGAAACCAAAATAACTTAAATGGGACAATATAGGTATATACTAGGGTCTTAAGAAGAGGTGGTTGGTCAGGTGTTTTAAGGAAATACTAAACATGTTAGACATTTTAAAATTTGTGTTTGGGGTTATCAAAAATAGTGTTTATAGCTAAAATATAGCTCGACTTTATGTAGATGTCCCAATCTCACTAAATTTGAATTTTCATTCATTGTAAATAAATCCTGAGAACATCACTAATAATAATAATAAATTTTCACAAGATCAAAATAATATAATGAATCACTTAGTCTACTAACTTCTCGAGATTATTCAAAACATTGAAAGCAAGACAATATATTGTTTCTGGTCGAGAACCTTCCAGTTACGCTCCCTTCAATTCTCAAATAATTATTTATGTATATAGTTTCAGGAAAATCAAGCTTACAGACACTTCAAATCGTGCCGTGATTCCTAGGATAGAAATCACACGAAAAAATTCGTAGGTTTACAAACCAGTCAAAGAAATTACGGTAAGTACTGACTTTTTTGCGTTCAATGTATTAAAAGATCTGGAAAAGTTAGTATCGTAATTGCTTTGACAGGTTTTAGTAAACCTACGAAATTTTTCGAGTGATTTCTACCCTAGGAGTCACAAGGTACCGGCGTTACACACAGTACGACTCCCTATTTGGAGTCTCTGTTCGCTAGATTTTCCTGAAATTCCTGGATGTCGGAACTTATTTCGCGATAAAATATTAAATCACTTAGTCGTTGGAGATTTTAATATCGACATTTACGAAATCTAAAATGGTTGCTAGAAAGAAATGGCTTCTTGTAAAACAAACGATATTCGTCGTATCACTTTCTTCAACGATCTTGCGTGCATAAGTTACTGTGGGGCTTATTATTGTTTGATACACCCTTAGTTTTGATCCTCGTGTTATATTTATGGCTTTTGAAACCATTAAAATAGATTTTAGCTGCCTTACTTCTACAAATTAGTCGTTTTTATGTTTCTTTATCTTAATTTCTTTTACTTACATCCAGTTATTCAGAAAGAATTACTTTCTCTAACTTATATGGTGTTCAAAAGGTCCTACTATGGCTAATTATCTCGGCCGGAAGACTTTTTACAAAAAAATTGTAAATACAAAACTTTTAGGGTATTTCCCTGACTACAAAACGGTCACAATGGATTTTACTTTGATCATGACCTTCAAGGTCAAATCAAGGCAAGTTGATTTTTCCAAATGGAAATGCTCATCTTTGATACCGGAAATGACGAGAAGGGGAACTTGTACGTTCCGATGTCTCCTTGACCACTTACGATGGTATATTATGACTTTAATTTGCAGTCAGTCCAATAGAAATAGAAAAAAATGATCAAAGACATATTTGATCATAAATATCCCCTCTCCCTTCATTTACGGTATTAAATATGGGTGTTCCCATTTGAAAATAATCAACTTAACCTTGATTTGAACTTGAAGTTCATGGTCAAGGTCAAATCCGTTATGACCATTTTGTGGCCAGGGAAAAATTCTAAAACTTTTGTATTAAATATATTTTTGTAAAATAGATTTTCATTTGTCAAAGACTCAGTAATTTCAGAGTTTATTCCCTACATATAAACAAACAAACATTTTTTTTTAATATTGGGAGTGTAGATTAATAACAGGAAACATTTCCAAAATGGTATTTTCGAAAAATACCAACCTATAAAATAAATATCCTCATAATTTTTATTATAAATATTCCACATAGTTTTAATGGTAGATTTTACAACATATTTTTTTACAAACTGACAAAGTTGAAATATGAACTTGTATACTCATGGGATCTAAGAAAACTCATTTTGTCCTTCAGCGTACGTTACTGAAATTCCGAAAACCCTCAAAATAACTACATCTTATTTTCTAAATGCCTTCGACGTGCTAGGAATCCATAGAACAACCTTATAGATGTAACTTCTTTCCCAGCGCTAACAATGCGGCATTCCCAAGGGCCACTGAGATTACTGAAAATTTTCGCGACTGGATGAAAAGAGTAAATATCTGTCTGAAAAGTTCTCAGAAGAAAAAAAAATAATGATGAACTTTCCCAAATACAGTTGTATACGTAACATAAAGTAACGGCTTAATATTTTTTGTGTTAATGCCTCTGAGGTATCAGAAATCGCTACTAAATATTTCATATACAATTAAAAGTTATAAGTTAACGAAACAGATATAAAAAATGTGGGTTAAAATATTAGGACCCAATCTCAAACAATGGAAATTGTCGGTGACATATCCTCTTCTTTGTTTCAGTTATTAGAAACATTACCTGTTCTGGTACCCATTTTTTTGTCAACCTACCTATATATGCCCATTTCCAGTTTATAGTTCTATATATATATATATATATATATATATATATATATATATATATTTATGTCTAGTCGTAGGTTTTCACGGGTGGAACAATATGAAGAAATATTTATCCGAGAATACATGTTTGAATCCTGCAGACGTTTCGCCAAGGTCTCATTTGGCATTCTCAGTGCCTTGTTACGGTGAACTGAGAGGTGATCTGCCTTAGCTTTTTATTTTATATGTCTCCGCCGTGCCGTGTGTGTCGCTTGTTGACGGGTTTGTATTTTGCATAGGTAATTCTGTTTTATTTGATTAATTGTCTTCCATGTTTTAGAGAGGTGCAGGGCGTCGTCTCTTTTATTTAGTTGTCCACTTCTCTGGAGTTTGCTTCTAAATATTATTTGTCGCATAATCTTTATTCTTTTCTTGTTTTCTTGGGAAATAACACCACAATCGAAATAAAAAACTGTATATTGGAAGAAAAACCAAACGTTTCAAAGTAGATTCTGACTTCGTTGTCAATGGCTTTAAAATATGTATTGAAAATGTAAATTGCAAATTGAAATTTTGATTTATCATAGCTTCTCGTATTAGTATGTTTTTGTATGAGTTGTTAGTGCTATCTGTTTGTAACATTGATTTTATGGCCCGATTGTTGTTGGTGTTGGAATAGGGCCGATGTCGTTTGTTTATTTCTGACAGCTAATTTGTGCTCATCTAAAGGGGTTGAAATTCTCCTGTTCGTTTGTCAGAGGTATACTTTGTCACATACTATAAACCTCTTGGTTTTCAAGTTTAATTTTTGGTTTGGGATTTCTTAAACTTGTTCCTATAGTCTGGTGTGGTTTGTATGCTGTCGCATGTCATGCCTTTGAAGAATTCGGCCACTTCTGTCCGTTGTCCCTTTGATGTATGGTAAGACTGCTTTTGATTTTTTTGTGAGGTCTTCGTTTGGGTTTGGCTCATGGTGATGTTTTGCCTTTTTGATAGTGTGGTTTGTGTATCCGTTTTGTCGTAGAGCGTCAGTTATCTGCTTTAGTTCGTGTGTTTTGTTATTATCGTCAGTCAGTCACATAGATCTGGAAACTAGCGTGTTGGCAACTCAGTGTATTTGAGAAGGTAGTTTTTCCATACGTGGACGTCAAGGAAAGGCAGCTGGATGTTTTCTTCAAGTTCTATTGTAAATTGAATCCTGAGGTTTATCGAGTTTAGGTGCTCCAGGAACGAAAGTAGTTCTTGTTTGCCGAAAGGCCATATGACAAATACGTCATCGACGTGTCTTATCCGAAACTTTAACTTCAGGTTTGCTGTCTGTAGTGCCTTATTCTCGAAATAGGTCATTAAAAGATTAGCCACCGCTGGTGATAGTGGAGACCCCATTGCTGCTCCGTCGGTATGTTTATATATGCGGCTCTCATACTTAAAATAGGTACTTTTAAGGCAGTGTCGTGATCTACTATAACCTCCCACCATTTATGTCTATATCTATATATTCTAGATAATGTCTCTGATATAACTGTAAGGTAAAATCTATATTTGTTGTAGCAAGTCCTTTTTTACCTTCTGTTGGCTGCATCACCAGCTAGTAAGCGTACACGCTGTTTTGTACTGTGATTGAATGGTTGATTAAATTGTAACTAATTCTTTGCCTTAGAGCATCAGTAAGTAGAGGAGAGTTCAGTAAAAAACATTCAGTAGGTAATCTGGTAAAATTTTCGAAATTGACATGATAAACTTTACCTTCGAAACAACTTTAAAATACTGATCAGTTTTAGAAAAGCATTTTTGAGAGAAAATCCCAATTCGGGCCCACTTTTGGTAAGCGTTTCACTTAAGAAATTTCGGTGGAATGGCTCAAATGCTTATTTTTAATTTAGAAAAACCTTGTTGATGTCTCCGAATTTTTATATCACTTTCCTAAGTCCTAATTGTTTCTTATTTATTAGACATGAATCTAAGTCTATAACTGAGTATGCTAGCAAATTGCTTTAGAGCTTAATTCCAAAATACGTCGGAAAGGTGTAAGTGTTGTTTGTACCAAAGTTAATCATAGTGCGTCTACTTTCCTCTTTCTTTATGCCATTATTACGACGTTAGAATTGACAAGCGCGACTGATTTTATTTGGCTGTTTATGATCTAAATTAATTTAGTTTGGTCGTTTTTGAGACGCGGAAAGATTTCTTTCAAATTACGAATAAATTCCATATAGTCATCATTGAATTGGCCTGGCCGTTTATATTAATAATGGTACCCTGGAGGACCAAGCTGTAGTTGGAGGAATTCTCTACTTCTCATAATGAGGGCAAATGGTTGATAGAACTGGCTGCCTCCGCATATAGAGCGTTGTTGCTTCGCAACCCTTTATCACCTATGTGGCTTCCCTTTTTGTTTATTGCTCTGGTAGCCTAACCCACTACTCCCCCATGAAATGGAAATTAGGTTTTCATTGAGAACAATTAACGTTTATGGACATGAAGCCGTTAACTTGAGTTCGTTTGATCTGATGATTTGATTTGATTTCTTATTTCGATCAAGAACTAACGTAACTGGTCTATCGTCCCTACTCTGGATATATTTATCACGTCGGCGTCCAACATATTAAGGAGTGCCTGGTTGCACTTTCTTCTGTCATCGTGTCGCCATTTTTCTGAATATCGGTGTCTCTAATGCCAGGGATAGAATTCTGGGCGGAAATTTGCCTCTTAATTTCTTTAGGTGCACATGGATGAGTTAGATATACCAAACCTTGAATTCCAACATCGAATTTATGGCTAATATTGCGCAGACTTTTGGGTTCTGGAACTCACTTGAATCTTGCTCACTCGGCTTAAAATTCTTTAACATGCCTTCTATCGAAGACTGAAAAGTTGATTTATGAAAATCTTTCTTTTTTCGTGGTATAATTTAGAGCAATTATAATGCGGAGCCTCTCAAATAAATCACATACCACGTTTCCATTCCACTCTACAAAAATTCCAAACCTTTAACTAAAAGTTGGTTTCAACTAAATCATACCAACATAAATACTGACTTTGCCTGTTCATTAGGTTTTCTCTCCTCAATTTTTTTTCCTGCAACAAATAAGTATTTGAAAATTGTATATGTTGAACAAAGTTTGTTAAGGCAATTTCGTAAAATTGCTCGGATTACTGGCTGTCTCTACAGAATTTCTTCCTCACAGTTATTCTGAGAGAAAGAGATGAGAGAGATCCAAAATGATCTTTCTCACAGAATAACTGTGAGGAAGAATCTCTGTAAAGACTGTCAGTAATACGGGCAATTTTACGAAATTGCCATACTACACCTTGTTCTACATATATAATATTCAAATACTTTGAGGCAAAATAATTCAAGAGCTCCTCAACAATCTTTTCGAAATTATTTATAAATATTGACATCAATCGACTTAAATAATACCAAACAAAAACCTGCAATAATTGTTATTTGCTGAAACAGTCTATATCCAGAGAAAACAAATATTAAAATAGTGGAATAATGATAAAAGTAAAACACACACAATAAATATCTATTTTCCGCTGAAAGAGCTTCCGCTTTACCTTACGTCAGACGGTAAGAAAACACAATAATGTTCGAGATCAAAATCGGAAAATGGCAATTTCACAATTCATTAAACGGCTGTAGTGAAAATATTCTGGAAATCGTCGTCGGTCGCTTGGAAAATATAAAAGGCACACAGACAGCGCCAATTAGAAGTCGCAAAACAAATTACGCGCCATGCTCCGCACCAGCTAAACGTTCGCAACATAATGCCTGGTGTTGGGATTATTAAAAGTTAGAGGAGTTAAGTTTTTGTCGAAACGGGTAGGCCGAAATAACAATATGAAGACAATAGTACGGTTCAAAGTATAAATACCCACTTTATGCTAAACTGTTTGACAAAAAACATTGAAATTTAACATATTGTAGTTACTTATGCATTTTTTTCCATCCTCTAAATTATTTCTATAAAGATAAGTTGACGGAACTTCCGGCTCAGAAACCTACACTTTTAGTAGTATTTCCAATTGGCTTGTTCCGTCTTCGGATGATCTTAAAGGGTGCGAAAAGTTCGTGAAGGGAGAAGAGTTTATGTGGATTTGTTGGGCTTTGCAATACCCATATGTTTATAGTTTATCACTTTTTCGGAAATAATACCAGCATACTCGAAATTAATGTATAACCCCAAAAATTCCGGGGTCTAGGTCAGACCTCGTTGTCAATGGCAGAGAAAATATGAAACCCCGAAACTAAGTATACCTTAACTATCCTTCAGAAAACAAACATATATTTATCTCATCTCAAAAATGTTAGATACGTTATATTCTAGTGAGAAACACTATTCATGAACGTACCATTAGATGAATCTCTGGACATAGTGAGAAAGAAATTTAGGGAGGACTAAACCCTGATGGAGAGGACGGACCTGCCAATAGATTCAATCATGGACTTACTACAGTGTTGCCTCAAGAACTGCTACTTTCAAAAGAAGAACCGGTTCTTCATCCAAGAAGATGGATTTTGCCTATTGGCTCCCCGTTATCGCTAACCATCGCCAAGATCAACATAGAATGGTTCAAAGAAGACAGAGAACTCACGCATTTCCGGAGCATCTAAACCGATCACAACCATCCATCATATTCACTATAGAGAGGGAAGAGAGTGGGTGCCTACTATTCCCTGATGTAAAGTGCCTAAGGACCGGAATCGAAACAACAGTGTACAGGAAGGCTACACATACAGGGTTGTACCGACACTACAACTCTAACCACCCATCTACAACGAAAACTGGCATTATCACATCATTAGTCCATACAGTCAAAAATATTTGCTGCACACCAGAGACCTTCGAAGACCTTTTGACGAATGGATATACGGAAACCATTATTAACAAGGCATTTGAACAACTGGAGAAACCACCTAGGCAATATAAGAAACCACGATAGTATCCGGATTACTACCATACAATAAAGGCTTGTCGGAAAAACTGAGGACGTATTGGAAACGGATACGGAGTCAATATGGTTTTCAAGAGAAACAGCACCTTGAGGAGCATGATCAAACAAAGCCGGATAATCCTGCAGTACCAAATGAAACTGTGAATACACCGTACCCTGTTACTGTTGTAATCTCTACATTGGGGAGACTAAGCGACCACTGGACCCCAGGGTTAAGGAGCACTGCATAGACACTCAAAGGGCAGAGTTAACAACGTCGGGGTTAGCTAATCACGCATAGAGCGAACACCATAACATTAACTGGGACCAGGCCAGGGTAATTCACAAGGAAGAGCATTGGTATAAATGAAAATTCATCGAGAAGGCATAAATAATCTCTAATGAGAATATAATCAGCGAGCCTAGCGTCCAAATCAAAGACGTTTGGAAACCCGTTTTGAGCCACTGCCGCTACACATCACTGAGAACCAATTGCCAGGTACGGCGACGTTGATTGGATGAGACAGCGATTAAGAGACCCAATGAGCATGATCGGTTAAGGGTATAAATACCACGGATAATCTGAATTTCTCATCAAGACGATGGAAGTCCAGGGAAACTTCGAGGGACTCTCAGAGGTGTTAGACGCTTAAGACATAATTAGTGGTAAGTTGAAAATTAAACTGGATGGGGATAGTTTAATTAGGTATGTCCAGGAAATCAGCAGATTTATTAACCAAGATAATATAGAGGAGAGTCAATGACTATCAGGGGTATTTTAAAAAAGCACCTCCTCTAACTTAAGTTTGCAAAAGCTTCAAGCGAAGAAGAAGAAAAGGATATAGTGATGTATATGTTCACTTTGTTTGTAGAAGATGCAAATTTTCAAAATTGCCTATGAAATTGGTAACGTGTTACCAATTTACGTTGTCTTCGTTTTATAATTAAAAATACAAACCAGAGATGCCCGAGCCATCCTTCTGAAAAAAACCATTTTCAAGTGATGATTAAAAAAAATGTTCAATTTTCTGAGCTCGGTCAAAATGTACCTCGAGTTATCGGATACACAAAAATTGTTGACAAAAATCTAATTATTATTCAGATTTGTTTTTAATAAATGATAGTTTGTATCTCAGAATTTGTAGGGATTGCCCTAAACTTACCGGAACTTCTCTATATTTCATATATTTCAAACATTTCAGGGTCTAAATCACACCCCGTTCTCAATGGCAAAATAAATTTGGTCAGTGGAATTATTAAAATATTAACAAGTTCGCAATGAGAATTTTATTAACTATAAACACAAAGTTGATACCATTTCCAATAACATGGGATTGTTATCTTGTTTAGCTAACTAATATCCATCAGAATATAATACTGTTCCATCATAAGTTAATTTGGTCTGTTCTAATTAGTGGCAGTATAATTTTCTTTTAGCTTTCATTCAGACCTGGTTCTCTAATTTCCATATTGATTGATTATAAAATTACTAGATGACTAAGTAGATTTTTCAAATTAGAATTGAAGTTTACTGTTTTACTTTTACGGGGAGGTTATTATATTATACAATTTTTAGATAACAAGAAATATATTTGAAGCTTTGCTCTGTTTTATTAATGTTAGTCGATATGATTTTTATTAGATTATGTTAAACCAGAAACAAAAATATATTTCTAATATAGATTATGAACAAATTATGCTAGTGCTCAAGATTTTAAAACACCACAAGGCATGGTGAAGATGGCAAATTAGTAGAAAGCAATTAATAAAGTGGACAAAAAATCAAAGAAACAAAAGCTCAGAAATTGTTATCCTTCACAATACCACGATAATACACATCTTGATAATTCCAGACCGATCAGCTTACCAACTTATCATTTAAAAGCTGTATACAATATAACAGACATAATAGGAATACCCGAAATTTACTGTCAAAAATACATAAAAAAATCGACTTCAAAAAAAGTAACTTAACTAAAAAGCAGGAAATAATAATTTAATGCAACAATTCAATAATTTTTCTGAAGTCGGTGCCAACGTGAAGAGCGAAGTTGCAAGGTAAAACTTATATATGTACTTCTTAAATCGTTTATATCTCAGCCGGTTTTTTCCTTTTTTAATGTATTTATTATACAATTTTTAGTGATGCAATGACATAATTGGATGAAGTTTTCAAAAATAATTAACTTTTTCGATATTGCCTAAAGTAATTTATATTTCAAAAAGTACCGACTTCAAGTGGCTTAAAATAAAAACCGTTTACAAACCGTGGACAATTAATAACTATTTTCTGACATATATCCTTTTCTTATCTGATTTAAGGAACAAGTCTATTGATTATTTTAGAGTATTCTTAAAAGTTACATATATACTTATAATACAGTTTTTAATGTAATGAGATAATTAGATGCAGTTTTAAATTATAATTACTTCTATCTGATAACAATTTCAGATATTACCAAAAATAAAGTTAAGTACTTCACTTTTTAGCAAAATTCCTATTTATTGTCAAACCTTGTCTACGGTTAAAAAGTGACATGTGGTTATAGTATACGTTTCAGGCCATGCAAATCTGTTTGTGAACAATAAATTGTTCTTTTAAAAAAATCGTTTGATTTATGAAGACACACTGTATATACCGACTAATTGAAAATCTTCACTTTGAAGTTGATAAATTTATTTTGATTAATCCAATTTCTTTTCAATTTATTTTACCACAAGTTCCGAACAGAAAAATTCCATATTTTAAAACTAGCACCTCCACCAAAGCCTACTGTCAAACACAGAGACATTAAGGTAACATTAACCAACACCAATAGATATGAAGTAATGCAATTTAAAATTAGATTCTAGGTTTAAAATGAAACTGAACCAGTCACGTGGCTACAATAAGAGATAATAGGTGGGCAAAATAATTGAGGCCCAGGCCTGAAGAATTTGGGAGAACAGGATGACGACCTAAAAGATGGAGTGATGATTTTATAGAGTCCGTTGGAAATTATCTACAAGTTGTCCATCAATGGTGGCAGAATATAAGACATTTTTTGAACCAGCAGTGAACAGGTAGTCTAGTGATGATAATGAAGCTTCAGAGTGTCTTTTTCATCACGCAAGAGTAATAGTACAGCCATTTGGTGCGAAAAATAGTGGTTACCTGGAAAGTTTTCCGGGAGTTTTGAAAATTGGTAGTTTTATAGATTTTGAGATGCTCTTTCCGAATTTTGAGTTTGACACCTCGTATTTTTGCCGTTCGCCCCGCCATATTGGAAAAATCGCGCCAAAAGGCAGTTTTTTGACAATATCTACTTTTATGATAAAAAATGAAATTAGAGACAACTGCCTACAATTTGTGTATTTATCTTTTTTTCATAAAGTTAATAGTTAAGGCTTACGAGCGCCGTAAAGTGTACTCCAACACGCATTTTGGCCAAACTCATTTCCACACCACTTTGAGGTAGAGTAAGCGGCGCGTTTTTTTTAGTGTGGTATCCCCAGTCTCTTTATTGTTTTAAGTCCGCATCATTTTCTTCGTAAATGTTTTTAATGCAATGGAACCCAAACTACCTACGACTTTTGCAGACGACATTTGCTTTAATCGCGGAATAATTTGATAAGGAGCAATAGCGTTTCTAGGTGTTATTCATTGGAAACAGCACATGGCATGAAAAGTATTGTGACCATCTAATGTCTGCGCTTTAAAATCAGCGTTATTGAAAATAAATTGCGAAAATGAGTCATCATAGATATCCAACGGAGGGCGCATTATAGCTGAAACTTCAAAGTTTCAGGTACATCGGACTCAACTTTTTGAAAAAAATTATCTGATGGAGGATAATGTCTTGTCTCGTAGACTCTAGAGCGAATATCCTCTATAACTATTGCTGCTGCCGTTTTTACAATACGCCCACGTTCTGCTACCTTATTTTCACTTTTTTGGTTGTACCAGGCTTCCGTCAATAACTTAAATCCTGTATTCCAAAAACAAACCACAGGAGCTTTATTAGCAGTGACGGATGAATAATGAGTAATGGCCAAAAAGCGCGTTGGAGTACACTTTGCAGTGCTCGTACGCCAAAACTATTGACTTTATTAGAAAAAAGGAAGATACATAAATTGTAGACAATACTTTCTAGTTTCATTTTGTACATAACTGTTCTTATCGTAAAAGGAGTCGGAAAAGAGATATTGTCAAAAAACTGCTTTTAGGCGCCATTTTTCCAATATGGCGGCGCGAGCGCCAAAAATACGAGGTGGCAAAAACGAAATTCAAAAAGAGAACCTTTAAATCTATAAAATTACTAATTTTCAAAACTCCTGGAAAACTTTTCAGGTAAAACTACCAAATGACTGTATTATATTTAACAGAAAAATAGTACTAGATGTTTAGTTACCCCTAAACTTTGTAGAAGCAGTAACCATATTTTTTGTAATGATCTCCTAATACTGAAAGTGTCATTTTATTTCCAAACGATGAAGAATTCTTTTACCATATCTATATAAAAACTTGACTTCTCCCTAGTATGTTAAATAAATTACATCTGGCAATACTGTAGCCTTCACCATGGTGGTTAAAATGTATTTATTTACAGCCTGAACAAATTCAACGCTTTCCATTTGCACCACGTCTCCGTTCGAGATTAAATTCTCCCAAAAACCACAAAAAACTACTCGTTTCCGTTGAGACATAGGAGTGAGGGAGTTATCGCGAGAAATATTCCTCCTACGTGGATAGCAAGTATTTTTCTTTAAAGACCGAAACGTTGAAAGCGGCAAGGAGGCAGTGGGGAGGGTAGGAACGCGCTTTATACACAGGACTTAATTTACAACAGAAACTTCCAGGCAGCTGACCCCATTTTCTCGAAGAGGTACCTGTGCCTCTCGGTGTCATCCTATTACGAGTTTTTGTCGGCTCCTTTACTCGTAAATCTCTTCCTGGAGGATTTCGCTCCCCTTTCGGTGGAGATTGCTCTCCCAGTTTGCATAACTGCTAGTCCAGTATTTTAAGATAGAAATGAACTCAAAATTATTGCGATGCTCTTAGTCTTTTATTGTCTGAGTTTAGTAGAATTTTGCTTTAGTATTCCTTTACATTTACATAAAACAGTCAAAATAATTGCATCCAAAATGATAAAGAGCGCCATCTATGATTTTCAGTCAGAACTATTCAGGACGACTAACTTATATGTTGATTTTAGAGAGGCGCTAATTACCTGAAATTCTGTTAATTTACCATTAGAATCATTAAGTAAACTGAGATCCAGGTAATATTGAATGTAAAACAATCGCTATAAGATATTTTACCGCTGTAAAATGGAGCCTGTATGTTATGTTAGACCTCTAACAATATATATGTGAGCACTGCATCTAAACCATGCATTATTTTCAGAGAGAAACATTTAAAAACTGTTCTTTTTGCTCCGGAATATCTAGTATAGCCACCATATGACTTTTCTACAGTTTTATTGTACAGTGTGTACGTAAAATATAGAAAATACCAAATAAAATCTATCCAGATAATAGAAGAAAAACCTTCGGACATGTCAAACAATAATGTCCAAATTTGGACATAAATAAATTTCTCTTGATCTCTTATATGCAAGCTGTATGACGTCATTTACAATTTTTTTAAATGGCTACCCAATTATGTGATATATTGATTTGACCATTATACGTACACGACATTTAGTTAAGTAACCAGTTTCTTTAGAGAAAAGAAAAGAAATTTTCTCTTTTATTCACTTAAACCAAAAATATGAACTTAAAGCTATAAATCTAAGAAACGAATAAGAAAAAATCAAAGCAAGTTTTCAAATTAGCCACCATTTACTATCTGACATGACCATAGCAAATCAAATTGCAAATTTGTTGGTTAACACTGAAATATTGTTGTTTTTTGAAAAAAAGTTTTTTTCTCTACCTCTCTTATTTTGTTAAAGATCGAGGTTTTGCTCGATTTTAACTCGATTTTTTCCCGAAAAATGAATAAGCAAGTTAATTTTGCGTTTCTATCATAATAAATGTCAAATTCACTTATTGATACACTTGAATTGTAGTTTAGATTGTATTAAAAGTAAGGAATGGTGAGCTTAAATACAACCCAACGTATTGAAATTTTAAGTATGACCGGTTATGAAGATAGGACTCGCACACAAGAAGCAGTTTGTGAATTATTTAACATAAGTACCTTGATTGACCTATAAAAAGAACAACCATAAGTTAGGTACAGGCCAAATTTATGAACTTGGCTCGTGTAAGAGTTCAGTCTAAGTCAGCTCGTCTAGCCATATCAGAAGAAAAATAATTGGATGTTTTGTTAACAGTTGAAAAAAAAATCCTTTATCATCTAGTCTTCGGATTCTAATGCAACAGGGAATAAGCCAGGCTTCGGTTTTAAAATCCCTAAAGCAGAAAAATTGGCAACCCTACAAATATCATTTGGTGCAAGATGCAAAAAAATTAAAGCAGATAAATTTGACCAATGAGTTGAATTCAGTGAAACAATGATGGAGCGATGCCATAAGGATTTGCAATTTTCAGATCGCATAATTTTCTCAGATGAACCGAGTTTGTGTTTAAATGGTTCTGTCAATATGCAGAACTGTAGATTGGGCACCTGAAAACACACTCAGGCAGAAGGTCAACGGGCAGGGATTGTCGGCGCTGTAGTCATATTTCCGTATTTTATTGAAGGTGAAGTAAATGGTGCGAATTATTTGCAAATATAATACCGGCAATTGCAGGAGTTTTTCAAAATGCAGAGAATCTCGACAAGTCTGATGACGTTAGTTGAGCAGGACGGTTTGCTGCAACTTTATTCACAACCTGTCCGAAATCTTTTAGATACCATTGTCCCAAACAATTTGGTATGATTGGTATGAGAGGGCCGATTGAATAGCCGGCTAGATCTCCCGACCTAACACTGCGCGATTTCTTTTCGTGAGGCTATCTGAAATCAAAAAATTACGTCAACTACGTCAGCCGATCAAATAGTACTGAAGAATTAAAGAGAAGTATAATGGAAGAAATCAGACTAGTCACTCATCAAGTGTTAAAGAAAAATTGAAAATCGCAATGCTCATTCAAATAGATATATTAAATATTGGAGTTGCCATTTAATAAAATTGTATGACGCCATACAGACAACTTTAATGACGTCATGAGAAATTCGAGGTTTTTTTCTTCTTTTTTCTGTAAAGATTATATTTAGTATGTTACATACCTCAGGCGCACACTGTATTAACTTGCCACACCGCCTTCCCGCAGAATGTCTGTGGGGAAGAATATCTTTATAGACCATCAGTAGTCAAACAATTTTTCGAAATAGCACTACTACAGACTTTAACTTCTAAATTACTGGCAAAATAATTCAATCATTCAGAAATATCTTGTAAATTGAACATACTATATGCATGAATATGAACATCCAAAAGTTGTGTAAGAAGATCGTGGAGAGAGATACCAATGGAGTCAAAATAACGTAAGGTCTTCCCAACAATCACTAAAAATTACATAGATAATAGAGTTTTTTTGTAAAAATTACAAAAAAATTACGGCTAGGCAGTACCTCGATATTCTGGTCTCAGGATGAATATGAAATGGAGTTTTGGACTGACATTAGAAGTTTACCCAAAAAAAAATTTAATTTGGGGTATCAAAAATTGTTCTTTACTGATTGTGTATGTGTCGGGCCCCACGTTTTTTTTAACAGGTCGATCGTTTTAATTAAATTCTTTAAGTGGGTAGATGAATCCAAAATATGAGTGTGCATACTGCAAAAAAATAAGAAATTACTGTCCTGTGTGGAATTGACAAAGGCGAAATTGAATATACAGACTCACAGTTCGTTTATAGGCGTGAAGGAATTCGAGCTAAATTTCAGGTGGAATTAACTGCATGTAGTTTGGTAGTAGTAACTATCACCAATAATAACAGTAGGAGAAAAAAAACATGTTTTGTTAACGAAAAAATTTCTTAAAAGAAAAATACAGCAAAATGTACTGAAACCTGGTTCATACGTTCATTTATATAATTGCAATTTAACATTATCACAGACAAATTTTAGTTGGTCTTTACGCAAATTTACTATTGACTGATTTCAAAAAGAGAGTAGTCTCTATGAGCCGTTGTTTTAATTTTATATGTATTGTTTCAAGAAAAACTAGCTCACAGACACTCCAAATAAGAAGTGGTTCTGTGTTTGTTCCTAGGATTGAAATTCACGAAAAAAAATTGTAGGTTAAGTAACATCTATCAAAGAAGTTATTAATTTTCGAATCCATTAAACACAAAACAATGTATTGTTTCTAGTTGAGAACCTTCATCAGTTGCACTTTCCTCAACTGATTAAAATCAAGAATAACTATTATATATTATAGTACGTGTAACTAAATTTAATATTTTATTGCAAAATGAATTGCGACATTTAAGAATTTCAGGGAAAACTAGCTAACATTTGGCTGACTCTATTGTAACTGAATATAAATCGTAGAAACACTGATTTTTCCCTTATTTCAAACTTCTTAGTTATTAAGGTTCACAACAAGGAACAACCAGTATTGTTAAAATTAACAATTTTTCATTTCTCTTATGCATAGATGAACATGATATCTTTCTCATTTCTCTACTGAAGACGTTCAGAACAACTTCATTTATTTTGCCTTCTCTAGTGAGAATGTAACTTTATACCTACCGAGATTAATCTCGCGCAATGTGTTCTCGTTCACATTTTCTACCGTTTCTATTTACATTTCTATGGCATAGGAAAATAACATCCAGGTCGGGTTTCTTTATATTACTGGGAAACGATTGAATGATTTTAATAAGAAATGAGTGCAACTAGAAGTAAGATAAATGAGAATGCGTCATGATTTCTTCATGAAATTTGAGATACTCTGCAGTAGAATTCTGATCGATGGAACTTTGTAGTCATAGTAAAACAAGATTGTTACTAACATTTGGGAAAAATTGAGAAATCTATAAAAAAGTAATAAAAAACTTTATAGTTTTTCTGGCACAAATTGTGTTTTTTATTAAAGTATATAAATTCCAAGAACTCATTATATGACATAAAAACAGACTTTTTGAGAAACATAACTAATGTGATATATAGTGTTATGGTTTGTTGGGTAAATAACACCAAATTTAAGGGAAAAATATATTGAAAAAATTCAATTTTAAACCGTCTTAGTCTAACTTCGTTGTAAATGTCATTAAAATCTCAAATCAATTCCAAGTGGTTTCTGGTCAAGGTTGAGAGTTATACACTAAACTTTTTCCTCGAGCTGTAGTGCTCCTTGTGGGATTAGCATCAGCCTGTTGCAAATACAAGGTCCTATGTGTGCGATCGACGGTTTCCCTTATGCTAAATAAATACTTCACGTCTGCCTCAGGGACCACGGAGCTCTCAGTTAAGATATATCTTGAGATACCACTGGCTCAGCCCAGTCTAACCTAACAACACTTTTCTAATAAAATCTGCTTCCCTTTCTTCACATTCCTTCTACTCCACCACCTTGTACAAATTGAATCCTCTATGTTTATCATGAATTCTGTGATATCATCCGCACTCATCCCATACTCCTGCCACCTTTCGCAAAAAAAATTGGGATTATCGTCCACAGTACATAGACTTGTCGCGCTAAGCCACTCATTAAAAAAAAACTCAAGGACTTCTCTTGTTCGCCCTCTCCCAACGTATTGTTTCAAAGATCCTCCTCATATCCTCTACTTTGCTCTCAATAAGAAGAAGACCCGCGATGGCGCACAGCTCATCTGTGAGAACACAAGCATGTCTATATATTCCCAGATATATTCGAACATAGTCCCTACACGCATCACCCCTGTACCGTACCTGTACGCCAAATAACATTACCGATTTCAAGAATGATGACTATGAACTAACGATTGCTATATTTTTTAGTTACCTTTCTTTTCTGGACCGTTTACTGTTGAGTTAATAGCTCATCATATTTAAATTGCGTTTTGTTTTAATACGAGAACCATGAACATAAACTATGAGTATGAAAACAGCTGTTATCTGTTCTTTGCGCTATCCGTCGAAATAGAAGAGCTGCTGTTTTGTCAGTCGTTTCGTTCGCTATCATTGCTGTTAGAAAAAGCAGTTGAGGTGCTGAGGTGCTTACTCTATTGTTTGGTACACGCTGAGTTGCAGTAGACATAAATCTGTCATCTGTTATTCTATCTATTCTTAATAACAGTTGTTACTGTCGTGTATATAATAGTTTTTAATAACGCTCCATCACTAGTTATCGATATCAAACATTAGGTATATATTCGCCACTCGTTTTTTATACATATGGTCGTATGATTTAATTGGATTATGTAAACGTAGTTCCCAAAGTTATGCCATTCATTTTTCATTGACGTGAAGCTTACTGTTTTATAGAAATTCGGAAGATAATGTATAAATCATAAACATGCTTTTTTCAAACATATCCATATTCAAACCCCAGTTAATTTCACTAAATAAGTAGGTATTGACAGGTGATCTATAACCTCTCTCTAGAGTTATAGACAGCCTTCGAATTATTTTATATCTTTTACTGATAGGTATTAATTAAGTTGATATTCGATTTATCGTTGGCACTCGTGAGCTTTCCCGTGTAATAAATGGCATTCAATAATTTAAACTTTAGCTATCAAACACTTTAGCATCCTCGCCAATACCTTCTAAATTGGACAGACAATAAAGGTTTCCGATAGTGACACTTACTTTTTCATAATAGTAGAATATCATCTAACATCAATTATCATTAATTATTAATATGCATTACAAATTATATTATTAGCTATACGAAAAATCTGAAAAATCTCATCTGGTTATAGCAACCACTAATCATTTCAGTTTAATATATTGTAATGTTTTTGAGTTAAGCTAAAACGAAATCAACTGGTAACTAGCTAGTAATATTCTCGCACACAATTTTTACCCACAATACGCCCAAAATAATAATAAAAAAGTGAAATACGAACACGAAAAAAGGCTAGTGGCTCTTCAGCATTTCCCCAGAGATACCTACAGTAACAAAAGCACTAGATTGCACGAATTGAAACGGTTGTACAGCATATCGCTGTTCATTTTTCAAAGCAGGTATGCGAAGGCTTATGAATATTCATATAAAATGAATTAAATAGATAAACGAACTTGCCCGTGTAGCACGTCGTTAAATAGAAAGAATTCCGCATTATATTACGTGTAATAAGGAGGTGTTACATTTTTAAAAGGAGTTATTTATTCCGTCTTGTAATAAACCGTCGGTAAATGTTGCTGTAATGGATTTCAGCACCATTGCCAAATTACCTTCTAAATTAATTTCATTTGGAATCGCTTTTACCATTTGTCTTATAAATCAGGAAACGTAAATTCTCTTCTATACTGCTACTCTTTTAAAACTAAAATATCAGAAAGCTTTTCAATGAACTCTATCATATATGCCTACAGATGCTAGCTCCTCTTTCATTCAAGGACTATTACTCCATTCCATGCTCGTGTCTATGTGAGCACAAACGTTGTTTGAATACGGGCCTGCTTTTAAACTCTGCTGCAGCTGAAGACCATCACGAACTGTGCCACCAAATCCTCTTCGACAGCTTCTTTCTCTTGGCCAAATCTCCGTATTATTTCACCAGAAAATTCCGTGAGGGTGCTGAAATCGCCAAAAATCCCAAGAATTTCAACAGACAACACAGACAAAGGTATTGAATTTTCTCCCATCTGGCAACCCTGCATCAACAAAATAAGTCACTTACATTACCTACTAACAATTCGAAGAATGATTTCCAAATAATATCATCACAACCACAAGACAATCCAAAATAATCCAAGTAAATACCTTCTACCCTACTTTCACCTAAAATTTCGGTAGACCAAGTATTATTTCATCTTCATTTACAATTTGGACTTCAGTGTGAGATGTTTAATAAAGTAGTTTCAAAGTGTGTTTGTGAGAAAAAGAGTACACGAATGTCTTCGCCGAAAGGTAAGTAGCATTTGTATTTCTCATCCTGGAAAAAGCCCCTTATAACCGTGGGCCAGACGTCGGAAAACTTTGTTTATATGTTGGTTCTGATATATAAATAAATTATTTCGGAAAAAGTCGAATCAGCTATGACTCTGCGCGCGAAAACATACGTTCTCATCAGATTGCTAGTTACTTCACATATGGAAAAGAGATATAGAAATTAACAAAGAACTCAATATTTTCAATTAGAACTTAATTATAGATACCAGGACAGTTTCATTGATAATAAAACAGAGTAGGAAATTAACTAACGCATTCTACAAACATCATACAGAAAAACAGTAAAAGAATTTCAACTAAATTAATTTCCACTTAAAATTTAGATGCCAATATTTGCAATGAACTGTTAGACATAGGTTCTAAGACCGTTAATGTTAATAAAAAAATCTAGGTATTGTTTAATAACAAATCGGGTGTTTATAAAATTAATTGCAGATACTGTAACGCATTTTTTGTTGGACATAGAAGTAGAAGCATAAATTACCGTTTAAAAGCACATAAAAAGATATCCTACGCAATATACATTTAGAGGAATGTCAAGACATTGCATAGACAATAATTATTTTATTGATTTAGATAATGTCAAAATCATACATTAGAATAGTAAAGCAAACATTTACATTTTCTCGAACCACTAGAAATTAAATAATGGGTTCTCCTTATTTTTCCTGTAAAGTTCGGGAAACGTTCTATTTTTCGTATTTTTTCACAATTCAGTAGTTTCGGAGATCAGGGGGGCGGGGCAACTGTCGATTTTTTTCGTTTTTCCCCACAGAAGTACCCCAAAAATCAAAATTTCTTCTTTTATGATATATATTCCTGATCGGGTCACCAAACTACACATTGACACCAAATTTCAATCCTTCCGTCCAGTAGTTTAGGAACTGTGATGTGGCAGAGGCAGAAATCCGGAGTGATATTATAAGGGTATCCGTATATTGTATAAACGGAAATTTAAAAATGTCTAGAAACCATCCCACTACATACAACCAATGACCAACGTAATTTTATAAACACAGCTGGAATCGATAAACTTTTAGATTGTCAACCTGTTAATAATGGGTATTCCCCTAATAGTTCCCGTTATAATCATCCGTTCAGTATATTTGTAACAATTTCGGCAATTAACTTTAGTAACCATGTGACATTCTTGATAACTCTAAAACGGCAAAGATTATATGTCGAGCATTTCCGAATAAAATTTTTTTAACACTTCAAACACATATCATTGAAAAACTTTTTGCTTTAGTTATAAAAATTATATATAAAAAATTGCTTACATTCGTAGTATGTTAGTTAGAAACAGAAAACTTTAAAAATATCCTGAAACATTTATTTTCTAGTATTTCAACATCAGAAAGTTTTCTATTTGATTCCAATACTTGCTATCGACCCTATTCTAAAACAAAACGTAGAAAGATTATAACTTTTACGCAAAATTTATCTTATAATTCCCCTATTCACAACCTTACACTGGCCCCTATAAACTAGCGGTTTGTAAATCTAGATTGCATGGGGCAAAAACATTAACACTTTCTAAGAATAAGTGACAAAAAATGAACTTCAGATCATAAAAAAATTAGCTCATGATAATTAAACAACCATTGATTTTTTCCCCTATTTTTGAATTTAACCAACCATCAAAATTAGCCAATAATTCTCAAATATGTAGTTTCTATATCGGTAGATTCTCAATGATATTAACCCTATTATACAGAAAGGCATAGAAAGTGTTTAACTTTTACACAAAACGTATCTTAGAGTTTCTCCTATCCACAACCTGCCTAACACTGCCCTTATAAACTAACGGTTTGTAAATCTAGATTATCTGAGGCTTATATATTTACACTGTCTAATAATTATGTAGAAAATATACTTGAGATCAGTAAAAAAATAGCCCCATATAACAGAAAAAACATTATTTTTCCCTTTATTATTGAATTTAATCAACTACCAAAATTAGCCAATTACCCAAGAACTCTCAAATATAGTGAATAAAGTCTTACATGTTGGGACTACAGTAGTGCCTGCATCGGTAGATTTTCAATGATGATGACCTTATTCTACAAAACGGCATAGAAATAGTTTAACTTTGACACAAAATATATCCTAAAGTTCCTTCTGTCCCAACCCACTTTACACTGCCCCCTATAAACTAGAGGTTATTAAATCTACTTGGGACATACACATTTTCACTTTCAAAAAATTATTGACAAAATTACTTGAGATCATTAATAAATAGCTTATAATAACAGAAACACCATGATTTGCTGTCTTTATTGGTGGATTTGAAAGCTTACCTGTTGGGAATACTCTATAGTCTGTACAAATTTTACTACCGGATACCTTGAGCGTTTATTGTTATTTAGATTTACTAATACACACTGTAATTTGGCGAATAATTGTTTTAAAACACTTCATATATATATTTTTTTCTAAACGATATTTGTGGCATATTTTTCAATGTCTAAGTACTTTTTGGGAATTAACACCATATTAAAGAAAATTTTCGTTTCGGGGTTTAGGTCAGACCCTGTTGTCAATGGTTAAGAAACTATGGATGTAAATTAATTTTAATTTACATCTTAGAATTGTGCCTTTTTTATCCATAGTTTCTTAACCATTGACAACGGGATCTGACCTAGACCCCGAAACGTTTAGAATATACAACAATTTTCTTTAATGTGCTGTTATTTCCCAAGAAGTACTTAGACACTTCATATATTTGTTCTGAATCATCAAATAGACCAAGACACCAACGAAGAATGATTTGAATAATTTGAGTACAATTTTCAAACTCTGGAGCGTCGCTGCGAAGTAGAAGTAATTTGACATGATGTTGATTACTGCTGTAGTTTAAAATATAAAAATTTCAATATTAATAATAAATAGTAAATAGAAGTAAGTATGGAGCCATTTAGACTACATATCTCGAATATGGAGCCAGTTTGAACCATATCCCACGTAAGGAGCCATTTTGTGTCGATGTCTCAGGTATGGACCCATTTAAATCCCAACGAGATAAATTTTCTACAATAATTTTATGAATCATCTTTGAACACACGATTATTTGATATTACTAGTTATTACGGAATAATTTCGGTGGAAGCCTTAATAGTAAATATCTTGAATGATCATCTTAATTTCGTTAATCAATTTGGCCCTTAAATATCTAATTAGTAAAGTCAATTTAAGGATAGAATAATTCCAGTTATGTAAATATTTCACAAGTTAACGTCTATTTCTATATTAAAAGAATTAAGGTAAATATAAATAACATTACCCATCAATCTGTATGGTAAATACGAACACACCGTTTTTCTCCGAAAACGTCTGCTTTTTCAATTAACTAATTTGCAAACAGGAATCATTCATTAACCAATCAGTCAGATTCTCGAAAATTGGCAGTAAATCACCCAATTCATTAATACTTGTCACTAATTATTGGAAGGAATCGTTTCTCGAATACTTGAAAACAAACAGAGAGATTAGTAACTGTAAATTTGTACTCTTCAGGAAGTGATGGGCTTTTATTAAATATCAGCAGTTTTTGTAGCTTCTCATTATGAACATGATGAATTGACGAAATAAAATTTGGGTGAAAACTATTCATTAATATGAATCCAATTTATAAGCATTTTCGGAGACTGTTTACCAACTTGATTTGGTTATAATCATTAGTCATAATAATACATAACAGCAATTTATTATTTAATGGTTACAAATTTTTAAAAATCGATTTGAACATTTTCTAATATTAATCGACTTGTAATATTCAGTTATAGAAAACAATAAATTAAATAAATTATTATAAATATTTTGTAAACCTCTTCTACTGTTATACTATAGCGAAAATGTTAATAACAAACAGCAGATAGTCCATAAACAGCTGTTCGACTAACTGTCTCGTGCTTGATTATCTTAAGTTATCTTGTATCGTTATTCGATTTTGTTGTAAAGATGCCGCCTGACAATATATTATCTAGTTTTGTGAGGGCATATATGATTGCTATTAACAGTCAAAAGTAAGTTAGACCGCAGCAATATTCTGATAATCGTCAACTTAAGAAAAGAGTCCCAAAATTTATTCCAATGCAACGCTTAAAAGAACATGAAAGTTTTAGAGTTAGACGCCATGCAGCCACACTATCTTCCCTAAACGTCGTAGAAGACTTCGTCGAGTTGAAGAAGACCCTGGAATATGTGTACAATAGTTATCTGCAGCTACAGCTTCAGCTTGAACAAACATATATACAGTGCTTCTAACGCCTGATCTAGTAAGATGATTACATTTTTGTCCGTGGTTGTGCAAAATAATGGCATCTCTATTTATTTTACTAGTTCATTGGGTTTCCGCTTGTCAAAATTTATTCCTGCAACAGATAAGTATGTGAAAATTGTATATGGGGAACAAAGTATAGCAAGGCAATTTCGTCAAATTTCCCGGATTACTGGCTGTCTGTACAGAAATTCTTCCTCACAGTTATTCTGAGGGAAAGAGGTGTCTGCAAGATGATCAACCAGAATTCCTGTAAATGAGTAATGTATTGTATATTGTGTTATACTTATCTGTGTTTGGAGACGTTTCAACTCCGACCCTGGAGTCTTAGTTAATCGTTTAGTATTGTATTTTAAGGTTTTTTTTTAAAAAAATTCGCTTTAATATTGACTTTGTTATTTGTCAAAATTTTGAGGAGAGAAAACCCAATGAACAGGTAAAACAAAACAAGACCTCCTCAACGATCTTTTCGAAATTAGTTGCCCGCTGGAGCCTAATACCTATAATTTCCATTTATGGAGTGATAAAATACCCCGAATAGCCAAAAGGAAGCATTATTAGAATGAATTTTCAATTACTGTGTTGTGTGGAATGGTTTTGGTAAATGACCTGAGCTATAAGGAATCTACATGTAGGCTACATGAAGTGTGTAGACTTTTCACATCAGAATTTAAAATAACTGTGTAAATTTTGAACATCAAAGTTGCGTTATTTTCTGATTGCTCCTTATAAAATGTTAGATTCACGCTCTGCATTTTCTTCTCGCTTTCCGAGTTTTCCTTCCTCTGAAGGTGAGATAAACATAAATTCATCTACTTTTCTCATAACACTCGAAAATTTACATGAATTGGCTCTACATCATGGCTCTTCTCTCAAACTTCTTAAGTACGAGACACTCTAACCCACTTCCATTCTAAAAGCTTCATTGCCCTTCATGGGTAAATTTACTTTAAAACTGTTTTCTAGCGGTGAAATTAGAAGACTCACTGTAACTAGAAAGTACGGCAAAGGATTTAATGAAAGAAAATGAACCGGCTTGACTCGACTACGCTGCATGGCATTTTTTAATTAAATTCGTGTTTCTGCCAAGATTGAGTCCGGAAAATCTGCGGACAACTTTTAATCTCTGTTTGTTTGTCTCGCTTGTGTTCTTTGTTGTGGTAAACTAATCAGTTCTGGTTTGCCTGTGATCGAAGAAAATGATAATGTTTGTGTTCCCTCGTTTCGTGGACGGATTTCATTTCGCTGAAAAATTATTCCAGAGTTAACAAAACAAAATTTTTAGTCGTCCTCCCGTTAATTGAGTCGTTTTTGTTTTAAAAAAGTCAACGCTAAATAAGTCAGAAGAATTAACATCAAGTTATAAGTGTTGCTGAATACCGACTGCACCGAAAAAGTTTGCTAAGTGTAATTCGTTTGTTTTTAAAGTTAAAAAATTGAAATTTTTGGTTATAGGTTTGGGCTATCAGGATCTAAAATTTTTTGAAAAAATTTCTTTGTCAAATTGCCGTTTTCTGATAACACCAGTAGAGCTTTTTATTAAATTACTTTGTAAATCGACAGTTAGCCTGGTGTATTTCGCAAGTTTTATAATATTTGGAAAACTTTGAACTTGCCACAGTATGACAAATTGTTTTTAAAGTAGGGAATTGGACAACTTTTCGTTGATACTTATTACTTATTCCCATAAAAAATATATTTATTTTGCATAAGCCTTATGCAGGGTGTTTCAACTAAACATGGCGTGCTTGATAGGACAAGTAGAATATCCAAAAATAAACATTATTCACGAATGCCACTGTTTCCGAGATTAAGGGTGTTAATCTCATTTATGACAATTACTAGTGGCATCATTATAATGAAGTTTGGTGGAAAGGTTGGTTAAAGCTGACAAATCTGAAAACTCTATTGTAATATCTAACCCTCACATAGGGCATTAGTTACATGATTATTCGACAGAACTTGTAATAAAATAATTTGATCAAGTGCTAGTTGGAATCGCATAATAAGGGTTCCGTACCACCTTCAAGATTCTAATATTCCAGTTTCAGACTAGCAGTGAATGAGTGCAGTTTCTTATATTTACCCTAATAGCTTTTAAAGGAAGCGTTTTAAATTTATAAAAAAATATACTCTTTCATTTAATTTAATTCTATTTATTATTATTTTCCGTTTTAGGATTCGCTTGATTTTTGTAAGAATACATATGTATTTAATTTTCTAATTTGGCTCCCAAAACTTAACATTAGAGTTTTATTGTACTAATAAACTTTCAGGGAAGCCTTTTATAATCTATTCTCTGAATTTTGAGACTCTGTAGATTGGAAGATATAGGGCAAAATAGGTCAAGTTTTAAATTATAAATTATTAAATCTGTTATTCAAATTATTTAAAAATACAAGTAAAATTTTTCAAAATTTAAATAGTGTAGTTTCTAAAGAGGTCCTGTTTAATATTTTTGTTAATATCTTTTAAATAAATATTGTAAAAATATGATATATATGTAATTCACATAATGAGCCTTTTATCTGATATGATGTGTTTGAAAATTGAATTTGTATTTTCCATTTAATTGTATAATTTGTCCCTAAAATTACTATGGGGTTTTTTTAATAATTTTTCTTATAAAATTCCTGTGAGCCCCAGTACCCCTAATTATTTTCAAAATTTTAGGTAGTATAGTTTCGGAAATAAAGTGAGAAATGAGAATTTTTTTATATCTTTATGTTAATATCGTGTAAACAATTAATTCTAAAAATATATATTTGAATTCCTCATAATAAACCCTTTCATTTGATGTATTGTATAATGCATTAAAAAAAAATATTTTCCGTTTAATTCTATAATTTGGCCCCCAATATTAATATTAGAGATTTCTTCGAATTTTTCCTGTAAACAAAAAATTTAGGTCTTATAGTATGGCGGACAAAGTGGGGAATGGGTAATTTTTTACATATTTTTGTTTAATATATTTTAAAATATTTATTTAAAAAAAATACAAATATATATTAGTCTTCGTCATAATGAGCCCTTTGATTTGATATATTACTTGATCCGTTATAAACAATTAAATTTTTGTACTTTCCATTTAGTTCTATTATTTGCCCCCCAAAATGAATATTAGTGGTTTCTCCTTATTTTTCCAGTAACGTTTAGATGAGGCGCTATACCTCTATTTTGTTTCAAAATTTTACAGCTTATGGTTTCTGGATAAGGGGGCGGGAGGAAATGGGTAAATTTTTTTATAATTTTGTTAATATCTTTTAATTAATTTATTTTAAAAATTTGGAAAAAAATATATTTGTTCTCGTCATAATGAGCGCTTTTGTTTGATATATAACATAATGCCTTAGAAACAATTCTAATTTTATATTTTCCATATAATTCTGTAATTTGCCCCCCAAAATTAGTAGAAGTTTTTCCTTATTTTTTCCAGTAAACTTTAGGTCAGACCCTATACCTCCATTTTTTTAAAAACTACGTTTTATAGATTCGGTAGTAAGGGGGGGGGATGGGTAAATTTTGGTATATTTTCCTTTAATATATTTTTGACTAATTTTTTTTATTATAAAAAAAGTATATTTGTGTTCCTCAAAATGGGACCTTTCATATGATATATTATATGATGCGTTTGAAATTTTTTTATTTTTAAATTTTCATTTAATTCTATAATTTGCCCCCCAAAATTAATATTAATGGTTTCTCCTTATTTTTCCTGTATGTAAAGTTCGCGCAACGATCTATATTTTCTATTTTTTTCAAAAATTTAGGCTCAGTAGTTTCGGTGTTCGGGGGGAACCGTCCATTTTTTTAGTTTTTCCCCCCAGAAGTACCCCTAAAATCAAAAATTTTTCATTTACGATATGTACTCCTGATCGGATCACCAAACTCTACATTGATACCAAATTTCAACCTCTTCCGTGGAGTAGTTTAGGAGAAAATTACTGTGATGTTACAGAAGCAGAGATCCGGAGTGATATTATAATGGTATCCGTATATTGTACATACGAAACCCTAAAAATATAGTAGAGCATTCCTGGAGAGGGTGGACGTCTGGACAATGAAACAAATGACATTTAGACATCAATATTAGAGGATAATCGAGGCGGCAGACTACTGACACAACTGGAAGTTTATAGAGAGTGCATTCCAAATTCCCGAGATCACTATAATTAGGGAGCACAAAGTCCAAGTATAGACTGTATATTAGCTATGGGTCCCCGATCGCTTACTCAAGATGTGGGACTTACAAGGACTTTGTGCTCCCTAATAATAGTGATCTCGAGAATTTTGAATGCACTCTCTATAAACTTACATTTGAGTCAGTACCCTGCCTTCTGGATTACCTTGACCCGATTCCATTAAACACTTGACAAGCCCTAAGCTGCTCTCTAATCCTAATGTCTAAAGAACGTATTGTCTGCATTGGCGAGATGCCCACTCTCTCAAGGAATGCTGTACTATATTATTGGGTTCTATAGAATAGAGCAGATGCCGTGTTTTTTCTTCTTGTCTTGATAATTTTTTCAGTTCCATAAACACCTTGTTGATAACTTTTCCAGGATATCTGTTTGCAGGATTGAGCAGATTTTGGATTTGAATACCTTCCTTATGGCGCCAGATTCTATTGCTGAGTGAAATTGAGCTGTTATTCGGATATAACCCTATAGTGCTACCATCTTGTAAACTACTATTCGACATCTGGTAGCATGTCTATTAGATTTCACATAAATAAAGAGTTTCAATATATAGTTATGAATGTTAAAAGTGTTTCAGGTGCACCTATACCGGGCACCATACCTACTTCGTTGTAGTTAAGTTGGCAATCAATTGGCAAGTGGTAGCATAACCTTAGGCTTTGACATGGTTATGGATGATTATAAAAATTGACGAACATATGAATGTTTCCTGAGTGAATTAGATGGCAAACAGATTAGGTCTTATTTCTCCACTTATAGGATATTTTTGCCAAAATTGCTTTATTAAACCACTAGACATTAAAGAATGATGTTACTCTTTTGGCATCAAACGCTGGAATAAAAATTGTATGCATTTTATTTCTACAAAGTAGTACCAAAGTTATTACACATGAAAATTCTCAGAACTTAGCCTATCATTTATCTCAAAAGTTAAGACATTTAGAACATATATTCATATGAAATTTTTATCTTAAAATGGGTCCATGAATACCTCCTTAAAGATTAGTAAGTCATTAAGGAACACCCTATATTGATTTTAGACTTTTTAACTATAATTTATTTATTATATATCGCTAGATTTGAGACACTTACCTTCGATAATCTCATTACTGGAAAATCCAAAATTCTCCATATGCATGAATAATATGTTGCACACCTTCTGATATCACGGTCTTTGGAACTCAGCTTTGCCAGGCAAATGAATAATTCATTCTCACCGTATACGTTAGAGTGTAAAATACGGGAAGGGATAAATCCGTTCCATCTGCTGCTTTTACCTCTTAATTACCATCTAATCACTGAAGGAGACGTCAAGAAGTCTGTAATCGAACGATCGATATAGTTTTCTCCTTGTTTTTCGTTTCTCTAAACTCGAGCGTTTTCCTGAAAATTACATCATGCTTGTTAGAGTCGTTACAGGCTTTAAACGCGAGTTAAAATGTTTCACATTGGGTTGATTCAATGTCATTTCAATTACGATGATAGCAAGATAAATCCTTGTAAGAATAAAATATTAAACTTTATATTTTACGTTGTCAAAATATACAGGGCTTTTATTCAAAACTAGTTAAAGTTATGAACTAAATCCAGCACCCTATATTTCTAATTTGTTTCAAAACTTTACTTCTTATAGTTTCGGAGGTAGAGGGGGAAAATGTGTTTTTTTTTTAGTTTTTCCCCCCAGAAGTACCCCTAATATAAAAATTTCTTCATTTACGATATGTGCTCCTCATCTGGTCACCAAACTATACACTGATACCAAAGGTCAACCTTTTCCGTCCAGTAATTTAGGGGAATATTGCTGTGATGTGAAAGAAGAAGAAATCCCGAGTGATATGACAAGGGTATCCGAAAATTGTATATACGGAACCCTAAAAAAATTAAATATAAATATGAGAATTCCCAAAACGGGACACACTGTATATATTAGTCACAATAAACTTAAATTGCACTATTGCGTGTGCATTGTTCGAAATGCATTTCTTTCGTCAAACAACAACAAAAACGGAACTAACATTCTTCGCTTTTTGCAGAGCGTCCGTCCCATTTTCTTTCGTATAACGTTCCAATTACAACAAAGAGCAATCTGTCACCCTGGCTAAATGCTATGCACTCTCACTCCTGCCTCAGAGAATGCATGATTCAGATGAGCAGAAACTCCTCCACATTAACCTTTATGAGTCGAGTGAAACACAACACAGTGGAGCACGGCCTGCACAAAGGAGCGACCATTTTAACTCACAAATTACTGAATTCTTGAAGGTATTGTATAAATATTTATATGTTATACAACAAAGAGCATGAGATATAAAGAGCAAACAAAGCTCTAGAAGATCTTTGTTGTGTAAAATAAAAATAATTTATACGAGAGGATGCTAATGGCAAGATGGGAATCGCCCAATTTGTCATTTGCAGTTAGTGATGTCCATTGTGTTCATAAGGGCGGAAAGACTACTCACAAAAAAGAATGGAACAGAAAGGTTAGTTCTACAGCTGGTTTTTATATTGGATGGAATAAAATAAAATAAAATAAAATAAATGTATTATCCTTGTAGACAACTTACATTGTATAGGACTTGTCACAGAGTAGAACAATATTACAGACTGACAAAATTACAAAAATATTCCATACTTATAATTTCACTTACGTTATATATACACATGAAAATAAAACAGGATTTTAAATTACGTTTAAACTCATTTAAATTTTTTGATTCTTTAATGTGAAGAGGTAGTTTATTAAAAATTTTGGGGCCCATTATATTGGGCGATGTAGCTCCTATCTTATATTTTGCAAATTCTACATGCATTTGCTCTGTAGCCATGATAAATTTTATTTGTAATAAAATTGTGTCGATTTTTAAACACATACAACATCAATTCATACAGATACAAAGATGGCAATGTCAGCAAACTAAATTGTGTAAAAAGAGGTTTACAACTATAATCCTGGACAACGCCTGCAATGATAAATTAGTAGCAGATGTTCTGCTAAGAGAACAGATTTTAAATTTTTAAACATATATGAAAGAGAATTTAGTTTGTTCACCAAATGATTGCAATGAATTTTGAAATTCAGATATTCATCGTGGTGAAGTCCCAGAAACTTTACACAATTAGTAGTTGTAAAGTCGTATTCATTGAATTTTATGTTAATATTATTTATAGATCTTTGAGAATTGTGAAATTATAAAACTTTTGTTTTCTCTAAATTTAACGTTAACTGATTCTTGAGGAACCACCGACTCAAGGAAAATATAAATTCATTGCACTTATGATCTAACTACATAAGAGAATGGTCCGATAGAATAATCGAAGTGTCATCAGCGTATTATGTAAACGAAACCCCATCATAGATGGTATCAATCTCATTCATATATAAAATAAAGAGAGAATAAAAAAGATGAAAAATGAAAACATCTCAACTTTTGTGGACACTAACCAAATATTGAAAAGTAACTATTACGGGGTTGTAACACGAATTTAAACGATTGAAAAGACTTACATGAAATTTGTATACAAGGGACAGGTGAGGCACATATTTTCATGAATATCGTGTAAGTAGCTTATACACATAGTTTAAGCGTACCATGACACAACTAGTATTTGGTGTTGTAAAAGATCAAGTAATCAGAAGATTGTAAATGACTAGCTATAATAAATATGTTAAAAATTATATGTTAAAAATTATTCGTACTAAAAAATATATACAAATGAGAAAGTTTTATATTAATGAACCTTTCGTTCTTAACGGAGGCCCTTACTTACACATATGAAAATAGATGAGCAAGGGAATGAAAAGCGTAACCTTAAAATTTATTTGTTTCTACACGACACTACCGACCGACACCGCACATTGCCTAAATCTTGAAATACCCATACAGTTCTGTCCTTTGTTTAAAAAACAGGCAACAAACCAGATAATATGTTAAGAGTCTCTTCTTTTACAGAAAATCAATAATAAATAAACCAACATAACATCCATGTAATATACAATAAATACAAGCACAAAATTTGCTTTTCGTTCTAATAAATACTCCAATTCTCTCTTTGTGATATATTAAATTGGAGACCCAGAAATATGTCAACGAGTCCATACCAACTTGTTACATTGGCTGCGAACCTATAAAGAAACTACTTTTGTTTTTTTTAGATAGATCCTCTCTAAGATGTAATGGAAAGGACTTTTTTGAAGTAGAGCAATACCTCAGAGGTCAAAGATTGAAGTGGTTGTTTTTAAAACTGTATTTGGCTCAGTAGTGAAACAAACAGAAAGAAGAAGATCATCCGCGTAACTTATGTAATTATGTGGAACATAAGTGCCATGGGGGAGGGGAGGGGAGGGGTATAGCGCAAATGTTCTATAGGAGCTCGTCAAAAAATATATTTCAAACGCCTGACGAACAGAAGGTCGCCTCTTTTGACCCCGTTGTTTAGATTAATACATATTTCTGTTTTATCTTCTGCTAGAACAGAGGATTTAACTTGTTCACGGGTGTTCATGACATAGTTAATAAGATTATTGTGTACATTTAATTTTATAAAAGGTTTTTAAGTTCCATACCTAGAGATGGATTCAACAGCCGTTTTTAGATCCAGGGATCTTACATCAACTGGTTTCGCTTGAGCTCTAGCATGTTTGATGTTTCCATTAAAAATACTGTTACTGATGAGGGTTCCATCCCTTTCCATGAAACCTTGTTAAATACTAGTCAATGGAAGTTGCCTGAACTATGGATTTTTATTCTCAAAAAAAAACAATCTCATTAATTAAAGGCCTCCAGTTTAAAACTGTGTTGGGACTTTTATTGGGTTTGGGTACCAAATAAACTCACTCGCTTTGGCATTTATAATATTAAGATTAGAATTATAAAAATCATTATTTTTATAATTCTAATCTTAATATCTGATATCTGTAGAGAGTTAGGACTTCCAAAAGTTGGTTCCGAATTGTTAGCATCTCGATTGAAGGAAAAAAAATGCTTAGCCCCAGGAACAAAATTGTCATTCTACCGTTCAAGAGAAAAATCATTTAGAAAATATTTTACAAAAATTACTAACGTTATATATTGCAACGATGTTGACGGTTTAATATGATGTCGAATATTCAGCTAGTCATTGGCGTCTCTTCATAGATTCGTCGGAGAAAAGTTTGAAAGTGATCTTGCTTCACAAAGGAAATATGTTTGCTCCCTTGCCTATTGCTCATTCAGTTTCGTTGAAGGAAGAATATCATAATTTAGAACTCTTACTCTCAAAACTAAAGTAGGATAAACATAAGTGGGATATATGTGGAGATTTAAAAATAACAACTATCATGCTGGGACTGTGAGCGGAACAGTCGAGATAGAGATGAACACTACAAACGAAAAATGTTGCCACCAAAATTAGATCTTAAACCAGAGCAAGAAAATGTGTTAAAGCAAAGTTTGGTACCTACAACATGACAACAATATAATAATAGCAACAACATTAATTACATAATAACAACAACATAACAACAACAACCAATAAACTACTACTACTACTACTACTACTACTACTACACTAATACTACTACTAGTACTAATACTACTATACAACAACCACTAGTAATACTACTACACTACTACTACTAATATTACTACAATACTACTACTACCACTACTCAATATGTTTACATATAAACAGGCAATGAACCATAACACATTGATACTTTCAATAACCCATTAACCAAAGGAGAAAAACCGTAAATTTGCCATTCCCACAATTTTTATCAGATCCTTACCAAATTTAATACACCTTGTGAGAACAACACGAAGAGTGTACACACGAATTTTCATGATCGAACCATTCTTTCGAGTTATGGAGAACGAAAAAAAGTTAACATACACGCACCCACACGAATAGACATTTAAGCACATTCGATTTTTGGGTCACCACAATGCTTTCATTGCGAAAAAGCAATGTATGTAACAAAGAGATTTACGGCAAAATATAAACGAATGCAGGATTTAGATGCAGAGGCCATTTGACCTTCAAATGACCATGTACCTGACGCGTTGGAGGTCAGCTGACCTTAGGTTTTGATTCCTTGGCCTATACAACGCACCTATTAATTTTTTCGGTATTTGTAACTAAAAAACCCTTTTAATGACGTTGAAATGACATTGAATGACCTCGAGGATGACCGCAAAGGGCAAACTGAGGCCAGATTCGGATTCAGACGACTAAAATACATAAGCATGAATTTTTTCAGATTTTTTGGGAGAAATCTCTCGATTTGACCTTCAAGTGACCTTTAAATGACCTCTGGAAAATGGCGCAAGGTCAAACAAACCATGGATTCGAACTCAGAAACGTCGAAAACATAAGCATGTTTTTTTTCAAATTTTTTGGTAGAAATCTCTCGATTTGACCTTCAAATGACCTTCACCCTGACGTGATGGAGGTCAACCGACCCTCTCATCGTAATCAGCGAACCAAAAAACCCCTAGTAATATATATGGTATGCCGTGTATTTGCTTATATCAAATGTTGACCTGTAAATCGACGAAAATCGTGTGGACCTACGAATAAAGAACATTTCTTGTAAAGTTGTATGTTATAATATTTGAAGACAGTTTGCTTTTTGCTTATGCGCTTTTACATTATGATGCCTGGGATTTGTAATATTTAATTATACTGAAACTAACTTCGAACATGGCTAATCAGATTGCGAACTTTATTCTTCAACTTTAATATTCATTAAGCCATAAAAAAACTTTTTCTCGCGTGTCTAACGATGTAAAATTGTAACAATAATTTCACCTGAAATGATTGACCGATAAAGTGCAGCAATAACTGGTCATACGGGAGCGGTTGGAATAACTGCGAATTATGCATATATTTAAGCAAAACAGGCGGCATAATAATCTATGTGTGTGTACGAACATGTACTGCGATTAAATTGTGCATAGAAAAATGATATTTGCTAAGTGAATTCGTGTTAACGTGATTTTAACATGCCACATGGGCACAGAATTCTCGCGTCGCTTTGCTGCGGGGTCTTTAAAAACAGCTTTGAGGCCGGTAAACAATGTATTCTTTTATCGTGATGTTTATTAGGGCATTGGTTTGGGATTAGCGCGAGAGTTGGCTGCTGTCCAAAATATGGTGACTTTCTGTGTATTTCGGTAAAATTGTTACAAGCTTTCTCTGACAAAGTAATTCTCGAATTTAATTGTAATTATATTTTTGGGAATCAGCAATATGTAAATGATGATTTATACGAGGTCAAAAAGGTCTCTATTTGTACCAAAAAGTATTCAAAGCCGTTTATGCCAAAATGTGAGCTATATGCGCTGTGGAAGGCCAAATGGAATAAATTCGATAACGAAGAAAGGAGGACGTGTTGGGAAAACTCTTGGACACATCGATTTCTGTTTCTAATTTTTTTCAACAAAAAAATATTGAGGGTGTGTCATGTGAAAGTGGCCAATACCAACTTTCTTATTTTAAATGCAACCCCTTGTGTATTATTTATGTTTTGGATTCTCCAAAAATTTCTAGACATAATTCATGTACAATGTCCTACAGCTATCTTCAGCTGTTACGGAGATATAAAGTATTTTCAGATTTATTACAAAAATTAACAGTAATCAAAGAAAATTATTTTGTTTCGCAAATTCGCTACTTTACACTTAATGCTTAATTCCAATTTAGCTCTTGATATTGAGATAGTAAGTAAAAACCATTCATTTTACTGATTTGAAAAAAAAACAGTTTTGTTTGTTTTAGTTGAAAAAAAAACAGTTTTGTTTGTTTTAGTCAAAACTCATAGCCTTAGCATTTTGTTATGTGCCTGCATGACAGTGGTGATCAGTGTCAGTGCTACTATTGTTTGAATTTCGTTAACTGTACTTGTCCAAGCGTTTGTCCCTACAAGCCCTCCCTTATTCGTTATCGAATTTATACCATTTAGATGTTCCACACTGTATACTAACTGCATTTCAGAAATTTTGGATTGGTCATCGAAACAGCAATATTTTCATTTCTGGTTAGAACGAAAGTTGATTTACCCTGACATACCTAGTTGTAAACAATTCTGAAAACATATAGTACTAATTACGTCAGTTTTATTGTCAAACATTAATGTCAAATTGTTATTACGATATTTGTCATTGCGAATCCTCTCAGTTTTTTATTTTTTTCTTTAATTTGTGTTAATACTATTGAAAACGAGGTATGATTTAGGCCTTGAACCGTTTAGACTTTTGAAATATACAGACATTCAGGTATAGTGTTATTCCTAAAGAACAAATAAAAAAAATATAGTACAAGCTGAGGATTCGACAAACTTTGGAATGACTCGTGGATAGATGGGAGAGTTGTTATTGAAAGACAAGCCTCTGGTTATCTTTTTACTGGGTCACCTAACAAGAAGGCTTATTTAACATTAAAACAAAAGAACTGTGCAATGCTATAAACCGATATTATTAGTGAAGCTATTTCAAATTATGACAACAGATCCACCTTTTGTTCAACATTTAGCTGTTGAGCAGACATTTATTGAATCTTGAATTAATTGAGTGGATAATGAATAATAGGGCATTGATAGATGTCATTCGTTTCACGAATCCTAACCTATGAATGGATTTTCACTTAAAGAAACTGTCTTGACCTGGCATTGGTTTTGCCAAGTTTAAATTCTAAGACAATATTTAGTAGCCAGGAAGCAAAACCAAATTCTTCGGTAGTCTAGTTCCCCGAAATATTCAGCATTAATGTAAAATCGTGAAGTTTTCCTTTATCTCAAAAAATGACTTTCACTTTATTTAGTCTGATAGTCATGAATGAGAGGCTCCAAAATCGGAAACCATTCTGTAAGCAACACCGTCACATTTCTCAATTTGTAAAGATTTCATACATAAAATACCTTGACATCATATAAAAATTTGAAGGTTTAGTCCATTGAAGGGCTAGACATGAACTTAACCTTTTCTGTCAAATTCAAGGGTTGAGGTTAGATTGGCTCAACGTGAAAGACTGCGATATTACAATTTGTAGGGTGAAAGTAATGAAATCAACTCTTTCAAATAGTTAAAACTTTCTAGCAGTTTGACTATTACGTATGAATTTTTAAATTGCATTGCGATCATATATATCTAAAAAACAGATTTCCATATTTATGTCCATATAACTGTCAAAATTATCGGAGATTTCAATTTCTTTGTATTCTAACCGACTTTCAGAAGGGAGGACTATTACAGAAAGGTCCCATGTAATTAAGGGACTACATTTCAATGAATTTCAGTGAATCTTTACTGTTTTCTTTAATACGGCTAAATAAATTTGCATACTTTATATTGTATTCTACAAAAAAATATTCCAGCTTCATTTCCTATAACGTAAAATATACCATTTTTCTGAAAATTAGGAAAATATGTGCAAAAAACAGTAAACACCAATGTAATAGTTAAATTTTCGTCATAAATATCTAGCTTTAATGTCAAGATATGTCATAAAACTATACTAGGTACGGTAATTGTAACTGTTTTCTTTTGATTCATTTCAGTCAATTCCTCTTTGAAACGAAATTCTTATACAGGGATAGAGCCGAGTGAAATGGCAGAAAATATCACACTAGTGTATCTAAACTAAAAATTGTTATGCCATTGGATCTTTTAGTATTGGGAAGAATGAAATTACAGTTATACAGATAGTACCAAAAAAATCCTTAAAATAAATATGATATTGGGATATACATAAGCAGTTGCATATACAGGATAGTTGAAATATATAGTATAACACAATTATACTTATACAGGGTGGTCCAAAAAATGTTATATTCGGTGAGTATACAAGGTAGTTGAAATAAGAGTGGAGTAAAATTATAGTTTTACAGAGTGGAGTATAATTACAGTTATACAAGTAGCATATACATGATGGTTAAGATATAAGATTTATAAGTTATATAAGCATAAGCAGTTAGCATATTTGAATTATATGACGGGGTATAATAGAGTTGTAGAAATGGTTTTAAAAAAAATTTAAAAATAGTTATATAGGGTAGGCCATGAGCAGTTGTATAAATAGCATACTTCACATATGGGGCGAAGTAAAATTATAGATATACAGAACAACATAAAATTTGAAACAGCAATTGGGTAGAAAGGATTTTTACTTATACAGGATGGTTTTGAAGATATCAGGGTGGAGGCAAGATCCTGTGGAGTTGAATTCTAATTGTACAGGATGGTTCAGCAAATCACAGACAAATAAGTTATATCAGGCGACCAATACACAGCAGGGTGGTTGAAATATAGGGTGAATTAGAGTTACACCTACAGAAAGCGGTCCAATTAAAAAACAAATAAAAAAACTTAAAAAACATACGGAACATACAAAAAAGAATATAAATTAGAGAGAGATGAAGTCAGAGCGAGCGAGAGAGAAAAATAAGAATACGCTAAAATAATCAATAGAGTTGTACTTTAAGTCAATTAAAAAAATATATGTCACAAAATAGTGATTGATAGCACACGGTTTCTAATAGTTTTTTTAAGTCATTTGAAGTGGGTTCTTTTTTATTTTTCGTTTATAAAATAATTACAATAATTCAGATTTTAAGGCCATTGATAAAAAGATAAACTACATTATTTTTAATATATAGCCATTTTTGAGGGTGCTATTTGTTCAAAAAACCATAAATGAAACTAAAAGATTCTATAAATATGCTTCAGAAAATAATATAAAGCTTGTCTTTAAAAATGAAAATCAAACATTCTGTTAAAGATTAACTTGAAACTGTCCCACGTGATTCCACCACTATCACATTAAATCAATTATAAATGTGATCCATTAGCTAAGAGTTACTACAATGTAACAGCTGCTACACACACATTTTACAATTATTTATTTTCCAATCTTCAAAGACATAAACGAAAATGTGGCAACAGCGCGTTGGCCTGGAACTGCTGAACCCATTTTCTGTTGTCCTTTAAAGAGAAGTCACCAGCTCATGACATTTAATTTGTAATACATTTACTGGCTGGCATAATATTATTTCTGCGGTCTGGGACTATAGAGAGCAAAGAGTGAGTGGCGTAATAACACACCGAGAGAAAGAACACCACCAATGTGCGAGACGGAGCGAGAGCGCGAGCGGTGGCGACACAAAGAAAGGATTCCAATTGGGCAGCAACGCGGAAAACCCGAATTATCACTGGAATATGTTGGTTTTGGTCGCTCGAAATGGGAGAATAAGTTTGGGAGAGCGTGATGAAGTGGTTCGGAGGAGTTAGGGGCCAGCCAGAAATAATGAGAGGCTAGAAATTGCTCAAAGCGAGGAGGATGAATGTTGGCGTGCGGCATGCGGCGCGTCATGTTGTCCGTCTGCCAGTTATGCGAACGGGAATTTACGCAATTATGCGAATCGCTTTTGAATGGTACGGCAGTAGTAGCAGGGAATTTCGAGATAAAGGGAATAAATTGGAATAAGACGTTCTAGAAATAATGACTGTCGATGTATTGTTCACCGATCAGGGTAGATTGTTGTTTTATTCTATTGAACGTTTGCAGAAATTTCGAACTGCCGAGTAGTCGAAATAGGACCAAATAAGTTTTAAAAGATGACTCAGAAGCACAAATCTGACAGATTTGCAACAATTAAATAGCTATTTTGAAGTAAGTTCGAGTAAAATACCACTATATCTTTCTAAACAAGGCATTAGTAAATTACGTAAGAGGAATTTTGATGTTTTCCTGGCTCCCACCAACCCTCATGTAAGAAACTGTAACACACAATTTCATCTGCCCCCATTTGTTAATAAAATTAACCTTTTTGTTTCAATTTTTATTCATAGTAACGATATTTAAATATTAATATATTAATACAATGTAATACGTCTTCTATAATCTATACATAAAACAAAGCCTCTATACAAGGTGAGTTTTTTTATGATCAGTATAGGGATCTCGGAAACTAGCAGAGATAGAGCAATGGTTAAATTGGGAAAGATTTGCAGTTTTACTGGCCCAATTTAATGACACTTTCGGATTTTTGTATAAAGTCATGGCTTACTAGTATCAAAATTGAAGGGAATTGTATCCCGAAAATGATTGTCATGTCATCGTTTGCATGACAGCTCTCGTTTTCGAGATATGACACAAACTTATCTTTTTTGAATGGAAACCATAGTTGGCTACAACCTCAAAAAATTGGACATTTTTAGAGCTTTCCAACGATATAATACTCGATATAGTTATTGATAAAAATAACAGAGTTATGGATGCTTTTCTCTCTTATTTTCACTTTTAACGTAGGTAGCCATAAAAAAGATTGTTTTCACTTTGACGTTTCCTCATTTTAGAGTAATTCCATTAGTAGTGCTGAACTGACTGAAGTTTTCGTGATAAAATGGAATATTCTAACGAAGAAAAACTGATTATGGTGGAATGTTATATCATATGCCATAAAAATTCAGTTTGGGCAGCTGAGGAATACTTTCATGGATATTTTAATCGTCGTCAACCTGCTCTATTAAAATTTAAGAGGCTTTACGATATTTACGCAGATATGGATCTTTTACTAAACCACCAAAGGAACGTAATCAAATTAACGAAGCAGCACAAATAAATGATTTGGCAATGGTAAATCAAAATCCATTACATCAACTGGTGAGATTGTAGCGAACTGTAGTTAAGGTACTGAAAGCGTACAAACTTTCAGTTTAACAAACTTTGCATGCTGGTGACGAACATCGACGTATTTTGTTTTGTACATGGTTTAGAGACATGTGCCTTGACAATCCACAGTTTCCATTAAACGTGTTATGGTCAGATGAAACTAAATTTGCTAACTGCGATATTTTCAATAGACACAATGAGCATATCTGGGCTACAGAAAACCCTTTCCATGTAGAACAAAGATCACCCCAGATAAAATTGGGTTTTAATGTTTGGTGTGGTATCATAGGGTCTACTATTCTGGGGCCTTTTATCTATGACAAATCACTTACTTAGGAGCGCTACTTGCATTTCTTGCAATATACTTTTCAAGACATCTTGCATAATTTGAATTTGAGAACTCCTTTAGTAATTGAGAAATGGCCCATGCGAATGGCCAACCCGGTCTCCCGATTTGGCAGTTATAGACTTCTATTTATGGGTTGCGCTAAAAAACAAAGTATACAAAAGAAAGTATGAGACAGTTGGTGACCTTATATCGTTGAAAAGCTCTAAAAATGTCCTATTTTTGAGGTGATAGCCAACTATGGTTTCCATTCAAAATAAGATAACTTTGTGTCATATCTCGAAAACGAGAGCTGTCTCGTAAACGAGGACATGACAGGACATTAATTTTGATATTTACACTTTTTTTATAAAATCAAAAACAAAGGAGCTAGAGGGATTTGACTAAATGAACAGAATTTAGTTTAGTCAAAATATCTAGTAAGCCATGACTTTTTAGAAAAATCCAAGTGTCATTAATTTGGACCAGTAAAACTGCAAATCTTTCCCAATTTAACCATTGCTTTATCTCCTCTAGTTTCCGAGATGCCCATACTGATCATCAAAAAAAAAACTCAGCCCTATATAATAATATTAATGAAGTAACATTGTTTTATTATCAATACTAATTCTTTTTATTGATATCGTGCTTGTTTATTATTAAAACAATTATAAAAAGGCTGTATACTTACATTAGACTGTGCCAAAAAACCTACTATTATTTTCAAAATGGTTATTTCAAAAAAGTTATCGTCAAAATTTGTGAACTTAATTTTAGTAATAAGAGGTCTCCTCATTTATTCTTCATTCAAATCATCCAACTAGTATATCTGAAAAATATAAACAATACATGTTTCAGAAGAAAATTAAATCTTATACAAAAAGTGTCTGACTTTAAGATTTGTGTTTTCAATTTTAGAATTTTGTAACTGATAAACCAATATGTTTCTAAGGGGGAACGATACGTTTGTAAAAGAGTTAGAAAAAAAGTCTCATTATATCTTACGTTAAGTTCACTATTTCAAAACTTATTCAAAGTGCAAGACTGAATGTCTTCTAAACGTTGTTTGTGGCATATTCTTGATTACTTTTATGTTTTTTTGGACAATAACACCACAATAGAAATAAAACGACATATATTGCAGGAATACCAAATGTTTCAAAGTCTATTCTGACTTCGTTGTCAATGGCTTTATATTCCTGCAATATACGTCGTTTTATTTCTATTTTGGTGTTATTGCCCAAAAAAAAACATAAAAGTAATGCAAGACTGAAAATGAAAACAATGTTTTATAATTATAAGACAAGGATTATACGAAAGGCAATTGAAAAGCCAGACAACTGAAGCGAAGAGATGAGCCCCTGCACCAATCCCGCAACACACACCGCGGAACTGACGACTGATCACGTGACCCAAACGACTGTGGAGAGGGAGGAACCAACTACAACCAATCAGCAACAAAGGCATATAAATACTGAGCGCGGACACAGAAACTCTCAGTCCTATTACCTGAAAACCAGTCTGCCGTTTCTACCGATTTTTCGGTAGTCTACCGATTTTTGACCATTTTTAAATTATTCAACCGATTTTAGAAATGTGAAATTCGGTAGAATACAATATTACGATTTTTCGAGTTACCACCAAATTGTCAATTAAATTTCTATTTTGTCCATAAATTCTTTCTTTCTATTTATTTTCCTAGAAATATGTATATGATTTTCTATATAACACAGTTAAACCAACATGTAATTATACTATCTTTCTGATGTCTACCGAAATCTACATAAACTTATCCTTGAAAGCTACCGATTTCTATACCCTGGGTTGTGGCAGCACTGCTGACAACGCATTAATAATGCCAAGTGAAATCTTTGTGAAACGCCTGCAAGTTTCGAACATGAATCTAAATAACGAACTGATATATTTCTTCATAGTTAATATTATAACTATAACTATTTACTTATATATTACATATACATAAACAATTATTAGAAAATTCAATTAGTTGAAGGTTCTCGACTAGAAACAATATATTGTCTTGCGTTCAATGGAATGAAAATTCTCGAAAAGTTGGTATATTCTAAATAATTGAGTTTTTTTGTCAAACTTACAACAAAGTTGAAAAAGCGACATGAATATTTACATTCCATTTTTTAGTGACATGGTGTAGTTAGGTTTAGTTTTTAATCCTGAGTAGTTTCGAGTGAACAATTTTAAATATTGTCAAAGATAAAGGTACTTCATTCTTAAGCAAAATACACATATGCTGACAAACCTCGTATACAGGTGAAAAAATGTTGACCAACCACTTCAAGACGATGTGAGTCGAAGGAAACTTCGAGGGACATTATAGGTATCAAACCATGCAAATTTTTTTATGTCGAATAACGTTTTCTCCAAATATTATTCATAAGAAAGTTTTCCGTTTGTTTCCAACTTATAAAAACACATTGTATATAGCGAACAATTAAGAACTCCCATCTTGCAGTTGTTAAACTAACTTTTATTTTGATTTAATTGTAATCTATTTTCAATTTATTACACCCCACGTTCCGAACAGAACCATTTCCTTTTTTCAATAGTACAAGCGGCTCCACCAAAGGTTACTTTATAGTTTCTATTTTTCTAAAAAATACGACTCAACAGAATCCAGTTCAAACAATCTAAATTGAGAACTCCTTTTTTTAAATAATACCAAACACCATAAAGTTCTGTGCGATTCAAAACAGATAACATCGCAATAACATTTCGTGCAGTTTCTCAGCGACGCTAATAGCATTTTAAAAATTCCATCTATCAAAACTCGTTCGTGTCATCTTCACATTAATAATAAATGCAGTCACACATATTCTGGGAGGAAACAACATGTCAACTGTACGTCTTCGTTTCGGTTTATTTTAAACTGTAATCGAATTTATTTCAAAGCGGCACACAGAACTTTATACACTTGTACAAGTCCGCATTTCTAGTAAATAATATTTATGGGCCGTATAACTGGAAGGATCTTTGATCGCGCTCTTTAGAAACGTCGTCGGTGTAGGATGATGGACAAGTTGCATTGATTTTATTATACAAATTCCAACAGATGATGTTTATATAATCTGTAATTACGGCATCATCAGCGGCAAAGATCGCAGTTGAGTTAGTGATTATATTTATAGGTAGAAGTGTAGGCGGGTTTCAGGAAACATCTGGAGTGGTTTAACAGCATATGTGAAAGTATTATTTACTACTATCCGTTACTCGCCGTTTCACCCGCGTATCTTTGCAAAAAGAAATAGCTAATGAGATATATGGGCTATCCAATATAACAATTTGTTCTAACTTTGTTGAATCAACAGTTATGTTAGGTTGATGATTTGAGTAATACACTTATTACAAACTTACACTTTATTTAAAAAATTGTGACAATTGTTTCGCATCCGATGGAGCTTAATCATACAATAGTAAGTACCTTAAGAAATTCAATACTTATAAACTAAATAGAATTTAAAACATGGAGTTTACAAATGTTTCTTTAATCTTCTAGTTGTGTTAATATTACTAAGAAATTAGGATAAACAATAAAAGAGATATATAAGATTATGGGTTTTTCCAGATGTAATTTACACAAAGACCTACCATTGAATATGAAGGTTCAATTTTTATGGTTCTAGGTTGATTCAGGTAAACCGTAATAGCTAAAATTTGCTTATCTTGACATTTATTTGATAAATTATTATATCTAATTCTAACTGATTATGTAAATAAATTTAGTAGTGGGGACTTATTAAGATCTATTTGGTCATTGGGTAAATTTTCTGAGTATTTTAAACGATTAATTTCAAGACTCTCTAATAAATTTAGTTTTATACCTTTATTTTCTGTATGTAGAATTTTGAAATCGTGGTCAAAATTATGATTGTATTCAAGTAAATGTTTTGCGTAATTGGAATCTTGTTTATTTTTTATAAAAGAATTGCGATGTTCATTTAACCTTGTCTGAAAAGATCTACCTGTTTGACCTATATATGTTTTAGGGCAATCTTTGCATGATAATTTATACACTCCTGATGATTTGAGTTTATTTGTTTTACTCTTATTGTTCTTAATAAATTTGCCTAGAGAGTTATTGGTTCTATAGCTAATTTTGATGTTTTGCTGATTAAAAAATTTTGAAATATTAACACTAGGGGAACCTAGATATGTAATAGTTTTATATGATTTATCTACGTCTGTGGTTATCGGATATATCATTTGGATTGTTTTGAGATATTGTTTTTTACGTAGGATAGAATCGACGATTTTAGTATCATACCCATTGTTGGTCGCGATCTGTTTTATTATATTAAGTTCTATTTCGAAGTCATTTTCATTAAGTGGTAATGTTGTCAATCTATGAATCGTACTATAGAAAAAAGCTAAGTTGTGTCGAATAGGGTGGCAAGATGAATTATCTTGTTTATTTTTTATAAAAGAATTGCGATGTTCATTTAACCTTGTCTGAAAAGATCTACCTGTTTGACCTATATATGTTTTAGGGCAATCTTTGCATGATAATTTATAAACTCCTGATGATTTGAGTTTATTTTGTTAGGTGGTTCAACAAAGTTAGAACAAGCGACCTATCCCGAATACATTTCACCCAAACTGTAAGTGTTTATGGGCCACATTATATAACAATTTCATTCAACATGTTTTGGATTCACCCTCTAGTCCAACCATTCTGTATATGCGGCTGTTTATTTTAATTACCTAATTATAGTTCTACTCCACCCTATACGCTATATAACAATTGTTTCAGATAATTTCTGGACCACTTCGTTAACTAGAATTTTAACCGGCTTTTATATGCAACTTTTTCAAACATTGTGTTAAACATGATTTATACTGATACTTTGGGTTCGCTCTATATTTCAGGTATTCCATACAGCAGGATGCAACTGTTCATGGTCTACCTTATATAACAAACCTTTTTTAACATTTTTTAATTCAACCTCTATGATTCTACTAAGCCCACGATCTCAACCACCTTGTATATACAACTATTTATGACCCACGCAATATATATATTTTGTACCACTCTGTATAACTAAATTTACCAATATCCAACATATTTCACCCAAATTGCAACTGTTAATGGCCACCCTATATAAGAATTTTTTGAATATTTTTAATAATTGCCTTCTATAGGTATAAGTCTGTTTAACCATAATTTTGTTCTATAAGATATTTCAACTACGCTGTATATACATCTGCTTATGGGCCACGCAATATATATTTTTTGTACCACTCTGTATAACTAAATTTACCAATCTCCAACATATTTCACCCAAATTGCAACTGTTAATGGCCACCCTATAAACAATTTTTTCAATATTTTTAATAATTGCCTTCTATAGGTATAAGTCTGTTTAACCATAATTTTGTTCTATAAGATATTTCAACTACGCTGTATATACATCTGCTTATGGGCCACGCAATATATATTTTTTGTACCACTCTGTATAACTAAATTTACCAATCTCCAACATATTTCACCCAAATTGCAACTGTTAATGGCCACCCTATATAACATTTTTTTCAATATTTTTAATAATTGCCTTCTATAGGTATAAGTCTGTTTAACCATAATTTTGTTCTATAAGATATTTCAACTACGCTGTATATACATCTGCTTATGGGCCACGCAATATATATTTTTTGTACCACTCTGTATAACTAAATTTACCAATCTCCAACATATTTCACCCAAATTGCAACTGTTAATGGCCACCCTATAAACAATTTTTTCAATATTTTTAATAATTGCCTTCTATAGGTATAAGTCTGTTTAACCATAATTTTGTTCTATAAGATATTTCAACTACGCTTTATATGCATCTGCTTAGGGGCCACCAAAATTAGCATTTATTAAACACTTAAATATAACTCTGATCCAGTCTATATTTCAACTATCTTATATATGCAACTGCTTATGGACTTAGCTAAATAACCATTTTTGAGATATTTTTATGACTATCCTGGAAAATATAATTTGCCTCCACCTTATATGTCAACCGCCTGTTATATGCCACTTTTTTAAACATGTATAGCTATAGTTTTACTTCCGCACAAGGTTTTAGAGATTTCATATCTGCAACAGCTCATGTTCTATCTTAAATAAAGGACCCCGCAGAATCTTTATGGGAAATGCCTTTGGGCGAAATTTTTTCAAATTAATGTATTTGATAGTTCTTTAAGAGTAGTTCAAAATTGCTCATGGGCACAAAGCGCCGAGCCAATAGTTTAGGATCTATAGCCCTCTAAAATTGACGTGACCCAGAATCCTTATGGGAAATTGCTTTCGGCTAACTTTTTTCAAATTTTATTATGTAATAGCTCTTGAGGATTAGATTTGAGATCTACAGTCCTTTTCTAATAATTTTTTATCCACACTGTTTAACTATAATTCTACTCCATCGTCTTTTTCAACCACTTTGTATGTGCTTCTACTTATCGGCCACCCAGTTTGACATAAGGGTGTGTCATAAATGTAAAAACACACTTTTGCACCACGAGTAAACCAAACCAGTTTGCTTTACTACTTGATGATGACAACTTGAATTGTTGAAACGGTGTTGAGTGTTTTAGATAAAGGTTTGGTGTTAGGGTGCAAAACTGTGTTTTTACATTTATCAGATATTGGTAGGTTCGGACAAAGGTTAGAGCCTTGCCATTACTACAATGGGCCCACAGTTAATCAACCTGATTTAAAAATGTGTGTTCCAAGAATGACATGGAAAACAAAATTCGGCCAATCAGTGTAATATAACGGTTTTGATACGGACCTACAAATCCGGTCCAGAACACTGCGAAAATTAGAGTAACACAGTACCCCTAGACACTGCCAGCCTCTGTTGCGAGTATATGTCAGTCCTTAGAATACTAAGGGAATGGGAATTTTGTGAAGAGAGTGGAAGTTTAATCAGCCATATCATTTTCATTCATGTTAATGTATCCATTGAGAAGCCCAACGTTGTGAGCTCATCCCAGAGCCAGTCAGTTGCATATGGCGTTAAGCTGCAAACCATCGACGGCAAAACAAATGCTAGCACAGGTTTATCAGAAGTAGAAATCAGTTTAGTCGAATCAAATAGCTACCATTGGGTCTCAGAAGCAGGTATGGATGTCAGTTATCTATTAGCCATGACATCATTTAGGCCAACATTGCTTTTTTGGATAAAAAACTTGCATTGTCCATGTTTCCAATAACTTCGCGGTTTTTTGAAAAAGACTAAGGATCTAGAGTAAGGCGACAGTTAAAAGTACAGGGAGGAATTCACATATGAAAATAGTCTTAGTGAAGAAAGGGCCAGGACTAAGCTGGGGACGATTATTGTGATATTCACCAAGACCACTTGAGAGCGATAAGATTTTGGGCCGTGATCGTCGACTTAAAGTATGCTGGTGATAATGTTGAAAGCAGTTAAAGTAACCTATGATGAAAGAGTAAACGGAAAAGCGACATTTAATTTTGATTGACATTTTATGTGTACTATAAATAACATTGCTGGAACAAAGAGATTTATCGTATAGGTTCAGAAATTAGCCTAGGCTGGTTACTATATATTTAACACGTTCTGATGCCCAAAATAGGAACGGAACATGTTCTTGACACCGACAAAAAAGGTTATACTGAAATTGCTGATTCCTATTAACATAAAACAAGTTATGTCCATTTAGATACACCTAATACAATAATGTTTGAAATCAGAAAAAATATATAGCAGGATGAAACCCATTGGAAAAGGAAGGGAATACAATAACTATAAAAGGAAAAATAATATAAGGGATGGGGTAAGGGGTGATGTTTTAAGGATAAAAAACGGTTTAACTCCATGTCCTACAAAACCACAAGTTTTTTGGAAAAATGTTAAATGGTAAAGTTGTAGATGAAAAAATGTCTACAATTCTTGTGTTTACATTTTTTTACATAACCTCAAAATTTATGTGAAAAATTAAAAAAAAAAACAGTTTTGGTTTATTATTTTTTTTATTTAAAATATAATTTTTTTACCTTATTTTGACTTAATATCGAAAAAGCACCTTAATTTTCAATCGACAATTCTCACGTCAAAATATCTGCTGTTTTATAAAAGTCGGTGGAATTTTGTTGGTTGAAATCTCTACTTTTTGATGGTGTGAAAAAATGTATACATTACTATGGTAAATGTTCTCAGAAAATGCAAAGAAACGAAATAAACTTGAATCCGAAAACCAGCCCCTACCTCAGTTTTCTATGAAATACCTTCTGATGGGCTAAAATTTTCCGTAGATGTATGTAAGTATAATAATAAACAGACATCTACGTATATAATTTAATGAAGATTCTATAACTTTCTCAAATGTGGTAGATGTATTACTTAAATTAAATTTATTAACTTAAATCAAAAATAAAGTGAAAAATAATTATTTTAAATAAAAAAAATACAGTGTGTTTGGGACATAAAAAGGTAGGTTTACATCAAATTTCGTGATTTTTTTGTAGATGATAAAAATAAATAAACCAAAAACTTGGTTTTTTGAATTTGTAACATAAATTTTGAGGTTATGTGAAATAATGTAAACACAAAAGTTGTAGATATTTGTATTGCCTATACAACTTTGCCATTTAACTTTTTTCCATAGGACTTCGATATGACATTGATAAGATAATGTAAGACATTTAAAATTAACAGAACAAAATTACAATGCTGATTTTATAGTTTAAATAAATCTAATTTCATATACGGGATATTTTTTGGTCAATTTCAAGAAGATTAGAATTTATATTATTCAAATTGTGAATGTCTGTTATTTATTGATATTATTAGGGTAATATTTAATATAAATAATCTCCAAAAAAGTACATTTAAAATAGATCTGCTCACAATTTTAATAACGCAGATGTTCTGGAATATGAGCAGAACTATTTTAAATGTACTTTTTTAGAGATGGTGTATATTAACTATTACCATAAAAATATCAATAAAAAAACAGATATTCAAAATTTGAATAATATGTATTATAATCTTCTTGAAATTGACAAAAAAAGTCCCATAATAGATTTATTTATGCCATAATCAACATTGTTATTTTGTTCTGTTAATTTTAAATATCCTATATTTTATCAATGTCATATCATTAATCACTTATACATTTTCATATATTTAATCTTTTCATGTATCTATTCTTAATAATTTGTGCTCTTTTATGAATCCATCCTTTCATAATTACTGTATCTTTAAATTTTCATCATTTTAAAATAACAAATATGAATTTGGATTTTGTAGTAAAAGACTGACGAAGAAATAAAGAATTTCTTCGAAAGCTTTCTAAATTAGAAGTGTTAACTACTTGTTGAACTACCACATAGGCTGCTTTCCCGTAATATTTTCTACACTATATATATATACTAGCAGACCCGGCCACTCGTTGCTGTGGCTGAGTGATTTGAGACAGATTTGAAAGACAAATTTAACACAAATTAACATAACATTTTTATAACATTTATTCAGTAATATATATACTCTAAATATCTTTAATCGTAATGAATCACAGTTAATGTTAAATGAAGCGGCAGTCGATGTACAATATTTTTGGTCAAGACGCTATCTGTTCCTGACTTATGGAACGTACGATTAATAACAAGAACCAAAGTTGATGATCAGTTTATTATTAATTATTAAGACCATTAATTTAAATAATCTATCCTATCATCTAAGTTGGACCAAATTACATATATATGCCAACTTTCATGAATATCGGTTGACTCGTTTTTGAGTTTATTCATACACAGTGACACGGATTTTTTATATATTAAGATATATAGGCTATGAAACAAACAATTAGCTCTTCATTCTTCTACGCTTTTAAATATTTTTAATAAATAAGTATATATTGCCTATAGTTCAATGAATAGGTAATAGTATATTAAGGTAGAGTCAGTCCCTCAGTATAATTATTTAACTTGACAAACATACTGTTTAGCGAATAATGTGCCGATAAAAATAAATAAGTACAAACGTTCAAGTATTTTTCCATTTTTTTTTGTTTATTGAATGATATGAATAGATATCTAAACACAATTTCTTTACCCAATCAGCATTTAAATAATACTCATTATTCAAATTTATTACATTAAAACTAAAAATAAATTAAAATTAATTCCACCTCCATATCATAAACTAAACCTACCCCAACAGTTCCTTATGAACACACCGAATTCGAAATTCTTCACTCAATTGACAAATACGGCAAATTTCATATACAAATCCGACCTCGCGCTATGAACTTCGTCCAAATTATTCCCAAACCCTTTTGCCGCGAAAGTTTCGAGCACCAGTTGCACAGTACTCTTCATGATGGATCCTCCAGCCAACTTGATGTATTCCCAACCGACATTTTCAGTCATTCGATCAGTCCTTTCGGCATCCGGCCTTAACGGCTTGATTTATCTATCGGTTTGTATTCGAATTTGTTGTGTAAATAGGGCCTTTCGATTTTGCGGTTGAGGGATGATCCAGGAGCAGACGATGAAAATGGGTGAGGAGGGGGGTGGTTGCTTGTGTTACAGCGCGCTGGATAAATACAGATCAGAAGATCAATGCATCTGAATGCGGGCAATGGGGGCAAATTCATTAAGGAGTCCTTTACTTTGTACATTTGCGGGGTAGAATTTGTATTCATGAGGTAATTCTGTTTAAGGCGGACTGCGGTTTGATTGAAATGTGGTCACAAAAATTGTAAGCATATATATCATTTGGGGAATTTTGATATCTCTGAGGTAGATCAAAGAAGATTTCTGTTCTAGTAATTAGATTTCATACACGACGGTCAGTGCAGATTGGTAGAAAAACCTTCTAAACCTTAGGTGACCGTGAAATTTTGGAGAATAGTATTTCATTTCGTGACAAAAATAGCTTTAGCATGTAATAATTTTTATTAAAAAACGATTTCAACTGACTGAAAATTAAAACAATTTAAAACCCGTTTACACTTAATCACTATTTTCGGATATATCTTGACTTTGAAAAGCTATTTATGTGAGACTGACTTTGACATTTACGGACTGTTGCCTGTAGTTGTATGGAATCACCTCTGAATCCACTTAATATATTGCAATTTATACTTTATTCAAATAAATGGTGGGACAGGGGGACTCCGTCAGAAACGAACTTTCCAATGTTTTCTCTAATTTGTATTTTTTTTCTTTTTTTCTACTTATTTCATAACTTTATTTTATTATTATTAATATTACCATTCTTTACAAGTAATAACTCTAATTCACCCTATATTGCAACCCCACATATATGTTTCTTGGTATTGGTAACCCAATACTCATTAATTCTCTATCATTTTCTGAACCACCCTGTAAAACTATAATTCAACCCCACACGATATTGCAACCGCTCTGATACTTTTTTAATCATCCTGTATTAGTGTAAATGTTCACCACCCTATTGACTGTTTCTAATATTGTTTGAACCACTCTGTATACCTATAATGCTATTTCGTCTCATATTTCAAGTATTCGATTTGTGCAACTTCTCGAGGTTTACCCTACATAAAAAAAATTTTGAACTAACTTGCATAGCTGTAATTTACTGCTTATGCTAATTTAACAAATTTTGCATCCACACTGTATAATGACAATTCTGCCCCACCTTTTATGTCCAGCAATATATAATATTTTTGCACCACAATGTATAAGGATAATTCTACTCCACCTTATAATTTAACCATCTTATATACGCAACAACTTCTAACGTATTTTTCTTAATAACTATAATTATAATCCTCCCTATAATTCAAATATCCTAACTGCTCATTCTTATTTAACAATTTTTTTAAAATTATTTCCTTCTATTCACAACTACTATGTGCCACCCAGTACAACAGTTCTATGCAACCTTATATTTCAACCATCCCATATATGCAACTGCTTATGAACCAACCAATATCACATTTATTTGAAATATTTTTTGAACTCACATCTGTTACTACAATTTCCAGTCCCGCACATTACTTGCTGCTCGAATTTCGATATAGAAAAGGTCGCCGGTATAACAATTTTTCCTTTCGATCCAGTAATTGAATATTTTTTGCCCTTTCACACAACTGTAAGCCTTGTAAAAGAATTTTATTTCAGAAAGAAATTTACTCCAAATGTATCAAACTCATAAGCATTATAATCATGTACGATGTAGTTTTATGACAAATCTTGACATTTGAGATTGAGATTTATGTAGAAAATTTAGCATTTACATTGATCTTTACACCGTATTTTGAACATATTTATTTTTATTTTCTACAAAAATTACACCGATACAGGGTTTTTCAGACATTACCTTTATTAATTCCATCCTTGATTATTGGCAACCAGGAATGGCTAAATTCTATAGAAGTACTAGCTATACAATGGCTTTCATTTAATAAAATTAAAGCAGACTCTTTCAGTTTTGTATTGTGTTTTTCTTCGTGTAATATAACTGAAATTTTAAATTGTATTTATGTTATGACCCAGGTTCCAGGCATAGTCACACATTTTTGATTTTGCGAATTGTCGTTTCTTTATATAATTTTTGTTTTCATTTATTTCTGAAAATAGTGGGAAAATATTACATTTATAAGTTTCCTTGCGAATGTAACAAATTTTATTTTAGAGAAACGTCTCGACCTATAAATGTTCGAATAAATGAACACAAAAATTATATAAAGAAACGAAAAGTTAAAAATTTGTGAACATGCCTGGAGCCTTGGTTTAATTGTCAAACTTTAATGTCAAATAGTGATTTACTATATTTGCCATTACGAGTCCTTCTATTTTTAATTTTTTCTTGTTCACTTGTGTTAAGTTATATCATTGAAAAAGGGGTCTGATTTCGACCTTATAATGTTTGGACTATTTGAAATATACACTTTCAAGTATATGTGGTGTTATTCCCAGAGGAGAATATAAAGACCCGAAATGCTACAACTATCCCTCCCAAAACAACATTTTTTGTTAAACATCTATACATTTACCTGCCAAAATAACGCTATAGTATAGTATTTATAAAACATGGCAACAATTAGAGGTTTTGCAAGATAATATTTAAATACGCATGTAAAAGAATGGTCCGCGACAGTCAAGGCAGCCATTTTATCTGATATTTGGTGAATGCGCTGGTTACATATTTAATAATGTTAAATTATACAGCCTTCTTAATTGCAAAAGATATGAAGGTTCTCAGTTCAGCAATTCGACTAATTCGGCTCAGTATAGCTTTAAGGCTACATTCTAGTTTCATTGGTACACGAACTTGGATTTAAAAGATCCACACCAAAAATCCTGTGACTCGTACTACAGTCGCTAACGTATTATACGCGGTGCTCATCAGTAACACCTTTTTTAAGTATGGTCATTATTACATGAATTGCTAAATCAACCTTTGATGATTAAAACTGCATTATTTTAAGAAAAAAACTGTTTTTAACTGATACATTTTGAAGTCAGTTTATTTTTCATGCTATTTATTTATTAACTATTACTATTAATAAAAACATATTGTTTTCTGTTTTTTCGTTAAGTACTTTTTTTTTGTAAGTCGGTTTTTGTTTTTTAGATTTACTTCTAAAAGGTCCTTTTTGTCCATTTTTTTAATTTTAATTTGTTTTATATTTAATAAAGTATATACAGGGTGTAAATATTTTGAGTGGATATATTTTAAGTGGAGATAGTATACACCAAATAATACAAAAAACTCTTATAACACTAATTCCAAAATACATGTTATGTAAATTATTGTCAATCCGGCAATGTCGCGTTAAATTCAAATTCAATTTTATTGGGAATAAAAAAGAAATTAATCACTGCAAAAACATGAACACCTGTGATTTTTTGTGAATTGAATAAATATATTGTTTCGAGTGCCGTTAGATTTGTGTAGATAAATCAAAGTTTATGAGGTATTATTTTCAAAAATGTACGGTTTTAACAAATATGTATTAAAATGAATATTTATATTGGAGATTTATTGTATGCATCAAGTTGAAGAAGGGAGGATACAAAGTTGTTATGATATAGAAATAATGCGATACAAAGTATATTAAACAAATATATTTCTTATATGTACTTCTATTATTTGTTAAATTATTCGAAAAATATTTATTACTGAATTAATTAATGTTATTTATGTTAGACAAATAAATGCCCACGTACTTACAGGATATGTCATCATGATAGAGACTAGAAGAAAAAACGAATTCTTCAAAGTAAATACTCAAAATTAAACATTCTTGCTATTACATCTGTTTTCGCCACAAATTAATAACATGTCAGGTCTTTCCCTAATTCTGTAACCTGTCATTATTTGTCACAAACTAATACCCTCGCACTCGAGCTGACAATGCACAACCGATTTTATTTGGTTTTGCAAATAATTTTTTTTAATGAAAATCAAATTACGATTCGATGTAGATCATCGAATATCACACAAATCACTCCCACGTAAGTATAAATTTTCGCATGAGAACCGATTCAGGAAAAAAAAATAGTAGCAGCGGTCAACTATTGTTGAAAGTAAACATGTACTAAGCTAAGTTTGTGTTTATATGCTACATTGCCACATCTGTTCGGAGAAACTGACGGCAAATTATAACAGAATATTTAGAATTTAAATAACAATTGTCTATTTTTGAAGACGCGAGATGTAAGACCGACATCTAGGATTTTCAAGAGAATCAGTACACAGAGGTTCCGAATCTGGAGCCGTTCCGTGTAATTGCTGTTCTCCCTTAACTCCTAGGACAGAATGTCACGATAAAATTTTCAGGTTACTTCACCTGTCAGAGATATTGAATACTCTCTTCGAGGTGAAGTAACAATTGTCTATGTTAATACAGTTATTAAAGGTGTATTAAAGGCGATTGAGTATTTACATATTTATCTCTACAAGCATTTTAAAGCCGGAAATAGCATATTATTCACTGTAATAAAGGCTATCTAACTTGTAACTTTTTTTTGGTAAAATTATAGTATATTTCTGAAAATTTTGATTTGTTTTGAGCCGAAGTATTGATCCTCAAAATCTTTGCACTCAAACCGTTTATACCCTGTATATTAAAATGCGAATAAGATCAGTATTGTACGCACTACGTGGGGATTTTATAAGACAGAAAATCGTCTAAAAACAACATATCTTTATGAAACATATGTTGAACGTAAATTCTGTTTATAACCCAAAAAAAGTAAGTTCCGTTTCTTTGCTTTCAGAACATATGTGCCGATGCAACTGTTGCATCTCAACATCGCGACGCCTTTTTCCTGTTACCCAAAGCGCCTTAAGCGTCCGCTCGACTATCGCCGAAGCGAACCGAGCGTCGCTGTTTCGAATTGCAAGCATCAGGACAAACAGAAAGACGGCCGTCCCCAACGATGTGCTCGTGCCGCTGGAGACGGCGATCAGCTGCAGTCGCAGGTTCACTTGCTCCTCTTTTGCCGTTTAGTTCTCGTCGCAGTCATCGCGTGCGTGGCGGTGCGTGTTTGAAAACGACGTCGACGTCGTTAGTATCGAAGACGACACCGACGAAGACGACGCCTTGGTGACCGGCGTCGGTATGAGCGGTGGCGGCGTGTCTGGTGGTGCAGGAGGCGTCGGGACGGCTGGTGATGGTTCAACTGTTAGAAAAGTCTTCGCGATTAAAATGTCTTGTTACTGCTGCCTGTTGCAGATACTTGTTGGTGTCGGTGTGGTTGGTGTTAGCGGATTAGAGTTAGGTAAGTAACTTCATTTGTTGATAAAGTATTCTGAAGTTTTAAAAGACCTTGTTCGTTGTATGTATCAAAATGTTGGTGACTATCATCAAATTGAAATAAAAAGTTAACCGGTTAATGTCCCCCTAAATACGAGATACGTTAATTTATATTCTAAAATTTGGAAAAATATATTTTTGAAATTTAACATGTATATTAGGCTATATTAAAAGAACCGCAACATTTATACATTTTTTTTTTCGTTTATTCACGTAAATAACTTTTGAATGGCTAATATATTTTCATTAATTCAATTTCTCTAGAGATTTATTTGGAAAGGAACTAAAAAAGAAAGAAGGCTTAAATAAATTTGTATTTAGTGGATATATTTTGTTTTCACTTGCTTTTGTTATTTTCAAAGTTAACGTTAGTAACAACTGATAGATTTGTTGCTCTTATCATTCTCAATCAATCATAATAATTTTATTAAATCTTTAGCAGAAAAAAGTTGATAAAACTTTATGATAGATTCAAAAATATGTTTTGTTAAATACAAAGCAGTGTTTTTATTTCTTACAAGTTTTTTTCTTTTTTATCTACACCTCACAGGTCTACTTAAATAATTTAATTTTAATGAAGAACCGTCTTTAATCTAAAAATAGAGATCTAAGTTTTAACTTTATACTAAAATATAGTATGCCTTAAATTTCCTGCCGTTTTTTTTTTAATTTTTGACATTCTTGGACTTTTTGCGTTTCTTGGCAATTTTTGGGAATTTAGACATTTTTGACAAGTTTGATATTTTTTATATTTTCATCATTGTTGTAATTTGTTTACCTTCTTGGCGATTTTGATGTTTTCGAGATTTTCGAACTTTTCGACATTTTTGGGATTTTTAAAATTTTTGAGGTTATTGATATCTTTGGCATTTTTGACACTTTTTACATCTGTGACATTTTTGGCATTTTTGTCATTATTAGTATTTTTAGCACTTGACATTTTCGACATATTTAACTTTTTTAGCATTTTTGAGTTTTGACGTTTTAAATTTATAACATCTTTGACATTTTTGACATTTATTTCATTATTGACCTTGACATTTTTGACATTCTATTGAGGCAAGATTTGTTTGTTTCTTTGTTTGCCTTTTGACTTGTTTATATAGGCTAAATTTTGGAAATTTTCACTGATTTTAACTATTCTTTCACTATTTGAAAGCTAAACTATATGCGAGTTAATTCACTTAAATTTAATATCTTAGAAACAAAACGGGTGTAAAAATTAGTATTCAGGGTGTTCCAAAACTAATGAGAAAAATTTTAAAGGGCGACCCCTTGTTAAAAATAAACAAAAGTTTGTTGTATAACCTTTAGGTCCAAAGTCAATTATTAGTTATGGAAAAACATTTATTTTATATTTTATCATAAAAACGAAAAGCGGTAGAATAATGACAATTGTGACTACGAAAACACATGATCTGCATATCGGTTCACTTCTTTGAAATGTGTAAGATGATTTGAAATAGACCACCCTTATTATTCTTGTCAAGTGAATTTAAAGACTATTTTCTCGTACAACATTTTGTGTAACATTTTCCTCTAAGAATTTAGAATTTTCCAGTAACTAGGCTTCTAAGGACTCTTTCAAGGTTTTATAGAGTTTTCTAGTAATTTGTCTTATAGGGTTTCAGAATTTTCGTGTTATTTATCTTCTAATGAAATAGAATTTTCTAACAATTTGTTTTCTAGGGTTTTAGAATTTTCTATTAAATTATCTTGTAAGGTTTCTTTTAAATTTTCTGTTTGTTTTAGTAGCATACTCATGGCCCCATTACCAGAAAGTTCACACAAATAAGTATCGGGGTTGTTACCTTCATTTATAAAGGCATCTCGAAGCCCCTAATTTCTAAATCCCTTTCCTCTAGTTCTCTTTTTAAATCCGCTACTTTCAATTGGTCCAAACTCACCGATTTCTATTTATATTCACAGAAATATTTACAAGTTATCTTTACTATACGGCAATCGAATACAGAAGGAATGCTTCCGTCGGCTTCCGTATTTATATATTTCTTCTTGGAATTATCCAGAAGGCCAAAGAGCAGCCGAGAGATTTCCTTCAGGGACCGCCGCCGACCTCGATGAGCCAGCTTCCACGAATCATGGATGAATTCCTGTCACAGTATATACATACAGTCTCACATGAATTGATTTAAATAGATTTTTGAGCATGCCTTTTTGGGTATTTGTTTTTTCCTGAAAAATATTTGTATTTTTACTACATAAATAAATTAAGAAAGTTAGCGTTATAAGACTGACGTTGACGTTGATTTAGTAAAATTAAGCAGGTAGCAGACGAGGAAAAAATGAGCAGCTGGTGAACATCTGCTAATGATGCGGTGCTTTATTATTTTATTATTGTTTTTATGGGATAAAATACCTTAATATATTATTTATTATACTACAACTATACAGAATATAATAATTTGTTCTATATTCCTATAAAAAATATTTGAAAATAAAAAATACAAATTTTTTCGTAATTTTGTTCTTGAGGGTGGTTCCTAAGGATTGAAATATCGTCATAAATTGTTTCCTGTATTCTAACTATACAGAACATTTTATTTTTCCTATATACCTCTAAATAGTATTGGAAAATAATATGGAAATATTTTTTTTGTAATTTTGTCGTTAAGGGTGGTTTTTAACCTGGTTTTAAGGGTTGATATATTATAAATACTATATAATAAGCCGTAAGTAATACTGAACTGTACTGTACTATATAATAACGTGTAAGTAATGTACGTACAATGTTAAGCTAATACTTTTTCTACTCGTTTGGATATAATTTTGCCTAAGAGACGTCTATAATTATGTTTTACTTATTTTTTAGCTTAGGGGTTGCTTTTCATAAATTAAAAATAAAAAGCACCTCTCAAGCTTATATAAGTTTTGATCTAGACAGTAAAATGAACTAAATGCGTAATTTTCATAAAAATCGGTTCCCCAGTTCCTGTACTATTATAAGTGTGTCGTGAATATAATCAAATGGAAGTTTTGAGTTAAATATTTAGCAGTTCTATAAAGACGCATGTTAGCACAACAAATTCAAAAGCTCATATAAAATATCCAAGTTGTTTTCAAGTTGGAAGAACTTGAAAGAGTTGTATTCAGAATAGATATATGGCGCTCCTGCGAACTACTTTGTTATAAGACTGAGCATTCGTCAAAAATACGATAGTGTAATCGCGAATTCCATTAAAGTTATAAATGAGAACCTAGACCTTTTGAATTATATATAGTAGCAAAAGTGCAAATTACTAATTTCATTCCTAATCATCGGCAACAAAGAACTATTGAATTCTACTGACAAGCGACACAGTCGCCTTCATTTGATAGAATTAACGCAGACTTTTTGAGTTTTCAGTTTCTTTTGTGTCATTTGCTGTGTAGTACTGTTGATTTTTTAAATTGTTTTTATCACCTAAGTAGTCCCAAGGATGTCCATATATTTTGGATATTCTACATTGTTATTACTTTATGTTTTTATGTCTTTTTGTTCTTATATTTAGAGTATATATGATCCTTTATTTTAGTTAATTAGTTTAGTAAACTAAATTTTGGTGTTTGTTTTTGATGCAGTTGATTTTGATATATTTTGTGTTTTGAGTATGGTTTTTGACATTTTATAAAAATGACATTATGAACTTTTTAAATTTTATTAATTTATTTGTGTTATTGTATTTCCATTGAGACCGGGGTCTCCGTTAAACTCTAAGAAATTAAAAAATATGATCTTTCTCAATTCTAGAAATTCTATTTGTTGTTGAGCTTAATTTATAAACTAGTTTCTGCATTTAACAAAAATCAGGATCGCAAATTAAACTCAAACCGGTGTATGACAAGAATAATAGAATTGGTGTTAATTACACTAAACATATCAGCAAACCAACAGTGCCACTACTTTAGAATTTGTCCTTTGAAAGACTTTGTGAGTAACTCCATTCTAAAATATTTTTTCTATCTTAGTTTGTATTCTTTCGTACAGTTCGTATAAAGTCAGATTAAAATTTATAGGATACAAATCAGGTGATCTAGAACGCCAGTATTGGGGTCCACTCTGACTTTCAATTTATGTCTTAAAATTCTATTGAAGAAATTACTAGTCCCTGCAACAGTCAAACAGATGATTAACAGTACACTCTCCAATAATTGATCTAAGATGTCTTACATAAACCGCTTATTAATATCTCAACTTATTTTTTTCGGAAAAGGTATAGTCCAATTTAAAAATCTCCAACTATACACACCCACAAATTCATTACAAATTTGTACAGAAATTTCCGTTCAAAAATTAAGTGAGGATTTTGTCAACTCAAACATAACTGACTGTTTCTAGAATTACGAAATCTGACTAAGGCCCGGTTGTATAAAAATGTTCTGTTGTATAAATAAGTCGGTAAAGTTCTTCAGTTGAACGTCGTTTTGATTATGTTGGTAGTATCGATTGTTATTATTATTTATTTTTTCACTTTTATGATAGCGTCCGACTGACGTTGGTGCGTTCCCGCAATTTGTTTAGTGTATTGTTTTCAATTTGATTGAATTACTTCATTGATATTTAAACTTCTGCACCTTTTCTAAAACATTCCGTCGCGCTAATGCTAATTGTAAGTATTTTTTGCCTGTAAAATATAGACAGTATTGACATTCGTGTTTCGGTTCCCTAGCTGTTTGGACGCTTGGGAGAGTCGTGCAATGAACTCCGAACTTTTCGGTGGCTTTGATCACGTCTGAAGAGACGCCGCTTTTTGTTGTTATAGTGTTACGAGTCCGCGAGTTCTTTAGCTCCGTTCGTAACGACCGCTAAACCGCTTTCATTTTGTTTCTTTTGTGTTTACAAAAGCGCATCATTTGTTGTTAAACCCGCATTTTTTGTATGCTCAATCAATGAACATTACGTCGCTATTTTTTGTGTAACGTGTTGTCCAGACGAAGCTCTAAGAAACTGTTCGACTGTTACGGGGCTAGCCTCTGAAGAAAGAAGAATCAAGAAAACAGTGACTAACTTTTATTTGGTGAATTAATTTACGTGACGGCACGTGTTTATTGATTGTTCCGCTAAAGGTCCTTCGTCAATTATATACTTGCATTGAACCAGCATTGAACTAAAACCGCAACATCTAATTCATACATTTTTTTGAATATTGTCTATGGAATGTGCCATCGAAGGCATTCCAGACGTATTATACGTTGTCTGTAATATTCTGTCATTTTGTTACATTATTGGGCTTAGACCATTTAGAGTGGGTTTAAATTTATAAAGAATGGAAATAAGGAATAGAAATCAGTGCATCAGAAAGTAAAAAAGAACCAACAATTTTAGTACAAAGAAGGTGCATTATTTAATAGGCCTGGTCGAAATACAAGGACAGAATAGAATTTGGGAAAACAGATCGCACAAACAGTGAATTAAAGCACCAAGCTTGGTTACAACTGGCAAACTAGTTTAATAGTGATAGTGCTAAAGACTCTCGTACAGCTAAAAGGAAATTTAAAATATTAAGAACCGATAATTTTAAAAGTTTACAAATGAAAAAATGTGTGAAGGGTACAGGGGCAGGTCATTTCAAAAAAATCGATTCAGATGGCATGAGCAGGATCGAGAAATTGCTAGACATGCGTCACTAAAAAAACAATATTACTTAGCACGTTAAGCAAATTGAAAGTGCAAATTCCATTTTTTACAGAAAAATCAGGTTGAAAGCATTAAATTTTGGTCAAATCAAACCCGATTAAAATAGATGCCTTTAAAAAATTCCTAAATCCTGTAAAAATGTAAATCCTTTCTTGGACTGTTAGGATACAGACGTTTTATTAAATATTTTCCTAAAATTACAAAAAAAAATTAAAAAAGTGTCTCAGAAAGGGCATGAAAATAAAACATACTGCAGAATTCGTCTCAACTTTCGAGCATTGCAAAAATTTACTTATAAAAAAACCCTTACTTCAGTTTCCCGACTATTCAAAATACAATACATGTTTTGGGAAATTTCGATTTTCAACACATTTTTATACATACCAGTTTGAAATTTCTCTACATACAGAATTTCATACTACATTACACTACTTTTATGTTTTTTTGGGCAATAACACCACAATCGAAATAAAACGACGTATAATCAATGAAAACCAAACGTTTCAAAGTCTATTCTGACTTCGTTGTCAATGGCTTTATATTTATTGATGTAAATTTAAAAAATGACAATTCTATAAAAATTGTACCTGCTGACAAAGGCAATGCAACACTAATTTTAAATAAAACTGATTACGATGACAAAATTCAAAATATAATAAACACAGGACAATACACTAAACTAACAAAAGGATCACGAAGCTCAATAGAAAACAAAATATACCGTTTACTGTACAACCACAAACATGAATTCACAGAACAAGAACGTAAAGCACTCACTCCACACTATACTAAACCACCACATTTCTATGGGTTACCAAAAATTCATACACCTAATATTCCTTTAAGACCAATTATCAGTTCTATAAATTCTCCGTGTAGTCAACTTTCAAAATTTATTTTAAACATTATTCTTTCTCGTACATGAAGTTCTGTTTCTGATAACATTTCTTGGAAAAACTGTCTCATATAGAATACAAAAATACCTTTACAATAGCAAGTTTTGATATAGTAAATCTTTATAACAATGTTCCTGTTTCCAAAACACTTTCAATAGTAAAATAACAACTAGAACGGGACTCTTCATTAAATCAACGAACTCAGTTATCAGTTGAAACAATAATGGAACTACTAACATATTTTACCAAAATTACATACTTTCAATTACGGGATTTTGGCATGGCCATGGGTTCTTGTCTCTCACCAGCATTAAGTAACATATTTATGGGAAACTGTGAACAACAAGTAATTTTATCAAAAGAAAATAAACCTTTAGTTTGGCGGCGTTACGTTGACGACATTTTCGTAATCTGGGAACACAATCTTGTAGAACTAGGTAAATTATTAAATGAGATAAATAACAAAGAGATTCAAATTTACCCTAGAAATTGAAGAAAATGACAAACTATCTTTCCTAGACATATAAATAACAAAAACATCTTCATTCGAAACAGAAGTTTATAGAAAACCAACTCAAACAAACAGATACCTAAATTTGAATTCAAATCATCCGAATACAGTAAAGAAAGGTGTCATTAAGTCATTATATGATAGAGCAAAAACCAACTGTTCTGATGATAATAAATTCAACAAAGAAAAAATAATTATAAAATATGTTCTCACTGGAAACAATTACCCCACAAAATTTATCAACAAAGAGTTAAACAGACTTGAACGAACACAAACCTTCCGAATCAACCCAGAACTTCTCTTATTAACACTACTACTACTCAGGACAACTACATTACAGTTACAACTATACCATATGTACAGAGTCTGTCAGAAAGTTTGAAAAGTGTGGGCAACAGATTTAATGTTAAAACAACATTCCAAACAAGAAATACACTGAAATCTCTAATATCGGAAACAAAACCAACCAACAAAACCCAGAACTCAAGAAACTGCATATACAAGCATGCCTTAATTCTTTTGAATGAAGGCAATTGTATCGCTTCTATTTCTTACTTATAAGTGGCGTAACTAGGAACGCCACTTATAAATTCTAAAGACAACTCTTTCAAATTCTTCTAATTTGAAAGCTGGTTAATTCATTCATGATCTTTAGAATTTTTTGTGCTACCTGTATATCTAAAAACAACAAATTTTCTAATGTCAATTTTAAATGTCATAAATCAAATTTTCATTTTGCAATCTACATCAATAAATATAAAGCCATTGACAACAAAGTCAGAATAGACTTTGAAACGTTTGGTATTCCTGCAATATACGTCGTTTTATTTCTATTGTTGTGTTATTGCCCAAACGAAAACATAAAAGTAATCAAGAATATGCCACTAACAACGTTCAGAAAACAATTACATTACACTATAGAGAAAACCATACATATTTTGATTATATATTAGTTGAAAAAGTAAGTGTACCTATTTTCAAACAAATTAACTGCAAAATTATTTTTTTTAGCAGATTACACTCTGATCAAACTTTGTAATAAGAATAAGATTAGTCGAAGTTATTTTAATGGCTTTCCATTCAACCGACTAGTCTATTAAATTGGTGTATTTTTGAAAAAAAAAACAAATAGAATTATGCACAAAACCTACTCGTACTATTTATGAACAATTTATAATTATTTACACTTTTATAAAATTATCAAAGTGCCCATTTCCCTGTTGACTTGCAACGATTTTTTTGTTGATAGAGCAATTTCCATTTACCAAATTTCATATTGTCGATATTTGCATTACGCATAATTTCACAGTTTTTCACATCATGAAAGTCAGCAAAAACGATTTTAAGGGTTTAATTGTTTGAAGCACAAATGATGCAGTAAAATGTCCGTGACAAATTTGACGCCAATGTAATTAAAACGAGTTCAAATGAATTTTTTAAATCTAAAATGTTTTTGATTGAGAAAAATGCAAAATATACTAGATTTTAATTAAACAAGTCATTTTTCCAAATGGATGCCAAGATTAAACGACTCTCTCTAGTTTTTAGGGTGTCGTAGACATAATTTAAACTAAAATGTAGAGAATTTGATATCTACTTTTGAACAGAATTATCAAAAGCATAGCGCCTATATAATTAACAACTCAGTCATTTAACTGAAAAATAATTAAAAAATTCTGTACTTTCATCCATTTTAGATCAACACCGTTACAATACAAAATTGTCAAATAGAATGTTTTGATATAAAGTTTGGTATAAGTATGACAAAAAAGAGTTTTTTTTCAATTAAAGCAGAGTTTAAAAATTTCCTTATGGTCATATGATTTAAGGACCTAGGAGCTAGTTAATTTAAAAAAAATAATTTTTGATCATTCTTCAGTTCACTACTGTATGGGAACCTAATTTCACAATGCAATTAATTGTTTCGATCAGCTGTTCAGGCTTTCTCGAGCCATCTCCTCCATCTAGACAACTTGATAGAACACTCAAATTGTTTTCCTTTGCAGTTAGCTGGGCCATATTGTCATTCAGATCTTCTTCTTACTCGTCTTCATTTTATTAGTCAAGGTTTATTCGTCCACATATCTTCAATTCACTTTAATTTAGCCTTTTAGTTCTTCACATAACTTTTAAACTCTTCTTTTTCGTAATTTCTAAAGAAATTAAAATTCCAGTTCTTCAATCGACAAGTCTGCAATCTTAATAACTGCCTATTACGATGCTATATACGTTTTTGACATTTTTATTTGACAAATTAATTTACCACATTAAAATAAACATTCTATTATTCATTAACAGGGTAGGTTAGATAAAGTTTTGAATGTTGTGAGGGGAATTCAGCCGATAATTCGTAGTTCGTCGGGCGTATCGAGGTCGGCGGCTTGCTTTGATAAAGTTCTCGAAGAATCTAGTTCAGGAAGAAATTCTCTTGGCGGTTATTTAACGTTATGGAGAATTTCTAGAAGTAATATATAAACACGGAGAACTGACGAAAGCATTCATTCAGTATTCGATTCCTTATAGTAAAGATAAATTGTAAATAGTTCTGTGAATATAAATTAAAGTAGTGGAAATAAATTATAGTGAGTTCGACTGTCTTTATAAATAAATCCGAGTACTAAACTGAACCCGAGAGTGTTAAAAAAACATTACAATGACTCCCCGTTAAGGCTTTATGTGAGATAGTTTTCTCGGAAATTACAAGATTTTGGCATTCATTTCACATTAAAATAATCAATTTAGTTCAATCTACGAAACATAGAAATATTTATTCGAAACAATTAGTTAACATAGGCGCAACTGATGAAGGGTTTCAACTAGAAAAAATATATTATCGCCATGGATAGAATCACTAAAGCTGATGAAATTTTTTTTTAATCTTCAATGTCTCCACATCATTTCCCATCAAGCTGCCTCGAAACACTTCCTTCAGCCCTTTTTAGGTCACCTAAACGTTCACACGTTTCGAAAGCACCCCTACCTACTGCGTATCTTATCCGAATTTCCCACTGACAATGGAAAAGCCCTGATAGAGCAAACATAGCGGTATGGATGGCATCGAGCGAAGACAGCAGAACATCGAGTCGCGTACGCGGAATTGCTTTCGACTTGGTTGTCATCGTCAAAGCCTACTTCGTTGTGCGTGATAATAATACACAAATCTGGCTTTTTTGTGGCTCTATATGGACTCTATGTTAGGGTCTGTTTGGAGCACGCAACCCTCGCTCGGTCGTCTGCCAGTTCATATTCCACTTATTATGCGGCCTCTCTAATGAAATGTATCTGGTTACGGAATCGCGAGAAATTATGGAATAATATTGAGTTACGTTCGGTGAATAGGCGGTTGAAGGAGGAAATGAAATGAATGGAAAAAGTATTAAGATTTTTTTCGAGATTATGGTAATGAGTTTGTTTTTGTTTGATATGGTGGAAAAATTGGAATAATTATGCGAATGTTAACGAATTTGGCGTTCGGGACTCAGCGGGAGTTATGGATTATCGAGAAAAGTTGCAAATTTTACGGTTTTTGCTGTTTTTGTGAAAATGGCATTTGGTTAGAAATTGATGGTTAAATTGTTCTATGATAGCAGCTTTCGCAGTTAGCCAGTTTTGCTGAAAATATTGTATGCCTTAGAAATGTTTTGTAAATTCAGAACTCCGCCTATGTTGTTGACGGTAGAGTGAATGTTACAAACGATTTTCTGTCTTTTCTATTCATGACTATCAAGACTATTAATATTGGAATTCATTATATAGCTCAATCGTGAAGGAGAAAGCCAACAAATAATATTGGGAAAATGTTTTGATGGTGATCAAACGAAACGAAACCAAAGTAATGACTACGACAGTCTTGTGAATTGAAATCAAAGCCACTCGCTATTATTGGATAAATGGAGTTCTTTGGGAATAACACCACATAAACTTGAAAGTCTGTATATTTCAAAAGTTCAAACGTTTCAATGTCTAAATCACACCCCGTTTTCAATGGTATTACACAAAATGAACAAGAAATTAAAAGGATTCGCAACGACAAATATTATAGCCACAATTTGACATTGATGTTTGACTGTCAAAAGTTCCAAAGCGACAGTCATGAAGAAAGGCGCCATTTTGTGATTAATTAATTAATTAATAATTAATTATTCTGGTCAGTAAAGTGAATTGAATTTCTTTAGTGCTTATATGGATGCGAAGAAATTTCAAAAATGTCAGAAATATCAAAAATGTCAAAAATTTCAAAAATGTAATAAAATGTCAAAAATGACAACAATGTCAAAAACGTTAAAAAGATGAAAAATGTCAAAAATGTCATGAAATGTCAAAAATGTCAAATGTGTTAAAAATGTCAACAATGCCCAAAATCTCATAAGTATCAAAAACGTCAAAAAAGTGTGGAAAATGTTCAATGTGTTAAAAATGACAAAAATGTCAACAAATGTCAAAAACGTTAAAAATCTCATATAATGACAAAACTGTCAAATATGTAACAAACGCCCGAGAATGTCAAAAATGTCAAAAATCTCAAAAAATATCAAAACCGTCAAAAATGTCAAATATGTTAAAAATGTCAATGTCAACAATGTCAAAATCTTAAAAATTTCAAAAATGATAAAAATGACAAATATGCTATAAATGTTAGAAAATGAAAAAAATGCCAACGATGTCAAAAAACTCAAAAATATCAAAAACGAAAAAAATTTCAAACATGAAAAAAAATGTCTAGCGTTAAAAATGATAAAAATGTCAACAATCTCAAAAATGTCAAAAATGTCACAAAATGACAAAATTGTTAAAAATCTAAAAAGTATCAAAATCGTCACAAATGTGAAAAAACTGTAAAATGTCAAAATTGTCATAAAATGTCAAAGATGTCAAATATGTTAAAAATGTCAACAATTTCTAAATCGAAAAAATATCAAAAACGTCAAAAATGTTAAATATGTTACAAATGTCAAAAATATCAAAAATCTCATAAATATCTAAAATGCTAAAAATATGGAAAATGTCAGATAAGTTAAAAATGTCATAAAATGTCAGAAATTTCAAATAAATTACTAAAGTCAGAAAATGCCAACAATGTCAAAAATACTCTCATCGAGGTGTCATTCCTTTGTAGGCAAGACAATATATATTATATATAAATATGATATATATTGTTTATGGTCGGGAACCTTCATCAGTTGCGCTTCCCACAATTGAATGTCCTCTCGAACACTTCTTTATGCATTTGATGCATTTCGTTAAATTTGAAGACGCGAGATATAAGACCGACATCTAGGATTTTCAAATTTAACGAAATGCATCAAATGCATAAAGAAGTGTTCGATTGTGGGAAGCGCAACTGATGAAGGTTCCCGACCAGAAACAATATATATTATATTTATATATAATATATTTTGTCTTGCGTACAAAGGAATGACACCTCGATGAGAGTATTCAATATCTCTGACAGGTGAAGTAACCTGAAAATTTTATCGTGACATTCTGTCCTAGGAGTTAAGAGAGAACAGCAATTACACGGAACGGCTCCAGATTCGGAACCTCTGTGTACTGATTCTCTTGAAAATCCTAGATGTCGGTCTTACATCTCGCGTTTTCAAATGTCAAAAATGTCAAAAACGTCAAAACTTCAAAAATGTCAAAAAAATCAAAATTGTTTAAAATATCTAAAACAGTCAACTTTCCAAAAATATCAATGTTTTTGTAGAACAATATTATTCACTGTTAGTCTGAATCGTCTTGAAAAGGTTGATCTCACAAGGTTATAATAGCTATTTGTCTGCTATTGTCATCAGGTGAATGATGGGAAATTCAGTTTATCCGTGGTCGCCGGTCATGGTCATTGGGTCTCATCCGGTCCAATCAGCGTCGTCGTATCTGGCGGTTAGAGATTATATATGCTTTCTCTATAAATTTTCTTTTATACCAATGCTCCTCTTTGTGAATTACCCTGGCCTAGTCCCACTTGATGTTGTGATGTTCGGTCCACGCGTGGCTAGCTAGCCCAGATTTAGTTAGCTTTGCCCTTTGAGTAGCTGTGCAGTGTTCCTTAACCCTGGTGTACAGCGGTCGCTTTGTCTCTCCAATGTAAAGATTGCCACATTCACAAGGTATGCTGTATATGCAGTTACTTGGTATTGCTGGAGCTTCCGGCCTCGTTCTTGTAATCATGCTCTTTAGAGTGTTGCTGCTTTTGAAAATCATTCTGATTCCATAGCTACGTTCAATTCGTCTAAGTTTCTCCGACAAGCTTTTAGTATACAGATAGAAAGCTATTGAAACATTGTGAGATCAACCTTTTCAAGACGATGGAAGTCCAAAGAAACTTTAAGGAATATTATTCAATATTATTTTTAGTTTTGATAACAGCATCTCTGAAAGGAAAAAATGATATAATATTGTTAAGCAAATGTCGCTAGCTTCTCACAAACCTTTCTAACAAACCACTCATTCAATAATTTAAACTTCCGACCTAACAGATTCTCAGCTTCATGTGTTTATAAGTTATCACCAGTGATAAAAGTATATTGGAGCATTTTTAAAAAAATTAGACCGAATACTGGTTGTATCTTACAGTGGTTTCTCTGCCTACAAGGATTTTCAACAAAAAAACCTTTTAATTGTATCTCTAAACGTGCCAAAAATTACATTTTCAAATTATGTTATTGATATATCGTTACAAAGTCAATTAGAGTAATAAAAATTCTGGTACTGCAGTATCTTAACTCCGGACGTTCAACAAGTTTGACGAATAACTTTTAGAAGCAGAAACTCGTATATGAATATATGAACGTAAAATGTGATAATTAAGAGTTATTAATGGTCAAGGTGATTGAGTTGACAGTGAGCACTGAACTTCTGTGACTTATTGAGTTGTGATGAATAATTAATACGTACGAATTGTATATACATAACGATTATTTTGATTTTTCAAATTAAAAAATTAAGTACCTATGAATATATTCAACTAACAACGGGCCCGGACGTAGACTTACAGTTACTATAATTGTCAAGTGTAAAAACAATTTATTTAAATTTACAAACAATTATTATTGTTACAAATGCATATGTACTACTTTTTTTATATTGTAAAAAACAATAAACATTCATAAATATCAATTGTATGTACTTCGTTATTATATTCTACAAAACCACGATGGGAAGGTATTGCGATGAAGAAGTTCTAACTTTCAAAATGCCAGAGGTATTTTCATCCGAGATGCTTCAATTGACCCGGACTGCACTTTTTCACACCGACCTCAACTTTATAAAGTTTATTTATGACGAAGACCGAGAGTGTTTCGAGTGTAATACCATCTAATTAGGAGCTTATAAAATCCCTTCGGAAGAGTAGTTTTGAAGTTTGTTTGCAGTTTCGGGTGAGAGGGAAGTTTTGGAATCCAGATTGGAGAAATATGTTTGGAAGTTTCAAATTGGATCGAATGGATGGTGTTTTGTAGTAACTACATTGGTCAGTGCGAGGTGAGAACTTTATTATATATAAAACTATAAAATTAGAGAAAACATATAGTTTTTGTTGTCTAGTTATTTATGAAACTAAAAGTAAATAATAGCTAGTAAGTTTATAGAAGTATGCATACAAGTTTCTTAGGGTAAAATCTAGTACTACATTTTTTCATTTTACGCGTAAATCAGAAATGAGAGTACCAAAAAATAAAGAAATTCTAAAATTCTAAATGAAAAAATATCAAACACACGAATATTAATCAACTATCCCTGAATACAGATAAGGCTGCATTATTATTGTGAATGTTTAAGTAGTTCTTGGGAAATAATACCACAACTAACGAAAAAATTGCTGTATATTCCAAACGTTTCGGGGCCTATGTCAGACCCTGTTGTCAATGGTTTAGAAACATTTTCGAATTGTGTCTTTTTTATTCATAGTTTCTTAACCATTGACAACGGGGTCTGACCTAGACCCCGATTGCTGCAAAGTTCTGACTTGTAAAACCATCTAACTAAGTTTTACTTAAAAGGTACTTTATTAGGTTCAGTTAGGTACATTTATTCTAGAGTAACATATATTTTTATATATTCATTGCTGGTTTTAAAGTTTGCAACTTAACGATAGGTTCGGCTCCCATAGATTTTTAAAGCTAAAGGGTTAAACGGCTCAGAGCAGCAGTTACTAAAACGTCGATATCAACTTCAAGGGCCTATAACTTCTTTATTTTGCATATTATCTTATAGAAATTAAAAAAAAATTATTTGAACAAATGTTATATTTTTGTGTTGTACTAAATTTTTCGTATATATTTCAAAGCTGTTTAAAAAATAGAAAAATTCAAAAAAACCCTTACAACTGAAACGGTTTTCGAAAGGTATGCTTATTAAATCAGTTAGGCATAAAAATAACACTAAAATAAAACACACTGTAGGATAATAGTGGTCGTGAGGTTAATTTTAGTTTTCATTTTTTATTAATAAAGTTGATTAGTCAGAGTTTTTTGCATTGTATCTCGCCCAACTTTAATGAAATAGACTAGTTTTAAAGGTCTTTTCAAGCTCTACAAAAAATTTTTAGTACCATTATACCCCTAATGTCAATAATTTTTCCGTTATTTCAAGTTTAAAGGACCGATTCGATAACTCAAAAAAAAGTTTACTCCCTTGATATTGCACCCAGAACATTTCTGAAGCAATAATTATATCGCTTACACTTTTCTCCATTAAATGCATAGTTTTCTAGTTATTTGTAAAAAACATATCAAAAAAGTGACATTTTTTAATGTAAATGGCGAGTTTTCAATCACTAATAACTTAAAAAATATGAAATTTTCAAAAAAACTTCATGGAACATTCTTTGCTTAGAATTATTTGTTCTATTGACCCCCGGCCAAACAATTTCAACTCCCGAGAAGGCGTGGCATCCACCCTCAGGGTAAAAGCGCAAATTGGCACATTTGTCACATTTGATGTTTGAGGCATACTCTAATTTTACCCAAATTTTCTCGCAAATCAATGAAGGTTGAAAGATTTCGGAAGCATTCACATTGGCCAATATGTGGAAAGTTCAGAAATCCCAAAATGAACAAAAGACAAACTAATTATAGCGATTCTATTTTCTGTCTTCCAATACCACATAGAAGATCGGAAAATGAAAGAAACTCCACTCATTTCCTCGGAAAAAAGGACTTAGAAATGCAAATGAACACAGAAAGATAAATTTTTATATGACTAGGAGGGTGTCTAGAAAAGCTAAACTAGAAATTGTCAACCGAAGTTTGAAAATGGTGGTATAATTGTTTTTTTTTTTTTTTGAGAATAACTCAACTATCTGGCGAGATACGAAAATTTTGTTACAATACTTTTTTGTAGCATTTCTTATGCTCTACAATGTTGTGTTTCACATTTTTAGCATATCATTATCGAGATATCGATTAAAAAAAAACAAAAATTTTGAACATGATATTTGTTTTTCACTATTATTTTTTTTCTGGTGATAAATGTGGAAAAAATCGCCGAGAAGAAAATTGTAACATAAAAAGTATTCTACGAAAATTTTCGTATCTCATAGACCGATTTATTGTGAAAAAACCAATTTTACCACCTTTTTCAAGATGGCGGAAAACCACATAGGAAATCTGGAAATCTAGCCTCGACAATTTCAAGTTAAGCTTTTCTAGGCACTCCCCCCCAGGTCATATAAAAAAATAGCGTTCTCGGTTCATTAGATGTCCAACTCTATATATAAATAGGCAAAGACAAAACGATTAGGTACCATTTTCTCCTCTGTCTCTCAACCGACTTTCTTCATTTTTGTTTTGTTTAGTAGCAACTGACGACCTTCAGTGCAGAATGCTAATATTAATTTATAATATTGGTTCATTCATTAAATAAAATATATTAAACATTCATTATTTACGTAATAATGTCAAGGCCAAACTACTGAGTTGAGTAATTATATATAGAGCGACCAATGCTGTTATATACTTAGAGCATGAACTACTGGAAGTGGCATGGAAGCGTTGTTATTGTTTAGTAGTAAAGTAATCGTTGTATATTATAATTATACAGGTCGATTCCAGATATGTTCAAAATGATTTTTTTCGTGGGTGGCACATAAGTAGTTGCATATATAGGGTTTTTAAAATATAGAGTAGAGTGCAATTATAACTAATAAAATAATTATATAGGGAAGCCCATTAGCTGTTGAATTTACAGGGTTCTTGGAATAGAAGGTGAAGTAGAATTAGAGTTATACAGGGTGGTGCAAAAAATATTATACAGAGACGCATATAAGGGTGGCGGAAATGGAAATGCAACATTTCGGAACCCATAAGTAGTTGTATATATAGGGAAGATGAAATATAGGGTGAGAGGGATTATAGATATACAGGATGATGATAAAAAATGTTAGAAATGGAAATGATTTATAGAGTAGCCCACGAAGAGTTCCATATAAATGAAGATTGAAATATAGGTTGGAGTAGAATTATAGTTACAGAAGATAGTTAAAAATTTCGTAAACAAAAAGAGTAAATACGGTGGCTCATAGGTAGTGGCATATACAGAATGGTTTACCGGGTCGTTCAAAAACGTTAAGAAATATTATGCGTGGTCCATGAGCAGTTGCATATTCAGTGTGGTGCAAATATATAATGAGATGAAATTATTATAATGAGGATTTTAATAAATGTTAGAGAATTGAGTGCAATTATAGCTATACAGGGAGGTTAGAAAAAATAAATATGTAGGGTAGCCGATTAGCGGTTGAATTGTTGTCATATTAAATTAAGAATTACGAATTTGAACACAAATAAAGTCCTATTAATTATATCTGAAAAAGAACTAGAATTTCTTTACTTATTTGTAGAAGCGAGATGTAAGACCGACATCTAGGATTTTCGAGGAAACTATCACACAGAGGTTCAGAATCTGGATCCGTTCGGTGTAATTGCTGTTGGCCCTAAAGTCCTAGTATAGAATGCCACGATAAAATTTCCTGTTACTTAACCTGCCAGAGATATTGGTCGAATTTCGATCACTGGGCGACAACTAATGTATATAATGACTGGAGTACTGGACTGATGTTTTCGAGATGTGGTGCAGAAATCAGATGCTGTATATTCGCTGGGCTTACAGGTGCATTAATAGATGTTATATTATTAAACTTCAAGATCAAAGACAAATTGTTCTAAACATGCTGACGACAATATTTTGGGCACCTAGTCAATACAAGTAAAAGTACTAGGTCGAAGAACTACAGGAAGAGCTCCAGCAATTATAGATTAAAGTAAATGATTGTAAACTTAGAATCCCGACTAAACGTACATGTAAATTTGACGCCCAAGAAGAAGAACAACAAGTAGGTACAGATTATTGGAAACATTTACTACTAAACGACTAAATCTTAAATATTACACAAAATTGAACGTTCTTGTGGTTTAAGAAATAGTCAAAATTTGCAATACCGATTTATCTAAGTGCGTCCCTGCCAATACTGAATCATCAGCGATTCATTGGATACAGATTTGGGGCATTGAAATTTAATATTGAACGAAAAAGTACGATTTCATCATCAGAAAGACGCGCTTGGAGTTCGTGTTGTTTTTTCCGGGGCCGTTCGGTGGAAAATGTTGTTTTCGAATTGCCAGTCGGGCAACGAAAGCAGGATTATGAAAAACCATTGTGAATACGTTGAAAGTTTTATTGGCGTATTCGGAATGAAAATTCTGCGTTCTATTCGAATGTTTTCCGAGCAGGTGGGGTGGTATGAATATAATTTAATGGAAAGTACGGGCGTGAATTGAATTGAAACATTCACAGGAGAGTATGTATATGAATTATTTTAAATACATCGGAATAGTTGAATATTGAGTGGTGTTACATCATAAAGGGCTTTAAAATTTTAAAGCCGTTTGTTTCTATGCGCCGTGTAAGGCACAATGATATATGGATGTAGTTTTATTAAGCGGTGGTACTAGAATGAATTAAGTTATTTTACTTGAACATCAAAGTTTTCTCTCCTACATTTTATTCTTCCTGTAACATAAGTATTTAAATTTTGTAAATTGGTAATGTGTTTCGTGTACTAATGTGTGTTTAGAAACGATTTATTTCCAAATATCAACTAATTCTTATGTTTTAGCGTCTTAGGTTTCATAAGCTTTTATTTAGACAAGAATTTTCTTTTGTGTCACGCAATTTTGACTAACAATTTTGCCAAGTTGGCATTTTTTGTTCTTCTAGCAACATGTACGCCTCATATCTCATGTAAATTTCAAAATAACATCCTTCACCTTTTCAGTCCTTCGAGGCAAGTCGTCTTCTGTTCCCTCAATACCTTAAGTGTCTCCGATCGACTTTTTTTCTTCTCTAATTCATTTACTCACGCGTTTGTTTATTCAAGGCCAATACCGCAAACTCTAACCTTGAGTTTCCGATAAAAACTACCAAAAAAGTATATGTTCTCAGTCCTTCCTGTCAGTTCTTCAATTTTTCAGTCTAACACTTCTTCATTACCGTTAGTCAGAAAGACCATTTGTCCAACATTTTCAACATTTAAAATTTTATTTCATTTGACAATTTTGACATCATTTAAATTCTAGAGATTTTTTACTTTTTGATGTTTTTGACATTTTTGAGATTTTTGACATTTTTGGAATTTTTGACAATTTTGACACTTAAAAACATTTTTAACATATTTGACATTTTTGAAAATTTTGACATTTTTGACGTTTTTGACATTTTTGACATTTTTTGACACCTATCTTCAATTCTATTCAATACAGTCCTTCAGTCCTTTGTCCTTTTTACAGATCCTAAGCCCATCCATTTTGTTTCTTTTCGAAACCGTAAGTTCTCTACTGCCACAGCTCTTCAAGGTCCTCTGCAATTTTTCAATTCTTCAGAAAGGCTACACCATGAAAAATTTATTGAATCTAGCTACATATGATGTCGATGTTGATAATATATATGGCCACAATCACAAGTAACCCAGAACACAATGTTTCTGTAACTGTCGTATGTATTTCCCAAAGCGCTAAAGTGTTTCAAGTTAACCTAAGATATATGGAATTGTGTCCATAATAATGTTTTATGTTTTATATTTTTGATGATATTGGTGGTGTGTTGGTTGTTTATTCTCTTTAATGTTGCCATTTCCGTTCTAGTTCTGTTGTAGTGTCATGGTAATAATACGACAACCACTGGAAAATCAGTCATTTCAAATCGTCCATAGATAAAGAAATTTCTATAAGTTATTGTCGTATTTTCTTTTACAAGTTTTAGTTAACTTACGATTTTTGTGATTTCTATCCCAAGTCACAGGAAAATGGGGTTTCGCAAAATTCGGAACCTGTGACAGCTTGATTTTAAAAAAACTCCGAGATGCCAAACTCATTTTGCGACAAAATTATAAATTTAGTTATACGTACTAGATACATAAATAAATATTCAAGATTTTAAACAGTTGAGGGAAGCGTAGCTGGAGTTCAATGGATCCAAAAATCTCAATAAGATAGATTGTAATGATTGTGATGCAAGCTAAACTGTACATCAACAATTCCAAAAAGAAAACTAAACTCACATAAAAGCCACATCTGATTAGAAATAAGTTGTGATTGTGTATATTCGAAATTTCTACATCAAAAAATGAAGAAAGTAAAAAATGTCAAAAACGTCAAAACGTCAAAAATGTTAACAATGTCAAAAGTGTCAAAAATGTCAAAAATGCTAATAATGTCAAAAATGTCAAAAATGTCAAAAATGTCAAAAATGTCAAAAATGTCAAAAATGTCAAAAATGTCAAAAATATCAAAAATGTCAAAATGTAAAAAATGTCAAAATGTCAAAAATGTCAAAATTGTCAAAAGTGTCAAAAATGTCAAAAATGTCAAGAATGTCAAAAATTTCAGAAATGCCAAAAATAGCAAATAGTCAAAAATGTCAAAAACATTAAAAATGTCAAGAATTTAAAAAAAGTCAAATGAAAAAAATTAAATGTTGAAAATATAACAAAAGTATAGAAGTAATATGATAAGCAACACGGAAATCGGGGCACCTTCAATCGACCTTTATTTGTACTGGACAAATCTATTGCCTTTGAAGACGCGAGATGTAAGACCGACATCTAGGATTTTCGAGAGAAAGTAATGACACCTCGAAGAGAGTATTAAATCTATTGCCCTCATAGCAGAAAAAACGGCACCCTCAGTATCAAGTGATCGTCAAACTACAAACTGTCACTGCCAAAGTTTTGACAAACAACAAAATCAACATCAAAGGGATTTTTTTATAAAATTCCTTGAAAAATTCAATACTAAACCATTGGTAACGACTCCAGAATCGGAGTTGATACGTCTCCAAACACAGATAAGTTTATCTATCTATAATACATTACTTATATAGAGGAATACTGGTTAATCATTTTGTAGACATTTCTGTCTCTTAGAATAACTGTGAGGAATATACTTATCTGTTGCAGTAAAAAAAAATGAGTACAGAACCCAATGAATAGATAGATGATGATAGATAGATGAATAGAAAAAAAAAATATCCAGGATTTTAAAATCACAAACAAGCTGATTTGTCTTTCCCGTGCCAAGAGGGGGTTAGATAATCTACATTCCGTTGGATGTCTGGATAGACAGAAAAGACTGCATGAAATTGAACATTTACAAATTTTCGACAGAAGTATGTACTCGTTTTCGATATGTGATGATCCTCGACATTACCAGCTTTTTGGATATTAGGTTTAAAAATGTCAAAAATCTCAAATACCAAAAATATCAAAAATACCAAAAAGCCAAGAAAATAACGAAAGTGTCGAAGATGACAAAATGTCAAAAATGTAAAAAAATCAAAATTGATAAAATCTATAAAATTTAAAAAATGCCAAAATGCGACTTAAAAATGTTAGATATGTCACTAATGTCAAACGTAAAAAATGTCAGATTGTCAATTGTAAAAAATGTCGAAAAAGTAGGAACAAAAATATATGTTAATGTTTAAGCACTTAAAGAATTTTTATCACGAAACGAATTTCGACGTCCAGGAATTTCAGGAAAATCTAGCTAACAGAGACTTCAAATCGGGAGTCGTACTGTGTGTAACGACGTTTTCCTGTGATTCTAGTATAGAAATCATACGAAAAAATTCGTAGGTTTACTAAAACCTGTCAAAGAAATTACGATACCAACTTGTCCATAAATTTTCAACTATCGGACAGGCAAGAGGTGGATTAACAAATATGATCAGAGGGTATTTTTGCCTTGTTAATTTTTCGGCTGTCAGTAGATGTGTGTTTTCTTACGATAGAAAAAATAAAAACAGGTTTGTTGCATCAATTATTTTCCTTTTATATTTTATCCGAAAATTCACGAAACTTCAGATTTCACCAATCTAACACGAACACTCCGCAACATTTTCTCAGAGAAAAGTAGAACAGCGTCCCCTTTTTCATCTCGATATCAGCAAGTGAGAGAATTCTTTGCAGCTTCATTTGCTCGAATGCATAAAAATGCATTCCGTTGCAAGTCTCGATAGACAGAAAAGAGTGCATAAAATTGAATATTCACAGATTTTCGTCCGAGGCACGTACTCGTATCCGATATCTGGTGCCGCTGATGCCGTTCGCCTGCCCGCCTCCCCAAGTCGAGGTGAAACACTGAAAAATGGCGATGGAACGGTTTTCGTGTATTTTAGCAAGTAGAAACTGACAATGAAAAATTGCGAACGTTTTAGATGTGGAGATTATGTTTTCTTCGTGAGTGTGGAGACGAGAATGTGGTTTTTGTACCAGGTTGTTGAAATTCGCTCGTGTCTTTTTTGGCTTTTAAGCTTTTCGCTACGAGACAAACTGCACAAAGTTACTGAGCTTTGAAACCTTTTAGATTAAATAATAGATTAGCTTGTAATTACAAAAATTAGAGGCGCTTTTCTTTGCTTGCGGTTCTAAACATAAAATAAAAGACGACGGATAATTTGTTACGATACTAATTTTCTAGAGTTCACTTTGCTATAATGCTTGAGCCATTGTTGCCAGGTTTGAGATTTTCTCCGAAATTTAGTAACCAACACATTGCTCCAGTGAGGATTTTTAGGGAGTTAGAAGGATGTCTTCTAAATGTTATTTGTAGCATATTCTTGATTACTTTTATGTGTTATTGGGAAATAACACAACAATTAACACAATAATTATGGTTTAACAAAATAAGTATACGCTTCAATAGCAAACCGAACTAAAAAGCAGAATATAATTTTTAATTATGAGCAGTTTATATTAGAGCAGTAGAAAGTAAAATGCGTGGGGTGCTTGAAATATTAAATTTTACAATTATTCTATTGGCAACTATTTATAAGAGTAGAGTTATGCAAATATTGGCACCCCACGCTTTTTACTTTCTACTGCTCTAATATAAACTGTTCATAATTAAAAAAAATCCTGCTTTTTAGTTCCGTTTGCTATTAAATTATTGTTAAACTATAATTATTAAGTTTTTAGTCTCATAAAGACGTATTTATAATTAAAAAGTTCACTTCATGTTTGCGTAACCTTTTCACTTCATTGCACCAATTTCTGCTACTGCCAACTAGATGGCAGTAGTTAATAGACGAATTTGTATTTAGTCAAGAACAGTTACAAAAAGACAACAAACAGGAAAATTCAACTTAAAGAATTGTATTGTCATCGGCCCTTGAAACGTGTGCCAATTTTTAACTTAATTGGACTTCTTTAAGTTGGTGAAAATTAGGATAAAAGTTTCCCTTACATAGATAGATACACACGTTGACCCAACAAAAGCGTATTAAAAATCTTTATATTCAAGGAAAACTAAACTAAACGTTTCCATTTCTATTCTGACCTCGTTATCAATGGCTTAGAAAATATCAAATTTAAAATGAAAGTTTGATATATAACATCTAAGTTGATATAAGAAAAAAATATTTCTAGATATACAGGTAGATCAAACAATTCTAAAGATCATGTATTACAGTTAAATAGCTTTCAAGTTGGAAGAACTTGGATTTTTTTATTTCAGTGATCCCATTAACGTCACAAGGAAAACCTAGGAAAAACTTTATGACCTATCCAGATACATGGGTTGTTCAAAAGCACATCGCCATTACTAATTTCTTCCTTTATTGTCGGTAACCAGATAGGATTGAATTCTACAGAAGTAGAAGCGATACAATCGTCTTCATTCAAAAGAACCACCGCATACTCTTTTATTTTTCGTTTTGTGCTATCTTGTTCTTTGTGAAGTACAGTTGAATTGTTAAATTATATTTTATGACCTAGTTTCCAAGCATGTTCACAAATTTTCGATTTTTCAAATTGTCGGTTCCTTATTTAATTATTGTGTTCATTAATTCGTACGTTTAATGGTCTCAATGTTTCTCCAATATAAAATTTATTGCATTCGCAATAAATATACTGAAAAACTGCATATACAAGATTATTTGCGATTGCAATAAATTTTATATTGGAGAGACCATTAAACATACGAATTAATGAACAGAAGAATTACATGAGGAACCGGCAATTTGAAAAATCGAAAATTTGTTAAAATGCTTGGAACCTAGGCCATAAAATACAATTTGACAATTCAACTATACTTCACAAATAACAACATAACACAAAACGAAAAATAAAAGAGTCTGCGGTAATTCTTTTCAATGAAGACGATTGTATCGCTTTTAATTCTGTAGAATTCAATCTGGTTACCGACAATTAAGGAAGAAATTAGTCCTTATGACGTTAATGGGATCACTGAAATAAAAGAATCCTTTGATCACATTTTTGGCGAATGCGCTATCTTATATCAAAGTCGTACCTATGAACGCCACTTATAGATTCTATAGACAACTCTTTCAAGTTCTTCCAACCTGTGCTGCATATCTAGAAACAACAAATTTTTCTTGTGTCAACTTAAAGGTCATATATCAAACATTCATTTTGCATGTTTAAAGCTATTGATTGAATATACAGATTTTTGTTCCGATTGTGGTGTTATTTTCCAAGAACACAAAAATAATTTAGAAAGATGTATTAAAAACTAAAAGAATTTTTTTGGTTTTGAAATCTTCAGTACTGTATTTTAAATAGTTTGTAATATATACTAAAGCATAATTAACATTAACGGTAGCTGGATGTCAGTAATGCATGACGCAAGATCTGATCTGATTTGAGCAATACAGTGCGATTTAGAAGGCACCTTTCATGTTTGTTATAACTGCATAATTCTAGAAGAAACTTTATTTGCTTTGTTTAATTCCAGCTTTGGACATAGTCTTTCCCAACTGACTCCTCGTATTTTCTCACATCATCTTCTTATCTCATCTGGAGGTGACTTCTAATTTGTCCTTGTAGCCACAGTCTCTATTGTTGTTTTATAGTCTTCAAACGGTCGTTTACCTATTTGACGTTGTAACCTGTGAAACTCCTTTTGTGATCTTTAGCATCCCTAACTTTAATTTGGTCTTTCAGCCATTCATGGACCTTTGTCCATGTTCTTTCGTGTTAGCATCCATGTTTATGCACTATACGTCATAACTGGCAGGACACACTGATCAAACACTCATATACATAGATATTGTGTTATTTTGGTATTGTTTAATAACCTTTTCAGTTTCCCTTATCTTGTTGATTTCAACTTGACTCTCCTCGCAATTTTTGCAACTTGTTTTTTTTAAGTTCATTTAATTATTATTTGTTCCAGATAATTTATTTATCAACTGTTTCCAGGCGTGGAACATTCAATTAAATTATCAGTGTTTATCATATATTTGCTTTAAAAATAGATACAGTCATGTCAAAAAAAGAATTTAGTTCTCATTTTTACAGATATAAGCAGACAATTTTGGATTTAAAACGATGTGAAGCTTCAAATATACAGTGTAAACAGAACCTATGGCCTTATACACGTCCTTAGCAATTTCAAACCACTTTTTTGATATTTAAAGAAATTTTTATGAAAGTTTCATTTAAATTGGAAAATGTTAGTGCAGTTTGGTGCATTAATAGGGACGGAGGCGAAGAAATTTGGTTTGAAAATAAATCACGTGAAAACAACATATATGGTAATGGGAGCCATAGAGAGAGAGAGTCACTAAATCACAATTAAGGGTAGAAATAAGGTATGAATAAAAATATAGTTACAAGAGGGTGGGGGCCTTACATATTTAGGGGTCAAGTCAAAGAAAATAGAAGTGAGGAAGTGGCGATTAAAGCAAGGATAGCAAAGCGAAGCAGGAACAATGAAATGCTGAGGGTTTTGAAGAAATCCAATTTGTTCTCAAGCAAAACCAAAGAAATAGCGTATAGGATAGCAATTCGAGGGACAGCAACATATGGAATGCAAACAGAAGAGAGAGGTTCGAACGATGGGAACATAAATATGTTAAGGAACATTTAGTAAGGCACAAGAACGGAAAGTGTGTGGAGGAAAAAAGGTAGAGCTTATGACAAAAGACAGGATGCCAAAAGTAATCATAAATAGGCAAGCTAGGCCTGCCAATACAAATGAATGGAGGTGTATAGTTAAGGAATCGTTGTATATATTGTAAATAAAATAAATATGAAAATTGTTAAAGAAAATGCTTTACACGCCCTAGGCTTGCAGTATCTGTATTTCGTTATAAATAAAAAATTATTTATGACCACTTATGACAATTTGGAAAAGGATTCTGCTGACCTAGTCTAAATGCTTATTATAATATCTTAGTCTAAATCCTTATTTAAATCTTGAACTTATTAAACAAGTTAATTTTTCGTTTTACAGAAGCATCTCCAGAAGTCTATTTTCTGTAGAAACATTTTTCCCAAAAGGATAACCGCTTTGACCCTTATCGTTAGAAACATTCTCCAGATACCTGAACTCCCATATAAATAAAATAAAACTTAAACTTTTAAGGAAATTACCGGCAATAACTTTTTCAATTACTGAGCTATGCAGAAAGTTAAAACGCTTCATAAAACATAAAGAGAAAGAGAGAAAGAAAGCGGGTATAGCTGAAACAAAACGCGCGAAAGGCGCACGTAGAGCGGCGTTTTCCTTGCGAAATAATAAATTCGATGCAACTTCAAAGTTTACGTTCATATTTACCTTGAAGAAGAAAGTCTAGGTATTCGCTGCCTCGCAACTTCTTTGAAGTCGTTAACAAACTGTAACTAACAGACAGGACCTGCAGCAGCAAGTTTACAAATATTTCTGCCTCGGGTAAAGAACGAATTTCTGGTTTGGAGTCGGTAGCAGATAAGACTAACGGGGTAGACATCCTGGATGAGGTTTTATGGTGAACGAGTATTTATAGAAGGGTTTTCATGTGTGAACTTGTCTGAGTCTCGTTCGTTATCACGAGTTAATGGGGATGTGGGACTGAGAATTATCATTTAGCGTTTCTTGTTAATACCGTACGGAGTAACTTATTAAATTAGAGAGAATGTTTGCCGGAGAAATGTCCATGGAATTTAGTATGACATTCGTACGAGACTATTAGTCTAAAAGTTTGTTGAACTGAAGTTGTGTCCCCAAAAAACATTGCTATGTTGTACACATGTTTATAACTGTAACCATTAGACTGAATATTAGATTTAGAACTGTACAAAGAATGATAAAATACTAGTAGAGTAGATATATAGTTCTCTGTTTATTTGTGTTTAAGAGAATGGCAGTTTTACAACTTTGGACCTTAGCACTGAGTAATATAGTTGAAAATAAAATTCTAATAAAATCTAAAAAATACCGTTCCAGCTGCATAAGTGTAGATAGAGTTGTGTTACATATGATTAGGGATGAAAACGTCGTAAAGAAAATCACCGAACGTTTGATGTATTGATGTTTTGAAAATAAACTCCAAAACATTTACCCTAAAAATATCGATGTATCGAAGATTCATTGTTTTCTCTAACCGTAAAAACATAGACACATTTCAAATTGGGGTGTAAATTTAATGGATAATACAAGTGTCGTATACAAAAATTAATTTGACAATTATAATAAAAATAAATTATACGTAGATTTTTTAGTTGTTTTTGTAAAAACTGAGAAATTAAAACATTTTACCCAACACAGAATTTAAAAACAAAAACTTTTACAATCTTTTCCCGGTTTTGATTGTCCATCTGAGTTTTTCTTCGTCACAACGATATTTATGCCTTATGTACCACGACATGTAAACTTTTTTCAACTTTTTTTGACAACTCTGTACAACTATAGATAATTCCACTCCGCCCTATGTACCAACCTTCCTGTACATACGACTGCCCACGGACAAACATAAATTTTTTAGTTGCCTTCTGTAAATTATAGGACGAAGTAGAATGCATCCCATATTTACGGAGTCAAATTCGTCCTATATTTCAACCGTAGTATATAACTCTTTGTGGGTTACCCCATAAATTATTTCATTTTTAACATTTTATATTATCGCCCGGTGTAGCATTAATTCCTTTCCACACTTTATGCAACTTCTTATGGGCTATAAAATAAATATTTTTTTAATCACACTGTATAAATATAATTTAACTCCAGCATATATTTCAACCATCCTGTATATGATTTGTTTACGTCCACATCATATAACAGTTTTTTAATTACCGTATATAATTTTAATTACACATTTTTTCAACATATTTATATCACCAAACGTCCACTCCACCCTATATTCCAACCATTCTCAGTCCTATATTTCAGTCATCATATAAATGCACTCCTTCTATCACTTTACTTTGTGATTTTGTGTGCTATAACTAAACACCCTGTGTATAAACGCACCAATTAGGTTGTTAGAGTTTGATAGGTGTTGTCACTAAATTTTCTATTAGGCCGGGAGAATGTGAAAACCAAAAGCACCGTCTTCGCAAAATGGAGAAATTTGCATTTAAATTGGTATTTGCCTGGTATACAAACAAATCGAGCTTGGTACTCATTGATTTAAGGAACCGAAAATACTATGCTTTACTACCTATAAGCTTGAGATGGACAAAGAAAATTTTCAAATTCGCAATTAAAACTTCCAGTGTCTAAAATTCCCGCACTATTGTATTGAAATTAAAATATTTATAAGGAAATGTCCCTTATGGCATTTCGATAAAATTTTTGATAAGAATTTTGTAATTTTCGGCGATTTTCTGCAAAACTGCAAGTTGCACGTCGCAGAAAAGTCTATGAGATCACCTAGGGGATCTTCCTTAATAGATTACACATCCATAAGGAGTTTTCGAAAAATCGACCAATATGTTAGGGATAACGGTCGATTTCCATGCACGCATGTGTTCATTCAAAAATTTCATGGCTTTACCAATAGAATTCTTTTCCAAGATTTGAAGTTTCACCAATCCGTATATATACTCTATTAAACAAGACCAAAGTCATCCAAAACGGTTCATCACAGGATAAGAAATCAGGAAACATACATAAAAAAATACGCGACGAATTGATAACCTCCTCCTTTTTGGAAGTCGGTCAAAAAGTGATATTAAACTAAATTAATTTTTCTTCAATAACATTATGATTGAGTATCACAAAGTAACGGCTTCCACCTTCAATCAATCATTGATACTTTTCCCAACTCTATAGACACCGTACTATTTAAAAAAAGATTTTTGTTATTAAAAAATAATAATATATTAAGAAACCCAAAGGTCTGAACACTCTGATAACTGTACCAAATTCTACTTTGTATAAAGATGTCACATACTATGTAGCAGTTTCCATACATTTTAATATCTTGCATAATTACGAATTCCAAATCAATACTCGATATGCTGAAGGCAAATCATTACGCTTTATCCGAGCCAAAACACCTACAGCCTTAGTTTCTCCGTAATTATCATAGTAAGTTACAAACAGAACATTAATAATTCAGATACTTTAATGTAGTTGATCCCGGCATCGGGATACGACAACAGCGTCGATTCCAATAACACGGCTACACCTATGACACCGTAACACCCTTATACAACTTTATGTGGTTAATAAGAAAGATACCCCACGGGGGAAGAGTATAAATTTGTAACGATTTCGCTGTAAAGACTTTTCTATGTGCACCAGCGATATAGAGATGTTTTAGAGCTGGTAATAAAGGCAGTACGATGGAGGTTTTGTCGGATGACATTTAGAAAGAGCTTATTGGTAAATAAGCACGAAGTTGTTTAAAAAAGAATATTAACATTTTTAGTTTTATGATGTTTGCTGTTTGAATTTGCCAGAACATTACAGGTAGAATACTAATAACAGGGCTGCCAAATTGCTTGAAGGGAAAATTGTAAGATTAATGCAATAGAATGTGGAAGACAAACTAAAAAAACTTTACTTAAAACTAACAATGTTTGACCCTTCCCTAAAGTTATTATATATACTCATGTTATTGAAATCGAACCCCCCAAAAATTTATGTGTGTGAAGTTAGCACCGCAGTTTTGGAAATTCAGTTGTAAATAGATTATGTCGTAAAGTGCCCGACATGGCTATCATGTGCTGTATTGTATGAAACTATATTGCTATAAATACAGACATTATGAGGAGGTCGTTTTCTCTTACATGAAGTTAGCACCGAAATTTTTGAAATTTAGTTAAAAATGAAGTGTGCTCTAATGTGCCAGACATGTGTTATCATGTGCCGCATTGAAAAAAAAAATATTTCGAAAATAATATTTTTAAGGGCAGGTCCTTGTTCCCGCCCTGTGAAGTTAGCAGCGCAAGTTTTTTTACAATGCTGCACATGATGGAACATGTCAGGCACATTATGGTGCACATTTCAAATTGAAATTAAAAACTTGCGGTGCTAACTTCATAGGGCGGGAACAAAGACCTGCCCTTAAAAACGTTATTTTTTAAATATTTTTGTTTACAATGCGGCACATGATAGCACATGTCAGGCATATTATGCCGCACTTTCATTCAAGTTAAAATTAAAAATTTGCCATGCTAACTTCACCGGGCGAGAATAAGAACCTGCCCTTAAAAAAGGTATTTTTGAGATAATTTTTTTACAATTCGGCACATGATAGCACATGTCAGGCACATGGTGGCACACTTACATCAAATTGAAATTAAAAACTTGCGGTGCTATATTCACAGGGCGGGAACAAATACCTGCCCTTAAAAATGTTATTTTTTTAAATATTTTTATTTACAATACGGCACATGATAGCACATGTCAGGCATATGGTGGCGCAATTTCAATAATATTGAAATTAAAAACTTACGGTTCTAACTTCACAGGGCAGGAACAAATGCCCGCCCTTAAAAAAGTTATTTTTTAAATATTTTTATTTACAATGCGACACATGCTAGCACATGTCAGACATATTATGGCGTACTTTCATTCAAGTTAAAATTAAAAATTTGCCGTGCTAACTTCACCGGGCGAGAATAAGAACCTCCCCTTAAAAAAGGTATTTTTGAGATAATTTTTTTACAAAGCGGCACATGATAGCACATATCAGGCACATGGTGGCGCACTTCCATTCAAATTAAAAACTTGCGGTGCTATCTTCACAGGGCGGGAACAAATACCTGCCCTTAAAAATGTTATTTTTTTAAATATTTTTATTTACAATACGGCACATGATAGCACATGTCAGGCACATGGTGGCGCAATTTCATTAATATTGAAATTAAAAACTTACGGTTCTAACTTCACAGGGCAGGAACAAATGCCCGCCCTTAAAAATGTTATTTTTTAAATATTTTTATTTACAATGCGACACATGCTAGCACATGTCAGACATATTATGGCGTACTTTGATTCAAGTTAAAATTAAAAATTTGCCGTGCTAACTTCACCGGGCGAGAATAAGAACCTGCCCTTAAAAAAGGTATTTTTGAGATAATTTTTTTACAATGCGGCACATGATAGCACATATCAGGCACATGGTGGCGCACTTCCATTCAAATTAAAAACTTGCGGTGCTATCTTCACAGGGCGGGAACAAATACCTGCCCTTAAAAATGTTATTTTTTTAAATATTTTTATTTACAATACGGCATATAATAGCACATGTCAGGCACATTATGGCGCACTTTTATTCAAATTAAAATTAAAAAATTGCGGTACTAACTGTGAAGATTGGTCATTATTTATGGTTCAGGATCGCTATGTGATATTATAATGTTGCAGCGGCCTTCGACCAATAATACTAATTGGAAAGACTACATGTTTATTTCTACTGGTTACTTGGCTACACTATACTAACTACATCTGGTTACACTATACTAACTACATCTAATGCTTTACTATGCTACATTTTGAACTCGACTGATGGTTCGCGATTTACATCAATTATCGAAGTGTGTCGTCAGTCGATTGTTTTGCTAATTCAACTATTTGGTGTACGTGATAATATTTGTAGACATGCTGAATTTAATGGGGTTACCTAGAATGGTTTATGATGATGTTATGCTAATAACCGGGCGACAATAAGAACCTGACCTTAAAAACGGTATTTTTGAAATATGTTCTTTACAATGCGGCACATGATAGCACATGTGAGGCACATTATGCCGCACTTTCATTCAAATTGATTTAAAAACTTGAGGTGCTAACTTCACAGGGCGGAAACAAGGTCCTGCCTTTTGAAAACGTTATTTTTGAAATATATTTTTTTACAATGCGGCACATGATAGAATATGTCGGGTACATTAGGGCACACCTCATTTCTAACTGAATTTCAAAAATTGCGCTGCTAACTTCACGAAAAAAAAATGACTCCTCATAAAATGTGTATTTATTACAATACATTTTCATTCAATACGGCACATAATAGCACATGTCGAGCACATTACAGCACAATCTAATTCCTGCTGAATTTCTAAAATTGTGGTGCTAACACGACACAAATCAAAAATTGATATTACAAAATAATCGCTATTTCTTGGCGCTAGCAATTTTTCCACTTTCATTGCGTTTTAAATATGATTCATCAGCTAAAATCTTCATTATTTTGCTGGGCAAGTTGTTCCTGATATTTAATTAATTTTACCAGTAATTTTTATTTTGATTTTTTTACTTGTACCAGATAAATTTCATATAATTAAGATTACAAAAATCGGAAATTTTCGAATATTGGAATAACTAGAAGCTTAAACAGAAGGCTACTAGAATTATGTGAACCGGCCTGAATAGGGCAGATGTGATTCTGCCGAAACGTCGTCATTTTATCATCGATCCCGGCAGGGTTCATTTATCAACTACGCGGAGCATTTCCCGGAAACCATATATAAAAGGTGTAAACAGTTTGACTGCAAATATTTTGAGAAATGACAGTAAAAACAAATCAAAAGGTCTTATAACTTTAAAGTTTTGTCAAAAAAATGTCACAAATTTTGCCTCCATTTTTACAGACACCTGCACATAATTTTCCTTGCAAAATGCTTGTAAAGCTGGATATATAAGTTCTAAATAGTTTCTATGCATTCATGAATCTCAATTTACTTTATTATCCTACATAAATAATAGTATGAAATAATTAATTAGTTTGGAAATATGCAATTTAAAGTAGGTACTGGAGAGATCTTTTGAAGTATTTTGTGAAAAGTTATTTCTAAAGCATAAGTACAATGCTTTTTATTCTTGTGTTCTTTAACTTTATACATAAAAGAATTGCCCAAAGGTATCCTCCAAACATTAGTTTTAAGAACGATAATGTTTTGAAACCGTTTCTATTTTAAATGTTTCGTTTACCCAATACTGTAATTAAAAATATAAAAATTGCATAATTTAACATAATTATAATCCAAAAAAAATGCTTTAATATTAATTTTTTCATTGTTTTTAAATGAAGGGTCGTTTTCATCCCAAAAGCTCACCTAGCCCGTATATAACATTTGAAGAGGGGAAAGATAAACCTAATTCCACATTTTTAGTAAAATCGTTTCAGTTATAAAAAATTTAGAAGTATTCACGTATTTTCCTCCCCAGTGATTGGATTATATTTAGGGAATATTGTATGCAGTAGTTTATCTACACAGAAACTACTACTACTGGTTCTGTATTTAGCTGATAAGTTCCTGGCATTATTACTAACGGATTTCGTATTTGGTAGTCAACAATTATTTGTTGTCCCTTTCTAAGTTTAAAGTTTTAATAAATCTATCTTCCTTCTGAACTCGGAGTCTATGTGACAGTGGATATGACTCAAAGTTTCGGTATATTGAAATCAATATGTGAGAGCATAAATAATGCCCGATTTTTGTGAGCTTGGTGATCATACGTAGTAATTATTTTTTAATGTCCCGGCAGGAGACCCAATAAAATTCAAAATGCCAAGATCAGTTTTATATATTTTACCCATATTGTTTGTTAATTCTGGCGAAGGTGCCGACATCAAACGGAAAATACAAATTAACAGGTGATAGAAATTATAAAATCACCCAGGGCATTTGATCGGTTTCACTTTAGTTAAATTCATCTTCTTCTAACATTTATTCTACCTTATTATTCGTAACTCACATTGTAATTTATATTATTTGAGCTCTCTATTTGTTCTCGATTCGTCTAGTTATTGGTGCATGCGCTGCGTCTTATTTTGAACTCTGTAAAAATCATTGATTATTTTAATTCTTTTATGAAAAATGCTGTGTGCCGCATAAATTAAATGAGAAATAACTTACCCTAAATGTAGCTTTGACACAAATATTATAAAGTTTTTGGCATTTCGATAAAATATGCTAAATGGACTAGTTCTTAAAATTAGGTTATCATATTGTTATGAACTAAAATTACAATATGTTACTTGACACAAACACGCGTATATAACCTTGGTTACATTAGCCTCCAATCTATATCAAAGGAGTCAATGCACATCTAATCTATGCTCTAGAATGTAACATTAAACATTCTTAAAATATTTCGAGTTATTTTTTTAATTCAAGCAAGTTTTTAGCTTTGACACTCTCCAAAATCACTTATATATAGCAGAGAGGAGTAACAGATGTAGTACACATTGAACTTCTCTGAAACTGTTGAAGACTGTAAGTCTGGATATGGTAAGAAAACTAGGATGAAACTGAAGCATATCTCTCTGGCAATGCAAATCTGAACTTTGTATATTCGGAAGTGCTAACACTTTGCAAACAACAGATATTCTTTGGATGACTGGAGTTCCCTATAAACAAAATGAATTCATTAACAAATCATCTTAAAAAATGAAGTAAGCGACAATGAATAGACTAAATGTCGAGCTAGTGAGTGCCTATCATGTAGCAACAGGAGTACTCCGAACGTGCAATATCTCACTAGATTTGTTTCATTATTTTGTTGTTTAATTAGATGTGATAGTCCAACAACCTACATCTGAGAGCTTGCCTAATTTCAAGTGTAAAGTTGGGCAGTAAGAGTAAGGGTAAAATAAAGTTAGTCTATGAAGATTTCATTTATTACTTGTATATGTATATTAAATTTTTAATGACAACGAAAACACCTCGCATGTTCCAAGTGTTAAGGCTGTAGTCAACGGTGCTTCTGCTGTGCCTGGTGCCCTCTCTGTTCATGCACCGTTATTCGACAACAAGCAAGGGCTGCCAGAATGCTATTTTAAAAAACAATACCGTTTTTTCAAACATTATCTGACACAAAATCCCGACATCGAAACATGGTGCTGGGCTTGGAGGAACAAAGGGACTAAGAAAGTGAACATAGTGTAGCTGGTTCAGTTCTGAGAATTCAAATTTCAAATACAATTTGCTTATTTGTTTTTTTTTTTGGGTAACTAAATATAGTGAACCTTCAGCTGCAGGAATCTGAAGTTGCAAGGCACGAAAAATATATTTGCATATCAATATATAATTATAAAGTCGATCTATGGATCAGCAAGGTCGACAGACAAAACCATTCGATGTTAGATGGGTTGACTAAATTTATTGATGACAAGTGAGCTGAGATTAAAGAAGAAATACAAAAGAATGCATTGGAAAAATGCAATGCTTTCATTGATGTATACTACTACTAATAAGCTCTTAGCTTGAGCAAATGATTTATAAGTTACAAAGTTACAAAAATCGCATTAATATAAACAGGGTGTGATCAATTTTATGTGCGTTTTATTGAGAGGTAAATAGAACAAGTCTTTATTTACTAACATTTACTCTATATTATCTACAAAGTCTGGATTCCCAACAGTTGGAGGTGCAAGGTAAAACACATTTTTTTAAATGGGCATTTTTACTGGGATATACAACTACAAGTCCAATCCACATACAACTTCAAAAGATCGAAAGTACTTTTATTCCACAGAGATGACTTATTGACGAGTGATATCCAGGAATCATTAGCATTAAATAAAACAAGTAAGGTTCTTATAATTCAGTAAGATTAAAAAAGAATATATACTAATATTTACATAATGCGTAAGCATACATGTTTTTCTTAATTATGGTTGACTTTGATAAACAGTTTTTTATAGAACACGCAGATAGTTTATTTTCCTAGTAATTTTTCAACTTTGGCACTGAATAATCTTTTAAGGGACTTTATGTGTTTTGTCAGAACTTAATAGCACAATAATTGTATCTTATACTTCTGTTTCTTAAGGACTCTCAGAAATGTGCTTAAGAGCAATCAATCAAAAATTATATTATTAGGAAAATTACCTTTGCTCATGTTAGCTGGTCAAAAATGTGCCAACTTTAGTAATACTTCCATGACACGTATTTTATAAAGTAAAGCCGGCTTTTTTCGCGTCCTTCAGTAGTTTTTTTTGTCAACTTATATACTCTGTCTCGTATTGCGTTTATTTCATCCTAGCCGAAGAAGTAAAAACGAGTAAAAGGATCACGTTGCAGAGAACTAAGATTTTTACGATGTATGTCCTTTTATAAATTAGGGTATTTTATAGGTTTTCCCGGTTTTATTCTGTTTCATCAGCCGATAGGCTTAAGGGATATCAAAGAAATGTCTGTGAGCAAACAGTTTGTTTTGTCAGCAGCGTGTTTATCGAAAATAAGGATTTATCAGAACTGGTTTTTGTAGTTTATGTTCGTCTTACATACATTTTTTAATCAAACTGAAGTAGTTACGTTTGCGCTACTTCTGTTTTCCTACAAATATACTGAACAACAGTAAAATAATTAATAACTATATTTAGAAAACACCACTGCAGATACCCTTAGTGCTTCTCATATTGTTTTCTAGTTTGAATCACTTACTTTCATACTTGAAGCAACAACTTGATTAATCTATATATAAAAAGGCAAAGACAAAACGATTAGCTACCATTTTCTCCTCTGTCTCTCAACCGATTTTCTTCATTTTTATTTTGTTTAGCTGCTACTGACGACCTTCAGTGCAGAATGCTAATATTAATTTATAATATTGGTTCATTTATTAAATAAAATATAATAAAAATTCATTGTTTACGTCTATACTGTCAACACCAAACAACTGATAGTGCCGCCGCTGCCAGAACATCAAAAGTCAAAACATGGAGTAATTATATATAGAGGGACCGATCGTTAGATGCTTTTATATACTTAGAGCATCTACTTCTGGAAGTGGAATGCAAGCGTTGTTATAGTTTACTGGTAAAATAGTCAATATAGTAGATCAGTATAGATTTTTCGGACGCGTTGCAGTAACTTTCATATTAAATATTCTGTTTTTTAATGATTTGATTAGTATATTATTATCGAAACCTTTCCGAAGGTATTGTGTAAAAAATTGTCAGACAGCGAACAATAGAGAAAGTATTAAATATTTAAATTCTCCTATGGTTGTTGGTCCTCTCTTTTTTTTAATATTCCTGAACTTGATTGAAACCGCAAATAACGAAAACTTTTAGGTTGCAAGGAACAATTTTTCAATTATTATGTCGAATATTTTGCCAGGAGCGGTTCTAGCCAAAAATTTGGGGGGTCGTTCAGTTGTCAAAAATATTTCGAATACCGATATTTGATTACATTTTTATTTTCTTTTTATTTCAATAGATTTGTCAGTATGAGTTAACTTCTCAGATTTCTCTACAACTCTGTTTCTTATAAAAATATACATTTACAATTTCATGAAAGAGGGTTGAATTTCAACTACTAGGCTACCACTACTAGTCTGTATTAATCGACTATAATAAAACTCAAGAGATTTTTTGTTTGTCTAAACACGCTAATATCTGAACTGTCAATCGAAAAAAATATTATTATATATTATTAAGATTTGTTGAAAAACATGTAGGCTATCTAACACCTCTGATAGGTTATGTTGTGGTCAAGTTATCCCGAGTATTTCAAGCTAGTAAGGTCAATTTCATTAAACAAATTTCTTTGATCATGACAATGATTGACAACTAATTAAGCTATGATTTACTATGTGGCGTTGTAGTGAACTTATTTGCCGCATATTAAACGATTTTTACCGAGCCGATGGGTAGACTAAGGACTGATTGGCCATGGGCCTCTGTCAGGCATAAGATAAAACACTGTTTGCCTGATAAAGAGTCATTTCGATCAAGGGCAGAACAAAAGCAACAATAATAAGTATCTAAAGAATGAAACATAAATCTTCAATACTTGATGAACAGAATTAGCAAAATGGTGGTTGCAGTCTTCATAAATGATTTAGTTAGAAATCTGGTAATAAGCCAGAGAAGTTACTGGTAGTTATTCATGCCATTAGCAATTGTTGTGGAATTCTTTCTCCATTGCTGTGAAGCCAATAATGATCGCTATACACCATCTGTAACTCAGTGGCTTCTTGAAATTAGCAGTTTGGAATTTATCTCAAATATGATCTAGATTTTATTTAACAAATTTTTTGTATCAAAATGATTATGCATAGCTAAGCTCTGGTATATTCTGTGGGGTTGAAGTGAAGTTATGTGCTGCAAGTGGAACAAATTTGACCTAGCCACAGGTGGAGTAAGGGCTACTATGCCATGGGCCTCTGCTAGATCTAAGGTAAAACACTGTCCCCTAGACAAGAAGAAGGGGAACATCTTCTTTACCCAGGGTAGAACAGTAAATCAACAATAATAAGTATCTAAAGAGTGGAACATCAATTTGCAATGTTTTATGGGCGATGTTAGGAAGGTCGGCGGTGCAGTATACATAAATGGTGTTTCTTCTTAGTTGTAGTTAGAAATCTCTGGCAATGTTTCTGGCACTGTAGTATCGGGTAGTTATTCATGCCCTTAGCGTGTGGTGTGGAGATCTTTCGTCATTGCTGTCAATCCATTGATCGTCAATCTTAAATCTAATTGGCTTTTTATATTCAGAAGTTTTGAATTTGTCTCGAAGTTTTTTAATTAATTATCAATTGTTTCAGGTAAATGGAGTGAATATTAATCTATCTGACTGAATTAAAATTTGGTGGTTCAGCCACCCAGAGAAAAAACAATTATATTTTGACTTTGATCAATCGGAATTGCTTCAGATTGATTACAAAATCACATCTATTTGATGATATTAATATAACGGGAATTCATCCGATATTTCGTAGAGATTCATCTAATTTCATAGAATGGTCAAGACTACTTCTAGAAAATTCCGAGAAGAAATACATAAATATCGAAAGCTGGCAATATGATTCATTTTGCAATTGGGTCTAGTTTAGTAAACAAACAACATGTGGCCAACATAAATTGTATATAGTTGTGACAATATAATGGAAATAAGTTATACTGTTTAAATAAATCCAAAAACCCGAAGTGTAACTAAAAACATTACATTAATGTTAAAAATTTCACCTATTGATAATTAAAATTAATGTGAGGATTGATATGAGTCTAAATAATTAAAATAACACAACAAATTTGCCTTAGCTTGTATGAATCATTTACTTCCTTAAATTTGAACAGATTTTCAATTATTACTACCGCTTGCTTCGTAAAAGGGCTCATTATGTGAATTACAAATATATCATATTTTTAAATCATTTGTTTAATAGATATTCACAAAAATATTAAACATCGACTTAATTCCCACTTTAGAATCTACACCATCTAGACGTTTGAACAATACATTTTAGTTGTATTTTTAAATAATTTATCTAAAACATTTAATAATTTATTATTTAAAACTTGACATATTTTAGCCTTTATCTTTCAATCTACAAGCCTAAAATTCAGACAGTCGATTATAAAAGGCTTACCTGAAAGTATATTAGTAAAATAAAACTCTAATGTTAATTTTTTATAAATTTAAAACGCAAAAGATATTAGTGTAAATATAAGAATATGCACTCATTTCCTGCCTGTCTGAAACTGGAACATTAGAATCTTAAAGGTGGTACGGAACCTTTAGTACGCGAGTCCAACTCGCATTTGACCAAATTATTTGTATATACTGTCTGTTAACACCAAATATGCCCAATAATATTAACGTGTAAAGATATTGTGACGCTTGATTTTCAAAATTTTGTACTTCCCAGTATTTTATTTTCTGCGTATATAGTTAATATAATTATCCGTAATTTGTTTAACACAAAAAATAAAACCTGTTTAACAATAATTCACTTGAATAAATAGATCTGATCAATCATTTCGAGTGAATTAACTTAGTGAAATTTATAAGCCACCGGCGTGGCTTAAGTTTACTAAGACGTTGATGTCAGTCAACGATTTCCGTTGTCAATTTAAAAAATGTAAGATTTTTGGGTTCTAAGGAGCGAGCCCGAATTACATGAAGTTATTTGAGATAATCAATATAATAGATATAATGTCTCAATTCTCCCTGTGACATTTTTTACACCATTCACTTCGTATTGCTTTATAATATTAATTTGAATCACCCTCCCCCTTTATTTTCTTATTCGAAGAGCCATTTTTTGGTAATTTACCGTACTATCCGCAATTAGTTTTTGCTTTTAGAAGTGTCGTCGGCCCACATCTTTAATACACCCTGGTACACACTGGGCAGCAACAATCACGGAAAATTAAATAATTAAAATTTAGACCAAAAGTTAAAATCAGAATGATTCTGTCATTAAAATTTACACGCCTGGTTCTACCGCTGACAATTGTGTGTCAATTTAGCATCTCTATCTCGAAGCGAATGACATTTTGTTAATAAATTTTGCATACAAACCTCAATCTAGCCCAAACCGAACCGAAAAACCCAAATTAATTTATTCACTCGACGTCTGAAAGCCGACTCTAAACCAGAAACTCAAAGACAGGACAAGGGAAATTCGGCTAGAAGAAGAGATACGTACACAAAGTCTTGGGCTAATTACTATTTATGAAGTCATCTACTAAATTATTCATTGAGACGTAATTAGAGGGTCTGATCGTGCTAACTTTACAACGAATGGCGTTAGTCTCATTTCGAAAGCCTTAAATTTTCTTTTTCGACCCGCTAAAAGTGGAAACTCTTTCTTGTTAGCGTTGCTGAATTGAGACGTATCGGCCATTCAGAGATCGAAGGCTTCTTCTAAGTGAGGGCCATTAGCTCGAGGTTGATTGTGAAATATTTCACAGACAATGGAAAATGTATGGTGAAGAGTTTTTCTTTGTCGATGGAGTTAATTTCTCCCAAAGGTTGTCTTTTTATAAATAGTGTTTCAAATTAGTGATAGAGAGATAGATAGAATATGACGATCTGCAATAAACCAGAAATCAATATATTGTAAGGTGTAAAAAATTGAAGCCTTTGTCAGTTAAGTTTGACGCCATCCATAAATCAGTCTTCATAAAAATCTGTTAGATTAATTCATGTTCGTAATTTATCTGAAGCCGCTCCTGTGCTGTATAGATAGTTACGCATGTTTGGTTCGTTGGAGTAGGGAGATTTTGAGACTCGTAGAACACAAACGGGGAAGAGAGTCTTCTTTTCGCCTTGAAGCAGAGTCTTCTTTTCGCTGGAAGACGAGTGAATGCATGGGCCTTGCGTTTGCAGATTAAGAGGCAATTAAAATGAGGTTCCTTGAAGTTAGCGTATGAATGTTTTCTGTGGTCAGAAGACGAGGGCCGAATGGCATTTTTCGATGGCGAAGAAAGGGTGTTACGGTATTGTTACGGTGCATTGTTACGGTGCATTCTTATGGTACATTACAGTACATTTTTATGGTACATTCTTATGTACTCTTTTGAGTTACGGTGGACTTTTCCACATTCTGAATACTGTTTTATGGTGGATTCGTTTTACAGTGGAAGAAGAAGAAGTAGAAAACAAATATGATCCATGTCCAGGAGATATGGTTGCAAAAATGAGATAAAACATTTTTAATAAAATATAACCGACTTCCACCTATAACTAAAAAGCTGAAAATTATTATAACAAAATAAAACTGTAGCAAACAAATAACACATTCAATGTTGTTAGGTATCTACCCAGAAAGTAAAAAAGGTAAACTTTAAAAGGTGCTCATTCTCTTCAAATTAATTACCTACCAATCTAGTATATTTTTGAAGTCGGTGCCAAGCCAATCTAAAATCCTGCATTGCGTACTTGTCTACTACTTCATCAAACTTAGTTGTTGCTTGGCACCGCCTTCAAAAATATATTAGATTGGTAGGTAATTAATTTGTACAGAATGAGCACCTTTTAATGTTTACATGTTTTACTTTCTGGGTAGGTACCTAACAACATTGAATGTGTTATTTATAAACCCAAAATATATTTATGCCTTATGGACAACGCCATTTAACCTTTTTTTAACTTTTTTTGACAACCCTTTATAACTATAGCTAATTCCACTCCACTCTATGTACCAACCATCCTGTACATACGACTGCCCACAAACAAACATAAATTTGTTAGCAGTCTTCTGTAAACTATAGGACGGAGTAGAATTCATCCCATATTTACGGAGTCAAATCCGGCCCATATTTCAACCATCGTATATAACTCCTTGTGGGCTACCCCATAAATTATTTCATTTTTAACATTTTATATTATTGCCCTGTGTAACATTAATTCCTCTCCACACTTTATGCAACTTCTTATGGGCTATGAAATAAATAATTTCACTGAATAAATATAATTCAACACCAGCATATATTTCAACCATCCTGTATATGATTTGTTTACGTCCACATTATATAACAGTTTTTTAATCACCCTGTAGAATGTTGCAGTTCGCTGAAAAGTATATGAGATCACCTAGGGATCTTCCTTAATAGATTAAACGTTAAACTATACACATCCGTAAGGAGTTCTCGAAAAATCGACCAATATGTTAGGGATATTGGTCGATTTCCATGCACCAATGTATTCATTCACAAATTTTATCACTTTACCAATAGAATTCTTTTCCCAAATATGAAGTTTCACCAATCCGGATATATATTTATTCAAAACGGTTCAGGTAACATACATACAAAAAAAAAACGCGACGAATTGATAACTTCCTCCTTTTTGGAAGTCGGTTAAAAAACGAGCCCTAGTTCAATTCCTTCGGAACTAGTGAGAAAACATATGTTTGGACATTGGCCAATATTTTCTGATAAAAGAGAAAAGTGAAAAATGTCTTAATGTAACGGCTTTTGGTATAAAATTTGTGTGAAATGCAAACAGCATGCAAACAAAAAGTTGTTTCGTACATTCTCACAATTGATTAAAATTATTTTCATTATTACTTTATGTAAACAGTTTTCAAGTCATAATTTATGTCATAAAGCATAAGTGCAACATTGTACCTAAGATGTATTGCCGAGTCAATTATCTCTAAAAAATAATGTAGCAAACATGCAACAATTAAGTTTTTTGATAAATATTTTTTTTAATTAAAGATTTTTTAAAATATTTCTTCAAGGTTCTATACTATCGGAAATACTAAGCAGAATTTTCTAATAAAATTTTAGGACATGCAGTAAGGTGTTATATCCATGACTTCGTCTATTGGGCTTTCTGTTGGTGATTAGGGACTCTCCTACAAACCTTTGCTGTTAAAACGGCTTAATAATAATTTCAATGATTTAAATGTTGAAAATTTCGTTATGTCAATATTTCTACAAAATAATAAAAATATTAGGAGATTTAGTTCATGCATTTAACAGATCACCAAGTATATTTTCTAATAAACATTAACGATGTAGAATAAACTCTTTACAACCTTCACAACCACTTTATACCGTTTTAGATCACCACATTAAAAGCAATATCTCGTTTGATAGCTAACATCGTAAAAAAACTCTCCTCATGAAAACACAGACATATTCCGCGATTTCGAAATACAGCATAACGTTTTATTAAAACCCCATTCCTACGTATGGGAGCTCTTATGACAGCTATTCGAAATTAAATGCGCCTTGTAATCACGAGCAAAGTTGAAATCTGCATCGGGCAGGAAGTCTGCATATGCAACTGCACGACATCGGTAGTAATAATATTCATATCACTTCGTAATATAAATTTGAAGCGTTCATTTTAGTATGATGTCATTTTAATTGATCTTCCTTGGTATATATACAGATATATATCCACATATTTAGAACTATATCATTCAACGTATGACAGCCGTTTCGAACCAGGAGTTCTCGTCAGATACGCTTCCTTGAATGACAAGTTCTAAAGTGAAATACTTGGATGTTATACACATCAGTAAGACAACCGTCAGTGTATTGAACCTAATAGATATCGGTGACACTAGACGATAGATGTCACCGACATCTATTAGGTTCAATACACTGACGGTTGTCTTACTGATGTGTATAACATCCAAGTATTTCACTTTAGAACTTGTCATTCAAGGAAGCGTATCTGACGAGAACTCCTGGTTCGAAACGGCTGTCATACGTTGAATGATATAGTTCTAAATATGTGGATATATATCTGTATATATATTTACTTTTGTGTTTTTATATAAAACACTCGAACCATCTGTCAAGAGTATGGTATATGTTATAGCATAGTATGCCTTCATGTACTTAAATTACTCACTAGACGGTAGATGTCACCGACATCTAGTAGGTTCAATACAGTGACGATCTTCTTAGGGGCTACAGGGTGATCCTGGATGTATTTGTGGCATCTTCTAGCTCATTTTTGTGAATTTTCCCAAAATACGACGCTTGAGAACAAGAACTAAAGCATAGTAATTTCACAAAAAATTGAGGATACTTATCTAAATTGTTTTATTTCACTTATCACAAACTGTTCAACTACCTGCGAAGAAAAACCAAAAAAACTAACAGAAAACTAACTCTCGTGGTAACTAACTTTTAACCCATGTCCTTGAACCCTATGTGGACAGGTGAAATACCGCCCTCAGAGTATTTTGGATTTCACTCTTCTGTCCCTAAATCCGCCCCGCCGTGGACGAACTTTTGTTTTGTTCATCGTTACTGAGTTCTGTAGCTGAAAAATTTCCAATTCTCTCATTAGTGGTAGCTATCCGCGAAAAAGATAATAACTAAACTCTGGTAGCGTTTCAATTTTTATTTTATTTTTCCTCCATTGACCAAAAGACGGTTTCTTCGGACAAAATTATTCTGGAACATTTTTTTAAATAGGTCTGCAGGAACGCAATTTTTACTTTAACTGCGTATAACCATTCTTTGGTTTTTGTTCAGTATTTTGCAAAACAGTTTACATGAACATTTCTGCAGTCCATTTTTTCTGACTTCTGAGTCTGCAGATACAAATCGGAAACAGCAACATACATAAACTATTTAATATTGTTTTTGTTTAAAATATTATAAGATTCTCGGGTGTTAAGTTTCACAATAATTGCGATGATATTGTTTGAATTCCACAATTCTAGCAACACAATGGATTTTCTGCAATACGTACTTTTTTATACAGTGATGGGCAAATGTGTGGAACCAAGTAAATATCTCTGGAGTTATTAGAGATATCAAAATATAATTTGGAAGGTGGGTACTGCAGTTTATTGCCTATTTGTTTCCAATTATTTTTTACAATTTTGAACTTCCTGTTTTACCGGAAGTAATATCGATTTTAAAATTTGTAATGAAATACCCTGTATAGTATTTTAGTTTCTGATGAAACATTTAATTGCGAATCCAAAAATATCGGGTTTGATATTGTTTACTTCAATACCTACCGAGATATTAACAGAAAAGTAACTAAGGAAAGGAAAAATTCGATGGTAGCTAAACTCGTTCAGATTTTATTTACGCCCGATATAAACAAACCGCTCGGTAAGGATTTGTATTTCTATTGACCAATCGGTGGCATTATACCGTCACAGCCAACAGCACTGCTTGTTCCATAGTCGAATACACGTGCGTTTGTTTAAATCAGGTGCAAATTAAATCTGAAGCAAATTTAGTAGTCCATGAAATTCATTGCAGAAGTGACAGTAGTTGTCAAAATAAGTTATTAGTTTTTTTTTATTTGAACGTAAAAAAATTGTATTGCTTAAATTTGATCGTAAAATTGCCGAATTAAGTGAAAGAGAAAGAATATAAATATTAATGATGATTGGGTATGGGGAAAGGAAAATGACGCATCAACAAGTTTGTGACCTTTTTAACATTGTTCACCCGAATACACAAATATCCCGTTCAGTAGTGACGAGAACTTTGCGAAGGTACAACACAAGTGGAACAGTTAGCAATTTACCAAAAAGTGGATGGTTAAAAAGTGCAAGTAATGAAGGTGTAGTTCAAAATGTTGCTATATCTTTGGAAGAAAATCCTCACTTATCCACTACCAACCTCGCCAATATGTATGGAATTAGCCGTCTTTCAGTAGGAAGGATATTAAAGCGAGAAAAATATCATCCGTACAAAATTCGCCTCGTTCAAGAACTCTCCGAAGACGATTTCGACAGACGTTTACAATTTTGTGAAACGATGATGGATATTTGTAACCGTGATAATAATTTTATAAGAAATGTGTTGTTTTCAGACGAGGCTAAATTTTGTTTAAATGGTACGGTTAATCGACATAACTGCCGCTACTGGTCGCAAAGTAATCGTAATTGGTTATAACATCACCAAAAATTGAACGTTTGGGCCGGAATTTATAACAACAGAATCGGGGAAGCCTTCTTCTTACAAGAAACTTTAAATGGAGATAGGAATTTACAGCTCTTAGAGACAGAAGTTATTCCGGCATTACGCTCTGATTGTTCGAGATCATTTAGATAGGACATTTCATCATAGATGGATTGGAAGAAGGGGTACTTATGAATGGCCTGCACGAAGTCTCGACCTTAATCCACTAGACTATTTACTGTGGGGTTACTTAAAGTCTAAGGTTTATCTTGATCGACCAAATAATTTGCAAGAATTAGCTGCAAGAATAACTCAAGACATCCAGAGAATTACACCATAAGTAATAGCTAATGTTACTAGAGAATTTAAAAACCGACTTGCTTATTGTCAAGATGTAAACGGTGCTCAGTTTGAACATCTAATACATTAAGTTTAGTTAAGTTTCAATGTTTTGAAAATCACTTTGATTTAGTTAATAATTATGATTATGTATTTCTTTAATGGATATTAGATTTTCCCTTTCCTTAATTATTTTTCTGTTAATATCTCGGTAGGTATTGAAGTAAACAATATCAAACCCGATATTTTTCTATACGCAATAAAATGTTTCATCAGAAACTAAAATATTATACAGGGTGTGTCATAGCAAATTTAAAAATCGACAATACTTCTGGTAAAACAGGAAGTTCAAAATTGTAAAAAAATTTGGAAACAAATAGGCAATCTACTGCAGTATCCACCGTCCAAATTTTATTTTGATAACTCTAATGATTCCAGAGATATTTGCTTGATTCCATACATTTGCCCATCACTGTACGTATATGGGGCGAAATAAAATCATTGGTATACAGGAATAATTTAAACAATGGAAAAATAGAAATAGTCAATAGTGTGGAGAGGATTTATACTTTTTAAAGACATCAATATCGTTGTCATATTGAGTTGACGTGAATTATAGTTGCACAGGGTGATTCAGAAAATGATAGACCAATAAGTTATATAGGGGTGACCAATATACAGAAGCATATACAGTGTGGATGCAATATAGAGTGAATTAGAGTTACATTTATAGAAAGTGGTCCAAATAATAAATAAAATAAAGAAGTTAAATTATATTTGGAAAATATAGACAAAGAATACAAATTAAAGAGGAAGAAAAAGAGAGAGAGATAAGAATACGCTAAAATTTTCAATCGAATTGAAACTTAAATCAGATAAAAAAGAAGATATATCTTCTTTTTTATCTGATAGTGAATAATTGCACACGGTTTCTAAACGATTTTTGTTTTAAGTCAACTGAAGTCGGTTCTTAATATAGATTATTTTAACCTATCGTTTTTATTTCTATTAATATTGCTTCACTGTTCCTAGAATTGTAACTATTCTTAAGATCTTAGTTACTTTAAAGATCAAGAGTTTTAAGTCTTGATTCGTTATTATTATTTTTATTTTATAAAAAAAATGTTAATTGAAAGCCACTGTTTCTTCAAAAGCTTTGTCAAACAAAGTATTTAAAATACAATTCATAAGACACATATCATGTAAATCTGTATGCACCCCAAAATGCATATTAAACGCCCACAATTTCAACCTGTAATATTGTCAACAAATCAAATTTCCCCTCAACTTAACGCGTAATCCGCTCCAAAGTGGAATATCAGCCCGAGCGAAAAAAGAAAAGATATTTCATGAAATTCTTACGCACGCTTACGCAACGTCACATGCAGAAACTATTTTCTTCGGTAGTGGGCGCGGGGAGCGGCTGTCGACGTCCAAGAGAAATGGAAATGGTGGAAAATGTTTCTGGAAAGGGATTTTCTTTTTTTTTTTCACAAAGGCCACTCGCTCGGAAAGGTTTGAGGGAAGGAAAATTGGGGTGTAATTAATCTTTGACACCTTTCGCGGTCTGAAACAAGGAAAGAGAATGAGCTTTTCTGGTTTGAAGGTGGATTAATTTCGGGTGTATAATTTGTTTGCAAGTTTTGAAAAGAACCGCCGGAGAGAGGTTTAGAGAATTTAAGGAGATTAAGAAGAAACGAGCAGGTATTTCGCGCAGTTATATTTCGTACATTTGCTAGGTTGTTTTTAATGAGATAATTTAGCTTAAACGCTACACAATTTGTCCCACTGAAAATGGTGTTTATTGTGAGTTTAATAAAGTTTAATACTCTATGGATAAAGCTTATAAGATAAGTAAGTAGTGTTTTGTTGGGTCAGTCCAATTAGGTCAGTGGGAATCTAGTGGAACAGTTTTTTTATCTATGAAATCGACAGAATTTGTGAACAACTTAGTAATAAAAATACAGTGAGGACGCGTGGGTTGGAACATTTTTTTTTATTTCAGATGTTGTTTTTTTGGAAAAACGCTCGGACATGTCGGTTTTTTTTATGGACTGCGGTATTTCGTGTACAATGTCCTATACCGTAAATTAACAGTTATTAAAAAAATTACATTTCTTTCTAAAGTTAAGAAAACAACAGTAAAAATAAGGTGTTTGTTGGTTTGAACCTATTTATTTTGTCTGGTTTTTATGTTAGTTGACGGTATTTTTTTAATGCTGGAGTTCTTAACACTTGTTTATTTCTATCGAAACTGTACTATAATTTTACTTCAAACAGGTAGTTGTCAAATGCGGTTGCAAATTTTCAAACCATAGGGCGTGTAAGTGAAAAGCAGCGGATAGAAATTTTGACGATGGTAGTATATGGCGACAGAACTCGAACGCAAGCAAGCAAGAATTATTTAGTATGAAGTACCCGGAGCGGCCTATTACACGATCGGTTGTTAGTAAAATAGAAAAAAAATCTAGAATTTGGCTTTGTAAACGAAAATTACAAAACTATATCTTCTAGAAGATACACAATTAAATGTTTTGCTCGATTTACAAGAAAATCGTCACAAATCGTGAATAAATAAGTAAATCTTGTGCTCTAAAATGCTTGCATAGAAATAAATGGCTCACATATAAAGTTCATTTAGTGCAGGAACTTACTGAAGATAATTTGGACGGGATAGCATAATTTTGCGAAATAATGATGGATAGATACAATGCCAACCCACACTTTTCAAGAAAGATAGTTTTTCCCACGAGGCAACATTTTGTTTAAGTCGTTTAGTAAACAGGAAAAATTTTCGATATTGGGCATCAGAAAACCCACATTGGATTATGGAAAGTCATACAAAGTTTTCCAAGAATAATGACATAATACCCTGTTTAACAGAACTGTACCCGAATGGTGAGAACCCCAATATACTGGCAGAATGGTGAGCTAGGTCTTCAGATCTAAGCCCTTTAGATTTTTATCTCTGGGATTGCGTGTAATCGAAAGTCGACTTCAACAAGCCCGAAAATTTCGAGAAATTAAAGAATAGTATTAGGGCCTAAATACAACGAATCCTGCCACAAACGTTAAATGAAGTATTACGAGAATTTGAAAACCGTTTTAGGTATTGTCAGGAAGTGAATGGTCAACAATTTGAACATTTAATTTAATATATTGTTGTTTTCTTTCTTCAATTTTGAAATAATATTTTTAATAACTGTTAATTTTTGGTATAGGAAAAATAACAAAAAATGTTTCCATTTGAGAGAATGAAGTTGATGGTCGCAATTTATTTCTGGCACACCCTGTATAAATTTGTTTATCATCACAAAAACCACAGTATAAAAAAATCCGACGTGCCCGAGCGTTTTTCCAAGGAAACCAACACCTGAATTTTAAATGAATTTGTTCCAACCCACGCGTCCTCACTGTAGTGTGTGTGCATTAAAAATACGACAAAAATCTATGGTTTATTTCCCGGGATAATCTGAGAATATTTTATTATTTGGCGATATTTGAAAAAAAAAATTCTTATTGTCCTTTTGCTTTTTTTCAAATCATATCTTTAGTTATTTAAGGGGTTATTAATGTTTAAAATGCATTAGGTGCTTAGTTTTTCAATTTTTCCATTGATGTGTATAGGTACGATTGAAAATGACGCGTGGGCGTCGAAACTAGTCAAGTAGTCTAGTCAAGTAGAATAAATCCAGTGACATATAACAAAGAAATTAGTTGCATTTGATCATATGAGCACCATCTTGCATTCCATATTGCCAATGCAAATATCGTAACTAAACCAACGTTATAAACAATCTGCAAACAATTGTGTGGATTTTTATCATCTTATACTTGACATTTGTTTCAATTTCTCGAGAAACGTCCTATGATTAGATCAATTGTAGGACCAATCGTATACAGAAAACCCTCATATATAATCAACACATGCAAGAAATTCAGCAAGACCTAGAGCTTGAACGCGTTGTATGTGGTGGTATGGCTACCCGCTACAAAAAACAATACTATAAAAATTCCAAACAGATCAAGAATTGCGTTCAAAGCATTTGTATTTTTCTGGTAGAAGTAGAAGATCTTCCTCTCATGTTTAACACATTCTGTTTCAATTTTACTGTTTGTTACTGTCATTCGCTTTCGCGCTCCATAATTTGTTTTGATTTTTCTATCGGGAAGCCCATATATGGATGAAGATAGAGAACTTCATTAAAAAAGATATAACTATTAAAGACATAAAATACACATCTAACAATCAATAGCAGCAGTTATAAATATATTATGTCTTTAATTACATTAATAACAATACATTGAGGGACTTAGCAATGTTCTACTTTAATCATAATCTTAAGCTCACCTCCCAAAAATGTGCCCGATGAACAGCTGCCCCCTACGAATGTAGCAAATCAGCACAATACATACTTTTATACTAAACAAATTACTCTCATGAAATCTGTGGTACAGTGGGGAACCAGTGGAATGAATCAGTAAAAATTGACAACATAATCGAAAATGATAACTTCCAAAACAAAAAGAGATAGAATTTCCAAAATCTTATCAACTATAGTTAATACTTAAGGGTCATAGTAGACTCAAATTTATACGCAACTTCATATTATAATAGTAAATAATTTGGTCAAGTGCGAGTTGGACTCGCATACTTAGGGTTCCGTACCACCTTCAAGATTCTAATATTGCACTTTCAGACAAGCAGAGAATGAGTGCATTTTCTTATATTTACCCTTATATCTTTTAAAGGAAGCGTTTTAAATGTATAAAAAATATGCACTTTCATTTTCCCCACATAGACTTTTTATTTTATCTGCTTCAGGATTCGCTTGATTTTTATCAGAAATATGTATATTTAATTTTCTAATTTGGCCCTCAAAAATTAACATTAGAGTTTTATTTTACTAATAAACTTTCAGAGAAATCTTTTATAATCTACTGTCTGAGTTTTGAGGATCTGTGGATTGGAAGATAAAGGGCAAAATAGGTCAAGTTTTAAATTATAAATTATTAAATCTGTTATTCAAATTATTAAAAAATACAAATAAAATATATTTTTCAAAATTATATAGTATAGTTTCTAAAGTGGGAATTAAGTCGATGTTTAATATTTTTGTTAACATCTTTTCAACAAATGATTTGAAAATATGATATATTTGTAATTGACCTTTTATTTGATATATTACATGATGCTTTTGAAAATTGAATCTTTATTTTCCATTTAATTGTATAATTTGTCCCTAAAATTACTATGGGTGTTTTTTAATTATTTATTTTTCGTTTAATTATATTATTTGGGGGCCAAATAATAGAATTAGGGTTTTTTCATATTTTTCAAATAAACAATAAAATTTAGGTCTTATAGTTTTGGGGAATAACGGGGGAATGGGTATTTTTTTAAATATTTTTTTAATATATTTTAAAATATTCACTAAAAAAAATAAAAAAATAAATTTGTATTCGTCATAATTTGCCCTGGGATTTGATATATTACATGACCCGTTAGAAACAATTATATATTTTTATTTTTCATTTAATTCTATAATTTGCCCCCCAAAATGAATATTAGGGGTTTTTCCTTATTTTTCCAGTAATGTTTAGGTGAGGGGCTATACCTCCATTTTTTTTTCAAAACTTTCCAGCTTATGGTTTCGGAGATAAGGGGGGGGAATGGGTAAATTTTTTATATTTTTGTTAATATCTTTTAAATATATTTTTTTAAACATATGAAAACAATATATTTGTTTTCGTCGTAATAAGCCCTTTCATTTGATATATAACATGATGGGTTAGAAACAATTTTTTATTTTATATTTTCCATTTAATTCTGTAATTTGCCCCCCAAAATTAAAAGTAGAGGTTTCCCCTTATTTTTCCAGTAAACTGCAGGTCAGAGCCTATACTCCTAATTTTTTTCAAAACTTTACATTTTATACTTTTGGAGATAAGGGGGGGGGGGATGGGTAAATTTTGGTATATTTTCGTTAATATCTTTTTAAATAATTATTTTTAAATATGAAAAAAATATATTTGTGTTCCACGGCAAGAGACCTTTCATTTGGTATATTACATGATGCGTTTGAAATTTTTTTTATTTTTGAATTTTTATTTAATTCTATAATTTGCCCCCCTTAATTAATATTAATCGTTTCTCCTTATTTTTCCTGTAAAGCTCGGGCAACGTTCTATATTTCCTATTTTTTTCAAAATTTTAGGCTCAGTAGTTTCGGAGATCAAGGGGGTAACGTTCGATTTTTTTAGTTTTTCCCCCCAGAAGTACCCCTAAAATCAAATTTTTTTCTTTTACGATATGTACTCCTGATCGGGTCACAAAACTATATATTGATACCAAATTTCAACCTCTTCCGCCCAGTAGTTTAGGAGAACATTGCTGTGATGTGACAGTGGCAGAAATCCTGAGTGATATTATAAGGGTATCCGCATATTGTATATACGGAACCCTAAAAATCGTAAGTAAAGAATAATAATTGTCTTACAACGCCATTCTCACGAAAATCGAATTATAGACAAACCAACAATTCAGTGCTTTATAGAAATGAGACTGACAGAATCAACAAAATAATCTCAGTCGGAATAAGAAAGATAATCAAGAAATAATTAAAAGATTGACGCCAAAAACTGAATAAAATCCGCTTTTGTCGTGGATATAATTACTCCATTACACTTATATCCATGTTTTAATTGAAATACTCACAAAGCTGGAAAAGCTATTCCGAAAAGTTTGGAACAAGATTATTCCAACTATTCTACGAAAAGTTATTCAATTCAATCTTATGGTGCCGAACAATTGTAGAAACTTTGATATCCATGAGAATTTCAATAACTTAAATTAACTTCTTTGTTAGCATTCATTCTAGATTTACATGTAATAAAAAATGTGAGCGAATTTCATTTAAAAAACTCTATCTTAAATGAATTTGCAATTTTTTATATCATATTTTTACATTATGTAGCCTGTATATTAGGGTTTTTGCCCCAGTCTAATTTTCCAAAAAATGTATTAAAATTGTAAATGGATGACAAGGAGTAGTAAAGCAATTTCGAAAAATTGTCAGGATTACTGGGTTTCTCTAAAGAAATCTTTTCACACAAATAATCTAAGAGGATCAAATATCTAAAATTTCTTCAACCAGTATTGCTGTGTACAAATAGTGTTTTTCATAGTTTGGTGGTACTTATCTGTTGTTGTAGAGGCTACAATTCCAAACCCGGAGTCGTTATAAATCACTATGAGTTATAGCTGGAGATTTACTTATACAATTATTCTGGTGCGTCAAAAAATGTTGATAGTGACGAACTGTGTTTTTGGTCTTTTAGCAATAGGATTTGCCATCCCCTGTACAAATGAATTACAGATGCCCACAGTCTTCACAGTTATTTCTCTTTTTTACATTTTTTCTTCTTTCACCAAGATTTTTGTTTAATCGCAGTGTATCCTATGGCTCCCGGTGCTGAGTATTCGATGGTTTGCCAACCTTTTTCTAAAGCCTTCAAGTTTCAGTATGCTCACAACTATGAGTAATACTGTACACAATTTCTGGAATGTTGAATTGTGTTAAATATGCATATTTTTATAGACGGCAAAGCCAAAAAGTGTAAGAAATATAAGTGTATTTGGAGATTTATACAAAAGTAATAGGAAGAATTTTACTTAAAGATACATAAATCACACCATACATTACCAATGATGGTGTGATGTATGTATTTTTTGCACAATTCAGTGACTTACTAACTCTCAGCATTACATCAAAATTGCGAAAAATCAGTGCTAAAAATGTTAACCAATGTACCCATCATACAATTCCAGTGTACCGGTACTACAATCTTTTTTGTTATGGTGAATATCCAGCTAAAATTTCTTAAGCAGCTTTATTAACAAGATGGAAGATATAGCTAACATAGCTAACAGCTGAATGCATCAAACATGTCGATTTGGTCAGGTTAATTAGGGTTCCGTATATAAAATATACTTTTCTACCAAATATACCTGCTAGATAATCTTTTCACCAATAGAAAATAGCAGTTCAATCGCATAGGCTAGACTTAAAGACAGGTGACGAACAATTTTGAATTGAAAATTAAACCAACAATTGCTGATACTCTAGAAAAACTAACTTACTCTTTGTCCTTGTGTAACTGCTAATAAATTCCCGTGTTACTCTGGAAACTTGAAACGTGAGATTGGTGTAATTAATTGGATCTTTTCTTGTGACAAATCAAACCCATTACGAATTCCTTCCCATACATTAACGAAGAAAAATCCAAGAAAACTCCTCGACTAAGTTTTTCTTTGTGAAAAATTCTCCAGAGGTTTCACTCAATGAACAGAAACGAATCCGGAAGCTATCATTATACGTTTCTATTTCCACCGAATGAATGGAGTGCTATTAAAAGTAACTTTTGGTTTTCTCTCTTTTTTCCAGCGTCCTGTGTCTCTCCACTCGGCATGGAATCGGGAAAAATAAAGGATAAGGCTATTTCCGCGAGCTCTGCCTACGATTCGAGCAGCGTAGGACCGCAACACGGAAGGTAAGTTCTGTTAAAGTTTAGTTTGTTACCGATCTTCAAGAAAATGAGAATACCGTGTTGTGCAAAAGTTTGCATCAATGGAAATGTGTAGATGTGACTGCTTGCTTGTGGTTCGTTTAGAAACCCGGTTACATTTTGGATGCAGATGAATTTTTTATTTTAATTGTAACCCCAAGAATCTGGAGGGTTTATGGAAAAAAGAACTGATATAGAAGGACCACCTCATGAAAAAGCATTAACCCTTATGTGAGTGACAAATAAAACACCTTTATCAGAGTGACGAGGTACTCGGGTATCTTCATATAGTTTACAATCAATATCTGCTTTTATGTTGCACATACTTTGAATATTATTATTGTAGTTAAGCTAAAATTTGAATAAAATCTACAAGCTTCGTTATTGTTGACGAACATATATGGATTATGTTGGCGGACTCGCTTTACTCAATACATGCCATCGAAACCTGAAAAGTATGGCATAAAAATATCCTGGGCTTGCGATGCTAATAATTCCTACTCCTTAAATGGACAAATATATACACCAAACTCCAGTGAGGGCAATCGTCAAGAAATGTTGGAGAATGGACTGTATTAGATCTCGTAACTAAACATATTAAAACATTAAAAAAATATACTACCGACTTCCACCTATAACTAAATAGCTGAAAATAATTATAACAAAATACAACTCTAGCAACTAAATAATACATTCAATGTTGTTAGATACCTATCCAGGAAGTAAAAAATGTAAACATTAAAAGGTGCTCATTCTGTACAAATTAATTACCTACCAATCTAGTATATTTTTGAAGTCGGTGCCAAGCAAATCTAAAATCCTGCACTGCGTACTTATCTACTACCTCTTCAAACTTAGCTGTGGCTTGACACCGACTTCAAAAATATATTTTCTTTAAATGTTTTATTTTCAACTTATTAGTTTTTTTAAACTCAGGTCGTTTTCATTCTTCATTTTTTATTTTGGATGTATAACCTTAATAGACAGTACAAGTTAACGTCGAAAGCTCCAACATTACACAATGATACATTTTCATTTAAATTGACAGGTAAATGTTTACGAACAAAATGTACTAGTAAGCGTTGACATAATAAGCCCAAAATATATTTATGCCTTAGGGACCACGCCATGTCAACATTTTTTGACAACCCTGTATAACTATAGATAATTCCACTCCACCCTATGTACCAACCATCCTGTACATACGACTGCCCACGGACAAGCATACATTTGTAAGCTGCCTTCTGTAAATTCTAGGACGGAATAGAATCCATCTCATATTTACGGAGCCAAATCCGTCCTATATTTCAACAATCGTATAACTCCTTATGGGCTACCCCATAAATTATTTCATTTTTAACAATTTATATTATCGCCCTGTGTAACATTAATTCTTGTCCACAATTTATGCAACTTCTTATGGGCTATAAAATAAATAATTTTTTAATCACACTGTATAAATATAACTCAACTCCAGCATATATTTCTACCATCCTCTATATGATTTGTTTACATCCACATCATATAACAGTTTTTTAATCACCCTATATAATTCAAATTCCACATTTTTTCCAATATTTTTATACCACCAAAGGTCCACTGCACCCTATATTCCAACCATCTTGTGTATACGGCTCTCTATTGGCCACTATTATTTTACTCCATCTTATATTTCAATCATCATATATATGCAACTCCTATCACCTTACTTTGTGATTACACCCTGTGTATAAACGCACCAAATAGCAGTTTAGGGTTTAACATGTGTTGTCACTGAATTTTATATTAGTCCTGGTGAATGTGACACCAAAAGCACCGTCTTCGCAAAATGGAAAAATTTTCATTTAAATAGGTATTTGCCTGGTACACAAACAAAATGAGCTTGGTACTCATTGATTTGAGGAGCCGAAAATACTATGCTTTACTACCAATATGCTTGAGATGTACATAGAAAATTTTCAAATTTGCAATTAAAACTTCTAGTGCCTACAATTCCCGCACTATTACGTTCGAATAAAAATATTTATGAGGGAATGTCCGTTATGTCACTTCGATGAAATCTTTGATAAGAATATTGGAATTTTCCCCGATTTTCTGCAAAACTGCAAGTTGCACTTCGCAGAAGAGTATATGAGATCACCTAGGGATCTTCCTTAATAGATTAAACGTTAAAAAACTATACGAAAAGTGGACCATTATGTTAGGGATATTGATCGATTTCCATGCACGCATGTATTCATTCACAAGTTTCATCACTTCACCAATAGAATTCTTTCCCAAATTTGAATTTTCATCAATCCGGATATATTCTCTATTAAACAAGACCATAATATTCATTCAAAACGGTTCACCATAGGAGAAGAAATCAGGTAACATACATAAAAGAAAACAAAATACGCGACGAATTGGTAACCTCCTCCTTTTTGAAAGTCGGTTAAAAGTTCAGGACTGAATGTAACTACGTATTTTTTTACGCCTCTTCAACTGGCTCATTATTTGAATTCCTTGAATATGACACTAGTTAGAACGGTAAGAAAACAAACACTTTCTTCTTGCAAATATGCAAGCATACAACTAGAGGATGATTTATTCTTCAAACTTCGCCTTTTCCAAATAAGATGCTGTGTACTCCTAACTACATAGCAGTAATAATTTTGTCATCAATGCACATTTCACCAGTTATTGAAAGTAGAAGGGAACTGCCAAGCCAGATATAATTTTATATCATAATAAAACCAAAAGTGGAGTGGACAACATGCGTAAGCTGTTAGCACTTTTTTACAATATCATTGACATTGTATGTTTGGCAGCATATATCATTTACATGGAACATAACCCACAATTTGTCTCGACTGACAGACATACAAAGTTTTTAAAATCATTAAGTCAACAACTTTGTGTTAAAAATATAGAACAAAGATCAAAACATTGCATTGTGACATCAAAATTACATGTGAGATCAGTATGCAGGACGTGCTTGGGCAAGAAATAAGGCTTTAGATTTCTTCTAGATCTACAACTTCCATAAGTCAGACTAGACGAGAATCTAAGGGCGGTGTTGCAGTCATCGGAAGTTGCTAGATATGCACAGAAGCTTGCACCAACTTCCAGTTTGTGAGGAACATGCAGTAACTCGTCCAACATGTAACAACTGCTTCGAGAGCTGTGCTAATTCTGTATAAACAAAGAATTTGTAATTTTTATAGAGATAAAGCATTTTAGCAAATCTTTATTATTTCATTTTTGTACAAAACTATAAATACTTTGGTCATAGTCATATAAAACACAAAGATGTACACGGGTACCTTTACACTGTAATGTGGGTTTAAAATATGCTTTGGTGTTTACAAAATATTGTAAATAGTATACTGGGTCAAAACATTATAAAATATATAATTTATAAATAGTTAAGAGCTCTCAGGATATCACAGCTACCTACAGGGAGAAAAACATACTGTTCTTCAAATTTGAAAATGCTGACGGTACCCGGGTACCTTGTCACTCACATAAGGGTTAACAAAGGTCTCTTAGCAGATAGTTCACATATTTTCACTCATTTTTCTCTTATCTGTGAGCTCTATATAGGTTAGTTCAACATGGGGTGACGTGCTACATTATTTTGTTTATTTTTGCTTATCGTTTGTTTATTAGACTACTTTTTCTTTCCCAATTAATAGTACTTCCTTAACATTTTTATTAGCCTTTTGCTTTCCTGACAATTTTTCCTTTAAAGTTTTGATGTTTTTGCAATCTTCTTTCTAAAGTTCTTACACATTTTCTTCGTTTGTCAAGCAGCGCATTAGTTTCAGAGCTTTTTTGGTATATTTTATTGTCGTATTTTACCTGGTTCTGTTAGTTAGGCCAGTATAGTATTAATAAGTGGCAAGGTATCTATTTGTTCTTGAAACGTTTCTTCTAGTAGGGCTTAGTACTATCTACAACTTTCAACTTATTGTTAAATATGCTCTTGCTAAGAGCCTGTCTTGTTAGTTTAAGGCTAACCAGTTTCTCAATAATGATAATTTTTTCTCTACGAAATCTTTGAGCAAAATACAGAAAGTTCAGAGAAAGAGAGGAAGAAGATGAGCACGGGAAAGGCGAGAATGATTGGTATAGATGAGTGACAGGTGAAGTGGGAGGTGCAGAGAGAGGGTCACTAAGATCCTAGTACAGGAACAGAAACCTAAATTATCGGGTTTGTTGATTAATAGGGACGGGTCCTTTAGAGGAATGTACTTCTACTGCGAAACATAAGAGATGTACAAAGAGGCGGGTGAAAATACAAGAGTTGCTGGGAAAGATACTAAGTAAAACAAACCTGGTAGAGACCATGATCGATTTCAGGGAATATTGTGGTTGGTAATGGATGTTGTGAAAGAAAAAGAGACAGAGAAAAGAGTAGAAAGCTGCAATTGGAGGTGACTTAAGGTCTAACAAATAGTATGACGCAATAGAAACCAAGCCCGTACAGTTTCGTTTTCTACTACCTTGAATTTTATTTCGTGTGAATATATTTGGTGAAAGGGCTTATGTTGTTTGTCAGTACAAAGAAAGTTTCATTCTTGACTGATCTCAGCTCCACTTTCTCTAGTTGTATGCTCTAATGTAAAAGTTTGAGTAGTTTATATGCTGATCGTGTGCGAATAGCAATGAACTCTATCGTCTTTTAGTTGGCTCTAAAAACTATTTTCAGTGATTACTCTTAATTTTGTACTGTTCGGATTTTGGAAATGGCTAGTATTGGTATCAGGTACTTCTTTGACCTCATTGTGAAGTTCTTTCATGCCTTATTGCTAGGGCGTCTGGAAATTTGACGATGATTTTCAGTTTAGTGAAATATCCTGGCTGTAGTTTGTTTATAAGTCGTTATATTTCTCAGCTATTAAATTTTATAATTTTAAAATTTAATTTCTCCAGTGAAAAAAATAAACGCTATTTTAAACAAGTATAATTGCTATTTATCGAAATATAGTCATTCCCAAGAATTGTAGAAGCAACCTCCTAAGGATCTGAAGCTACAGCTAATATTCCTGGGGCTCTTATAGAAAAAGAAACTACAGACAAACATGTGTTTATTGACTTAATAAAAGACTGATCGTTTATCCAAGAAAATGTTACAGTTCTCTCTTTCATCAAAATTATATTAGTTATTAGCCAGAAATTGGCTAACTTGAATATGACCTATAAAGCAGTTAAATTATTCAACAGTGACTGTTATGTCAATTTTCGTAAAATAAGTTTTGTGAGTTGAAATGACGTTATAATAATTAGCCAACACGACAATATCCCGAAGGCATTTAAAATTTCATTATTCAATTGAATCTGATAATTAAATCATTTGGTCATTTGCATACAATCCGGTTGAGCGAGCTGCCTACTGAAATTAGCGAAAAGCCTTTGCATTGAAATTTTCCAGGCGTTTCCAGCGAACGAAACATTTTCCGTTCATTACAATTTAAATTATGAAAGAGCATTTATATTAAATCCTGCATAGAAATAACACATAGAAAAAATCCGTACATTTTAATTAATTAATGTGATTACAATGGAGCGGTTCGTAGTTGTATTATTTTATATACAACTCAATATTTCGTAATAAGTGATTTTGACATTATTATCTAAAATTTATTAGTCCTTATATTAATATAAACCAATTTGTCCAACATCATTGTTTGGTTTCATTATATTATATATTTTAGAGAATTTAGAAACCTTTAAATGACATACTATGTATTGTTTCTGGCCAGTTGTCAGCTAAGCTGCTCCTAAAGGAAGTAAACCGCGAAAAAATTTATAACTGTTTTAAGCATTGATTTAAGCACACATAAGTAAAAACAGCATCCAGTAACACACTGCTAATTCAACGCTAATAATTAGAGCAAAATCTAGAAGTGTTTTAGTGAGAAGAGTAACTAAAAACACTCAGTTCAGGTTAGAAATCACCCGAAAGAAAAGAAAGATCTTTCTAACTGACAGACAATTCTTGTTGCTTAACATACTCACAAATTATGAAAATATTCCAATGTTAACATTATTACCTACAATTTTTTAGGTTATGTACCATCTATTCATATTACAACCTCGATTATTAGACTGACGAAGGATAAAATTATATCCGAAAGCTTTCATAATAAAAAGAGTTTCCTAAAACCTGTAGTTTTACCAGGCTGCTTTCCCATTAACTGAAGTTTCTGCTTTGACCATTAAGCCGTTATAATACATTTTGTTTATGTATATATATATATATATATATATATATATATATATATATATATATGAGTAAAAGCTATATCAAATACTGATAGAGTTTGACACAAAATCGATTGCAAGCAAATATTCACACAACATACGTAGCAGTTAATATCGCAATTAAAAATAAATTACAGTAAATTAAAACGAATATCAAAGTGTAATTTGTTTTAATACAAATGACGCACTGATATTTTATGTCAATTTACGTATTTACGAATTGTAGAGATATAATTTGTTATTTTTGTTTGTCACATTTTACGTATTTTATTTATGAAGTTTATGGTAATGTTTTGCAGTGAATAACCAAATGTTTTATCTCATTAAAATATCTCTGTCTCTCATTGGTTACGCTTTTGCTAATGATTCGTGTCAAAAATCCTAAAATACTTTGCCATGACGCTAGAATTAAGAGGTGTAGTCAAGATTTATGATACAAAATCAATTGAATTTATGTCAGTAATATCTCAAACGTCATCATCAAACCCTAGATACTACGGAATAAGTGAAAAATCGTTCTACTACTCGTAAAACCACAGGCTGATGAAAGTGAACGCAGCTTTACCATTTTTGTTGCTCATTTACGTTAGGCGGTGAACAACGAATTAGTTCAGCACACCCACTAGATTGGTTCATTTATCATGTATTAGCAGCTAAAGGCAATATGGTAATGATACAGGGATTACACAACCCAGTATCAGCTATTGGTCAGGGTGATAAAGCTGGCTAGAAGTTGTTGTCATCCAGTCAACTCAAACTTCCACTGGTAGGTACCTTAGTCACGAGGAGTTTAATAGCTACAAGAAGGAATAACCTTTCACATTAGGTTAATCAAGATGTAGAGATGTTCTGCTACTTTTGCAGTAATTCTGTAACATAACTTTTCTTGTTTTCTGGTGTTATATAGAGTTTACATATTTAAGCTGATTATTGATTATTGTAATAATTTTTTATCAGTGAAGGTTGTTGAATTTCTTATAGTATATTTTCCTGTTAAGTAAATGATGAGGTAAAAATATAAGTTTCATTTTTCTCTATAAACTAAATATACTTGGTAATTGGCCAGGTAAAACAATTGATGTATCCACCGCAAATACAGTAAGACTTATTAGTCGTGTTGCTTTTGTTTAAAAAACATTTCTGAATTGTTGCGGCTGATACTTGATGTAAATCCATAATGAGAAACACAAAAACGAAAATTATATTTCGAGATTTACACTTTATTTTATAAACGACACGTGTTTCGGCATACAATGCCTTTATCAAGTCTCACAAAATACTAAAACTATTTTTCTAACTACACCATTATATATACATATTACTTAACTTAACTAATTATACAGAGCCATTAAAAAGATTTAAAAGTGGGGATGGATTAAGATCTAATTGGTTATTTAATAGTCTACCTGAATATTTATACCTGTTAATTTCTAGGGATTCTAATAGATTAATTTTACTGGGGTTATTTTCCAAATATAATATATTTACAGTATCGTTAAAGTTGTGATTATCCTCTACTAAATGACGTGCATAATTAGATTTATTGTCTTGTGTGGAATAACTTCTTTTGTGCTCTCTAATACAAGTATTAAAATTTCTAAATGTCCTACGGATAAATAGCTTGTCACAATTAGATCTTAATTCATCCCCACTTTTAAATCTTTTTAATGGCTCTGTATAATTAGTTTAGTTAAGTAATATGTATATATAATGGTGTAGTTAGAATAATAGTTTTAGTGTTTTGTGAAACTTGATAAAGGCATTGTATGCCGAAACACGTATCGTTTACAAAATAAAGTGTAAATCTCGAAATATAATTTTCGTTTTTGTGTTGCTTAAAAAACATTTGTAAATCTATTCAAACATCCTACTGACTGCGCCAAATTTAAAATTTTCATTGTATGTATGCTGATCGGGAAGAATTTTTCTTTAAAAACTACTCCCAGCCTCAATTGATACCTTTTCAGTAAAATCATATTCCAGTAAGAACACCTCATTGAATTCTAATAACGAATAGTCCATCTCAGTCCATTAATCTCCCGAGACCGTTTCACATTATGTTTCTATCACTCAGTGATGGCGTTTAATGATCACAGTTGTTATAATGGAACCCGAAAAAGTCGTCCATTATTGAATTTGCGGCCGCCGGTCGGTAGTCGGAAAACATACCCACTATCAGCGGCCGATAGCGTTAATAACGGCAGTTTGATGACCCAGCAAAACATCGAGGCACGATAGGGCCAGATAGCACAGAACGCATCGGAGATTCGAGATGCCAGAGAGATGGAATTTGTATCGTTTTATGATTGAAAGGGTGTGTGTGTGCGGATGGAACAGTATGCTGGGTGTTTTTCATTATAAAGGGATAGCACACGAGTGGGTATTCGTTATCTGTTCTTTGTGAAATGCTGTTTTTATGATTCGAGTGTTATGACAGAATGGAGATTGGGAATTTATGTTATTATTTGGGTCAGTTTAGATCATCTGGTTTTTTAGTATTACGGTCGTTGGAACAGTAACTTTTATTGTCTGCAGATGTATTATCACCATTTGACCATTTTAAGAATTTAACGAGGTTTATACAACAATAGATTACCTAACGTTCACAAACAGCAGGTTGTATTGTAATTAGTTTTTAAAAAACATTTGATTTTAGTATCATGCCATGTAATTTTGGATCACATTTAGTACAATTTGTAGGTTGTCAAATCTATGAAACTGTACAACTTTTTCTTAGAATTGCCAGAGCAGACATCTTATTGTTTTTAATGTCATTGTATTACAATGGTCATTGAGAACAGGGTCTGATTTGGACATAGAAAAATTTGGAAGCATTGAAATATACAGGTTTTCACCTAAAGTGTGCATAAGAAATTTGGAAATATCTACCACTGTGAGGAATTTTGCAGACATAGAACTCTTAGCTAAAGAGCAAATCAAATCAGCATACTTTGCCCCAACTTTCAAGTCTCAAATAAACAATATTTTTCACAAATTCTGTTCTAATAAAAAAGTTATTATATCATCTATCAAGTAAACAGGCAAATTTGACCTACTATTTTGAAAATTACCACAATAATGCCTATTTCGAAAAATGTTCATAAATTGCTAGTTAATTATAGAGTTATAACAGTGATATCTAAATACGTTAAGCTATTTAGAATTATTATATACAACTGTATATATATATATATATATATATATATATATATATATTAGATGGTTTCCGGGAATTCATCCGCGTAGTTAATAATTGATCCCTGCCGGGGTCGATGGTAAAATGACGACGCTTCGGCAGAGTCACATCTGCCCTCTTCAGGTCGGTTCGCATAATTCTCGTAGCCTTCTGCTTTCGCTTCTAGTTACTCGAATACTGATATTTTCAGGAGCGCGCACGGTGTTATATAGTCGCGGCTCGGCGCCTATCGGTTGGCATCGTTAAGGGCTGCGTGTGATTGGCCCTGGGCGGTCAGTGGGCACGCCTCCCGCCTGCTGATTTGTTATTTCCGGTTGAGTTGTTATTGGACGGGTCCGGGCCAGTAAGGTGTTTAACAGAATTTTCCAACAATTCGATAAGTTCTGGATTTCATTGCGTGCGTTTAGACTGTGAGGCCTCTTCGCTATTTCAATTGCCTCTCTTACGAGTCTTGATTTCGGATGTTCTATATTTGCCAGTACTCTGGTGTTCTCAAAGTCTATTCGGTGTGACTTCGTGGTGGCGTGTTCCGCAATGGATGTTGTTTTTTCCTCCTTTCTTATAGCATTCTGGTGTTCATCACGTCTAGCTTGAATTGTTCTGTTAGTTTGCCCCACATAGGTTTTATGACAGTCTGCACATTTAATCTCGTACACTTCCTGTTGTTCTAAAGGGATTCTCGTCTTCGGAGTCCTCAACACCGTGCTTATTTCTCTGTCTGTAATACAGACAGAAAAATACACAAAATCTGCCTATGAAAACTTTTTTGTTACTCTCGCCAGTGTTGAAGAGAAATGATAAACATACAAAATGAGCTGTAATACGTTTAACTTCGTTAATTGGTTTTTAGATAATGGAACCCAGCTAAAAAATTCTTATTAAGTGAATCGATAGACTTTCTTAAATACAATTTATGTTTTAAAAAGGAATACTGTAGCCCCGGCAGGTTTCAGTCAATCCTATGGAAGACATTTTTTGAGGGCCATATTTTCTCACCGGATAACATATTGAATAAACCACCGTTGGAAAGTAGAAGAGTTGATCTAGATACCTCTTATCTCACTTTTCCAATATTTAAAGTATAAATGCATATGTGAAATGTTTTATATATGTCTTGGACGAATCCATTCGAAAAATTGCTAGGGGTGGACCTGGGAAAATATATTCTTGTAATAAATAATCTTAAAGCAAATCTTAATCTTAAGCAAACACATGTTTGTATTTCTAGCATAATATGGATTTATGTAATAAATTTAGCAAATGGAATACCTAAACTTCATTTAGATTGACACTGATAATAATGATGGAGCAATCATTTTTAATATGCAACCTATTTTAAATTTAATAAATAAGTAAATAATAGTAGGTTCGTTTGTTTACACTTTCAGTACATGTCATATTTTCTTATTATATATAAACGAAACGCTGAAATAAATTAATAATAGTTAATAATAGAAAAAAAATGTTATTCTACACTTAGTCAACAATGCAATTTTTATGTAGTTCAATTCAGATTCCTGTTTTTATTAATAAAAACTAATTATTGATTAATGCCTTTAGATGTATATCTTCTGGTCTTTTATTGAAACATTACAAATGGAAAAACCACTTGAGTTTAGGTATTCCATTTTGCTAAATGTAATACATAAATCCATATTATGCAAGATATATATATATATATATATATATATATATATATATATATATCTGCTTAAAATTAATGCATTAATATTATTTAGTATAAGTATTTAGACAGGCCTAGAAAAATTGATACTCAATGGCTAAATATTTTCAATACTTATATGTATTTACGCTTCAGATTTTACTTTCCAACCATGGTTTATTCCTAATGATAGAATTTTCCGGTGAGGCCCTTCATATAATATGTCCTTCATAGGAGTGACTGAAATTTTTCAAAACTACGAGGACTACAATATTTATTTTTTAAGCATTTAAAACAATGTTTTAGCTATAAATTAAAAAAATATTCATATATATATATATATATATATATATATATATATATATATATGTTCTGAGAGGCTTCCGCGGTCATTATTATGAACTAAGCTAGGTTCCGGGTGAGAACCGCGTCTGAATTTATTGAATACTCGACGTTTCGACTCCTGCTTTGGAGCCATTATCAAGAGACAAAAGTGAAAAAGAGTTTCAGAGTCTAGATCGAACTCGGGGCCTCAATCTGCCTACTCCCCAAGAGTCAAGTGTTCAGTTACCTAGTGACTCTTGGGGAGTAGGCAGATTGAGGCCCCGAGTTCGATCTAAACTCTGAAACTCTTTTTCACTTTTGTCTCAGTTCAGTTACCTAGTGACTCTTGGGGAGTAGGTAGATTGAGGCCCCGAGTTCGATCTAGACTCTGAAACTCTTTTTCACTTTTGTCTCTTGATAATGGCTCCAAAGCAGGAGTCGAAACGTCGAGTATTCAATAAATTCAGACGCGGTTCTCACCCGGAACCTAGCTTAGTTCATATATATATATATATATATATATATATATATATATATATATATATATTTGTTTTTAAGTTTTCGCGGGCTCTAAATGTATTAGATGGTTTCCGGGAATTCATCCGCGTAGTTGATAACTGATCCCTGCCGGGATCGATGGTAAAATGACGACGTTTTGGCAGAGTCACATCTGCCCTCTTGAGGTCGGTTCCCATAATTCTCGTAGCCTTCTGCTTTCGCTTCTAGTTACTTGAAGTAAACAAGTTTTTATATGTAGTTTTAGTGTAAAAGTTAGAAAGCTAAACTGTTACCGCGTTTTTTTTGTTAAAAAACAAAAACGAATCCTTAAAAAATATTGAGTTTTGTGTCAAATAGTCATGTTTTATTATACGTTGATGTCGGTTCTGTTCTGCTATTAATTTTGTGATTTACTTTTTGTAAATGAACTAAGCTACTTGAGAAGTGTGACACTTTAGAATTGGAATAAATACAATGAAAAGTGCTTTTTGAATAAAAAGTCAGGTAGAATATTAAAAAAATAGGACTAAATTTTGAAATCTAAGTGTTCTAAGTTTTACCTAGCCCGTATTTAAAGCAGCTATCCTCATTTAGGTAGTAAAATTTCTTAATTATTCTTTGTTTTTGTTTTAGATTACGCAACGATAAAAGTGGTGGGGCCTGGTGTCCACGCCAAATGGTATCTCGTGATGCCAAGGAATTCTTGGAGATCAGCCTAGAAGAATTACATGTTATAACAGGTACGAAAACTCAAGGCAGGTACGGCAACGGACAAGGGCAAGAGTATGCTGAAGAGTACATGATTGAATACTGGAGACCCGGTTTCAGCAAATGGGTGAGATGGAAAAACAGACAAGGCAAAGAGGTACGAAGACCCTTTTTAAACGCTTCTAAACGATGTGCATGTAACTAGGCCAATGAGGTTCATAAACCGAAGGACTTTTTCAATTTTTTCTTATGCCAATTTGGACAAATTCTATTTTTTATCACTTTATATAAATGAAAAAGGAACTTAAACTCGCTGGTAAGAGCATTACTTAAAACAGCCGACTGTTTGGCAATACTTTGTTCTTAAGAATCGAATTAAGAGAAGCTTTAGTGTGAAAGTAAAATTGGAAAATTTTCCTGGAAAATTGAAACAATCGAAAAACTGGAAGTGGGTTTTTCTATATAGACACTTTTTTTCTAATTTAACAGTGACCCATGCAGAATTCTAAAAAGATGATTTTTTTTCTCATTTTAATGATTTTTGTTTCTAAATATTGTATGAGAGGCCAGTAAAAACAGATAAATGTATATACAAATTAACAGAAATGTTAGGGGTATATTGACGTACTTAAAGTATTCCTAAAAAAGATTTCTTATTGTCTTATGTGATCGATCAACTAAACAATGGAAAAAAACACTTTTTGAGTTTTCCCAAACAGGAGATTTATTCCTAGTTATTGGTTACTGCTATATCGATAATTGAAAACAAAAGGGTCCTCGTTTGTTTAATTTGGGATAAATAGGCTATCTGATCTGTATGGTGGTTAATACCAAAAAAAATTCCAAACCTGTAGACCGAGAATAACAAAACTAGGTTTTTGGAATTTTATTCTCAATTTCCCTTCGAAATGCTTGTGAATCGTCTTTATTTTGTTTCCTAAGTTGTTCGGAATAACATATTGTTATATATACTCCGTTGGTTCAATTAATTAATTTAATAAATACTCATATACACTTCACTTTCTAGAACTTTTATTTACATGTGAACATCAAATATTCTCAGCAGGTGATTCTAATACAATAACATCGAAACCATAGCAATAGGTAAACTTTACTACTCCTTTTATAATCTGCATGGAATTCTTCAAGCGAATTTCGAGGGTAATCTTCCCGGTTTTGGAGTCTTTTCGAGATTTTCTAGCACGATCGACCTTGCGGATATTCTTTTTTAGGGTTCCATATATGCAATATACGGATACCCTTATAATATCATTCCTGATTTCTGCCTGTGTCACATCACAGCAACTTTCTTCTATAGTACTGGACGGAAGAGGTTGAAATTTGGTATCAATGTATTGTTTGGTGACCGAAATTTTGTGATTAGGGGTATTTCTGGGTGGAAAAACTAAAAAAATTGACCGTTCCCCTCCCCTGATCTCCGATACTACTGAGCCTAAAATTTTGAAAGAAATATGAAATAAAGAAGGTCGACCGAACTTTATAGGAAAAATACGGAGAAACCATTAATATTAATTTTGGGGGCAAATTATAGAATAAATGTAAATTCCTATTCCAGGAACACTAAAATATTATTTTCATTTTTTTTAAATTTTCCCAAGAAGTATTTAGACATAAAAAAATAGTTAAAAAGATATTAATGAAAATATTCCAAAATTTGCCCATTCCCCCCCCTTATCTCTGAAACTATTAAACTTAGTTTTGAAAAAAATTAGAGGTATAGGGTCTGACCTGAAGTTTACTGGAAAGATAAGAAGAAATCTCTACTCTCTACTGGAAAATATAAAATTAAAATTGTTTTCAACCCATCATGTTATATATCAAATGAAAGGGCTCATTATGACGAAAACAAATTTTTTTTTCAAAATTTTAAAATAAATTGATTAAAGGATATTATCAAAAATATAAAAAAGTACCCTTCCCCACTTATCAACAAAATTATAAGCTGTAAAATTTTGAAAAAAATATAGCCCCTTACCTGAACTTTAATAGAAAAATAAGGAGAAACCCCTAATATTCATTTTGGGGGGCAAATTATAGAATTAAATAAAAAATAAAAGATTATAATTGTTTCTAACGGATCATGTAATATATCAAATCACAGGGCTCATAATGACGAATACAAATATATCTTTTATTTTTCTTGAAATGAATATTTTAAAATATATTAAAAAAAATATTTAAAAAAATTACCATTCCCCCCTATATTCCCCAAGCTATAAGACCTAAATTTTTTCGTTTACAGGAAAAATACGAAGAAATCCCTAATATTAATGTTAGGGGACAAATTATAGAATTAAACGGAAAATAGAAAAAATATTTTTTAACGCATCATGCAATACATCAAATGAAAGGGCTCATCATGAGGAACACAAATATACATTTTTCAAATTTTTTAAATTAATTGTTTACAAGATATTAACATAAAGATATAAAAAATTCTCATTTCTCGCCTTATTTCCGTAAACATATGTAAAATTTTTAAAATAATTAGTGGTACTGGGGCTGACTTGAAATTTATAAGAAAAATTATTAGAAAACCCCCATAGTAATTTTAGGGACAAATTATATAATTAAATGGAAAATAAAAATTCAATTTTCAAACGCATCATGTAATATATCAGATAAAAAGGCTCATTATGTGAATTTCAAATATATCATATTTTTAAATCATTTGTTTAAATGATATTAACAAAAATATTAATCATCGACATAATTCCCACTTTAGAAACTACACTATTTAAATTTTGAAAAATATATGTTATTTGTATTTTTAAATAATTTGAATAACAGATTTAATAATTTATAATTTAAAACTTGACCTATTTTCCCTTTATCTTCCAATCTACATAGTCTTAAAATTCAGACAGTAGAATATAGAAGGCTTCCTTGAAAGTATGTTAGTAAAATAAAACTCTAATGATAATTTTTGGGGACAAATTAGAAAATTAAATACATAAATATTCTTATAAAAATGAAGCGAATCCTGAAGCAGATAAAATAAAAAGTCTATGTGTGGAAAATCAAAGTGTATATTTTATATAAATTTAAAACGCTTCCTTTAAAAGATATAAGGGTACATATAAGGAAATGCACTCATTCCCTGCTTGTGTGAAACTCTAATATTAGAATCTTAAAGGTGGTATGGAACCCTTAGTATGCGAGTCCAACTCGCACTTGACCAAACTATTTATACTTCAGTCGACTTGAATGTGTTACGTTACTTGAACCAGGGACCGGCTAGATAATTTTACAATATAGACTCAATTGTTTTTGGCGCATTCACCAAAATGCAATATGACAGCTCATAGAGTGTGGACAGTCAAATGGAATACAGGAGGGCGTGTTGGGAAAACGCTTGACATGTCTAGACATAATTCATGTACAATGTCCTACACCTTTATCCAACTGTTTTATTACAAAAAATAACATTATAAAATATTTTATTTCACAAATTCGCTACATTACACTAAAAATTAATAATTAATACTGATTACTTCTTAATAATATAAAAAAACAAAAAACCTTTAATGTCATTGTAAGAAATGTTCAAAATGCTCGCCGCCTACGAGTTGGCAACATGCTAATCTGGTATAGAAGTGTCTTCTAACGTTACTCAACATGTCAGGCATGACTGATCTAATTCCAAGCGTGATTCATCTTTTAGTTCATCTAAGTTGAGGGGTTTAAATTTGTATACAGTATTTTTGACATATCCCCACAAAAAGTAGTCCAATGTCGTCAAATCAGGATATCGTGCTCGTTCCAACAATTCCTGACCGAACATTAACTCTTTATTATTTCACTTTTTAACAGCTTATGCATAGTTTTACATTCTTGTATATATCTTCACTTTTATGTAATTTGTATACACATTTTAGAGGATGTTTTTAGCCCTGATGAAGCTTTGAATATAATGAAGCGAAACGTTGGCAAACATTTAACAACGTGTTTATTTTGATTGTTCTAATCTGACTAGTCTTTTTGGCTTACTAATACCAAGTACACTAAGAATTTCTGAAAATGATATTGTGTATGTTTCTCTGTCATCCAGTGAGGATTCTTGTTACACCAATAGCGGCAATTTTGACGATTAACATTACCGTGAAGTGTAATTTCGAATATCGATATTTGATTACATTTTTATTTTCTTTTTATTTCAATAGATTTGTCAATATGAGTGAACAATTTTGGTCAAGACATCTACTTCTCCACAACTCTGTTTCTTATAAAACTATACTTTTTACAATTTCATGAAATAGGGTCAAATTTCGACAACTGGGCGACCACTAGTACGAATAAAATCGTATTTATGAGTTTTGGGAATTATTCTGATATATTTAATACACATATAAAAGGCAGTAATATCACTAGAGTACCAAATTGCAAAAATTCAGAGATTATTTTTAATCAAAATTTAAAATGGGATCAACATATTTAATATATTATTAACAAAACTAAATATTTTGTTTTAATTTTTGACAAATTATGTAGAGTAATGAACTGTGAAACTCTTACAATGATATATTACGCCTTATTTCATTACATTATTAATTATGGAATAATAGAAAACATTCCAAACAGAATTTTGAAGTTGAATCAGTTATGTTTCACTAGAATAACCTAAAAGATACATTTAAAAAGTCGACAAGTTTAACCAGAAATAAAAATTACAAATTCCTACTATGAAGAAAATAATAAGTAATAAAAGTAGCCTCATTATACCTGTTAAACTTTTTAATAGCATGTCAAATTAGTTAAAAATCTTAAATAGAATTCTCAAAGAAAAGAAAAATAGATGAATGGATTTTTAGCCCTGATGAAGCTTTGAATATAATGAAGCGAAACGTTGGCAAACATTTAACAACGTGTTTATTTTGATTGTTCTAATCTGACTAGTCTTTTTGGCTTACTAATACCAAGTACACTAAGAATTTCTGAAAATGATATTGTGTATGTTTCCCTGTCATCCAGTGAGGATTCTTGTTACACCAATAGCGGCAATTTTGACGATTAACATTACCGTGAAGTGTAAATGTGTTCTCATTAGAAAACAAAACATCTTCTAATTGTTATCTAACCTTACCATCATTTGTTCAAAGAAATCGTATTCCATGAGCTCCTGAACAGTGGGGCTGCTTTTCGACTAAAATTATTTGGATTTTCTTGAAAGTCAAGCATAATTTCCAATTTCATTTTATCACTTAGAGCATTGGCTGCTACTTTTTTTATTTGTTTTACATCACCAAGCTCCCGAAACTGCTTTTCTATTTTGCCAATTGTTCCTTGGGATACAGACGGCAAATTTGGAAAATTTTCGTGAAATAAGAGAGAAACTTCCATTCGTGTCCTTGTGTTATCTCCATAATCAATTGTAGAATGGTTATTTCGTGCATTTCTGTTAAATGAATCATATTTCTGATACTATTACATACGTTTAACGAAATTCAAACGACAATAGCACTGATACTGATCACCATTGCCATGCAGGCAGGCAAGATTCTAAGCCTATGAGTTTTGGCGAAAATAAACGAAACTGGTTTCTTCATATCAGTAAAAGGAAACGCAGGAATTGTTTTTGTTTACTATCGCAATATTAAGAGGTATTTGGCAATTAAGTATTTAGCGAATGTATGTAGCGAATTTTTGAAATAAAATAATATTCTTTTTTATTGTTAATGTTTGTAATAAATCTGAAAACAATTAATATTTCCCAATCAGTTAAAGATAGGTGTAGGACATTGTACATGAATTATGTCTATAATTTTCTGTAGATTCGTAAAAATAATTAGTATTCAGGGACTTGCATTTAATAAAAAAGTTGGTATTGGCCACTATCATATGACACACTCTATATATATTTTCCCTACAAGCCCTCTTGTCTTTCGTTATAGAATTTATTCCATATAGCTGTTCCACACTGCATAACTTTCATAGAGTTAGCAAATATTTTTACAGTAAACATACTAGAGCATACCAGTAATGCCATACAAGTGTTGTGAAATATTTGGTGGCTATATTTGCCTAGCTTATCTTAAATAAGCTGGTTGTTTTCTGAATGATACTTGTGGCATATTTTTCAACGTCTAAGTGCTTCCTGGGAAATAACACCACAGTTTAAAGAAAATTGCTGTATATTCCAAACGTTTCGGGATCTAGATCAGACCCCGTTGTCAATGGTTAAGAAACTATGGATTAAAAAGGCACAATTCTAAGATATAAATTAAATTATTTGACAATGTGTATTATTTGATTTTTGACATAACTAAGAGAATTTTATTTGTAATATACCGGGTAGCACAGAAATTTCTAAAGATCATATAATCATAAAGTTCCTTTCAAATTGGAGGAATTTGAAAGGGAGATCATCAGAATTTTACGTGGCGCTCCTAGGTGCGACTTTGTTATAATATAGTGCATTCGCCAAAAATGCGACCAAAGAACTTTGTGAACAACCCAATATCGGGATAGTTCATAAGGTTTTTCCTAGGTTTTCCCTTATGATTTTAATGGGATCACTGACTCAACAATGTTCTTTGGTCGCATTTTTGGCGAATGCATTATCTTAAAACAAAGTCGCACCTAGGAGCGCCACATAAAATTCTGCCTTTCAAATTCTTCCAATTTGAAAGGAACTTTATGAGTATATGATCTTTAGAAATTTCTGTACTACCCTGTATATAACGAATAAAATTCTCTTAGTTACCTCAAAAATCAAATAATGAACATTGTCAAATATTTTAATTTACATCTTAGAATTGTGCCTTTTTAATCCGCAGTTTCTTAACCATTGACAACGGGGTCTGATCTAGACCCCGAAACGTTTGGAATATACAGCAATTTTCTTTAAACTGTGATGTTATTTCCCATAAAGCACTTAGACATTAAAAAAGCTACTTCAAAATTGTTTAATATGCACTTAAAATTGACCTTGCGACGAACCTATATACAATTGCCTGCTTCTCACAACGCATTTATTGAAACGGTGTAGTACCGTTCGTATTGTAGGCACACTGAGGAAAACGATAAAGCGCAGTTCACCGAAATTTTGACATTGACCTCCTTAATTTTTGGACCTAAATAATATGACGCCGACTGGCGTCAGTGGGAATGATAGGGTAAAGGCAAAACAAAAGGTTGTTTTCCAACAAGAATAATTTTTCTATTATATTCCGTTAATTGATTATAAAAGTATTTAGTACTTAAAATATAAGATACCAGTCAAACCATTATTATTTTAATTAAAATGCATTACAGAAATAACTTTGAAATTGCCCCCATATATTCCTAACTTCAAATAGAGAACCATTAACTTCATATTCCATATCCATAATACACTTCGCTTTACCTGCGTGATTAAAGGCTTCATATATTTTTTCAATGCCCATAAAACGGCGATATTTTATTTCAATATACCTCCCATATCGTACACCCGGTTACAGCCACCTTTATTGACCTATAATTCTCTTTTTACGATTATGCAATAAAAGAACCACCACCTATATCTCTGAATTCGGTAACGTAGTTTCCTTTCAAGCAAGCTGTCCTAATGTGTGGGGCCGACCCCAGGGCTTTCCTCGTGTGAAACACGTGACACGGTCCGGTAAAATGGCGGAATCCGCCGAGTCGGCACGTTTGGGGAATCGAATGCCGTCGATTAGAATACCAATAGGGCGCTCGGTGCGCTAAGAATCCCGATAATCACCGGTGTAATCAATTGGATTTGTATCGGAAGGTCGAGGTGGTGCGAGGCATGTTAATACTGTTTGATTTTGATCGAGGTAAATCTCTGTGACTGAACGCGACGTCACTAAGTCTTATTAGGGATACGGGGGTTGAATGATAATTCGTTGTAAATTTACCCAATAAAGGGCAATAGATGTTAGAGTGTTTAAATTCTCAAGCATCTAAACTGAAAAAAAAAATATCTGTGTGCTTATGTCCGTATGACATAAACTTATACATAAGTGTAATAGTTCAGCCAATGACCATTTTCCCGGGTAATTTGTCCAAGCAGCACCGAGTTTCCCAAAAATTTGGATTTAAGTACTATTTACCCTTTGCTTGAAGGCTGACCCTGTGCCGGGGGTTGCTTTGAAAAAAACTCCGGGAATGAAAAAATGAACTAATTTTAAGCAACTTTTGTTTCAAAAAGTTCTCTCTAATAATCAATTCTTTTCTAGTTAATCGCAAGTGAAATAATCGATTTTTCAAGCAAAAAAACATGTTTTCAAACGGTTTTTCGTAAATAACTTTAAAAATATGCACTTTAAGAAAAAATCATTTGGTTAAAAAATGTAGCTTATAAAATAACAAAAAAAAATCGGTTTTTGGTTTCCGTAGAATCAATACAAACGGAGTTATAGCTTGTTGAATTGAAAGTATTATCGTCAAATCACTGAAAAATAATGCGTTTTTCGGGAAAAGTTAATAAAAACGTTTTTAAAGCGCTTAAAAATCCTTTAATGTAGTTTTATATAAAAATCTCCAGCATAAAAATTAAGCGAGTTTTGAAATAAATCAGGTTGCTTTTTTTATTTTTTTTTACAAAATTACCCCCTAAATACCACCCCTGTTGAAACTAATTGCTACAACTTCACAAATGACTTGATTTAGTTATTTTAAATTCGCTCATAAAAGTTTTTTTAGGTAGTTTTAAAACGAGTCAAGCCTCAAGAGAATGTTGTATTTTGGTAATTTTACATATATTTAGTTTTTTTCAAAATAACCTAAGAACAGGAGTTCCTCACTATTTTTTATCTTATACATTAATGAAATCTTGCTGGGTATGCCTTTCAATATAATATCGTACGCAGATGATACTGCCGTTATCTCAACGGAGAAATATTAGGAAGAAGTCCAAACGAAAAGTAACGAGTATCTCAATCACATTGCTGACTGTCCTTAAATCTGTATATAAATAGGCAAAGATAAAACGATTAGGTACCATTTTCTCCGTTGTCTCCCAACCGATTTTGTTTTGTTTATTAGATACTGACGGCCTTCAGTACAGAATGCTAATATTAATTTATAAAATTGGTTCACTCATTAAATAAAACTAGCTGTTGCCCAGTGGTCGAAATTCGACCAATTGTGTCAATATCTCTGGCAGGTTAAGTAACATGAAAATTTTATCGTGACATTCTATCTTAGGACTTTAGGGAGAACAGCAATTACACAGAACGGATCCAGATTCGGAACCTCTGTGTGATAGTTTCCTCGAAAATCCTAGATGTCGGTCTTACATCTCGCTTCTACAAATAAGTAACGAAATTCAAGTTTTTTTCAGATATAATTCATAGAACTTTATTTGTGTTTAAATTCAGAATTCTTAATTTAATATGACAACAATTCAACTGCTAATGGGCTACCCTACATATTTATTTTTTCTAACACCCCTGTATAGCTATAATTGCACTCAATTCTCTAACATTTATTAAAATCCTCATTATAATAATTCCATCTCATTATATATTTCCACCACCCTGTATATGCAACTGCTTATAGACCACGCATAATATTTTTTAACATTTTTCAACCACCGGATAAACCATTCTGTATATGCCACTGCCTATGACCCACCATATTTACTCTTTTTGTTTATGAAATTTTTAATTATCTTCTGTAACTATAATTCTACTCCGACCTATATTTCAATCATTATATATATGGAACTCTTCGTGTTCTACTCTATAAATCAATTCCTATTCTAACATTTTTTATCACCATCCTGTATATCTATAATTCCTCTTAACCTATATTTCATCTTAACTATATATACAACTGCTTATGGGTTACGAAATGTTGCATTTCCATTTCCGCCACCCTGTATATGCATCTATGTACAACATTTTTTGCACCACCCTGTATAACTGTAATTTTACTGCACCTTCTATTCCAAGAACCCTGTAAATTCAACCGCTAATGGGCTTCCCTATATAATTATTTTATTAGTTATAATTGCACTCTACTCTACTACTACTACTCTACTGAAGGTCGTCAGTAGCTACTAAACAAAACAAAAATGAAGAAAATCGGTTGAGAAACAGAGGAGAAAATGGTACCTAATCGTTTTGTCTTAGCCTATTTATATATAGATATAATAAAAATTCATTATTTACGTCCATACTGTCAACGCCAAACAACTGACAGTGCCGCCTATTTGATCTGTGGTTCAAAACATTGAGTAATTATATTTGAAGGGAGCGATCGTTAGATATATTCTTAGAGCATGTACTTCTGGAAGTGCCATGCAAGCGTTGTTATTCTTTAGTGGTAAAATAGTCAATGTAGTAGATCAGTGTTGATTTTTCGGACATGTTCCACTAACTTTCATAATAAATATTCTGTTTTTAATGTGAATTTAATTATTTGATTAATATATTATTAACACCACCTTCCCGAAGGTGTTGAGCAAAAAATTGTCAGACATACGACATTAGAGAATGTATTAAATATTTAAGTTCTCTTAGGGTTGTTGGTCCTATCTTTTCTGTAATATTCCTGAACTTGATTGAAACCGCAAATTATGAAAACTTTTATGTTGCAAAGAACAATCTTCCAATTATTATATCGAGTATTTTGCCAGCAGCGGTTCTAGCCAAAAAATTGGGGGGTCATTCATTTGTCAAAAATATTTCGAATATCGATATTTGATTACATTTTTATTTTCTTTTTATTTCAATAGATTTGTCAATATGAGTGAACAATTTTGGTCAAGACATCTACTTCTCCACAACTCTGTTTCTTATAAAACTATACTTTTTACAATTTCATGAAATAGGGTCAAATTTCGACAACTGGGCGACCAATAGTACGAATAAAATCGTATTTATGAGTTTTATGAATTATTCTGATATATTTAATACACATATAAAAGGCAGTAATATCACTAGAGTACCAAATTGCAAAAATTTAGAGATTATTTTTAATCAAAATTTAAAATGGGATCAACATATTTAATACATTATTAACAAAACTAAATATTTTGTTTTAATTTTTGCCAAATTATGTAGAGTAATGAACTGTGAAACTCTTACAATGATATATTACGCCTTATTTCATTACATTATTAATTATGGAATAATAGCCTGGGGAAGGACCTACAAGAACTTTAGAAAATTGTTAGAAAACATTCCAAACAGAATTTTGAAGTTGAATCAGTTATATATCACTAGAATAACCTAAAAGATAAATTTAAAAAGTCGACAAGTTTATCCAGAAATAAAAAGTTACAAATTCCTAGTATGAAGAAAACAATAAGTAATAAAAGTAGCCTCATTGTAGCTATTAAACTTTTTAATAGCATGTCAAATGAGTTAAAAATCTTAAATAGCAATCTCAAAGAAAAGAAAAATACATGAATGGATTTTTAGTAACAAGTAAGGATATATTTGTGAAAAAATTGTGACTACTCTAAGTTTGGCTTTTTTAATTTTGTTATTATTGTATTGTTGATATATGTTTATTAAATATTTTGATAAAACAACATGCATTTTGTCCAGAATAAAGAGGTACTATTAAGTCTTGCATTAATTAGTATTGTATATTGCATAAAAATAAAAAAATAGTAATACTTTAATACAATGTGGTCTATAGTGTTCTATTAATGTAGTTTATATGTATATATTTTGTATGTTAGTATGTATTTTTAGTTTTAGATAATTTTGTCCAGGTCCAACCCACAGATTTCATTACCCTTGTAGGATTTGCAATAAATATTTTGTTTATTGTAACTTTTGAACTGGAATAAAGGACTATAAAGAACCTTATATCGAATAAAAATGTGATACTTATTCAAGTTTCATTTGCACATAGCATAAACATAAATAATTAAAAATATATTTGCATATCACCTTTTGATAACTGTTGCATTGGTTTTCCAAAATACTACTAAATTGTTATGAGATTTGTGAGAAACTCATGACTGAAAGAATGTACATGTATACTCAACTCGTAAAGCTGGAAAATTAAATGTAATCAATTAGCTTTAGTATGTCTCAGTAACTTTTCATTTTTATTCTTCTGTAAATACGCAAACTTTTTACAAACACATTCAATTTGGTCACTATAATTGTTGCTAACGTCATAAATGATTAAAAAACAGGTTTTAGAGCACACAGCTTTATAACTAACAGTTTATTATTTTAGTAATATTTATACTTCGCTACACGATTGTACCCAATTTGGGTATTTACTGTCGACTGCTGACATATTTCGAACCTTAGATGAAGGCATAAGCTACTTGTTCATAGTGGACGCCATCTCACTTGGATTTTATTAATAATTTATCTATAAATTATTTAATTTAAAAGCCATAAATAAAGATTCGTTATATATTCTACACTGAAAGTCTTAGATAGCTAATAAACTAAACAAAGGCGAAAATAATACCGAAACATTTTGTCTTTGCCTATTTATATATTGATATTTGTTACAATATGTATATATATATATATATATATATATATATATATATATATATATATATATATAATAATTTATTATTACATATGTGTTTATATAAATTTAATAGATGCAATCAGTTCTCGTAATTGGTAATATAAATGCCATTAACCCAATCGCTTTTCCTCGGTTTGTTCAGGCAGTTGATTAGGTGAGAACGAAATCGCATCCTAAAAACACATTCAATTATCGAAATGATTAATTCACACAGAAAACTGTCAAAATAAATCCATTTATCCCAATAAAGCGAAACACAGTTACTCATCAGAGCTGCTGAGATAAGCGGATGAACGTTCGTTTAAACATATTTCAGAGCCGACCGGCCATTTTAGAGGGGCCTCACATGTTTGTTTATATCGATGCAAAATGGCCACATAATTACGCGGAACGACGATCTAAATCATTCGATGTATTATTGTGTAGTTGTTCTCGACAATGTGCATAATTGATTGAAATGAATTTGGCTATAATTTGGTGTATGTGTGTGCGTGTGTACGTCAGTGCGGAAGCACCTGCCTGCGGCTTGATACGTCACACAATATAGCTCGTCGTCGGTCATTATCGAGCTATTGTAAGTTCGCTGTTATATCAACAATGTCACTTTGGGTTTGAGTATTGAAAGCAACTTTAAACAGTTCCTCGAAACTTTTGATGTCATAGATCCGCTACCATTTTGCTCATTCCTATTATATATAATGTATCAGAGTTCTTCCCATGACCGAAGAGACAAATTGAAGTCAAAACAAGTCATATCAGAAAACTGTTTTTTTTAGTTTAGAAAAACTTTAATTTTTGGTCTTTTGTTTTCCATTTTGCTCATAACCTTGCGTTATGCGTTGTGAGATTAATAATGAGCAAAATTAGTTTCAATCGTGCAGTCTTGGTTTTGGTCATGTAAAAAGCACCTACTTATCGCAGCAAGGTCAAACGTTTAAACAAAAAATTTTGTACCCTACCACCAAATTTTTCTTCAAGCTGTCATCATCAGGAATAAACCAAACACTATAAATTTAGTTCCTTTGACCTGGTAGCCATCATGTAATTGAAAAACTGTGGAATCTTTGGTGTGTCACAGACGTATAAACACAAAGTTTTGTACCCTAACACCAAACCATTCTTTTTTCACTCAACGCACGTTTTAACGGCGAAACTGTCTTCATCAGGAGTAAACAAAAAAATATAAATTTAATTCCTTTGACCTGGTAGCTATCCTGTAATGGGAAAACTGTGGAACCTTTGGTATGTCACAGATGTATATAAACACAATGTTTTGTACCCTAACACCAAACCTTTCTTCTTTCACTCAAAGCACGTTTTAACAGCGAAGCTGTCTTCATCAGGAGTAAACCAAAAAATATAAATTTAATTCCTTTGACCTGGTAGCTATCCTGTAATGGGAAAACTGTGGAACCTTTGGTATGTCACAGATGTATATAAACGCAAAGTTTTGTACCCTAACACCAAACCTTTCTTCTTTCACTCAAAGCACGTTTTAACAGCGAAGCTGTCATTATCAGGAGTAAACCAAAAAGTATACATTTAGTTCCTTTGACCTGGTAGCCATCCTGTAATGGGAAAAATGTGGAACCTTTGGTGTGTTACAGACGTATAAACACAAAGTTTGGTGTTGGGGTACAACTGATTTGATTGAAAAAGAAAGGTTTGGTGTTAGGGAATAAAACTGTGTGTTTATACGTCTGTGAGAAACCAAAGGTTCCACAGTTTTCCCATTAACAACATCAAGATAAAGACTAAATTAATAAAACCAAGAACAAAATTAAAACCTAATTTGCATGACCAAGTTCATACATAAGAAGACTCTAATATGAAGAAATTTGGTCTTTGCTTTAGTCTTGGTCTTGCTTATCCAGTCTTCGAAGTGTTCTTGCAAAATTCTCCGAACCTTGGTCTTGTTTTTTCATTCTTAGGCTCGGTCTTGGTCTCGGTGTTGATCATTTTAATATTAAGATTTACCTACACTCGGTATATAAACAACGTACTTAATTAAAGTTTTTATTGACAATAATTCAGTTTTGATTCTTTTTAATAAAATTAGTAATTTTTATTTTTCATCTTAATTACGAAGAATGTTATGTAAAGCTCAAAGTGCCTCAAATGTAATTTGTAAACTATAGAGGCCGGCAAACCTCTGCAAATTTGTATTTGGATACAGCGGAAAGAGTATTTGAGCCAGGGATAAACTTTGTATTTAACTTCTACAGAAACAGTATTTGGCAATTTTTCCAGTCACTTCATATACCTGTCCAAAAAAATTACTAAGCTCTCGTATTATAATTTCATTTGTATGGTCATTGTTTTCATGAACGCTTGTACCTACATATACCCTCTGACAAAGAAAACGCAACACTCAAAATGAGATATTTCAATTTATTATAGTTTTGGTAAAACATAGATGCTACAGTAACGAGTTAAATGTTTAAAAATTTAGTAAAGTTTGGTGAATGTAGTTTCATGTAAACTTTTTTTTATCAATTAATATTGTAGACATTCCGCACGAACAAGAACCCAACTAGTGTTATGCGATGTCATCAACCGTGGTTTGACAATACCCAAATCGGAGAATAGTAGGCACGGGACGTTGAAAAAGCATAAATGGAGTTCAAGATCGACGTCTAAGACTTACAAGGCCATCTTGTTTACCGCCGTATAAGTTCTTTTGGACTGCAGTATCATCGAACCCATTATGTATTACAAGTGATCTCCGTGAATCGATGGCAACGACTACATTGGTGCAGCTAACTACAACATTGGAGTGTGAAATTGCATCTTCTCTGTTGAATCTCGATTCTCCTTGGTTGGAAAAGATGGCGGTTAGACCACGTCGAGGAGAAAGACATCAACCTCATTTTGATGAACACGGAGCACTAGACGCCATGGTATTGCAAATGGAACTAGGTCGTCTTTAGTCTTTGTTCATTATCTTCCGGAAGTGGTGGAGCCATTTGCACTGCCTTACCATAATCTAATGAATCCCATATTTCAACAAGATCATGCTCGGCCTCATGTTGCTCGAGTTAGTTTAAATTTTTTTGAAAAGAGACCCATGTGAATCTGTAGCCAAGGTCCCCCAGAACCCCCGGTCTTTCGCCCATAAAAGATGTTTGGCAAATTATGGATAGAAGGCTCGAAAATTTACCTTAGCCCCAACTGACTATGGAGGGTCAGAGGCATGCCATGCAGGTAGCTTGGGATAGTATTCCTCAAGAAGGAATACCGCCTTATTGAATCAATACCTAGCCCTCTAGGGTAGTGTATAGATAACCGCGGTGGACAAACACATTATTAACAAACTTAATAAAAACTCCTTGGTATTTTTTATTAAAATTTTAATCATTTGCTCCTTACTATAGCATCTATGTTTTACCAAAACAATATTAAATTTAAACATCTCCTTCTGGGTGTTGCGATTTCATTGTAAGTGGTTATACTTATAAATTTTTATTTTTTCATTAGTTGTCAATTTGGCCACAAACTGTCCTCATTTCCTTATGTTACGATTGTGTTATGTTCACGGATTTAGTCCTTTTCTTGGTTATTGTCGGAATTCGGGTGCCTTCTAGTGAGCCTGCAATTAGTATAGTATCTTCTGCATATTTGATATTGTTAGTACCTTTTCCATTCATATTTATTCTAGTTTCTGCTAATGATATCTGTATGTTGGATTTCAGGTATAGGTAAAATATTAGGAGCTAAAAAACACATTTTTTCCTTACTCCATAATGTATCTTTGTTTCCTCTGAATACTCCTAATATTCAGAGAAATTGAAAGTGCCTTCAACTGTGACTCTCAATTTAACAGTCATAATTTATTAGTTATTGAGGTATGGGTGTTACTAAGTAACATCATATCTTAATAAAGGATGACTTTTATTAACTTGAGTTCCCAGATCGGAAGGGGGAGAATAGATCACCTAATCTCATTTAAAAGAAAGGCTAGAACAGAAATCTCACTTCAACGCTTATTACTTTTGCAAATAGTATTTTAAACCGATGCAATAAGGAAAAATAATAAGTGTTATTTGAGTATTTGAGTGTATTAACGATAAGTTTTCGGCTGTGAAATCGTAAAAGATAATTATTATTTATGTAAATTTTTCTTAAGAACTACCACATAATTTTGTAATAGATTCAACAGAACATTTTAAATAGTAAAGTCACCAGTGAAAAACGCGCTGAAATTCGTCGGGACGTCCACATCTTAATTTGTACAATCAGTGTATAGATAAAAGACCTAAAGTACGTTCTGTGTTCATGTATGTGCTCACAGCTTAGAATATATATTTCTGGAGAGCATCATGTTATCTCACTTAGTAGGTGAAAGCTGCCAATGGTCTATGAAAGCAGCTCCCAATCGAGTGAAATAGCCTGTAACTGCTTCTATTGCCCTCTCTTTCTAGTTTTAATACGATGTTTATGCATTGCAGGGTACCTCCAGAAGTATATGCTTTAAGAACTCCTCACAAAGCAATAAAATGAAGTAAATTCGAATAGATGGAGACGTTAGTTATGTCACAAATAACAAATGAAGCAATTTACAGCATACTGCGTGATTATTACATTAGTAAAAACTTAAGATGGTTTTCAAAAAACAATCGAATACCCAATTGTTAACGCTTGTTAATGCAAACTACTTAGTTAATTAAAACGCTTAGGGAAAATTCCACCAGTTCTTACGAAATCTTACCAAAAGAGAGGGAGGGGTCCAGATATTCAAATAAAAAACACTTTATGTTATTAATGGACCTCCCTCGACATAAGTATGGATATAGTGGCAGCAAACAGCGAAAATGGTATAATATATCCCATTGTAACTTACAAACAATGTAGGCGTAATTTTTTTCAGTAACTAAACATCGCAAGGCAATTTGAACCGTTCAGATAGATCCCGGACAAGCCGACATCACATTAAAGAACGAACAAAAATAAAATTCAGCGTTTTCTATTCGAAAACTGGGACGGAATCATTTCTCAAGTAATTCTCGCTGTCTGTTTTCTTTTAGCCTCTTACAAATTGACGTCCATGGAGATGAGACAGAGGCGCTCATTCATCAAACTCAGACAGTAATCTGAATTCGAGTCTGAACTTTTTTGCTAATGAAACTCCGAGAGAAATATCTTTCTGTGTCGAAAATCCGCTTTTTTCATGGGAAGCGTTCCGTGCCCGTTAATGCTCATTGTATATACAATTGTCAGTGTCCTGAAAGTGAGCAGCTATGTCTTTCTACTTCGGACGGATTTTACAGTCTTATGAAAATTGCAGCATGAATTAATTTCAGGATGATCTCTCGCTTATACAGTGTGCCCCTTATGCAACTAATCTGATATATTAGTTCGTTGATCTCATGATTGTGACTCAGAAAAAAGTTTATCTCTAATAGATTTATATACAGGGTGTAAGTGAATAAGTGCGAGAGGTTCCAAGATGTGCGTCCTCGAGTCATTTTATGATGAAAACGCTTCGTTACCGATGTACAAGGTGTTGAAAGCTTCACAATTTTTAAGTTTTTTTCTTCTGACTACTAAAGTTTTCGAGATATTTAGTTTAATTTTGTGGCATGAATGCCTCTATGAAGATCACCGAAATGGTCATGAAGGTTTACAACGTGGTACTGTACTTTTTCTGGGGTAACGTTTTCTTCTTGCCCTACAACTTTTTTTCAGTACGCCCCTGGCAATTGACAAAAATAGTAAATGAAACTCTTATAAGTTTCAAACTCAGAAATGGCTGGTATGCATTTCGTGTACAGTCTCTTACAAGCATCGAGAAGATATCCGGCAAGGAATCCTCAATGTGCAGCTTTTCATCACACTTTGTTTGGATGGTTTCATAACGACTAAGAGAAACAGGTAGCTTCAAAGCTAAAAGACATAAATGTGGTCGCCCCCGGGATATTAGAACACTAGAATTAGAAGAAGCTGTAGTTAATTTAATTGGCGAGCAACACGATATCAGCACTAGGAAAATTGCTTTACAGCTACCTATTGATCATATGACCGTATTTGTTAAAAGAGGTTTTCCTAACAGTCTCGCATTTTTCTTTTGGACGCTAGGTATGATTAGACAACACCTAGAATTTCTTGAACATATTTTATTCACGGGCGAAGAAAGTTTTTCAAAGGAAGCCATTATTAATAACCACTTCAATCACATATAAGAGGAAGAAAATCCTCATGCTCAGCACAAGGAACGATTTTATTTAAATGGGTGAATTAGGCCTATTGGAGAACACCTCATTGGAGCACATTTCGTTCCACCTACATTAAATGGAGATACATACACTCATGCTATCGTTGAAGCTCAGCACAAGGAACGATTTTCTTTAAACGAGTGAATTGGAACTATTGGAGAACACCTAACTGAAGCACATTTCTTTCCACCTACATTAAATGGAGATACTTACACTCAGTTTGTAAGCGAAGAGCTGCCAGTTCTATATGATCCGATAGCTTTATGTGTCAGAGCGGCAATCTGTTTTTTTAGTATGAGAGTACGTCAATATCTGAACGAAACATATTCAGATCTCTGGATAGATCGAGATGGACCTCAATTTTGGCCTGATCCAACTGATATAAATCCGATAGACTTTTTAACTTGGGGACATTTAAAAACGTTGGTTTATAGTGAAACTCCTGTTCAACACATAGAAGTGTTAAGAAACAGCATTATTGTTTCTTGTAAAGTTGTTCAAGATTGTCCTGGGACAATCGAATACGAGGATATACGTCTGGAAGTCTAGACTCCTGTGTAATGGCTTAAGGTGGCCATTTTGAGCACTCAATATGATCTCTTTCTTTTTTTTCAATGATTTTAAAAATATATTGCATCACAGATGGATTGTTTGTTTTTATGGTACACATGATATTATTCTTTTTTACACAAAAACAGTAGATACGAAAAAAACATAAAAAAAATAAAAAGGTTGTCATAGTAGATACAGTTAAAATTTTTGTCAATTACCAGAGGCATACTGAAAAAATGTTGTAGGGGCAGAAAGAACAAGTGAACCCAGAATAGTACCACTTTGTAGAATTTAAAATTAAATATCTACCAAACTTTAGTAGTCAGCAGAACAAAAACTGAAAAAATCTAAAGGTTTCAACACCTTGTACAATTATTACAAATCGTTTGCGGACGTATCAACAAACAAATCGTTCGCAACAGTCTGTATAACAAATTTTTATAGAGCTACAAAACAACTCAAATTTACAGATTTTGTCATTCAGTTTTTAATGTACAATCCATGTAAACCTTATGTTAGGTAAATATTGGGTTTAGTGGAAAATTGTCAGTTAAAGAAATAGAAACCCATTTGACCTGGAAAATGGTGAAGTACAGAGTATATTTCCAGTCTCTCGTTATCTCCTGACCGCCGCTGTGTCTGGCATTTGGTTGTGGGTTTGTAGTCTGTGCCACCTAGCGACAGTGGCTATAGAAGGGGTCTTTTAAATTTGGTGGCTGGACTAGATAATTAGAGTTAGGTTTATGCGTGATTAGTTAACGCAGATTTCGTTAGCTCCGTCATTTGAGTAGATATGCGGTGCTCTCTAACCCAGGTGTCCAGTGGTCGCTTTGTCTTCCCAATGTGACAATCTCTACATTGGGGAGACAAGGCGACCACTGGAAATCAGGGTTAAAGAACACCCAATAGCTGGATTAGCTAATCACTTCGGACCGAACACCTTAACCTCAACTGGGGCCATAGACGGCTTACATAATCTCGAATCAGGATATAATTAGCAAGCCCACCCTCCAAATTAAAAACATTTGGAGACCCCTTATTCTGTCAGGGTTGGTGTCGCCCTGATTGGAGCAGATAAGGGATTATAAGAGACGCAGTGAGCATGATCAGTGACGCATGACCGGTTAAGGCTGCAAATACGAGGGATAAAATTCATTTTCCATTATTCACTTGATGACAGTTGCAAAATCAAAGCTATTACAAAGTTGTGAGATAAAGCATTTCAAGACGCGAAACGTCCAAGGAAACTTCGAGGACTTTGTCAGTTTTAATCCCTATATTACTTTGCCTAATCTGTGGAATTCTGAAAGTACTTTTCCTGTAAGTTAGCGGAGGTCTTTATATGGTTAATATTCAACTGATTGCTCTCAGCTACTTGGCGACGGGAATTTTACTTAGATAATTAAATTTAATAAGACAATTTATTCAATTACACATCTATAATTAATAAAAATACTACTAATTAATTAGACTCCTGGCTCCTTTGGAGGGTCTCAAAAATTGTATATTAAATAGTCTTACAAAATGTTGAAGTATATACTTAGTATATCATTTTGGTTTCAGCTATTGACTGGTAACACAAACACATTCACCATCGTGGACCAGAAGCTAGATCCTCCAGTGATAGCATCAAAAATCCGCTTGTTGCCTTACAGTGATCATGTCAGGACAGTCTGTATGCGTGTTGAACTTCTGGGTTGCATCTGGACAGGTTAGTAAATTATTCTTTTACATGTTCCTTTTAGGTAGTTTCATAGGAGCAATGTTATGTCTGAAAATATGAAGTACATACTAATTTAATGAAAACTAATAGTTGGTTTAAATGGTTGGTTCATATTATTGTTGCTTTCTTTATATTCCAATGGGATTTATAAGTTGTAAATTACATTTGAAGTATTTGCATTTAATTAATCCTTACCTTCAGGCAAAACTCGACTTAATGAAAATTTGGAAAGGTATATTACATTTATATTTCATGTCCAAAAATTCTTAAACCTCAAAATCTCTACTTCTAATACCAATACAACATATTTTATTTTGCCTACAAATTTCTAATTTGCCTAGGATTGGGACTAGGAGACTATAAAGGGTGAAAAACATTTGCATTTGCATAACTTTTTAACAATTCTGTTTTTTTTTTTTTAATTTTGAATTTTTACTGGCAATCTAAGAGTGACCATGACCATGACGGTCATATCGAGGTCAAATGTATTTTTTTAAATGAGAATAGATTTTCACTAAAATCGAAGGTCCAAATATAACCTTGCCTTTAATATCATTTCAAAGTCAACACGGTTTTTACCAAATAGAAACACTTTATCTTCCAAATCGGATTGAGAAATAGCGGACAATTTCACTTACGAAAATTAGCTTGACGATGACTAACAAGGTCTTCTGATATTGGTGAAAATCTATTTATTTCAAAAGAACGTCTGCCATCTTGGATCTTCCATTTTGAATTTTGTAAATTTGACCTCAGATTCGTAATCGACGAGCTCAAAACCCCCCTATCCCAATTTTGGTGAAAATAGGACTTCTCGTTTGGTAGCGGTCAAGGTCATGAGCGAGGTCATGGTCAAGGTAATATTTGAGGCAATATTTTCCGCTCTTTCCGAAACCGAAATAAATAATGGAGGTTCTCATTTGAAAAATGCATTTGTCCTCGATATGACCGTCAAGGTCCTGGTCAAGATCAAGGTCATAGTCACCGTTAGATAGTCAGGAAAAATTATAAAATTTCGCATTTATCTTTTTTTGTTATTCCTGAAGAGTTATTCAAAGGTTTTCATATCCTTGACTCACCCTGTGTAATGCCAAAGGCATTCCGTAAATGGTGACACAGACCATGTGAAAAAGATCAAAATTTTTTGCAGCATAATTTGAAAGAATGGTTTAATAATATAATGCCACAAGCAGAAATGAATAAAATCTGATTTCAAGAAGATGGACCTCAGTCTCATTATTTGAACTCCAGATTATTTAGCAAGTAGGCTTATAAGTGGATAGGTACGCTTTCAGCTGTTTTGCTACTTCCGTCGACTCTGAACTGGATTTTATCTATGGGGATCACTACCTGTATGTACACAATTTTAACTTGGATGAAAACTTATGACAGCGGGTTTAGAAAGAGTTCCAACGATTACCCCAGAAATGTGTTTGGTTCCACAGTTAGACGATGTTATCAATAATTAGGTGTCTGTGCAGATTTTTATAAAAAAACTGAAATCTGTTTTTAAACTATTTCTGGTTCAATAGTACAATCCACTTTCTTTGTAGTTAGCCAGATGTAAGACCGACGTCTAGGATTTTCGGGGAAACTAGGATACCGAGGTTCCGAATCTGGAGCCGTTCAGTATAATTGCTGTTTACCCGTAACTCCTAGAACAGAATTTCACGATTAAATTTTCAGATTACTTCACCTATCAAAGATATTGAATACTCTATTCGAAGTGTCATTCTTTTGTACGCGCCTACAAATTTACTGCTATGTATCAAATACACAAATAAGTGTAGTGAGAGGACACTCTATTGTGGAAAGCGCAACTGATGAAGGTTCCCGACCAGAGACAATATATATCATATATATTGTCTTGTGTACAAAAAATGACACCTCAAAGAGGGTATCCAATTTCTTTGGTTAATACAATTCTGAAACAAACCAACCCTCCGTCTTGTCTTAAATTAAATCGCTTATCGTCACATGATTTTCCATCATCCAATGCCGGTAATCTTCTGTCCTAAATTCCTTGTTATTACCCACCCCTTACAACACTTAATTATCATCCCCCTGCAACTAACGGAGATAAAATCGCAGTCGTGTTCTCCACAAATTATGTTTAGCACATTGTTCGATGGCGACCTTGCGGTATGTGGGCGACCGTTATACCGAAGCACGCAAAAATTCTATTAAACCGCAACTAATTTGTTTTATAACTAGAACTAAATCGCTTTGTGGAAACCCGACAATTTGGGACACATTAAGGCTTTCTTTAGTGGAACATTTTGAAATGAAATACGCTAATAACACACGGCTGAGAAGTTTTATTATAGTAGAATTTCTGCATGTTTGACAACCGTACTTCACAACGATCTAAACATTCTTAATATGTGGAATTAAGTTGTATAAGTTTATTAAGTATCGTTTGTTTTGATGCAAATCAGTCTACAAGTAAACATTTTTCAGATGTGGTACTAGTTCAAATGACTCTTAGGAAAAAATTACTGATAAAGTTTTGAAGAGAATTTTACAATCTACAATTTTTGTTAAAGGTAATTTTGAGAAAATACTAACTGTTTTGCTGAAAATCGCGAAAAACTCTTTGTTTTATCTTTGACCAAGAGCCAATTTTTTTCCACAGACCGGAACGATGAAGACTTTTAAGATTTCTTTCATAATTATATTTCAAAAAGAATCCCTAGAAAACCATGGATTACAAATTCTATCATGAACGCGTGTTAAACTAAAGATTAACTATATAAAATTTGGAAATTAGATCCAGATAATGAAGAACTAGAGGCAGAATATAAAAACTATGAAAAAATATTGAATAAGGTTATAGCTGAAGCCAAGGTTAAATATGATAAAGAGTCAATCGAGAAAAACTCGAATAACAACAAAAAGTTATGGAATATCATAAATGAAAAATTGAGAAGGAAATCTAAAAAAAAATGTAAAATAGACTATTTAATTAATGATGGAAATATTAGAATAGATAACTCAAATAGTATCGTTGAATATATGAATCAATGTTTCTTTGAAATTGGAATTAATTTAAGTCGAAAGATACACAACTCACCTAACAATATAATTAACATGCCAGATAGAATCAAAATAGTATTTATTCAGATCCTACTTCTAAGGAGGAAATTGTAACTATAATAAATAATTTAAAAGATAAAGCTGGTGGAGTTGATGATATACACTCCAGGGCCTTAAAACATATATCCAAATATATAGCTGAAGCATTAACATATATTTTTAATCTATGTATTGAGTTGTATGTATGGCCAAATGACTTAAAAAAGGCTGAAGTAGTTCCAATCTTTAAAGCCAACGATAAAAGTCAAGTAAAAAATTACAGACCAATATCTTTAATATCAAATTTAGCAAAAATTTTTGAGAAACTTTTATACAACAGATTTTTTAATTTTTTAAAACAATGTAACATATTATCTAAAAAACAATTTGGTTTTATAAAAGGATTAGGAACTAAAGATGCACTAGCTTTAATAACTAATATAATCTATAAGTTTCTAGACAACAGTAAACCAATTATTACCGCTTTTCTAGATTTGACTAAGGCTTTTGATACAGTCAATCATGAGATCTTACTAAGTAAACTTTATTGTTATGGATTATGAGGAAATGCTCACAAATTAGTAAGTAGTTATCTATATAACAGACAACAAAGAGTTAAGATGAATAACGTAGAAAGTGATTATAAAGAAATCAGAACAGGTGTCCCGCAAGGTACAATATTAGGTCCTCTACTATTTATTCTTTATGTTAATGATATCCTGACAGAAATGGCTGATGATGAGATTGTATCATATGCGGATGACACAGCTGTGATTACTAGAGGAAATACATGGGATGAAGCTAAAAATAAAATGAAAGCCTAAGTAAAATAAACTTGTGGCTAGAAGCAAATAAACTTACTCTAAACATTTACACAACTGAATGTATGACTTTTGGAAACAATTGCAATAGTGTAGGAACTACTTTGGAAATTAAAACTAAAAACAAGTTATTAACTAAAGTTGAAAGTTGAAAATACCTAGGGATCATATTTGACTATAATTTAAAATGGAATAATCACATTGAATATATAATAAATAAAACAAAGTATCTTTCGTTTATTTTTTACAAGTTAACTAAATTTATGGAAATTAAAACCCTAATGATACTTTACTATGCCATTTTTCAGAGTATTATAAGTTATGGGGAGGGGTTTTTCTAACAATTTAAATTTATTACAAAAATGCTCTAGCAATAAACCATAATCCACTAAATTTAACCCAATTATTCCGAATAGAAGCAATTGTCTACCATTACAAGAACCTTAAAAATCAAATGAAATGTCTACTAGTATAACTAGGAATAAAAGCAGTCTTTTACCACAAATATGTAAAACCATTAGCGATAAAAATAATTTCATAGTGGCTATCAAAGTATTTAACCGACTACCAAACAGCTTAAAAACATTAGCTTATAATAAATATATTAAAAAGAAAATCAAGGTTTGGATATCTGAAAACATTTAACAATAAATAATTTTATACTATCTGAATATAAATTGCTGTAACATATTATTTTTGATGGGTAAACTTAAGTATATATGCGTGCGTGGATATATGTATATATATATGAGTATGTATGTGTATTTATGTATGTATATATGTGTCTTTATGTATATATATATATATATATATATATATATATATATATATATATAATATACAAATTAATTAATTATAGTAAGTAAATAAATAAATAAATAAAGCGTCTTTATTGTTTCATCTACGTAATACATATATCTATACAGCATGCACATACACAAATCTATACAGTATACACATACATAGCAAAACAAAAGGCGGAGTTTAGCCTATGGCAAATCTTCCACTCAACCCTAAACAAAACAAGTTTCTTCACAAAATATTTATTACCAAAGTAGGTAATTGTGGCAATTGAACAATATGGAGGAAAATATTGACACTGACAAACTACATTAAGACTATTTAAAAACAAAAGTGTCGTTAAACAAGAACTTTTTAATTTTCTTTTGTAAACCAAGTAAAGTTTTATCATCTAAATTCTCCACAATAATTTTATTATATATTTTAACTGCGTTAAATGAGAAAGACCCCTGAAATATGGCTGATGAATGTCTAGGGACATATAAAAGGTTGCTGAATCTTGTAGGTCTATTGTGAATTTGATTAGCATAAACTATTTTTTTCCAAAGATAATCCGGTAATCTCGTGTGAATAATACGATGGACAAATTTACAAAAATGATATTGCCAAGTCTTTTTCATTGTTAACCAGTTTATCTCTATTAGTTTTTTACTTATATGGTCAAATTTGCGAAGTGCGCAAACAACTCTACAACAGGTATTTTGTACTTTTTGAATTCTTTTCTTTGTAAACTCAGTTAGGTACGAATAGTACACTGTATAACAGTAATAGAAGATTGGCAAAACAAATGGTTTCACACCATTTTTTCCTCGTTTTGAAGTTTAAAATCGACTTGTTTGTATAGAGTAGTTTTAAAATAACGAATGACTTTTTAAATAACTGGTTAACATGCGTCGTAAATCTTAAATAACGATCAAACGTGATACCTAAAATTTTTGCTTCGTCTACTATAGAAATTAATTCATTTCCCATTTTTATCGTAATGTTTTCTTTGAGATAACTATAGTATTCATTTGACGTGAACAACAAACATTTTGACTTTTGTGGGTTGATCTTAAGATTGTGACTATCATAATAGTCTTGTATCGCTAATAGATCAGAGTTAATTAATTTGCACCCATTTATGTAGTCACTAGAATCAAAACTGAGACTTATCTGTGTATCATCAGCATAAGACTGGGTTGTACACACAGTATGTTTATACAAGTCGGCCGTGTATATCAGAAACAGTAAGGGGCCTAAAATGGACCCTTGTGGTACTCCTGATTTTACTAATTGCGATTTCGATGTACATTAGTGTGTCCGAACTTTTTGGTATCTGTCTTGCAGGTAAGACCTAAAAAATCTTTTAACCAACCCGCATACTCCGTAATATGATAATACGTCACATAATAAGGAGTGATCAACAAGTTCGAAAGCTTTAGAAAAGTCCAGTAATACCACTATAGTAGATTTTTTATCATCTAGGGATTTTATAATGTTATCACTTAAGTTGGTGAGTGCTGTAGCTGTACTATAACCCGAACGAAATCCTGATTGATATTTCGGCAAAATGTTGTTATAAGTGAAGTACTCACTTAGCTGTGTATACACAACTCTCTCTAGCACCTTGCTTAACACTGGTAGCAGACTTATCGGTCGTAAGTCCTTGTAATCCGTAGAATTTTCAACTTTAGGGATAGGGTTAATAATAGCTTCCTTCCAGCATTGTGGAAAGTATCCAATTTCTAAGCAACAGTTAATAATATGCGTCAACTGTAAAATTATAACCGGCAGACATAACTTAAGCATTATAAGAGTTATTCCATCAGACCCACATGCGTTAGATTATAAGCTCATGCTGAAATTATATAAATGGTGTCAATTAGTCTGTAAGTATTTTCTGTTAGATTGTAAGCTTCCAGTGTCCTACGCACAGATATTATTATACCTGTGTTGGAATTACTGTTGTACTATGTTTGTTATTGTAACGTAATACATATGTAATATTTTAGTGGTTAAATAAATAAATAAATTTGGAGCAATTTTACCAATTTACAGTTTTTCATGAACTTTTGTATCTTGTAATGTGTAAATTGACCGGATTAATTCTATATTTTCAATTTTATCTACATTGCCAGATATGTTTCGATTCCTAAACATTAGTGGTTTAAAATCCCCAAAATTTTCATCTAAAATCAACTTTGTTATAAGACCTCACTTAACTCGCAAATTGTTTACTTTACCGCCTACTCTCACTGGCTGGAACTTCAAATGATTAAAACGCAATATCTCCAGACCCACACTGTTATTGACCTATTTGTCTTTATTACCTGTCAAATATCTTTCACACCCGCACACACCGCTACCCCAGAGTACCGCCCCACGCGTGCCCCCGTCCATTCCAATATCAACGAAATGAATTGCCAACATTAACGCCTAACGAACTCCGGCATTACAACTCCCATCTAAACTGACGTCCGGTCAAGGAATAGACAACAATTTATAAATGTTGGCAACTAAACAAACAGTTCATTAGGACATGTTTTTTTAACATTCCTGAAGGAGTTGGATAATGCCGGAAAGTTTTTGGAGCTGTTGATGCACTTTCGACGAATGGCTCTCATTAAATTGAAAAATGGGGAAACGGTTGGAATGAAATGTTAAAAAAGGGGTTTGTGTTGGTCGGACGTGAATATAAATATTTGCTGAGAATGGCATGCCATTAACAATTGCAACTAAAAAAACGGATCTTGTTTGCAGTTGTTATGAAAGGAAACAGTATCATGAAATAGAATTCACAAATGTATTATTGCAGTCGATAAGTTTCACAGGATAAATAGTTGATGGTGATTGTGTTAAAATATCACTATGATTGTGTTTTTTTTTAAGGAAAGTTGTTGCATATTTTTTAAATGTTTAAGCATTTTCTGGGATATAACACCACAAGTCTGTCTAATATATTTCCAAATGTTTCGCAGTCTAGGTGAGATTTGACACTAAATAATCCAATTAATGATGTTTGTTTGCTCTTTTGCATTCGACATTTGATACAAATAATTGATCGAATAAATGATATGAGATAAATCTTGCTTTTGAAATAATGTGGGATAAGATGCGACTAGAGACTACCACTGTAGCAGTTGGAAAAATTTTGAACAAAATTTATAACAAATTATTATTACTTTATATATAGCTCAGGTCATTTACAGAGAAAACAACCTTTTGGTGACAAAATTAATAGTAGAACAAAACCAACATCAACGTGTTATAATGATAAATCATGACTAATTGACATAAACTTCAACATTTTTTATTGATGCGTTTTTGTTTTATAAAAGAAAACCGCGAAAAATCGGTAACAATTTAGTATTTTACCTTTTACACAAAATCCACTTATGAAACCGTGTTTGGTACTGTAGGCAATGTTGAGTAGAAATGAAAAACCTACAAAATGAGCTACTATAAACTCTATTTCGATAATTGCTTTCTTAGAAAATGGAATCTTTACCCAAAATTCAAAAAAATAATCGCTTATATATTTTTTTATTTTATAGCTAAAACATTCACATTAACTGAATTATATGGATTTTCCTAAGCTTAAAAATATTGTGGAAATTAAAAACATTTATTTTCTGAAAAGTGACTTACAACCAATATTGTTATTTAGTATCACTGTTGACTAAATTTTAAATTTTACAGTAAGATATCCATCCATTATGACCTAAAGTGGTTCATATAATTTACTTTATATTACTTTTATGTTTTTTTTGGGCAATAACACCACAATAGAAATAAAACGACGTATATTGCAGGAATACCAAACGTTTCAAAGTCTATTCCGACTTTGTTGTCAATGGCTTTATATTTATTGATGTAGATATGTAGATTGCAAAATGAAAATTTGGTTTATTGTGGTGTTATTGCCCAAAAAAACATAAAAGTAATCAAGAATATGCCACAAACAACGTTTGGAAGACAATTACTTTGTATTATCATATTAACAATTGCAAAACTACTACAGATTGGGTGATATTTTTATAACGATTAAATGGAATCCAGTTGAGAACTTATGTAGCTATAAACATTCATCCTACCTAATTATGTTACCCATTTACTAAAGAATTATACTGTCTTTTTTTCACATTCGTGAATAAATCCAGATCGAATTGATTTTAGTATTACTCATTAATCCACCTAATACCTTTTAATTCACGATTAACCTCTTTTTGCGCAAAATAGGATTGAGACTTTTCCTCTATGTTCTCTACATTCTGATAGAACTATATAAATGTAATTCAAAGCTGTCAGTTAATAGCTTTTCTTTATAAAGAGGGATTAACAATGTCTTCTTGATCAGACCAAATTTGTCTTACATATTTGTATTAATTTATGCTAATTTCATACAAACTCGCTTAAGTAATGTTGCTGAAAAAACTGAAAAAATGTACGACCTACTTTTATTGTTAAACATTTAACGTGAAATGAATATCGCTCTCTAGTTTCAAAGAAAATACGCTCAGAAAGATCCCAAATCGAGAATCATGCTGTGTGTAACGAAAAAATTCATAGTTTGACTAAATCCTATCGAGTTATTATTTTATCTTCTGGACATTTTAAAATCTATTGAATGCAAGACAGCTTATGGTTTCTGGTAGAGAACCTTCATCAGTTAAACTGATTGAAAACTCGAATTGTATTTATGCATTACACACATATAACGGATTTAAAATTGTAAAGTTCAATGCATGAAAATCATTCCTCCAAATCATTTCCCTGTTTATTTTTTACTCCTGCCATAAATTTGTATTATTTATGCCGGCAATCAGTTTTTCTTAAAAGTTAATTTTCTCATTATGAATACGTTGTCTGAAATGCCTTCTTGATGGAAAGCAACATGGCATTTATCTTAATTTGACAAAGACGCCACCTGGTCTGTTTTTAAAATATTCACTGCCATAGACCCTATATTAATCGCTCCAATTAATTACTTGAGCATTTTCCCTAAATAGCCCGGTCGTAAATCATTGTTAAGCATGTCCTTATTAAGGAATAATGAACTTTTTTGAAGAATATTGCAGACAATTTATCTCCATGTCATTGCAGTTTTTGCTATAGACAATTTTTCTTTTAGTGCAGAACTTTATGGCTTGGTTTGTAACTAACATTTTGTTTATTTATATGCACCTATACTTCATAAAAAGTAATTTTAATTCTTAACTATGTGCAGCATCTTGTATAGACAATCTAAACATTGCCAATATTTGCTCAAGTAAAATTATAAAAGGTTGATCAAATTTATGTCAATCTAATAAAAATAATTACATATAAATCACTAATGGAGGTGGCAATGATACATTAAAACACAAGAAGCTCTCATGTTCAAAATCGGCACTTACCTACTCGTTTTATTGTTGCCATTTAAAAAAATACTCTTTATAAGGTCTTCAACTTATATGATTTTCTGCATACATGCCCTGTCATTACTTTAACTTGCTCATCCTGCATTTTCAAACGATAAGGTTACACCAATTATCGAAACATGAACTGTTATATTAATGTAACCTGAATGCGAAATGTGAAAGAACTAATGAACAAACAACTACAATCAATCTCAATGCAGGGGCAGATCCAAGGGAAGGGGCGCGTTTTTGGTAACAACCTCAAAATTAGTAAGTTAAACACTATGACGAGGGTATTTTTAACTGTAAGACCTCCTAGAAAATTAACTTCTGTGTTCGTAAACCTCATATCGACAGGTTTAATGTAATGATTCAAGAAGTACTATGTATCTACCGAAATCTGTAGGGGAGGATTCCTTCTGAAGAAAGAATATGGGAAAGAAAAGACCTCAAACAAGCATTGATAAGAAGAAATGTAAATATATAAAGAGTCTGTGGAAAGAAAAGCCCAAACAATGCATCTCTAAATATTTGTCCTCACTCATTTCTTATGAAACATACTTCAGATGAGCAGCATTACAGGACTAATATAGTTCTGTAACATAGCCGTAGGTTTGTACCCTACAGAGCTCCAAGCATATATGCAAATCAAAAGTATAAAAAGATGCAGTAACAAAAAGCAGATCGATCCCTACAGACTCTACCCTAGACAATGTTCTTCCTATCTGTGAGGCATAATCTGAAGAGACTCAATTGAATATCAGCTAATCCATAATGCTTCAAGTTTTATAAGAATTCTATGGATTATTTGACTTGACAGTTGCGTTCTGGCATAGCAATAGAACATTCCTTTATTGCCCAATTACACCTAGATAATTATCATATCTTCTTAGAATAATTATTTGCGTCTCTCAACTTTAATTGCACTAAAGCGACCGTTTTCTCAGGAGGTAGATTAAGTTGATTGGCATTCATACCTCAGCACCCTAACCTCTTCGTTACCATTTTGAACCAGCGATTCCGCTTCACGTGGACCATCAGACTCCGATTGTCAGCATACGCCACCGTGACTCAAGACTGAGAGGAACCTCTTCGTTAACTCTTATATGCAGCTCCTTGACCATTATTTTTCTGTCTGAAGATATATCCTTATTATATTGGTCAAGTAACTATTCACCCAAAAGCTTTTTGAGATTAAAATTCACCATGGTTTTAAATGGATATTCCCTGATTTTTGCAATAACAGAGATCTTCTTGATGGCTTGAATTCTATACTTCTCGATTACGAAACCAATAAGAATTTCTAATATTTGTTCCTTGTTCTAAGGGCCCATTGTCCTGATGTCGACAAGGTATATAAGTATCTTCCTTGGCATATCGTACAACGTAATTTTTGAGCAACTTAGTCTCTGTACCTCTTTGGCAGCAAGGCCAGAAATCCTCTCTTTTTTTCAGGTGACAAATTCGCTCGATCAGCAGCTCATTGTCAATTTTGTCGGCTCTCCTTGGAGGCATCACTTCCAACAGAGTTTAAGCTTTTATTCCATTAGGCTATGTACCACGTTAACGCGAAATGCGTGGTACGGGCGGTGCGTTGCGTCAAAGTGACAGTCGCGGACTATTAAACATCTAACACTTATTCCTTTTGTCATTACTGGAAAACACATTCTTGTGATTTTAGCGATCTTGTGTTTTCGCATGGTTCAGTTGGTTTGTTTTAGCCTTTACTTGAAGTTTGTAGTTGTCACTTGACTTTTTTTTAATATCTCATATAGAATACAAAAATACCTTTACAATAGCAAGTTTTGATATAGTAAATCTATATAACAATGCTCCTCTTTCCAAAACACTTCCTATAGTAAAACAATTACGAAAACGGGACTCTTCATTAAGTCAACGAACTCAGTTATCAGTTGAAACAATAATAGAACTAATAACATATTGTACCAAAACTAGATACTTTCAATTAAATGATGACTTTTACCAACAATTTGGCATGGCCATGGGTTGTTGTCTCTCACCATCATTAAATAACATATTTATGGAAAAATCTGAACAACGAGTAATTCTAATAAAAGAAAATAAAGCTTAAGTTTGATGGCGTTACGTTGACGACATTTTCGTAATTGGGGAACACAATCTTGAAGAGCAAGATAAATTATTAAATGACATAAATAACAAACAACCAACTATCAAATTTACCCTAGAAATTGAACAAAATAGCATACTGCCTTTCCTAGACAGATTTATAAGAAAAACAAAATCTTCATTCGAAACAGAAATTTATAGAAATCCAACTCATACCAACAGATACCTAAATTTCAATTCAAATCATCCAAATATAGTAAAGAAAGGTGTTATTAAGTCATTACATGATAAAGCAAAGACCAATTGTTCTGATTATAATAAATTCAACAAAGAGTTAAACAGACTTGAAGATAGAACAAAGCTTCCGAATCAGCTCAGAACTTCTCTTATTAACACTGCTCCTGAGAACGACCACATTACAGTTACAACTATACCATATATAAGGAGTTTGTCAGAAAGACTGAAAATAGTACGTTCCTTTGGTGGTTTAGTAAAAGATCCATATCTGCGTAACCTATCGTAAAGCCTCTTAAATGTACATAGAGCAGGTTAACGACGATTTAAATATCTATGAAAGTATTCCTCAGCTGCACGAACTGAAATTTTATGGCATATGATATAACATTCCACCATACTCAGTTTTTCTTCTTTAGAATATTCCATTTTATCATGACAACTTGTCAATATCGACTGTCAATTCAGCACTACTAATGGAATTACCCTCAAATGAGGAAACCTCAAAGTGAAAACAATCTTTTCATGGCTACCTACGTTAAAAGTGAAAATAAGAGAGAAAAGCATTATTTTTATGAATAACTATAACGAGTATTATATCGTTGAAAAGCTCTAAAAATTCAAAAGAAGATAAGTTTATTTCATATCTCAAAAACGAGAGCAGTCACGCAAACGAGGACATGACAATCATATTCGGGATACAATTCCCTTCAATTTTGATATTTACACTTTTTTTATAAAGTCAAAAACAGAGGAGCTAGAGGGATTTGACTAAATCGACAGAATCTCGTTTTTTTTCAAAATATATATTAAGCCATGACTTTTAAAAAAAATCCGCAAGTGTCATTAAATTGGGCCAGTAAAACTGCAAATCTTTCCCAATTTAACCATTGCTCTATCTCCGCTAGTTTCCGAGACCCCATACTGATCATAAAAATAATCCACCATGTATATTTTTAATACTAACAGTTCAAGAGCTACTGCTGCCGGACGGTGCCCCACCGCCGGCTCCTGATACAGCTCTCTGTCTACCCACAATGTGTCCTCCTTATGTAAATGAAAAACACCACACATTCTTAAATAAACTGGACAACAGTGTCAAATTCAGGACGTTTAACATTAGCTAATCGGTAAGAATATGGTGCTCAAATCTAAGCTATACTTGCCAATTCCTATTCATTCATCTAATACACAATTTATCAACAATTATTCTTCAGTGACATTCCTTCCCGCACGAAAACTGGCAATTTATCTACAACGTAAAGCATGTGAACTTTGTTAAATTGAATATATCGATCTCTGTGGAGCGGAATATTTACATGAGGAATTCTTGGTCAGTAGTTCAGTCGTGTTGTAACTTGCAGCAGATTTAATTAACATAACAGAGTAGAGAGGAGCAGATTACTTCTCTAACAGAAACTACCGCACAACTTTGTTCTTACTGAAGTCCTGCTAGCCTGAGCCAGTGAATTATCAGAATTATGGTCCGACCCAACTAACACTGGCTCGGCAGCTTGCTAACGCTGATTTAGTTAAAAGTTTTCTCTTCGGATAAAGTAGTTATTTTTATCTCGTTAGATTTTCATGCCTGCTTATGTTATTCTGTTGGGAGAAGTTTTCTAATTGCCATGCTGAGTTGTATTCGTTGCATATTAATTAAATACGTTCGAGTGTTATAAAACATCAACTAAAACTTGTCATAGTAACTGCTTGTTATGCAAGTTTGACTTTAAAATAACATATATGTTTGGGGTTATGAGTAAATAAGTGGTATACGGAAAAATCGCTAAAAAGCAATTTATTTAACCTAGATTCCTACACTCCAATGGAACAAATCTAAATATTAAGAGGTGCCACATGCTGTAGCTGTATATCAGGTGCGGGGAAAGACGCTGGTACTCAATAAGTAGGTGCTACTGTGTTTCCATTTTGGAGCTTAATGTTCCTACGACTACTTGGGTTGAGGCTACCGGAAGGTTGTTACACTATCCCCTATAAGGCCGACATGGCACTGGTTGTGAAGGCTAATGAAATAGAGTATCAAGCACTACAGAAGAGAGTGCTTTGAAACAAATGGGCTAGAACTGGCGACGAAAAAAAAAACGATGGCTGTCATGATGGCCCTTAAAGCACCTACATGAAGTATTTGGGGCTGGTGTTGAATGAAAGGATTATTTTCAACAGTGCCATTAAAAAATTAACAGAGAAGGCGGAAAAGATTTGAACAGAGGCGGTGGTGCTGAATATGGGAGGATCAAGTAAAGAGCTTGCAGGGGTAGTTCGGTGGAATGTATTGTTTGCTGCACCGACAACTAATGAGGACAAGAGGAATAGGGTGTGTGAGAGATATGGAACGGTATCAGGGATTGCACAGGAACTACAAGGAAAGAGGGGCAGGACAAGTGCAAGGAAAGGAGATAATGAGTGCCAGGCAAAGTGGGAGGCGCAGAGAATGAGGGCCCAGTACACCAAGACACTTATCCTTGACATCAGTCCGAAGTGCTGGCACAGGTGCACGGAAAACTAAATTATGGGGTGACTAAGTGTTACTAAGTGGGAACGGATATTTTAGAGCATACTTGCGCAGATTTCGAAACTCTATACAGGAAGTGGAAGCAGCTGCGTTCGAAAATGAAATATGCTAGGAAATAAAATAGGTAAGACGAATTGGGGATCAGTTGAAGCATACTGAATTTTGTAATGGATATTTTAAAAGAAACAGATAAAGAGAAAAGAAAGAAAATACGGACATGCGGGTCATTGTATATGATTGCTGAGTGGGTGATGTATATTAGTTCGATTTGGATGCAGAGTACAAGACGTATATCTCGGCGTGCATGGTTCCGGATATCTAGGGGACAAATGGAGGTATTTTAGTGAGTAAAAGTCTTACATACCGAATGTTAATCCATTTTCTGGTCTTCACATTGTCAAAAAAGCTGTTATCCTTGCTACATGCTAATTTTGTACTTATGTCTAAAATAGAAATTGTTTTATCTATGATTTTTTACATTCCATTAATGAAAAGACTGCCCTTAGCTGAAAAAAATATTAAAAAAAATTCTAAACATATTGTATAATGTATTTTAAAAATTTATTTTGATATTTAGATATTAACTAACAAATTTTATAACTTTTAATCTCTTTCCAGACGGACTTGTAAGATACAGTATGCCACAAGGTCAGCACCGTGGTCCAGAACTAGATCTAACTGATCGCACATACGATGGCGTAGAAGAATCTGGACATCTTTCAGGCGGATTAGGTCAGCTTGTAGATGGACAAAAAGGAAAGGACAATTTCAGGCTGGATCTGGACGGACATGGTAAAGGTTAGATTTAAAATACTTACAGCAGGTGAATTCTCATTTGACATATAAGAACAAGAATATGACTAATTTTGAAACGATATTCAAATTCAAATTGATATATCATAGTTATAACAGCGATGTGGTTAAAAAACATCTGAGTGTTTTTCCTTAATAATTGGCAATTCTTTCTGGTTCTTTAAATATTAAAGAATGTGTCAAAATATTATAAGAAATGGTTTGTTCCCAATATTGATTGGGCCAATAAAAGGTTTCACTAAAGTTTAAAGGCCAATTTTTTACATCTTTTTTATACCCGGTCATTACAGATTCTTAGTCACCACACGCTTAGAGTACTTATTTTTTCGAAGTATCAATTATCTTAGACTGAGCCGCTGATGATATCTTGTATTTTATAATCTGAAACAACCGGCAATGGTATTCTTTACAAAATAATAATGCTCTATTTTAATTACTCACTGTAGTTAAATTTTTTCTCTTCATGGATAAACATTTCGAAGAATAAAACTTCGTTTTTAAGACAAACTTATATAATTGCATCAGTACACATAATTTTCATATGCATAACTAATATTTTGGAAAATCCTCGTATATAATTGAAAACTTCTAATATCTGGTGATCTCGTATTAGGCTGCAGACCTTGAGGAATTTCTTATTTACCAACAAACATACTATTATACACCTAATATTTGAGATCATTCGCTAATGGAACAGACAGGAGGCAGACAATACGTCTGTTTATATGTAGATCAATCGTGAATATACTGTACCCATTCAGCTAGCTTGATTCCATAGAATTATGGACAATCTTCCAGGGGATGAATAATGTAAAGTTAGTCTAAAAATATGTCGTCAAGCAGATATAGGACAAACCTACCATCCAAATAAAAGGAAAATATAATTATTCAGCAAATAACAAGACAAGTTATACCGAAGTACACTAGCCCTACAGAAGTATTTACTCATGCTCTGGAAGATTTGTTCTAAAAATGTGGCATAGTAGTGGAAGACAATTTCTGACCCACTTGACATTCGCCATTGATATTATTCATTTAAGCTATACAATCGAAGAACTTCAATGAATGTTACATGAACTAAAAATGCAACAAAAATGAATTTAATAAATGGATAGATAGGAAACATAACAACTAGTATGTATATCTGGCACAAACAATAACACTGGGAAAGCATTACAAGTTTGCAGAAATCAAAGGTTCGTATGACTTGGACTGTTGTCTGAAAACAAAACACTGTTCTGAGCAATTCAGATAATCCTATAATAATAAAAATAAAAATATTTAGAACCTGTACCTTCCCAGTTCTCTCGTACGGCAAGGAATTAATGATACTCACAATTCATTCAGCAAATAGCAACAACTCAAAGGGCGATAGATTGGACATATTATAAATAATAAGAGAAGACGACAAACAAAAGTAGAAGCTTTAATAGGTAAAATTGCAGAAATATAATGAAAATTGGTGAACAAGAAAATAATTGATATACGAGTAAACGGAATACGGCGACTACCGATATACAAGGACAGCAACATAATCAAAAGGCCGGCTAGATGCTATTACAGCAACAGTGGAATGACATGGATACCTATTGGCCCAAATTTGAAGGAAGTTGAAATTATTTTAGGAGGTTTGTACCCAGTGGTGGATGCAAGCAAACAGAGACAGAAAGAGAAGTTAATCTGACAGATAAATGTCCATATTTGTGCTACTTATATATTATTAGGGGACAAGAAGATGCGTAATTTAACAGATACATTACAATGAGACAGAAATAAGTTTATAACTTTTGTGGCTACATTCAGTATTGATAGACCAATCAATAAAGAGTTTTTCGTGTAAAAAATACTGGATACTGCCTGTGCCATCACATTAAGAATGATTTGTAGTGATATTTTGCTACCTTTTTCACTCGCAACTATGGTTTTTTACTTTATTATAAACAATTGAAAGAAGAAAATTGCGTTTTTTTTCGTTGCATGTTTATAAAATGAAAAATATTAAACTAATCTTCATGCTGTCAACAGGTGAATTGTAAAGCATGAAAATACCAATGAAATGACCCCAGGATCGAACCGATAAGATCTTTAGAAACAGAGAAGAACAAAAAATACTGGAAAATTTAGCGGTTGTCTTTATATTATTATAACTCCGTCACTATCGAACTGGGCTTATGGGAACTGTTAGTAATTGATATCTACCTTATGCGTGACTAAACCAGGCGCTATCGGTTTATTAGTTTTTCAATAATTGCGATCTGAATGTTTTTACTCCACTATTATTGCAGTGTGTCTCCATGCGACATGGATCGTCAAATATCCATTCAGAATAGAGATGTTGAAAGTAGAGGTATCATTCTGCAACGCCTCAATTTTCATTTTTCCTTAAATGTCTGTGAAATATACGAAAAATGTTAGCAAAAATGACCAAAATTTGGTGAGCGTATGAATGTATTCGAGTAGTTGAGTAGAACTGCTAACAATAATTATTATGGATAGTAACTGTCACTCTGACAGATGGTGAGAGAATCTTATATAAAAAACTTCTATATCTATCTATTATATTTATTAATATATTTATATGTAAATGGTTTCTCGTTTTTGCTTTAATTTGTGATTTTTGGGTTTACGGAACATTGAAAGAGAGCGGTCATTAGAAAAATTCTTACTTGTGAGGATTTTAAATATTAAAACGATCTATGTATGTGCCTTTACTATATATTACTATACGCTTCCCCTCAACAACCGTGTTTCCCCCATTACTTGGATACATTCATACGCTCGCCATTTTTTGTCATGTTTGCTAACATTTTTCAGATATTTCACAGACATTTAGTGAAAAATGAGAATAGAAGCTTTATAGAATGGCACCTCTACTTTCAACGACTTTTTTCAAAATTGAAATTTGATTATCTATGACGCATGGGGGCACAATGCAAAAATAGTGAACAGAAAACTTTATATCACAATTGTCCAAAAACTTATAAACCGGTAGCGTCTGGTTTTGGCATACATAAAATAGATGTAAATTACTATCAGTTCCTACAAGCCCAGTTCTACAGCTTCTAAAGTTACGAAGATACGATTTAAAAAAAATGCTACATTTTTCAGTATTTTTTGTTTTTCTCTGTTACTAATGATCCAATCGGATAGAGCCTGGGCTCATTATATTGGTATTTTCATGTTTTACAATTGACCTGTGGACACCATTAAGATTAGTTTATTGGTTTTGATTTTACAAACATGCTAAGAAAAAAACGTAATTTTCTTGCTTCAATTGTTTATAAAAAAGTAAAAAAAAACATAGTTGCGAGTGGAAAACATAGCAAAATATCGCAAGGAATCTTTGTTAATGTGATGGCACAGTCGGTATCCTGATAGTATTTTTTACACATTATCAGTTAATTTTTGCTCTATTGATTGGTCTATGAGTTACATCCAAATCTGAAAATCTTTCTTATACTGATATCTGCTTTTACCAAGTATTTGATGCAGCAACACCGTCCACTCTTCCCAAAGTCCTTTTCTGCATGTCAGATTGATTAATATTACAGAATTTATTACCATGTTAAATTTTACTGCCACTTTTAAACGATTACCTGTGACATTAGCTGTAGGTTTGTGCAAAGAACACTCGATTCAAACAATTGACATTCTACTTTCCCCTCGTCAAATCCTGCTGCTTGTAATCCCCTGTCATAATATATCGCGCTAAGCTAATGACATGCAAAGACCACTTACGCCATTCAACCACCAAATAAACTACAACACTGTACTAAACACTCATTCATTTCGATTCTGGTCGGCAGCCTCCTCATAAATCTCGCCATTTAAACTGTCATTTGTTTGTCGAATGGCCAACCCGAAAACACTTCTTGTTCATCGCACCGAATAATGGTGGCCATTATGTGCTTGTTCGGATTAAAGTGACAGCAGCTTTTGCCTTGCTATATGCCTCTCTTTTATATCCTTCCATTCCCCCAGGAAGCTCTTCCATCCACCCAAAATACTTATTCGACTTCTGCTTAAGCTTTGTATCATTCTGTTCATCTTCCGTATGGGTCTATTTATCTCCTCTCCTCTACCTTCCGTCGCCTAAGAGGAGAAGAGACAGCAGAATGAATGACATAATGGGGATAATGACGATATTTCCGTCGAAAGAGGCATGCTGTCGTTTCGTATGTGTAAGACTCGTCTTGCAGGAGAGCTGGAGGAAGCGCCGTGAGCCATTTTTTGTATTAGAGTTGAGGGGATTTATCTTATGCACGTTTCTGGAGAACGTACGATGATGATGATGCAAGTAATCATTTCGAACGGTAACGTGTAGTTGTGAGAGATATATTTGAGAGTTTTATCAGAAGTTCTTCTTTTGTCATTATGTCGGATCTTTTAAGGTAATTGTTGACTATAACTCAAAACGACATATTGGAAATAATGCAGTGTTCCTGCAAGGGTTAAGTAATGTAAACTATGAATAAGCTACTGCATAGAACCCTTATATGAAAAAAAATTTCCACTCGCATGAAACTTTGTCGACAGTTTAATGTAATCTACAATTTTCGTTGTGAAAATCGTACACTAATATCGAAAAGATACGAAAAATCATTTTTTTCCTATCGAATATATATCCTGACCAATATTATAAATGTAAAAGTGAGTTTCTAATACACAGAATTGCTGTATGTACGGGAATACACTCCAAGGGGTTGTGGGAAATTATCTGACTCGTGAAAATTTATTTTCAAAACATTTTAATACACTAAGCGCTTTCGACTATTAATAGTCATCATCAGAGCTTCTACAAAAAAGCAAGTCACACACAAAAAAAAACATCTTAACATAACTAAAACTACTTACAGTTGAAGCTAATAAGTTACAATGTGACTATTCAACTTTTAAAAACACAAAGCAGAGTAAGAGCTGGATACACACTAGTCAACAAATTTTTCTATTCAATTTTAGAATTTTTTGGGAAATCATTTCAAAAATGAGGTTAAACCATGCCAGAAATGTGGTGACCAAATTATTGTGTTTTATGTCATAAATTGTGAAGATCTGTCAAGCAAGGAAGATTAGCAGTTTTAAGGTAATAGATTTCTATGTAAAGAATAAACGGGTTATTTAAATTCGCTTCTGTATTTAGACAAGGTGGATTACATTTTATTTCGTTATCTATAGCAATGTCTTCCAAAAATTTAAGTCTGGTAAGATTTTTAGTTACAATTGAGTATTTAAGAATGGAATTAAACTGTGGACTAAAAATGTGTTTAATGCTAAGTGGTGCCCAAATGCTGATTTGTTTGGATATTTTAGGTGCTCTTTTATGCGACCTCAAGAGCCCTATATGTACTACCCACATAAGAAGCCAAAGCTTAAACAAATTTAATATCAAAATTATCAAAAATATCTAAACTGACGAAAATGTTAAAAACGTCATAAATGTTGAAAACGTCAGAGACGTGGAAAATGTCAAAAACCCTCAACCGTATAAAAGCACGTCCCACGAATCGGCAATTTCAAATTGGGGAACAAAAAAGTCAGATGGGGCCAAATCAGGCGAATATAATCTAAGGCATGTTTGGCCTTAAAATCGTTCACAATCGAGACTGGGTGCATTATCGTCGTGCAAGATTTGTGACAGATTTTTTCGTGTAAACGCCTCAAAACAGTTAAATAAAACTCCTTACTGACTCTTTGACCCGTCAGAACAAAGTCATGATGGATAACGCCTCGAATATCAAAGAACGTGGTTAGCATCACTTCATCACTTTTTTGAGCAACTTTGGCGCGATTTTTCGGTTTTGGTTTTTCGGGTCCATTCCGAAAACATTTGGCTCGTTAACGTGGCGTACTTATAGACCCAACTCTTATCACCCGTAATTATACGTTTCATTAACTTCAACGATCCAGCATAGCCAACAAAACTTCTTCACAATGCTTTTTTTGGGTAAAGTAAGTTCAATCCGAACAAGTTGAGCAGCGATAAGGGGCATACCTAGACGATGCACCAAAATCAAAGGAGCTGTTTCAGGATTGCATTGACGATCTTTTGGTTTCTCTCTTACACCCATACAGCGATTTTGAAGTACGATTCGTTTCATTTTTGCGACATTTTCTTCTGTGCCAGACGACAAAGATGATCTGGAACCAGACAAATCGTCGACCACTTCTCAGTTTTTGATAAAACTGATTCACCATAAGTCTCTTCTTACATTCGAAACTTTGACTGCACACGAAATTTCATTATAATCGTAAAATTTGATACAAATGCCTTGCTGAACACTTTTTTCCATTGAAAATTCTCAGAATGCCACTGAGATCGACTGATTGCAACAGCAGGGGCCTGTTTCACAATCAACTTGTAACTTGTAGTTTTGTATTTTGTAAAATTTCTTTTCGTAATTCAACAAAAATATTCTACAAGTTACAAATTGTAAAATCCAAAATATTGGTATTCGACATGTACAGACTTGCAAATTTCAGATACGTATCTTGGATTTTACAAGTTATAACTATATAATATCGAAACGATATTCTACAAGTTACAAAACTACAAGTTACAAGTTGATTATCGAACAGGTCCCTGGTTGTAAGATTCCTGCATTGTTAGCATAGCGGGCAATTTAAATGAGAATTTTGCGGCTACTTTATTGTCGTATTCGTAACTAAACGCTTCTGTTTTAAAAATACTTTACCTTCTTTACGGTCCAAGTTTTGAACGTTTGGCCGCTTTTATTAAAACTTTTGTTAGTATTTGATTGGATTGGATTTACAATTTGACCCGGTAAGGGGCGTTGCAAGTTGAGGGGGTATTCTAAAGGTATAGATTCACGGTAAGGGTTTGTCATAGTAGAGTCCATAATGGTTGCAGTGGAGTTCAGAAGAAGGTAAATATTTGCTTTGAACCTCTCTACAGGGTAAATATTTTCAGTATATTAACAGGCAAAGACAAAACGATTAGGTACCATTTTCTCCTTTGTCACTCAACCGATTTTCTTCATTTTTGTTTTGTTTAGTAGCTACTGACTACCTTCAGTGTAGAATGCTAATATTAATTTATAATATTGGTTCATTCATTAAATAAAATATAATAAAAATTCATTATTTACGTCCATACTGTCAACGCCAAACAATTGACAGTGCCGCCGCCGCCAGACCGTCAAAATTCAAAACGTTAAGTTATATTTGGAGGGACTGATCGTTAGTCTCTGTTATATACCTAGAGCATGTACTTCTGGAAGTGGCATGCAAGCTTTGTAACCGTTTAGTGGTAAAATAGTTAATGTAGTAGATCAGTATTGATTTTTCGGACGCGTTGAAATAACTTTCTTATTAATTATTCTGTTTTTAATGTGAATTTAATTATTTGATTACTATATTATTATGACAACTTTCCTGAAGGTGTTGTGTAAAAAATGGTCAGACGGCGGACAATAGACAATGTATTAAATATTTCAGTTCTCCTAGGATTATTGGTCCTCTCTTTTCTTTAATATTCCTGAACTTGATTGAAACCGCAAATGACGAAAACTTTTAGGTTGCAAAGAACAATCTTCCAATTATTATATCGAATATTTTGCCAGAAGCGTTTCCAGCCAAAAATTTGGGGGGTTATTCATTTGTCAAAAATATTTCGAATACCAATATTTGATTACATTTTTATTTTCTTTTTATTTCAATAGATTTGTCAATATGAGTGAACAGTTTTGGTCATAACATCTTCTTCTCGGATGTATCCACATTCTTATAAAAATTACATTTACAATTTCATGAGATAGGGTCGAATTTCAACCACTGGGCGACCAATAGTAAACTTTATTGGGCGTACATGTATTACTTACATTGTGCATGTATCTTTAGCACCATGTAGAAAACTTATAACTATAAAGAAATTTAAATTGAACAGATAAGATACATATAAAATATGGTAGGCGAAAAAAAGATTATTACAATTAAAAATTAACAAGAAACATTCTGGGACCTTTCATTCCTGTGAAGGGTAAGGTACAAGGGACTCTAAAATGAGTAAATAGTATGCTGAAGCACATTCGGGTTGCATGAGCAAGGAACTAAACGTGGTGTTTATGACTGGTGAGAAATAGAAGAAGATGAGTAAATTGAACAATATTGATCGTAAGGAGAGGGTAGATGTAATGTCATTGAAAAATCTGACAGCTGTGTGTAAACAAAAATGATTATATACATGTAACATGTAAATTGTTTACACGCAGCTGTCAGATTTTTAGGTTATATCGGTCTTTTACCTTTACGATTCTTCTTCTTCTTCAATGACATGTACACCTATCCTCCCCTAACAATCAATATTGTTAAATTTACTCATTTACTTCTTTTTCTCAGCAGTCATAGAGTTTTTAATTTCTACGCCACGTTCAGCTCCTTATTCATATCCCCTGAATGTGCTTCATCACACTATTTACTCATTTTAGAGTCCCTTGTACCTTACCCCTCACAGGGATAGAAGGTCCTATAATGTTTGCTGTTAATTTTTAAATGCATTTTAATTTAGATCTTTTTTTTAATTACAGTCTTTTGCATTTATTTTATCTGTTTCAATTTTAATTTCTTTCTAGTCACAGGTTTTTTTTTGGTGCTGAAGATGCTAGCACAATGCAAATGAAACATGTACACCCAATTTTATGTCTACCCTGTGGAGAGGTCGAAATCAATTATTTATCTAGTCCTGGTCGGTAAGGGTGCTGGGGTTGGGTTCTAGGATTTTTTTGCAATATTTACCTTTAAATTAAATACTAATTGTTATAGTCCGTGCGAAGTAGATCCAGGCCTCTAGCATTAGAGTACACAGATAGGGCAAGCAACAGAGAAGAAAGGAAGCAGCTTTACAGATGCAATCAGAATTAAAGCTAGAAATAGAACAGGCTGGACATAACAGTTTAAAGAAATTGGGAAAGTGGAACACGACTACTGAAAATATAAACCTTTTGGGATTTTATTTAGATCCAATACAAATAATCTCTTCAATATGAGATGTGTCGCTGATAAAGTCAACAACAACAGACAGATGTGATCATCTCATTTTTCTCACCGGCATCCTCTGTAAGTTCGTATTGTTCTGCAGAAGCTCAAGGACTGTGTAACACAAGCTTGTAACATTTGACATTTATTATGAATAAACAATATTTTATCACCAAAATCCCATTCCGAATAAGCTACAAATTATGTCTCCGCATCTCAAAATCGAAGCTTTCCAAGAACAAAAATCCTTTTTTTACGATCGTCTGTACGGCATCCTGATTCCATCGTCCTTAATGTTCTGTCGCGGGCCGTCGTCGTGTCATCTGGATACCAGCCGGCAGATGTTTTACGATGCCGTTCCCCAATCCTGTTCTCCTGTCCCGGCCTTATCCTCGTCCTGTGCCTGTGCTCGCCCGATCGGGTAATGCGGCGTAGGCAAACCATAAAGTTTCATGGCCTACGCTGCTGTTGCTTGACGTTCGTTAGATGTGCCAGCTCGATGCAGATTGTGGAATTGAATTGGTCGATTTGTCTAATTCGATTTCGACAAGAGCAAGCATCTGAAGGAGAGCGAAAGGCCCCCTGGGTAATCAATTAATGGAAAACAGCTGGTGGAGTATGGGAAATGGTATGAAAATTGTAGTGGCTCTGTGATTTATTACGTGTGGATTTTGAGTAAACGCTAGGAAAGAGATCAACATATTCTTCAGGCGCTAATCCGTTTAAGTTGAAGAGTGTACTCATAAATTTTTTAAACAAAACTTCTTTTTTAGAAGAGGTTATCATATAAATGAGATTTTTCCAATACTATGAACTTAGTTAATTCCATGAAGGATAGTAAAAGGGTAGCGGCAGCTTCATCTAGTGTAGAAACTGATCGTAAAGTCTAGCGAAAAAAAGTATAATCAATAACTCATACTAATAAAAAAATTAATTGCTAGATGTTATCTTTATTTTAAATACAAATCAAATTGTACATTAGGAAAAATCGTTGCAAAACTGTGATAATAATAACAAGATTGTATTATTTGAAACAGAGCGTGCACACCGAAGAACAAATAAACCATAAATCATAAACCTCTTTAGGATTCAACAAAACATTAGACTAAGCTTGATTCCTACTGAAAACCGCCTGTAAATTGCAGAACGTTTCTACTCTCTCGTTGGAGCCATTATCAAGAGACAAAAAAGGAAAAATTAAAAATGAAATATAGTCTAGTTCCAATTCGAGACAGCAATATGCCCAATCCCCAACTCTCAGTATAATACTCATAAAAGAGATACTTTAAAGTCAAGCCGGCCTAACCTGGACGCCAAAGGACAAAGTGCCTAATGAGGATCGAAGAGAAAAAACAATTTCGCTAATGTCCACAAAATTTTATTTGCCATACCAATAAACCCATCAAATATACAAACACAGAGTATCATTGCGCAAAACGTTAACAAGTTCCGCCCTCTCACCAGAGCATATACAAACAGGGCACTTTATTAATTTTGAGGAGAGTCTCTGCGACTCGTGAATTAAAGAAACGACCCCCCTGCCTTAACCGACTTGACGATAACACTCGTCATCCTAAAGCACAGAGATCAACAATAGCTGAGGCTGTCTGACACGCCCACCACAGAAAGGCCATTCGCCGTGCAAACTGATAAGCACATGATACCCGTCTAAAATACAAAAAGCGGTTCCGATTTATATTGAATCTCTGTTATCTAGTGAAACTTCGGGAGAAAGTTTATTGAGCACCCAAGTTCCATTAAGGACATTTTGTTTTGTCATTTAGTTATGTTTGGGGAAGAGCCAGATTGAGACCACAAGTTCGATCGAGAGAAATATCTCATGTTGGAATTCTAGTGAAATTTGAGAAGTAGGCAAATTAAGGCCCTTAGTTCGAAATAGACTATATTTCATTTCTACATTCTTTCATTTTATCTCGTAATAATGACTCCAACCGAAACGACGATTTAGACCCTGTTTGACCGCTTAACGGAATTTTTGCCAATAGAAACCCGGTGTAATAGCAATTAATAACAATTGTGATATATTTCCTGGTGATACAGTTATTACTGGTATGAATGACAAATATCAAAGAAATAAAACCTCCCCTACCCGTATTGAGGCATCATGGTAAAGTGTGCCTTATAATCCCTTTAAAATCCATATATATATTCTCAACCAATCCAGCCCTATTTTTCTCCCATTAAAGACGTTAAGTTCATGTTATGTTCCTTTAGGTAATTATATTTTTCAGACAGCTTTTCAGCTTTTTCTTGGTGAGTAAATTTCTTCTCCTAAGTTAGGACTACAATACTAATTCCTCAATCTCAATCTAGCATGAAGAACCAGTTATATAATTCTTCTATCCCTCAGTTCTTCTTCTTCATTTCAGCTCTTCAAAATTATTCAGGCCCCCGATTTTGAGTTCTGTTCAAAATATGCGGATCTAATATAAATTAGTCTCTTCTTCTTCAATTATTGTCAAGTCCTTTTCTCCTGGGATGCTATATCATGAAATATTAGCTATGTATCAGCATCATTATTATATGCAGCTATATTATTTTTCATGGGGTACCCTGTCTGAATAATAGAAAGATCGCAGAGGAACTTGAAGACCCGTGGAACTAGAGAACGTAGAAACGGAGAAGAGGAAATAAAGTTTTGTGAGAAGGACTGAAGGACTTTATTGAACAGACCTGAAAATAGGTGGACAAATGGTCCTTTATTTTTTTAACTCACTGAAATGAAGACGAACAAGTGTAGGACTGACGAATGGAACAACTGACTCGGTTTTATCGGGAATTCAAGGTTAGAGGTTAAATAATTGATATTAAATAACTAAATCGTGAAGAAATGTATTAATGAAGAGAAAAGTTGAAGAGCTAATCAGCGACACTTAAGGTTTTGAAGGAACAAAAGAAGAGCGTTAGGTATTTTCATGAGTAGACTTGGCTCGAAGAATGGAGACGATGAAGAATATTTTTTTGGATTTTTACAGGGGATAGGCGTGGTAAATTATGCTACAACAATGCCTCTGTGAATTAGTAAGGCGCAAATGTGTATTTCCCGTACTTTGTCACTTACATCAAAGACGGGAATGTATGACAAGTGAAAACACAACATAACTACCGCGTATAAACCACACCAAACCATAGGTACAACCTTGTATAATTCAAAATCCTAAATCAAATTGGAAAATCAGGGTGTATACAGTATTGGGTGTGGAACATGTGACAAAAGGTACGTCGGTCAAACAAACAGGAGAATCTCTGCTAAACTAGTAGAGCGCAAATTATCTGTCAGAAACAATCAAACAAGATCTAGTCTGTTTAAACAGCAACTACAGACGGGCACAAAATAGATTTTGACAGCTGCAAACAAATTGTTAACACAACAAATTATAAAGCAAGACTTTTATGAGGGGCAATTGAAAGAGAAAAAGCCGGACAACTGAACCACAGAGATGATGCCCTGCACCTCTCCAATGCTTGGAAAGCAGTAATCAAATATTGCAAAAGCGATCCCCTAACACACACCGCGGAACTGACGACTGATCAAGTGACCCATATGACAGCGGAGGGGAGGAGCCAACTACAACCAATCAGCGACGCCACAACATCCGACAAAGGCATATAAATACTGAGCGAGGACACAGCAACTTTCAGTCTATTACCTGACAACGCATTGATAATACCACGAGAGATCTTGGCGAAACGTCTATATATATATATATATATATATATATATATATATATATATATATATATATATATATATATATATATATATATATATATATATATATATAGATTTGAAAATTTCTATTTTTGGGTATGTTTTGTGTATAGGAACGTTTCGCTGCTTAGATTTGTAGCTTTTTCAGCCTATCTGTAAAAACAATAAATCTTTGTTGGAATTCGAGAAGGTTAGAAAAAACTACAAAGGAAACTTGTGAAATAACATGTAGAATATAAAAAGTAAAAGTGTATAAAAATGTATTACCAAATAATTTTAGAAATTCAACAGCGGAAATCTTCATATATGAGAAAATAACTATAAAGATGTGAAAATCCATTGGTATTTAAAATTTTATTGAGGTTACGTTATGAAAATGTGAACTAAGCTCAATTGCAATTGCTCTTCATGAGTAGAGGACCATTTTCTAATTTTTCTATTATCAATGCATTAATTTCATTTTCCAATATATTGTGATAAATTTCACCATTTAAATTACTAGGAATAAACAGAGGTCCAATTAGATGATTTCCCTAAATCCCTGCCCAAAAGTTTAGTTTTACCGAATGTTGACTATGAACTTCTCGAAATAAATAAGGATTTGTAGGGCTCCAAAATCTACAGTTATGTGGGCTAACCTCCCCATGAAGTGAAATAGTGCACTCATCCGAAAAGCAAACATTGTACAAGAAATTCGAGTTTTTGGTCATACGATGGGTCATAATTTCGCAAAACTGTTGCCTTCGAACCCAAACATCCTCATTCAATTCATGAAGTAATTTAATTTTTTGCGGATGGAATTTGTACTTATGCAAAATTCTAAAAACATGAGTTTTGCTAATACGGGAAGCTGCAGAGATGTGCTGGACAGACTGCGTGTTTGGTATAAGTTGGACTTGGCCCAATTTTGGTTAAAAACGCTTGCAGCAGATTGAGCACAATTTTGATTTTTGGTAATAAAGACTTACCAGCTCAATACGTTCTTGCAATGTGAATACCATAATTATCTTTTAAATTTTCAACAAATACAATGCATCAATTGATTGAATTAAGGTCAGAACAGATAAACAAATTTGCTGTAAATATCAGCAAAAAATAATGTAAAATAAATGAATGTTTACGACAGTGAAACAGGATTGTTTAAGAGGGTATTATAAAAGAACTCCTTTTAATACTGTTCCAAGCAGTAAAAACTTTTGATTTAATAATCCGATTTTTTTACTAAGTCCGTTAGGTTTTTGTTACAGAAATTGCAATACAAAATTTTAATATGACGGTATAGTCCGTAAAAATGGCTTTCAAATGATATACGACAACGCCTATTTTCCCTATCTTAAGTCTCAAGTTTATTGAATTGGCTAATTCACCTCAAAAAATTTCCCTCTCGAAACAAAAATCGACCTATTTTTTCTTATTGAAATATTTTCAAAACTAACCAATATATTCAAGTTGGCTCGTTTGAGATGGAATACCCTGTATGAATACGTACACAGAACTATGAAATGCTTCCCCAATTTCTTACACAATAGTCTTTCTTATATTTTTATGGGTGAAAGTTCAAACGTTTTTATTCCTATCAGCCATCTAACGCGACAGATTTTAAAATCCACCGACAACAGAGCGTATATTTTGGAAAGCTCTTTGTCAATTCTGTTTTCCTGTCTATACGACGTATGCCGTCTGTGCCTGCGCCGCCTTGTCTGGAAAATACGACGTAGGCAGGACAAAACCATAACGCTTTATTGCCTACACTGCTGTTTCCCCTCAATGCTGTGTGGTCGAAATGAGTTCGATGCAGATCGAGGAACGTAGCCGGTCGACTTGTCTGATTCGATATTGGGACGAGAAAAAAGTAGTCATTTCTCAGGAGAGCAATAAGTCCCGTGGGTAATCAATTAATGGAGACCAGTTGGTGGTGTAAATAATAAAGAAATGCAGCTGTAATGGTTTGTGATTTATTTACTTTATACTTAGAGCTAGCAATTATGGAAATGTTGTTTACTAATGTATCTGAACGAGTTTTTATTGTAAGGATTCAGTTGAAGTGCAGATATGAATTCATTGACAGTATTTGCTGCCTTCTATTGTAATTTGGTTATGTGGAATATTATCACGGAATTTTTATTTCATTTAAAACAATGAAACGTATTTAAAAGTGTCACTTCAGAGTCAGGGAGAAAAGGTGATAGTAACTAACAATGCTTCTTAATAATGCCTCTGCCTCAATATCTGCCTCTTATCTATACAGCGATAGGAATTTGGGGGTACTAAAATGTTAATTCGGATTTGTTTGAAAAAGTAATTCATTTCTTTAAAATCCAATATAAATGAAAAATAAAGTTAGTCAAAGTTTAAAATGTAATTATTGTAACATTTATTTCATAAGCGATGCCTTGTATGAAGTCAGAATTTCATAATTCAAAAATAGTATTTGGTTTAAATTATTTTCTTATTAGTAATTCCTCAATAAGTTGTATTTAGTAATGTAAAGGTTGTCGCTTTGCAAAAGGAAATGTTCACCATTTAAATGTTTAAATATTTGTATTAAAGATGTCAGGCTTTGAAAACTCGTATACTGTAATGAATCACATCAGACTATACTATAATGAGTCACATCAAACTTTGTTATAAAGTATGTATGCAAATTGTATATTTGAATATTGGCTACTTTCTTAAACTACTTGTACAAGTATTACAAATAGTACCATTGTAATTGACTAGGACATCACTAATTGATTAACAGGGCGAACATCTAATTATGAAAATCTAAATATATGTTATTCAAGAGTCATATCACATACCCTAATTGAAATTGTGGTAAATAACTTGCTTCACTATCACATTTGACAATAGATACTAGATCAACACCTTAACTTAGATACAGTTAAAGATACAGTTTATTACAAAATCCAGAAAAAAGTTATATTTAATCTATATTTTAAATTTTTTAATCACACTTACTTCATTATCACATTTGACATAATTCGAACAACTTATGTTCATATACAAGAAATCTATTTATTTTTTCTTTTTACTTAAGCATATGTTATTTCAATTCTGATATTATGCACAGTTTCTAAAACATATGTACTTGTGGGTAAGTTAAAAAGACACCCTTGATAAATGTTTCTCATTTTTCATCTGTAGTTCAATAAAATAAGTTTTGTGTTGTTATCTAATCACAGAGCAATTTAAAGGTGTGTCAGGCTTGCGAGACCAGTTTATCCCTCGACTTGACCATACAATGTAGTGCACCACACTCCTCTAAGGCACGCTATGAGTGCCTTTAGAGGGAAATTCACTAAACCCCAGATAACCTAGATATCAAAAAGGTTTAGCTCTGTGGGAGCCCTTGCCAGGTTTTCAGGCCCGTGGTTGGAGTCGTGGCGGCAGTTTTCCATGAATTTCCTGACCGTCCGGGCGGTTCCTAACAGGACGGCTTTCTGCAATTTGTTTGTAAAGATGTTCGTCCAGACCGAGGTATTTTAAATTGTTTAATAAATGTTTTGGGACTAGTCCTGTCGTTGACATAACAATTGGTATCGTTCGTGTATTGTTCATGTCCCACTGAGTCTTGATTTGAAATTCCAAATCTCTATATTTGGTTATTTTCGCATCCTGCTTAGTATTTATATTATTTTACCTACTATGATAATTCAAGTTTCAGTGCTAGTTCCTGGTGAAGTTTTTTTTGCTACAGCATCGTGTCATTCTTTGTATACAGTTGCAGCGAACGCTAGACCACCTCCTGTGATATGCTGGATAGGTTCAGATGTTTGGCAACCGTACCTGCATCTGTCGTTGTTAATAGAAGGGTCTTTAACGATGTACTTTAGGTAGTTCTTAGTTGGAACTACTTGATCTTGGATTGCCAATATAAAGCCTTCCTTTTCAGGAAACATATGATCAGAGATCAACCAATAGTTCGACGCTGCACTGTCGACATAATCTTGGTTGACGTCATTTATATGTCTTCCATGAAGGGGCTTCTCTTTCCATTTCAGCAGTTTCTGATCTGTCGTCTGGTGGAGTAATTGGACATGTTGTTGTGTCAGCCTCAATAGTGTTGAGTCATCAGCTTGGCACATGACTCTGTGTAGATCAGAAAATTCTGCGAATTTCTGGAAATGACTACGCAAAATAGAAATTTGTTGATCTAATAGTTTGCTTAGATCTGTCAATCCTCTTCCTCATTGATCAGTTGCCACGCAATACACAATTCTAATTTTAGTTGTCAGGCGGCACTGTTTGACATTGACAGTGTGGATGTAAATTTTAATTTTTTTATTTAATGAACGAACCAATACTATAAATAAATTTAAGCATTGTGAAAAAATAAAGAAAATCGGTTATGGGACAGAGAAGAAAATTCATATATAGATCCAAGTACCATTTGTTGTTTTTTCAATGAACTTCCAGTTAACCACAAACACCCATAAGCGAGACTGGAATTCGAACCCACAAGGCCAAAGTAGCCTTTTTTGCCACGAACCGTCAAGTAAAGTAGTGTTCTAAAAGCTCCCTACAAATGTGAGAAATTGTTGTTGGCTAATTAGAAGAACAACCCCCAAGATTGCTGACCATACACGAACTAGTCCAAACCCTGATGCTGGCAGTCAGAGATCGCTGAAAACAAGACATGATTTGAAGGTAAATTCGGTCGAGTTCCAACATTGAAATCAAGTTTGGTTACATAATCCTAGAGAAATAAAGGCAAGTCTCTAGAGCTCCCACCAGTCTGGGATTGTCCATAAGAAGTGGTGAAGAGGACCAATAATGTCATCTATAGTATTCGTAGGAATCCGAGAGCTAAGATAAAAATGATTAATTTGGATCTATTGGTGTCTATCATGGAGACGCTGTTTCTGATCGGGCCGATCAGAATTAAATTCATGCAGTCTTATGACTGATATTTTACTCTGTCCTTCTAGAAATTAGTTATTCTTAATAAAAACTACTTTTACGAATAAACAAATTGGTAGTAAATATAAGTTATCTTTATGCACAAGTGAGTATAAAAAAGTAATGGATCCCGATCGCCAGAAACAAGAAAAATTGTGTTAATTGGTCGGATAGTGACTGAAAGGTTCGAGAGGATAGCAATTGGATAAAAAGGCAGACGTACTTAAAAAACACATTTCAGTAGATAGCGACATAGAGGAGAATCTGATCCGGGTGGCGAGGTTTCCTCCACCGTTTAAAATAATTATGTTGTAGTGGAACGTATTGTGATTTATTGGGTGAGAATAGAGAATATAGAGATTTATATTAGGGGTAAAAATTTGTTTTTGAACCCACGGACCTCATAGTGCCTTTGTTTCATCACGCTCTTTCTAAACACCATTTTTTCTTAGTGTAAAAACTCATTTCTTTCTACTTTAGAGCTGAGGTTGGTCGATAAAGGTGAAACAATACTTCGATTTCAATTGTTCCACATAGAGCGGCATTTACATTTATATTACAAAATCGGACGTCGAGTTGCAGCGTGGGAAATGTTGGAACGAGGGGAGTTTTCCTTTTTCTGCGGCACTTTCCACCGTGTCGTCGGTCCCAGAATAGTGGTTTCACTAAGAAAGGGAATCGCCGTGGGATTTTATTTTCGCTGACTTTCCGCCAATGTGTGGTGTTTGGTAGATAAAATTGAGACAATATTTCGCTCTTGTTTCGTGGTGACTTTTATTTCGGACATTTTTTTTTAGCGAGTTTGAGTGAAATAAAGGTATTATGATAAAATAAATGAAGTTTTAGAGAAATGGGTAAATCGCAATAGGTACATAATAAAATATCTATTTGTTTAACGATAAATGCTCTTATTACCGTTTATGATAAATTTTGCCACCTAAATATTGTTCACCTTATAGTTAGTTTCTTTTGGTGTTAGCTCTTCCAATATTACAATAACTTTTGAGCGAACGTTACCAAACTGTAAAGGACCCGCACATTCCTTATGGAAAGTGGCCCCCGGTGGATTTGGCTGAAATTTGATATTTTGTATATCTCAACAAACTAAACAAATCTCTTCATAGCCGCAAAGTCCGATGACTGATGGTTTACAAGTTATGGTTAATTTTGTATGTATGGTCAGAGTATAGCACGAAGAGCTGAGTCGATATGTATACGAGCAACTACTGGGAGCAATAATGTGAAAATTGGTATGCAGGGAGTTTTCGAGGAGCCGGTGTTAGTTAAAATCTTCAATTGTCTATGACTTCCGGTTCTACCGGAAATGGACCCAAACTTTTTTTTTAATGGAACATCCTGTTTTTTGTAGCTTTTTTAGAATCTATGATGAATTTTAAGATAACATAATTGGATACATCATATGTCTGAAGGGGACCGGTTAAAAGTTATTTAAACTTTTTGAAAATTTTGACAGATCCAACTGTTCACAAAATATTATTTTTGTGGAAGCAAATAGGGCCAGATCAAAAATTACCAGAATTTGCCTGAATTAAACTTAAAGCTTCCTAAAACTTTGAAAACTGTCAAAAAAACCGGAGAGCTCAGAAATTGGTACTGAATCAGAAAATCCTCTCTCATTTTTTTCAAATGGCAACTCCATTTTTCCTCAAAACCATTGGAATATAGGCCAAAAAGTAGGAGTTTATGCCTACAAGACTAAATGAACCAGTTTTTATGTACACTTGGAAAAATTAAAATTTCCGTTTAGCTATTAGAGATACATGAATTATTAGTAGGCTTTTTTGAAGGAACCGTCAAGAAATGTATATACATTACTTTACTTTCTTAACCATTTATGTAGAATTTGATATGGTTATAAAAAAGTATGTGAAACCTTTCCATTGCGATCTCCGCATAGACCAAAGCATACTCATAACACCATGACGCATAACAATCTACCTTTGTTGTTAGCGGTGCAAGATTGACAATATTTATTATTCGACCCCAAATAAAAAAAGCTAAGGAGTGATATCGGGAGAACGAGGTGGCCGTCGATGAGGTCCATTATTCTCTATCCAACGATCTTCAAAATGATTGTCTAAAAAGTTATTCACAGGTTCAATATTATGAGGTCGTATTGAGACCACAGCTGATTGAGCTCTAATGGACGTAAGCCATTTTCTAAAATTTCTAGATATCTCTCACCTAAAAATAATGTGTCGATTAGTATGATGCCAGTAATCTGGTTGACTATTCCATAAATTTTGCCTCATCCGTCCAAATCATTTTCTGTAGAAATGGTTCGTCTTCCTGAATTTTGATTAATACGAATTCGAAAGATCATTCCGTCTTTGAGTGTCACCTGCTCTTAAATTCTTAACTAATGAGAATGCAAACTGATGGTTCTTATGTTTTTTTAGGATCCTCTGAAAACTAATCATAGATATTCCTACATCTCTTTCTGCATCTACTGAGGAATTTTCTGGATATGCTCTTAAGTATGCGAAGATTGTAACTTAATTCTCTTTATTATCTACGACAGGTTTCCCTTTTTCTTGCTTTTTCACAAACTGTCCATCTGTTTTGCAATTGTGAATAAACCCCGTTATCCCGTCATGAGTGGGTGCTGGTCTATCCGAGCAACTTAGTTACTAAATCGTAAACAGGACATAATAAATGATTTCCATATAATTGTGCTTTAACACCAAATTATTGGCAAGTATTGTTTGTTGACACTTCAGCATTTTTTTCTTGTCGATTCATTCAAAAAAGCCTAGTGATAACTCTATTTTCTAGATAGCCGAATTCGGGGTCAATTTCTGAATACTCCGTATATTCTTTTGGCAAGTCTCCAAGAAGCTTCAGGTTTTAATCAGGCAAATTCTGGCAATTTTTGACCTGGCCCTCTTTGTTTCAAAAAAAATACATATATTTTTTTAGAAAGCCACGTCAAAATTTTCCAAAGTTTAAATAACTTTCAACTGGAGCCCTTCAGACATCCATCGTAGATTCTAAAAAATATTTTAAAAACAGGGTGTTTCATTTATAAAAACAAAGTTTGCGTCTACTTACGGTAGAACCGAAAGTCGTAGATAACTGAAATTATTTTAACTGAAACCAGCTCCTCAAAAACCCCCTGTATACTAATTTTCATAAAAATAGTCCTAGTAGTTTCTGATATAGATATCGACTCAGCTCATCGTGGTATACCCTGACATTAAATATAAAATTAACCATAACTTGAAAACTATGGGTCATCGGACTTTGCGGCTGAAGACATTTGTTACGTTCGTTGAAATCTATAAAATAGGAAAATTTCAGCCAAATCCACGGGGGGGCACTTTCCATAAGGAATGTGCGGGCTTCTTTATTAACACAGACACAATCATAAAACAAAGCCAATAATACTTTTAAAAATAATAAGCGGTGTACCTGTATACAGTGCTTTCATTTCAAAATCAGTCACCGGAAATAAGTATTAAATATCATTAAAAGAAAAAGACAAAAAACACGTTAGTTTATATTTACGGGGGGACTCATTTTAGACGTTACGGTCAACATGCAGTTTCAGCCTCTAACCGGGGATGAATATCACTTCTACAAGTTTAAATACAAAGGGGTATCATGTGATACCTCTTTTCGAAGGTCTCTTTTTTGTCAATCATGTGACACATCATTTTTCAAACCAGGTTATTTTTACAGAGTTGGCTATTGTTGCAATAAATTTCGAAGGCTTGAAAATAAATCGTTATTCTTATTCTATTTGCCGTAGTCGCTAAAACGAAGCTTCTCAATTTTATGAAATTTGTCTAAAGCATACTTTTTTATTTTTTTTCTCGATATTTTGCAAACCCTGAAAGGCCCACTTTTTTCTCATTTAAACCACCCTCTTGCCGTTTGGGAAATTCCCGTGTATTTGCTTTTAACTGGGACACATGGTATACTCCATAATTATTTGTAGGTGAAATGATACATTTTTACTTCAATCTTGTGCCTACCAGTTTCTGGACAACAATAATTTACACTGCCTTTAACAAAACAAATACTGTTGCCGATTCAATGAATTTATTAATCCATTTTTTGTTTTTTGCGTTATTAGCGTTTTTGATGTTGCACTTTACCAATAGCGAAAATCGTTTCCAGAGTAAGGCTTCTGTCTCAAACGTCCGTACACGTCCGCGAAGTCGAACCTAAGGTTCAAAATTATTAGGATTCAATCTACGAATGAAAACAGCACATTTACGTGCATTTCAACACACACATTTGAACGGTTTTTAGGTGTTATATCACTTAAAATTCTCCAATGACTGAACTATTGGGTATGCTTTCTTTTTTTTTGGGCATTTGCATATTTTTATTTTATTACTTTTTATTGCGTTATTAATCCTTTTAGCCTGTCAGTCACTGAAATTTCGAACTAGAAAACAACACGAAATCATCGATCCATTGGATAGAGTCGCGCTTTTCAATTTACTGACCTGAATGAATAATATTAATACCCAACGAAAGCAAAAAAAGTACAAATTGGTCGATAATATCTTTCATCCTCGTAAACTGTTTCGGTAGTTGAACGAATTCAATGAATATATCCATTCACAAAAAACTCGTTTTAAAGAAGGGTACGAACCCAACGTGGGTGGTCATCTTTTGCAGACTACGGACATGTAAAGACGTGTGAGACACAAGCATCAGAGACAAATAAATTATTTTCATCTTGGGGGCCTGCACCAACGGGTATTTTAGTGAAGAGTTAATTTTGTCCTGAAAAAAAGTAGTTTTCCTTTCTTATTTCATCTGTAGGCGGAATATATTTTAAATTTAATTCCATTTTTACTGATGCCTTCTTTTTACCCCAAAAACGGCCTTATGGTTAAAAAATCTTTAAATATCGAAACATTTCAATTCATAAAAAGACATTCGTGGAGGAACAGCAGCTGTGAGATCCTTCTGGCGCTGCATTTCCTGTCAGGCAAACACGACACGAGGACGAAACAGGGTCAGACTGGCAGGATTGCTGTCTCCAGATGGCACGGTGGCCCGCATCGAGATGAAAACCCAGAGCTGTGCTTCGTGCTATTGAAATCACGATGTCATGCTGTTGGTTGTAAAAAGAAAGAACCGGAGTTTTTATGGTTTTATTGTTGGCTGCAAGGCGAAAAACTGGAAACGTAAAAGGAGAAATAAAGGGAATTTTTCACAATTGTTATTACGTTCTTAGTTTTATTTATTCGGATAAGAATGTGATGTTTCAATTGGCTTTACTTGGTTGTTTGCTAAAGCATAGTCTATGTATATGTGGCTTGATATTTATTTGTAACACAGGCAAGTTTCTGAAGTCCTCATAAACCAATGAATAGAGCAAAAAGAGCGACAGTCATTTAAGACTGAACGATGGAAGCGAACGCTTCTTTTCTTGTTATCTCACTGTCTTTATTTATCTTTATTTGTGTCATTCTTAGTAATGTATTAATGTGAGTTAAAATAATTGTCACTATTTTGTTACGAGTCAAGTATTAATCCTAATTTAATTGTAAATAGTTTTGTTCATCTGCCCAAGTATTAGAAGACAAGATGTCAAAGAAATGTTCGTTTTGTTCTTAGCTAAAATCATTACAAAACATAACATTTATACAAAACAAAATATTATATACCTATATATTCAACAGTAGCAACAAGTTCTTATTCTATGTAATATTAAAATGAGTTTTACTGATTTTATGTCATAATATTTAAAAAAGTGTAAACGTTCTTAGTTTCGAACCCGATACCTTTGGATTTGCAGCCGTGCGCGTTAGACACTTGACCACTTGACTTTTGTCGACATAACAGCTCCGGATGTATATAATCCATCAGGCCCTCTATTGAGTATTTTGTTTATTACCATAACAAAACGATGTAAACAAGGGACATGTTTGGCTTAATGGGTATCCTTCTATGGGTCTATATTCGTTGATAATATGAAAGTTTAGTGCCCAGTTGCCTTTCTGTCTGGTATTAGTTTTAATTTCTGACGTATGAGACTTATCACAAAGAGAGAATTGGAGTGTTTATTAGAACCAAAAACATATTTTGTGCAGATATAATATAATGTTTACTTACTTGATAATATGAAGCTAGTCAATACATTTATTTAATTTCAAGTTTAATGGTGCTCTTTATGATTTCTGTCGTATGTTAAGACTCTAATTTAATGTAAGGCAAAGAAAGAATGGGAGTTTTTATTAGAACGAACAGTAAATTTTGTGCAGGTCTTTTAGATTATTTTCTATTTATTATTGATTTTCAATGAAAGTAGAGACTCTTAATATATTACATGGACCCTGTTTCTTAGACTGAGAATTGAATTGAATGGGCATTTCAAGATCAAGTGTGTAGTGTCGTTCAGTCGGGTCGGGTCGGGTCGGTCGAGACGATCGGGTCGGGTCGGTTCGAAACAAATGAAATTTAAAGTTATGCATTTCATTTCATTCCCTTGCCTATCTATTTTCGTATGTGTAAGTGTGGGCTTACATAAGAAACTTTCGCTTCAAAAATTAAGTGATAATGAAAATAGAAATACTATCAGGATACCGTTTTTTTCGATGCATGTATACAAAATCAAAAATAATAAACCAATAACTATGTTGTCAACAGGTAAATTGTAGATCGTCAAAATACCAACAAAAAGCGTCCAGGATCGATTCGATCGGATCATTAGTAACAGAGAAAAACATGAAACACTAGAATATTTAGCATTTATTAAAAATCATATTTGGGACACTTCTGGTTTTGTAAAACTGGTCCTGCAGAACTAATAGTAATTTATATTTAGTTTATGTACGCCAAAATCAGACACAATCGATTTATTACTTCTTGAATCATTGCGGTATGACAGTTTTGACATTATTGTCATTTTATGGACATTTCCGAAACTTATGATATTTTTGATATTATTTTAAACATTTTCGATTGTTTTTTTGACATTTTTGATGTTTATGATATTTTTGACATTTCTAACAATTTTGACATTTTGAACATTTTTGCCATTTTTGCGATTTTTGACCTTTTGACATTTTAAACAGTTTTGCGATTTTCGAGATTTTTGACATCTTTGACATGTTTGATATTTTTGACATTTTTAAAATTTTTGACATTTTTGATTTTTTTAACATTTTTGACAATTTTGACACTTGACATTTTTGGCTTTTTTGACATTTCTAACAATTTTGACATTTTTAACATTTTTGCGATTTTTGACATTTTTAACAGTTTTGCGATTTTCTAGATTTTTTACATCTTTGACACGTTTGACATTTTTGAAATTTTTGACCCATTTGACTTTTTTGATATTTTTGACATTTTTGAAATTTTTGAAATTTTTGACATTTTCAACATTTTTGACACTTTTGTAATTTTTTACATTTTTGACATTTTTTACATTTTGACATTTTTAACATTTTTGACATTTCTGACATTTTTGACATTTTTAACAGTTTTGCGATTTTCTAGATTTTTTACATCTTTGACATGTTTGACATTTTTGAAATTTTTTACACATTTGACTTTTTTGATATTTTTGACATTTTTGAAATTTTTGACATTTTCAACATTTTTGACAATTTTGTAATTTTTGACATTTTTGACATTTTTTACATTTTTGACATTTTTGACATTTTCGACATTTCTGACATTTTTGACATTTTTGACATTTTTAACATTTTTGACATTTCCGACATTTGAGATATTTTTGACAGTTAAGCGATAAATCACATACATACTTCCATGTCAACATCTCTAATTGGACAAGCAGGTAAACTCAATTCGTTGTGTCGAAACGTTGCTGTCTGATAACATCCGAATGTCCCCTATAGGGGTGATTCTTAGATAACTGTGATTTTTACAAATAACATTTTTTTAAATCAAAAATGCTTTACAACTTGTCTTCTAGATGCTATTGGTCTTTTATTATGCTCAAAGTTTTACTACAAGTTCAATAGAAAAGAAGCTAGACCAAGAATTAGAAATTTAATGACCACGGTACTGACACCAAAATGAAATATTCAAAAAAAATTCCAAATTAATCTCTTTAAATTCTTAAAATAATTAAACAAATTATAAATTATATGACTTTGATAATCATACAGAGACATTTAAGGTATTTTCTTTCTTCATTTTAACAATCTTTATATTTTATTAACAGTATAATAAAAATAACATTTTTTATAATAGTCTTACAATAAAACAAAGTTAACATTAGTTAAATCAATTATTCCTTTCTACCAAACAATATTGGGGAATAATTGCAGCATAGTTTGATAAATTATACAATAGATTTTAGTTATAAAAGCTAAACTTCATATTATAAGACGACTTTATAGAAATTTTTACATTTAGTTTGAAAAACGAAAATCAGACATGGCACGGTACTGACATTTTGGGTATATGTCTTTGAATTATTCATGATCCATGAATACTTATGCTTTAATATCGACAGTAAAATACTATCAAATTTATAATTTTCTGATTAAAAAAAATATATTAAATAATAAATAAGGTAGGTACTTAACATAAAAAATCACCGTTATATAAGAATCGCCCATATAAGCTAAATACCAACGTCTAGTCCCAATCACGTCACCAGAAACATCAACATAACCAAAGTGCCTAAAACAGCACTTTGTGTTTATTAATATCTCATCAAAAGTCTCCACAAACCCACAGCTAAAATAACAATAATTCAAGTCTAAATAGCTTCCGTTCACACAATATCCGCATTTACCCCTCTCAATATTACCCCATAAATAACTCTTTTATGCTTTTGAGTTTCATTGCACTTCTAACAAGCCCTTAAATGACGAGAATTCACCCCACAACAAGATTCTAGAATATTTTCCGCAAACAATAACAACATTTCATCGACTGCGATAAAGTTGATATGGCATAGAATATTGTAGATATTTTACGGGAATGAATTTTAGAATTCTATGTTTGCCTATGATTTGGATTAACTTGAGGTTGTTTTTTGAAGATTATTTGTGGCATTTTCAATTTTTTACAATTTTTGGGAAATAACACGACACTTTCTTTTTTATGTTTGTTGGGTAAATAACATAGCACTTCTGAGACCAGTTTATTCCGTACTTCTCTTCATCTGTGCGACAATTCGTATAACCCTTATAATTATCTAGTACTTTTTCGCCTGCTTCTGGTACGCTAACGTGCATAATTTTTTTAATTCTAGAATGGGTTTGAAATGTTTTTCCCATCAACCTATTTTCGGGAATCCCTTTTTGTCGGTATAGTATATTTGAACAGTTTTTACTGTATATTTATTCATAAGGTTAGTTTTTATTTTAGACGATTAGTTTCTCGAAGGTTTCCCATTTTGTCAGCATAAAATGAAATGTTAAAACAAAAAGAGCGGCAGTCATTTGAGACTGAACGATGGAAGCAAAAGCTCTTTCCTTGTGTGATCAATAATAATGGATATAAATTTCGGGAGAATTAAAATAGTTCTCACTATTCTGTTACGATTCGAGTATTAAGCCTAATGTCTAATTTAATTCTTAATGTAAATATAAGTGCCAAATAAAGTTGTTGTCGATGACATCTTCATTATTTGGCAACATGGAGAGACAGAACTACAGGCATTCCTGGAGCACCTGAACCAATCCCAACCATCCATTAGATTCACCATGGAGATGGAAGAAAGTGGGTGCCTACCATTCCTTGATGTAAAGTGTCAAAGGACTAGGACCGGAATCCAAACAACAGTCTACAGGAAGGCTACGCATACAGGATTATACCTTCACTTCAATTCCAACCACCCATCAGTAACGAAAACTGGCATCATCAAAACACTAATCGATAGAGCCAAAAATATCTGCAGCACACCAGAAGCCCTCAAAGAAGAACAAGTGCGTTTGAAGAGCTGGATAAACCACTTAAGCAGGAAGAGGACACCACGGTAGCAACTCTACTATTACCGTATACTAAAGGCTTGTCGGAGAAGAATTGCACACAGCTATGGGATCAGAATGATCTTCAAAAGCAACGACACCTTGAGGAGCATGATCACAAGAACGAGGCCCGGCGCACCAGCAATACCAAAGAACTGTATTAAAGCATACCGTGTGAATGTGGCAATCTTTACATTGGAGAGACAAAGTGACCGCTGGACACCAGGATTAAGGAACACCGCACAGCTACTCAAAGGGCAAATGTAACGAAGTCTGGGCTAGCGAATAACGCATGGACCGAATACCATAATATTAACTTGGACCAGGCTAGAGCAATTCACATGGAAGAGCATTGGTACAAAAGAAAATTCATAGAGACAGCATATATAGTCTCGAACCAAAATATAATTAGTGAGCCCAGCGTCCAAATAAAAAATATTTGGAGAGCTCTTCTTCGGCCTCTGCCGCTACGCATCACCGGCAACCAACCTCCAGGTACGACGACGCTGATTAGAGCAGATAAGACCCAATGACCATGACCAGCCACGCATGACCGTTTAAGGGTATAATATAAATATCACCGATACTCTGAATTTCCTATCATTCACCTGATGGCGATAGCGAATACACAGCTATTGAAACGTTGTGAGATCAACCACTTCAAGACGATGGAAGTCCAAGGAAACTTCGAGGAACGAGTTACATTGTCTGCCAACTTCAGACTAAAGTTTGTTGAATTATAATATTTCGAACATACTTCACTTATATAATATTATGGGAGTATATAACGAGGTCGGATTAATTATAACATATTAAACTAAAAAACATATCAATCTCATTAATAATAACTACTTATACTTAAAAAGTCAATTCCAAAAAATCACACCTACTTCAGTAAGCAATAAAAAATTTGATGATTGATTAACTTGCCAGTAGAAGCTCATACCTGATCAATTGTGAGCGACCAAAACTTAATAACCGATGTAAGTGTGGAAAAAATAAAACAAAAGGTGTCCGAAAGAAACTTAACGTTTGGTTTCAATTTCGTAATACCACAAAACGATAATTTTGTGTTAATGCTCTTAAGTCATAAGATATATGTTCCATGGTTCGCTATTAATAATAACTTTAATAACTTAATATAATAAAACTAAACTATTTTGTTTATGTTTTTAAAGTCACATCAACTATATGCTCCAAGGCCGTTTTTAATGTACATTGAAGCTACTTCCAGAGGTATAAGGTCTACAGTGCCCTTAGATCATGTACTTTCTGGAGATAGCTTGCAGTGCACAAATGTCATGGTAAGACTAAGAAGAGAGAGGGCAAGAGGCTATTTCACTTGGTTGGGAGCTGCTTCCAATGAAATACGTTCAATATGTTGTTCATTGGCTGCTTCCACCCACTAAGTGAACTAACCTCTTACTGTCTCTATTGGCCTCTCTTTCTAGCGTTGCCACGATTTTATGCTTGATAGGCTATATCTAGATGGTAAATGATCTAAGACAGTGCCATATTACTTCTTCCTTCTTGTTTAATTAGTCATGGTCAGTGACGAAAGGTAATACAAATAAAACAATATGAATTCTTGAATACAACCTTTTGAACTTGAACATGTTAAGCTTTTGCACGCAATAAAATTTAATCATTATTTCTTAATGTAAAATGTTTACTTTATAATATGAGGCCTTCTGACGTATGTCAAGTCTTTAATTTAAACGTCATTATGTTTCCATAATAAACTTATTTACAAAATCTAATAACACCAGGTGGTGTGCTACACGCTGCTTCCAGCTCAAGTGGCCACGCATAAAACAGAGGCGTCTTATATACTCGAACATTTCATTCGTTCTCGAATTTTTACAATCATCCCTGGTCTTTCAGTTTACATTGTATTCGATTTCGGAATCGCGTCAACCTTAGTTTTTTATTTTCAGCCAGTTGTTGTTTTTCATTCGGCAGTTTTTTATCAAAATGATTAACTTCTAGAAGTTTTCTTAATATTTGGCGACGTAAAAGTCCAGCAGTTTGAAAATTTAGTGAATGAAGCAGGATATTCGTATGTTTTCGTTACTAATGTTTATGACTATGAACAGCGTAATATTTTTCTGTGATTGAGTGAAAGAACTCAATAGAAGAAACAAGTTAAATTGCTCCTCCAATAAATTTGGAAAAAAAATAGGCTGTGATAGACTAACATAAGAGTGAGTGTTTTAACTTTTTATAAAAAAAAGTTTTTTGTCCCAGTATTATCTCTTAAATTAAAAACCTCACACCATGGAAAAAAAATTCCACTACGCTCACAGGAGATTTTCAAAATATTTTCCTCATTGCCGATTAATTCCGGAAGCGTTTCACTAAAACTAATAGGAATTAGCTGCCAACACTAGAATCTAATCTTTTCCGCATTACCCACATGCCCTCGAAGGTTTTTCCATTTTCCGAATGCATAAAATCATCATCGCCGACCAGCAATGTGGAGCCGGTCTTAATTGGAGCTGAAGAACAATCTCCAGGGTTTGAATATTTAAGCGTCCGTATGAAATCCTTTGCATCCTGAAAATTAATATCGCACTTCCGTGGATTCGAAAGCCGTTGGGCGGCAAATTGGTCGCGATTTGCATACAACATTATTTTGCACTTTGATAGTTCGTTGGAAAATATTATGTGATTTTGGAAACCTATTGCTCATGAAACTGACTGTGGGGTTAGTCATTATTCAGCGCATTTAAGTTTAGTAGCTATTGAAAATGGTTCGGATGAATTTATAAACATATTATACAGTATTTATTACATTGATTTATTTTAAAATAATTTATAAATGATTATGGAGTATAAAAACTTTTAAGCGGCCATTGTATTGTCTACTTTCTCATATATTTTCAGCTCTTAAACTACTTTTTTTATATTCGGGGTTTGCTCTGTTGTTAATTAATAAGTAACACACTTTTCGTAATGGAACACCCTAATACAAACTGCGCCGATGATGAAGTCTTAAATTCTGAGTTACATCTGTTATATGCGTTATGGCAGTAAAGTGAAAACTAAGAAGGATTTTGCTGATTTTTATAGTTTTTTTAGGGAGGTTATGATTTGGTTGGTTGGTTTGTGGCCTTCGCCGATAAGCATTTAGCCAGCCTCGAGTTAGAAGAGGTGCATAATTAAATGCAATTTCAATAAAATTACAGCCACTCCTGGACTTGCTGCTTAACTAAACTCTTCTTTCATTTTATCCCTTCACCCTCTTATCTAGCGTCCCTATATTACTAATTCACTTATAAACTATTTTCACTTCTTACTTCCAAAAGCGTCTCTAATTAGCATTTTGACGAGGATTATTAGCACTTTTGCTTAATCACTGATTTCTAATACTATTTCATATTAAAGTCTAATTCTAACTACTTTAATCTATTTTTTAAATCTAACTAGCTATTTACACTTTTGGCCGTCCCGCCATATTCACCGGAAGTCTATCTATAGCATTTTATTTTTTCTGAGTTCTTTGGGAATAACACCACATAAAGATGAAAGTCTGCATATTTAAAATTTTTATTGACCTAAGGTTATATAATTGTCTTCACCAACATTACTTATAGAAAAATTTCCAGCAACTTTCCAAGCCCGGGCGTAGTAACTTGAAGTCATGCCAAGTGTTCCCTATTTCACAACATAAATGGTTATAAGCAAATACCCGAAAGACTTCATAAAATGTTAATCAATAGAATAGATGGATAATCATATACTATTGTTATTAAAGAATTTAAATTTTAATCACTATTTTTTTAATAACTTTTATTTTTTTTGGGCAATATCACCACAATCGAAATAAAATGACGTATATTGAAGGAAAACCAAACGTTTGCAATTTACATCAATAAATATAAAGCCATTGACAACAAAGGCAGTATAGACTTTGAAGCGTTTAGTTTTCCTTCAATATACGTCGTTTTATTTCGATTGTTGTGTTGTTGCCCAAAAAAATGCATAAAAGTAATCAAGAATGTGCCATAAACAACGTTTAGAAGACAACTATTTTTTTGTTTAATAGGCTACATTTTTATTTTTTTCCAATTTTTTGGGAATAACACCACATAAACTTGAAGGTTTCTATATTTCAAGAAGTCCAAACGTTTCAAGGTCTAAATCAGACCCCGTTTTCAATGGTATTAACACAAATGAACAATAAATTAAAAAAATAAAAAATCAAACGCATTGGTAATGACATATTTCGTAAATCACAATTTGACATTAATATTTGACAATCAACCTGATGTAACTAAGGAAATTTACTGCAAATTTGATATATACAGAGTAGCACTAAAAATTCTAAAGATCATGTGAAATAACAAAGTTTCCTTCAAATTGGAACAAGCTGAAAGATGCTTTGATATGTCATATGATCCTCAGAACTTTTAGTGCTACCCTGTATATATCAATTTTGCAGTAAAATAAAATTAAATTGAGATTTACGACATTTGTTATTATGAATTCTTTTAATTTTTATTTTTTTAAATTTCTTGTTCATTTGTGTTAATACCCTTGAAAACGGGGTCTGATTTAGACCTTGAAACGTTTGGACTTCTTGAAATATAGAAATTTACCTCAATAAATATAAAGCCATTGACAACAAAGTCAGAATAGACTTTCAAACGTTTGGTTTTCCTTCAACATACGTCATTTTATGTCGATTGTGGTGTTATTGCCCAAAAAAAAAGTAATTAAAAAAATAGTTATTAAAATTTAAATTCTTTAATAACAGTAGTTTATGATTATCCATCTATTCTATTGATTAACATTTTATGAAGTCTTTCGGGTATTTGGTTATAACCATTTATATTGGAAAAGCTGTGGAACCTTTGGTGTGTCACAAATGTAAAAACACAGTTTTGCACCCTAACACCAAACCTTTATTTTAAACACTCAACGCCGTCAACGTCACCGTCAAATAAAATACAGGAATATTTTGCATATGTGAGTCAGTTACTTGTTCACTGGTAAACTCCAGATCGTCAGTTACGGTACAAGTTAAAATTTATATTGACCTAAGGTTATATAATTGTCTTCATCAACTTTACCCATGGAAAAGTTTCCAGCAACTTTCCAAGCCCGGGCATAGTAACTTGAAATATTAGCAAAAAAGAGGTTAGGTTTGGAAAACTCTTAAGTCATCCCAAGTGTTCCCTATTTGACAATATAAATGGTAAAAATACAGTTTTGGACCCTAACACCAAACCTTTATTTTAAACACTCAACGCCGTTTCAACAACTCTAAGTTGTCATCTTCAAGGAGTAAACCCAAACTAAATCCTAAGTACTTAGGATTTACCCCTTGTACTAATAACTTAAGTCATAGTTTAGTGGTAGGTATAAATTAGAGGAAATTGTAATTTCGATTTAGTTTGGGTTTACTCCTTGAAGATGACAACTTAGAGTTGTTGAAACGGCGTTGAGTGTTTAAAATAAAGGTTTGGTGTTAGGGTGCAAAAAAGTGTTTTTAACATTAATATACCGTAACTGACGATCTGGAGTTTACCAGTGTACAAGTAACTGACTCACATATGCAAAATATTCCTGTATTTTATTTTCCTTCGATTCGTACTTCGTCATAGACCATAACAAACAAACCGTACATATCGAAACATTGCACACAAAGTTTAATTCTTCATATACAGGGCTCTCATATCAACACTAACCACCTAAAATAATTTTTAAAATATCTTTGAAAGAAAGAGACAAAAAAACACATTAATTTATATTTAAGGAAGGAGACATTTTACACGTATCTATGACCCTGCAATTTCAAATCCTAATCCCGGGTGAATATTATTTCTAAATATTTAAAAACAAATGAATATCATCTAATACCTCTTTTAAAAGGTCTCTTTTATGCCAATCGTCTTACACAGTATTTTTTATTATTTTTTACAGAGTATTTAATTTTTTAAGTAAAAATACCGAGATAAACAAGTGAGAAAAAATCCTTAAATGATTTTGCAAAAGATATTTGTGAGTGTAAATGTAAACCTTTAATTATAAGTAGTAGTTTCGTTGTCTACAAATGTCGATTTATTCTTTACGAAAGAATTCAAATCTATATATAAATAGGCAAAGACAAAATGATTAGGTACCATTTTCTCCTCTGTTTCTAAACCGATTTTCTTCATTATTGTTTTGTTTAGTCGGTACTGACGACCTTCAGTGCAGAATGCGAATCTTAATTTATAGTATTGGTTCATTCATTTAATAAAATATAATAAAAATTCATTATTTACGTTCATAATGTCAATACCAAACAACTGAATGTGCCGCCGCCGGCAGACTCAAAACATTGAGTAACTATATATAGAGAGCCCAATGCTGTTATCTACTTAGAGCATGTATTTCTGGAAGTGGCATGCAAGCGTTGTTATTGTTTAGTGGTAAAGTAATCGTTGTATATTTTAATTATACAGGGCGATTCCAGATATGTTAGAAATCATTTTTTTACCCGGTGGTTCAAAAATGTTAAAAAATATTATGCATGGTCCATGAGCAGTTGCATATAAAGGGTGGTGGAGATATATAATGAGATGGAATTATTATAATGAGGATTTTAATAAATGTTTGAGAGTTGAGTGCAAATATAGCTATATAGGGTGGTTAGAAAAAATAAATATGTAGGGTAGCCCATTAGCGGTTGAATTGTTGTCATATTAAATTAAGAATTACGAATTTGAACACAAATAAAGTCCTATGAATTATATCTGAAAAAACTTGAATTTCGTTACTTATTTGTAGAAGCGAGAGGTAAGACCGACATCTAGGATTTTTCAAGGAAACTACCACACAGAGGTTCCGAATCTGGATCCGTTCCGTGTAATTGCTGTTCTCCCTAATGTCCTAGGATAGAATGTCACGATAAAATTTTCAGGTTACTTAACCTGCCAGAGATATTGACACATTTGGTCGAATTTCGACCACTTGGCGACAATCGGGGACAACAATGCTGTGCACACAGAGCTACTCATGTTTTTTATCATAGAGATCTCGATAAAAATATTGTGCATCAGTATGTGTTGGATTTAGTTTATAAATTTCAAGAAACTGATATTGTGTACAATAAAATTGTCAAGAATTGTAAAGTTGTAACTGAAGCTGAACAGGTTGAGATTTTAGGTCATTTTGACATGGAGTCTAGAACAACAATACCAAAAGTCTTCAAATTAACAAATATTTCGTTCGGTCCTGTGCATAAAAGGTTAGGCCTAAATAAATTCTTGCCCTACAAAAGGCAGCTTTTACAACAGCTTGCTGAGAATGATTATGACAGAAGGGTAGAATTCTTCAAATTAATGACTCCAATGGCAAATACAGACCTTAACTTTGTTAAAAGAATTTGTTTTTCTGACGAGCAGGATTTTTTTTAAATGGACTTGTCAATGAACATAATTTTAGATGCTGTTACAATGCCAGCCAACAAATTTTTCGGGAAGAGCACAACCAACATCATCAGAAAATCAATGTATGGGCCGGAATTCTCGTCTCCTCCTTTATTCCTGGAAGAAAATTTAACTGGAGAATTCTATTTGGAAAATGTGATAAATCCCCTTATAACCGAATCTTTGGAAAACCAAATAGATCAAGATGGAACTTTGTTGCTAAAGGAAGAAAACCTATATTTTCAACGAAACGGAGCACCTCCACATTATGCCTTACCTGTGCGAAATCGGCTTATTGAGACATTACCAGATAAATGGATTGGAAGAAGGGACGCTATAGAATAGCCAGCAAGATCACCCGACCTAACGCCCCTTGATTTTTTATTGATTTAGGGACATGCAAAAATTGTGTGTATAAAGCTCAAACTCGCAATATTCCTGAACTTACACGTAGAATAGTTTAGGAGTGGGAGCTGATTACATCAGAGAGGCTTAAAAAAGTGCGGGAGTAATTCGAGCTGCGACTTTACCATTGTCTTACCAACAATGGCGGATATTTTGAACATCTGATTTATGTACAAGGTAATTCTAACGCTAATACAATATTAATTTTAAAGTTTACAAGGGCATTACTCTGTAAAAAAATAATTTGTTTTAAAAAAAAGATATGTTAAAAGATTGCCCAAAAAAAGAGACCTTTAAAAAGAGGTATCACATGACACACCTTTGTATCTAAACTTTTAGAAATAATATTCTTCCCCGCCTATGAATTGTTACTACAGTGTGACCGATACTTGTAAAATGCGTCCCCCCGTTAATATATTTAACGTGTTTTTTATTCTTTCTTTCTTTTCCTTTAACCGTAGTTAAGTTTAAGTTTAAGTTAGTTTGGGTGGCTAGTTTTAAAATGTGTATTTCTTGTTATAATTATAGCAGCTGTTTTCAATATATCTAATTCGTGTATGTAAAACTAATAAGTAGAAACTTTTGAAAGGCAGCGTTTGTTGCAGGTTATGAATGGGTCGGCTGGAGAAACGATACGCAGGGATGGGCTGGCCTTCCCCTGGAAATCACTTTTGAATTCGATAAGGTTCGTAATTTCTCAGCAGCTCATCTTCATACCAACAACTTGTACTCCAAAGAAATACAGGTAAGTAGACAATATCTAAGTGAAAAATTTGAAACTGTTCTCTGAAAATTTGTTAACAAACATCTATATAAATCTTGACATTATGAAATTTTTGCAGGTGTTCTCTCACGCTAGGGCCTTCTTCAGCCTCAACGACAACTTCTTCAGTCCAGAACCGGTGCATTTTTCGTACATGCCAGACTTGGTCCTGGAGCACTCTAGAAACGTTACTATCAAGCTTCATCATCGCATCGGTAAATTTATAAAGTTGCAGTTGTATTTTGCGGCAAGGTGGATACTACTGAGTGAAGTCTCTTTCGATTCAGGTATGAACAAAGCCAACATATAACTTATTAGATTTTAACATTCCTAACATTATACTAACAGCCACAAACTAAATGGTCCTCAATAATAAAAAATTACGCAAGGTGTTAGAGCTATCTCTTTCTTAGATGCTCTTTTATTACTACTAGTGGTCGCCCAGTGGTCGAAATTCGACCCTATTTCATAAAATTTTGAACATTATTGAGGCTCATTTATGAAAAATATATGTCTATCAGAAATAACGTGGAGGAGAAACCTGGGAAGTAGACGTCAGGAAATCCACTCCCTCCCCAAATCGTTTATGTCATATTGACAAATCTATTGAAATGAAAAAAATACATTAGAATTTTGAAAAATGCGTGACCCCCCAGTTTTTGATGGGATTGCACTTTGTAACCTAAATGTTTTCGACTTTTGCAGTTTTAATCCAGTTCATAAAATAAAATAAATGTCCAACAACCTAAAAACTACAATCTTTAATATATATTTTCTGTTTTCCACTGGTTATCAATTTGTTACACCACGGAAGATTGTGAAAATAATATAGTAATGAAATAATTAAATTCAAAACAAAACCTTACAAAATAATTAAAACGAAAGTTGCTGCTACTTGTCCGAAAAATCAATACTGATCTACTACATTGAACACTCTACTACTGAACAATAAACAACGCTTGATGCTGAACTATCAAAGATGGTCTTCACATGATTCAACAGCAGGTAACGCTTCTTCCATATATAATTACGAAACAGTTTGACGGTTTCCAAAGGAAAAATATGTTCATTAAAAATATTTTTCTTTGTAGGATAGACGTATGTGCCTAACTCACCATAACAAATCAGTAAATGCATTGAATTTCTTTATATTTTAAATATAGATCGTTAAAATGTCAATGACATGTTTAATTTAGGTAAAGTAAGGGTAAAATCAGGATTTGGCAGGAATGGAACGATGTAATAATAACTAAATTGTTTATTATATAAAATGCATGAACCCAAAACAGTAACTAATTCCCTTCGTAAAAATAATTGAAAGATTCGGTCTTTAAATATATTCAAATATGTAGTTAACATTTTTAACATAAAAAGAATAAAACCCTTTAAAAATTTAACATGATGTGAAATAATAAATTAACAATAAATATAATATATATGTAATATTGTATAACGACGAAATCTCTACATGGCATATGTGGACTACAAAAAGGCCTTTGATTCAGTTCCACATGATTGGCTCATTAAAGTGCTGTAACTACATAAAGTAAATAATTGTATTATTAACATTTTAGATATGTCATGTCACAACAACGTACAAGCATTAAAGATAAACCATTTGTTATGCATGGACGACTTAAAGTTGATGGCAGCTACGAAACAACAGCTGCATGATATGCTTAAAATAGTAGAAGGGTTCTCTATTCACATGAAATTTGGCCTAGACAAATGGCGAATTATTAATATAGTTAAAGGCAAAATACAAGTGCCCCTCACTTCGAAATGGGAGATGGCATCTCAGTTGAATCTATAAGGGAAGGTCATACTTATAAATACCTTGGAATTAAGCAGGCTCAACGTACTGATCACTTCACTATGAAAAAGGACCTAACAGCAGAGTTCTATTGAAGGATAAGATGACTGTTGAAAACCAAACTAAACAGTAAAAATCTGTTTCAGGCTATTAACATCTATGCGTGTTCAGTGCTCAGTTACTCTTTTGGTATAGTTAATTGGTGCAAGACTGACATTAAAGAATTACAACGAAAAGTTCGAGTTTTACTAACAAAAGCTCAAAAGCACCATCCCAAGAGCTCTGTCGAACGTACAACTTTGCCACGGTATGAAGGAGGAAGAGGATTGACAGATCTAACCAAATTATTAGATCAACAAATTTCTATTTTTCGTAGTCATTTCCAGAAACTCGCAGAATTTTCTGATCTACACAGAGTCATGTGCCAGGTTGATGACTCAACACCACTGCGGCTGACACAACAACATGTCCAATTACACCACCAGAACACAGATCCGAAACTGCTGAAATGGAAAGAGAAGCCCCTTCATGGAAGACATATAAATGACGTCAACCAAGATTATGTCGACAGTGCAGCGTCGAACTACTGGTTGATCTCTGGTCAAATGTTTCCTGAAACGGAAGGCTTTATATTGGCAGTCCAAGATCAAGTGATTCCAACTAAGAACTACCTAAAGTACATCGTTAAAGACCCTTCTATTAACAACGACAGATGCAGGTACGGTTGCCAAACATCTGAATCTATTCAGCATATCACAAGAGGTTGTCAAGCGTTCGCTGCAACTGAATACAAAGAACGACACGATGCTGTGGCAAAAATACTTCACCAGGAACTAGCACTGAAACTTGAATTATCACAGTCGGTAAGATTACCATACTATAAATACAAACCAGAATCTGTTTTAGTAAATAACAACTATAAGCTGTACATGCTCACAAAAGACCAGATAAAGTATCTCGAAAAACAACTTTAATTGACATAGCAATTCCTCATAACAATAATATAAATACCAAGCAGGCTGAGAAAATAACCAAATAAAGAGATTTGGAATTCCAAATAAAGACTCAGTGAGGTAAACCCTTTTGATATCTATGATATCTGGGGTTTAGTGAATTTACCCCTAAAGGCACTCATAGCGTGCTTTAGAGGGAGTGTGATGCCATACACTGCATGGTCAAGTCGGATAATGTAATATTTAAAACATTAGTTAAAACCTGTTTTTTTTCAAACGTTTTTGATTTGAGACTGAACAATTTCAGTCCTCTTAATGTAAGAAATAAAACGAAATAAAAACCTTCATTCTAGCATTTCGATTTCAGCTCGTAATCAAATCAACTCAACTTCGCTCTTTATTGTGTCCAGTTGATCAGGCGAAATAAAGTCATTTCTCAAGATGACACGATATTAATCTGCGACCCTTTGTTCGGTTACTTGAAGCTCTGGGTACTCACGACAGAATTCTTGATGGAGTGTTTGGCGATATCCAGTCTTATCCAGGCCAAGGTTTGTAATTCAGTAAAACGTGCGCATTATAGATTCATTCTTGGCGCTAGTCCATTTCATGAACTGTCTATTCAGTCTCGCTTGAGTGACCGCTGGCTGTTGATCCGGCGCAACACATTCTGCGGGTGGAGTTCTTGTTCTCGTTTGAGTCCGTTGGTGATGGCCACATTGATTCTGTGACCGTATTGGTGAGTGTTGTTCTGGATCTTGGGGTTCTTGGGCTGTAGCTGTTTGGAAGACAGGGGCCCGCCTCCTCAGCACCCTGCCCCCGACGTCCCGCATGCTGTCATGTCCAGCGCCGGCTCCAGACATGCCCTGGCGATCCCCAGGCAGCGGCTCTTTTCCGAGGCATGTACTCCGTAGCTCCATTTTCATGGGTGGTGTCACCAATTGACCCTCGTAACCCGGGTAACTCGGAACCGTGGGGTTGTCACCTCCCAGCTGTAATGATTTAAACCAGATCATCCCGTGCGGGTTTTGGGGAAGGGAGGAAGGCTAGGTCAGCGGACAGCCGCCCCTTTAGTCGCCTCTTAAGACAGGCAGTAGATACCATGGTGCAATTCTAACCCGGACACCACAGGGGATGCAATGTAATATTTAAAACATTATTTAAAACCTATTTTTTTCAAACATTTTTGATTTGAGACTGAAAAATTTCAATACTCTTAAAGTAAAAAATAAAACGAAATAAAAATCTTCATTCTAGCATTTCACAGTTAACGATTTCAGCTCGTAAGCAGAAAATGAAATCAACCATCTGAAAAGTTAGTGTGAATGTGTTATACATACTATTACATGCCAAATAACTACATAAGTACATATTAAGAAACATTCCACCAAAATATGAAGATTCAATATCATTTTATTAACTTAAATGAAACACATAGTAAGCAATGACTATTTCAGTTTTGTATGGAAATTATAACGAAATATAAGCACATGCTGTTAATTAATGATAAATTAGTAATACTCACATTTGTTAAAAAGTTTTCGCAATGAATGAAGCTGGAATCTTGAACTTTACACATTGAATTTATAACTTTTACCATCGTGCTATAATAATCTTACACCAAACAATATTCTGAAATGTCAAAATTCAAATCAAGGCGCCACATCAAAGATGGTCATGAGTTCAGGGCTGCCAGATCTAACTATTTGCCTTGAATATTACAATCAGTGCATTAATTCACATTTTTTTTGTCATCTTATTCAAATTATATGAAATTTGTACGGTAAAAATTAAAAGAATCTTTAAACTGAAAGTATAACTTTAAAATTAATAAAATATTATCAGAAATAATTGCATCAATCAATTGCATAATTCTTAGTTTAGTTGGCAAACCATATTTACAAAGCCACGAAAGTTGCAAACTTGCAAGAGCTCAATGAATGGCTGTTAATATGTATAATAATTTTCTTAGGTTCTACTTCAATAGCATGGCGATGTAGAATAACTTTAGGGACGGGTCAAAATTTGTTACTTTTTGGTTTCATTTAATTCCTCTTTCAAATTCGAGTCAATCCATCATACGATTTTTTCTCCAAGCAATCTGGCGACACTGTTACTGTTATCTGTTTGGCATTGACAGTATGGACATAAATAATGCTTTTTTGATTATATTTTGTTTAATGAATGAACCAATATTATAAATAGATTTTATCAGTCTGCACTGAAGGTCGTCAATTGCTACTAAACAAAACATAAATAAAGAAAATCGGTTGAGAGACAAAGGAGAAAATGGTACCTAACCGTTTGTGTCAATATCTCTGGCAGGTTAAGTAACCTGAAAACTTTATCGTGACATTCTATCCTTGGACTTTCGGGAGAACAGCAATTACACGGAACGGATCCAGATTCGAAACCTCTGTGTGATAGTTTCATCGAAAATCCTAGATGTCGGTCTTACATTTCGCTTCTACAAATAAGTAACGAAATTCAAGTTTTTTTTCAGATATAATTCATAGGACTTTACTTGAGTTCAAATTCGTAATTCTTAATTTAATATCAGAACAATTCAACCGCTTATGGGCTACCCTACAAATTTATTTTTTCTAACCTCCCTGTATAGCTATAATTGCACTCAATTCTCCTGTCACCCTATATTTCATCTTCCCTATATATACCACTGCTTGTGGGTTACGAAATGTTGCATTTCCATTTCCGCCACCTTGTATATACATCTCTGTATAATATTTTTTGCACCACCCTGTATAACTGTAATTCTACTGCGCCTTTTATTCCAAGAACCCTGTAAATTCAACCGCTAATGGGCTTCCCTATATAATTATTTTATTAGTTATAATTGCACTCTACTCTATATTTTAAACACCCTATATATGCAACTGCTGATGGGCCACCCACGAAAAAAATGATTTCTAACATATCTAGAATCGCCCTGGATAATTATAATATACATCGATTACTTTCCAGAAGTATATGCTCTAAGTATATAACAGCATTGGTCCCTCTATATATAATTACTCAATGTTTAGAGTCTGGCGGCGGCGGCACATTCAGTTGTTTGACGTTTACATTATGTACGTAATTAATGAATTTTTATTATATTTTATTTAATGAATGAACCAATATTATAAATTAATATTAGCATTCTGCACCAAAGGTCGTCAGTAGCTACTAAACAAAACATAAATAAAGAAAATCGGTTGAGAGACAAAAGAGAAAATGGTACCCAACCGTTTTGTCTTTGCCTATTTATATATAGATTAGGTGCAAGTTATTCAAGAGATCTAATCCTAAGAGAAGCGTATACAGTATATTACAAAATCCCGACTTCCCTTTCTCCGAATCACATGCAATCTTCGTATGTTGTACAGCATATTGCAATTAGTACCGATTAGGATTAAGTAACGACATTACAGAGCTAACGGTTACCTGATGTAGCCGATATTCGTTTATATCGTATTTTATCAAGTAACGAGTAGTTTGTAAGGAATAATTATTTTTTCTACCTTAAAACTCTGTATTCAAGCCAATAAACGTATAAACTCTTCACTTCTTACAATTCACATGTTGACCGATTCCGAAAATTCACTGAACCTATCACTCCGGAAAAAAATAATTTTTCGGCTACATTCGTCCGACAAGTTAACCAAATTAGGTCGCGACCGGCTCCCAGTGCACACACTTCATTTTGCTTTTGACGTTTTGATTTATTCGATGGAGATTAACGATGTCCAGCGGCCGGCAGCTTTACTCCGTTTTCCGAGCTTGGCAAAACTGTGGCCGTTCGAAGCCGAAGCCGTATAAAACAATGTCACTAACCGGCGGCTATTCGATGTGTGTGTGTTATGAATTGGTTCTAAACGAGCACGGGGATCGGGGGGGTTGATTCTGAAAGATTCACTGTTGAGGATTGATGAAGCGAGTCAGGTAAAGCGGTCAAAGGACTGAATCGTTGCAGGAAAATTAAACGTCGTCTATGGATGACGGCAGCTTCAGTGACGCGTAATAGTCGTGAAAGTCGATTACAGATTGTGTTTTTTTGTAGATATTTATGGTATACGGGTTTTGGAGAAGACTCAATAACCTCAGAGTTTTTGAATATTTCATTATTACTGTAGGAACTCCTACACTGTAGGAATGTTAACAGACTTCGACAAACGAAGACGAGAAATAGTCTAAAAATGAATGTGACAAAAAACGAATAGCAGAGGAACCCGGGATGCTTTATTCATAAACAAACAAAAGATACATTTAAATTAAAAAATTATAAAATATATCCATTGGTGTATGATAATTATACATTAAATGTCTATTGTATTGCAAATAGAAGGTCACGTACAGTACAAAAGACAAACAAATATAATAAAAATATAACTATATAAAGACAAAATCTATAGGTTATGAATAAAAAAATTCAGCAATATTGTAATATTTTTTAACCAAGAGAAATATTTTCAATGCTTTTTTTAAAGGTGAACGATTTTTTGGCTTCCTTGATATCACTTGGTAAGAGATTGTATATTTTTCAACCACTGAAGATAACACTTTTTTTGGTATAAAAATGTTGAATGCTGATCGGGCACAAGAAGATCCCTAAATCTAATAGAATAAAGATGAGTCCTCTGATTTTCAAGAAATATGGGTCTGTGCTTATAAACAAAACAGGCGACCTCATAAATGTAAATACCCACAAGAGTAAGAACTTTTAATTGTCTAAAAGCTTCTTTACATGTTTCACGAAATGATAGACCACAGGTAGTTCTAATTACCTGTTTTTGCAACAAAAAAACTCTATTTATTTGGGAACATTGACCCCATAGCAAAATCCCGTAACGCAAATGGGAATGAAAATTGGCATAATACACCGAAAGTAGAACAGCCCTATTGCAGTGATTTTTCAACTGCCTAGTGCCGTAACAGTTTGCCCTTAACTTTTCACAAAGTTTGTCAATGTGTGCTGACCACGTCAGATTTTCATCAATAACAACACCCAGTAATTTAACTTCCGAGCTTAGCTTAACATCGACCATATCCATTACATTTTTCTTTTTCTTAAAAGCTACACCTATAGTTTTATCTGAGTTTAAGAGTAAGGCATTCTTATGCGACCACTTAATTACATCTCTATAAGTCTGCTCTCCAGTATATTGAGCTCACTGATATTCATTTTTAACAATTAATAAATTGGTATCATCTGCGTATTAAGTTACATTAGTATCCAAATTCTTAAGAATGTAAGCGGGCAGGTAATTGGCAAAGATTACGTACAAAAATGGTCCAAGAATCGAACATTGAGGAACACCAGACGTAACCTCTAATTTTTTGCTGCATGAGTTGTTAACATAAACAATTTGTTAGCGATTTTTTAAGTAGTCAGAAATGAAACTAAGCGAAATACCACGTATCCCGTAACGATCTAATTTGATAAGCAGAATGTCATGGTTAACACAGTCAAATGCACGAGAAAAATCTACAAAAAGGCCTATCGAACACAGCTTTTTGTCTACTGAATTTATAATATTGTTTTAAAATTCAAATATTGACACTTTTGATCTTTACAAAACTATGCTGAAAAGATAACAAAAGTTTATTTTTTTGAAAAAAAATCCGTACTTAATTATAAAAAGCAGCTTCAATAACTTTTGAGAACATGGAGGTTAAGCTAATAGCTCTGTAGTTTGAATATACATTTCTGTCACCTTTTTTAAATAATGCTAAAACTTTGCTTAGTTTTAGCAAACTTGGAAACATTCCTTTTTCAAAAGAGAAATTTATTATATGTTTTAACGAGGTGATGATATTAACGGTCCTAGTCGTCCTCAATGATAATCTGACAATAATATGGAGGAATATTGTTAATCTGCACAGTTACCTAAATTCCCAATGGACGCTGGGGCTATAAGTTTGATCAATACCCTACTATAATGCCATTTTACTACTGTAGAACTGAGAGAAAGAACTATTGAAAACATATGTATTGTGGGGAGGACGAAAGATCGTTTACGCCTATTTTGAATATATGACCAATTATTTAGGGAATTTTTTGCGCTCCGAGTTAAGCTTAAATTTTAAGTTTTCTTGGATACCAATAAATAGCATGTTAAAGAAAGTCGAGTACTGTACACACTTTTAGTCTACCTATCACTTCTATTTTTTCTCCTCTCTGTTTGTGTTTGGTTGGTATTAGTGTGATGGTTATTTGTGAATCAGACAATGGACTTTGATATAGCTCTTAATGTTGTCATTAAGCACTTTAAAATTTTAAAGGTAGAAAACTAGACAAAATAAAGTTTGATTATACAATACATCCAAATTGAGTTTTTTTTGTGCGGACTTCCGGTTAAGACAGCGGGTCAGCCTCATTTGTGTGTGTCTTAGGATTAGAAAAAATAGTTTATAGTTACAAGTTTTAGCCCCAGATAGTAGAAATTGTTCCTCAAAAGCTACCCTTAGACGAAGAAGAGTTTTGCTATAATATTTAAAATTTAATGTTACATAATCAAGTCGTCTAAAAATTCGATATTCTAACTCTTACTAACGATGGTGAAACATTATTGGATCCAGCCAAATATCTAAATCTACTTCCTCAGTAGGTCTAGAGAAAAGTCGATAAGTGACTTAAATCTACTAAGATTAATTTTCAAAAACCATCTATTAATTAATAGTTACTGCGGATATTTATCTAGAATAATTAATAAGTAACTTCCTTCATTGTTGGTGTGCGTTGTGTTTGCTAACTACGCAACAGTACAGTCCGGGATGGTATATCTATCTCTTAAAGATAATAATATGCAATTGCCGCCCCAGATCTCCCTTGCGGATCATTGGCGCTTCATTATATTGAAACATAATGTTCGCTATGAATACGAATGCAAATTGCATCTATCGTAGCCAACATCGGAAACAGATAGAAACCATTAAAAGAAGAAGACCTGTGCAAAGCCAAGGCTTATTGCTTGTTATAAATAAAAATATACAGATGCACAGACGCTCTTGAATATTTTATTAATGGGATCTACACAAATTTAAAATATGAATCTCAAAAGTTGGACATAACCCTTCATGAACAGGGAACAACCAGGTGGATAATACTAATACTATAGCGGAATATAGGTGGCACTACATCAGCCTGGAGGCAAGAGATAATGATGAAAAATATATCAATACATTGGCTAAATGAGCGCCAGAAGCTTCCCCTCAATTTGAAGAACGGACGATACAAAATGGCACAAAACAGGCAACCACGAGAAAACTAAGAACTGTCTGTCCTGAGAAATGGAATTTTCAAATGAGTTTATTTGTCATCACAGGAGGGAACAGTATCTTAAGGTAAAGTGTAGGTAAATCAAATATACTTGTACTCTAAATAAGTTCCCTAAAGCTATCAAGATCAGTTCATTTTCGACAAAAGTCAATGGAACTTATTTTGTGGTTTTATTGAATTGTGTCCTTGCATAAACAGACCCTTACCAGAAACTGTTGGTTATGGTTGTAACTTGATTCAAACTGTTGGCAATTGTCGACGAGCCCAAAAATATCTATGAAGTAGGTGATTTTAAATTGTTCAGCGAGTAGTGTGAATACTCTTGCATCTATTGAGGTGCTATGAACAAATTTACCAAATTAGCCAGTTTTAAGTGAGTGCTAAGCTCAAACATATAAAAATGTACATAGATTACAACAGATATAATTTTGAATAAAAACGCCATGTTTAGGCACAAAAGTACAATATATCTTAAATAGCTAGTAATAAAAAATTATATTTATAAATACAATATTTAATGCATTTTGAGTATTAGTTGGAATTTTATACAGCAAGGTAGACGTGTACATTACTTGGAAACACATGATTTTGGTCAGTATGTCTGTTAGAGAAAAGTGTTCAAAGTTTCCTTCAACTATATTTCTATTGTTTCAGTTCCACTTACTGGAAATTTCACCAGCGACTCAGAAGAGGACGTCACCATTCAAGAGGATTCCTTCAGTACCGGTGGCATCATTGGAAACAGAGAATATCCCATACAAAGAGACGAAGTTAAATCTACGATAAAAACAAATCACACTTCAACTTTGTTACGTTCACCAAAAGGAGATATCGACTTGGAAGAAGATCAAGGAAATGGAAAACACTATATCGGATTCATAATTGGCATTCTCACGGTTGTTATATTGCTTCTGGTAGCTGCTATCGTCTTCATTGTGTTTAGGAATCAAAAACTGAAGACGGTGGCAGGCCTGACTTCGATACCGAAGATTAGGAACAATTTGAAGAGGACCGATAGTGAAAAGGTTAGTGACATACAAAACACTTTCTGTTTTTTTCTGTGATACTACATATCCACTATTTAAGAGTTTATGTTCTTCGATTCCCAACGGAATCTGCGCGAGATGTCGTTGACTCCGATTGGAGCTGAACACCATCTGATGATTCAAACTTTTGGTTAGTTAGCACAAAAGGAGATTGTTGAAAACCTGTATTTTAATACCCTTGACTTCATTCGCAGCCGTCGCGAGTTATGTTTGGAAGGGTGTTTGACTTGTGTAGTAAAGTAAGTCCTTAACTTTCTAATTGGCCTTCTCAACAAATACCTCTCTTTCATATTGGGCCCATGCAACGGCTTGAACTAAAAACTCTGCAACTAAAAAAAAAATCGTAACATATCTCATAATACAGTCATTTGGTAGTTTTACCTGGAAAGTTTTCCGGGAGTTTTGAAAATTGGCAATTTTATAGATTTTGAGGTGCTCTTTCCAAATTTCGACTTTGCCACCTCGTATTTTTGCCGCTCGCGCCGCCATATTGGAAAAATGGTGACTAAAAGCAGGTTTTTGACAATATCTCCTTTCCGACTCATTTTAAGATAAAAACAATTACGTACAAAATGAAACTAGAGACGATTGCCTACAATTTATGTATCTACCTTTTTTCTCATAAAGTCAATAGTTTTGGCGTACGAGCGTTTTTTGACCATTACTCATTATTCATCCGTCACTGCTAATAAAGCTCATGTGGTTTGTTTTACGGAATGCAGGATTTAAATTATTGACGGAAGCCTGGTACAACCAAAAAAGTAAAAATAAGGTAGCAGAACGTCGGCGTATTGTAAAAACGGCAGCAGCAATAGTTATAGAGGATATTCGCTCTAGAGTCTACGAGACAAGACATTATCCTCCATCAGATAATTTTTTTCAAAAAGTTGAGTCCAATATACCTGAAACTTTACGCGGTTTTCTAAACGATGTAATTTTGAAAAATAAACGTGCGTCTCTTGAAAAATGGAAGAAAAAAAGCATTGCTCTTGCACATTTCATAATTGCCGCAGCAAGGCCAAAGTCTTTCTTATCATCGTTACCGGTCGGAGTAGCAGCATTTTTGTTTCAAAAGTATGGATCTCGGCGATTAATCGATACATTATCCGCTGTCGGGTTTTGTTCTTCGTACACTGAAGGAATGCTGTTTGAAGTTTCAGCTATAATGCGCTCACCGTTGGATATCGATGATGACTCAAATTTATTTTCGGTAACGCTGATTTTAATACGCAGACATTAGATGGTCACAATACTTTTCATGCCATGGGCGGTATCCAATGTATAACACCTACAAATGCTATTGCTCCTGATCAAAGTATTCCACGATTAAAGCAAATGACGTCTACAAACGTCGTAGGTAGTTTTAGTACCATTGTATTAAAAACATTTACGAAGAAAAATGATGCGGGCTTAAAAACAATAAAGATTCAAAACCTCAGTAGCATTCGTGCGGTTTGGACAGTGATTTTTTCAGACTTATTGTGGCTATATGGAAAATGGATCAACCTGCCTAACATACCTGGATGGAGTGGATTTATGGAACAAGAGACAGCAAAACTCTTCTGCGAAAAATCATTTGTAGGTTGCTCATTTCTTGCAAATGCAAAAAAGGACGTCAGAAAGCTTGTGGATGCAGAAAGGCTGTGTTCAAGTGCTCTGTTATATGCACGATTTGCAGCGGTACCTGTAGTATCTCGCAAGTTCCATCACCAGATAGCGATGATGAAGAAGAAACGGAGACTATTATTGAGCTAACAATCTATCAAATCGAGAACGAAGAGTATTGCGATGAAACTGATACTCCCGTCGCGGATGACGTAGATGAAATTCCGGTCTATGACGTTTCGATTGCTCCCACAGACGATGAATTCGCAACACCTGGTCCATCAAGAACAACGAAGCGAAGGAGAATACGCTAAATTTCAAGAAATTGAATTGCATGTGGATTAGGCCTATTGGGGATCCCACACTAAAAAAAACGAGCCGCTTACTCTACCTCAAAGTGGTGTGGAAATGAGTTTTTTTGGCCAAAAATGCGTGTTGGAGTACACTTTGCGGCGCTCCTACGCCCTAACTATTAACTTTATGTAAAAAAAGATAGATACATAAATTGTAGGTAATTGTTTCATTTTGTATATAACTGATTTTATCATAAAATGAGTCGGAAAGTAGATATTGTCAAAAAACTGCTTTTCGGCGCGATTTTTCCAATATGGCGGCGCGAACGGCAAAAATACGAGGTGGCAAAGTCAAAATTCGGAAAGAGCACCTCAAAATCTATAAAAATACCTATTTTTAAAACTCCCCGAAAACTTTCCGAGTAACCACTATTTTTCGGGCCAAATGACTGTACTATTATGCACAAATTGTATAATATTCGAAATCATACGAAATAATAGTTCTGAACAAAATATACCCGTTATTTAGATTTAATCTTAGGACTAGATAAATGACTTTGAATAATATGTTGAGATATAGTTCTGTACAAAAAATAATTTCAGGAAAATATTATTTTCTGTAACTGAACCAATGGATTTTTTCTCCAGCAAACGTTAGTGTGTCTGTACTAGGTACTATGTTAAACCAGCATTTATAACCTTGTGAGGGCATCACCTTCACCGCTCCTGGGTAGACTGAACTGTATTATACTAAAGTAGGTCACAAAAGGGAAAAATTAATAAATTTATATGAGAAACAGTAATGTTATTTTATGAACGTATTACCGCTGAAAAACCGTGAAAAAGTTTTACAAGTGCATCGTCTGCCTTTCTCTTACTCATCTTAGACATCGAGATGAGAGTGAGATAAAGATACTCCTTTGTCATGCGCGTAGGAAGCAAATTGTTATCATATTAAAAAAACCGATAGAAAAGCAACGCCAGGCACAGGATCAACATTGAAGCAGAGGGTAAGTATTACTCAAATACAAATTTTTAGGAAAATCAATGCTGCCTAGACAAATTACCCAGGAAAATGGTCACTGGCTGGACTAAATCAGTTCAATTTTGTCGATCCATAAAATTTGAGTGAAGTGGAATTAACCAGATGATTTCGATTTTCAGTTTTGCACCTATTGTCAGAATTTACAATAGAAGCGGATCTGGAGTTTAATATTAAAATTATTCTCCAGAAATCAAGATATTTACAATTTATGCCAGTTTTTTCCTTTGTGTAGCAATTTCTAAACTTCCAATTAAAATTTTCCTTCCTTGTTACATGCCATTTTGAAAAAGTGCTAAAACCGAAAATTAACACACAAATTACTCACAATTTCTAAAGATCATATTGTACGTTCCAACAATGCATTGCTCAAAATATTCATTTTTGTACTTAATTAGGAAAATATTATCCGAAGTGATGTATGAAGCAATTTGTTTAGACACGCGAGTTTATGTTAAGTTCTGGCGGCAATTAATTTTATTTCGTGAACTTACACGCGCAATGTGCTTTCTAACAAAGAGCTCGTCAGCCCTAGGGAGAAATATATGAGAGTCATTTTCCATTTGGATGATTATTCAAATTTTTTATGGATAACGAGTTGTCTGCTGAAATTACTGCGAAATTCATGTGAAGTAGCTACTTCAGGAGTAGGTCTTATAATTAAGATTACATTAAGTTACATCTTCTTAAGTAAATTTACTCAGACTAGTGGTCGTCCAGTGGTCGAAATTCGCCCCTATTTTATCAAATTGTAAACGTTAATGGGGTTCTTTTGTCAAAATTGTATAATTACATTTTCAGGTTTTCAAAATCACAAAAATTAAAAAACTCTAAATTTCTAAAGCTTTCATTGATTTTAAAAATCTATGAGTTGAGATAATTAGTCATTGAGGTAGTTACCTTTCAGGTTATTTTGAAGTAGTCCCGCAATCACTGAACAGCTCCTAAATCATAGTTTTAGTTCCCAGTTTTGTAATTTTAAGAACTACAAATTTGGAAAAAAACTGCATAATTTTGTGGGTTACAAATCAGGATGATAGTTTAAAATCCAAAAATCACAAAACTTGAAGAAAATGCATAATTTGGGGGTTATTTGTACCCCTTAGAATGACTTGAAGGTAGTGGTGTTATATACCATTCAAGATCTCTTAAATCGTAGATTAGGACTGTGTTTTGAAAATTCGAAAATCATAAAATCTGGATAAGATGTTGGATAAGATGAGGATGTCAGGTTTGAAAATGAAAAAACCACAATGTGGAAAAACTGAAAAATATGGGGGGTTGTTTGCACCACGTTCAATAATTTCAATGTAGTCATGTAATACATTCGTAAATCGTAGATTATGCTGTTTTTTTTTTAAATTTATAAATCATTAGATTCGAAACAACTGCATAATTTGGGGGTGGTTTTCACCCCGTGAATATAATTAGGTGTTCAATTGCATTACACCAGTAAAGAGCTCGTAATTCGTAGGTAATTTTAGCTGGTCTAAAATTTAAAATTAACATTCAATATTTTTTCGGGGTGGTTTTTACCCCTTAGACAAATATAGGGGTTGACGTTCAATTCGTCAATTAAAAGCTACTTTACGTATAGATAGCACCGGCATAGTTTTTTGCACTTTTTTCATAGTAAATATTGAGCTCAAAAATCAGTTTAGGTAAAAACTATTGGCCTCAAAGGTGCACCTTCTTTATGTACTTTTGGCAACCCATAGAATTTCGGACATCTCGATGACTTTTTACGCGGAATGAGTCATCGAAATAGTTAGAAAAACGGTTTTACAATCAGAGTGTCTTCTTGTCAGTTTTGACGTGATGTCTCTTTTCACCAATATCCCGATCGACGAAGCCTTGGATATCATAATAGAAAAATACAAACCACCTTAACACCTTGTAGACTTAACAAGGCACTGTCTGATGAACACTTATTTTGTTTACGAGAACCAACGATACAAACAAGTGGAAGGGGCTCCAATGGGATCGTCACTCTCACCAGTCATAGCGAACCTTTTTATGGAGAACTTTGAGGAGTTGGCACTAAGAACAGCAAGTTTTAAACCCAGTTTATGGTTGCGATATGTGGATGATACATTTGTGATTTGGCCTCATGAGAGGGAAGACCTCAACACATTTTTAGACCACCGGAATGGCATCCATCACATAATAAAATTTACCATGGAGGTTGAAGTCAACAATCAACTGCCATTCCTTGATGTTCTCATAAATAGGAAGGAAGATGGAACCCTTGGCCATACGGTACATAGGAAAGCAACTCACACCAACAGATACCTTCATGCTAATTCTCATCACCACCCAGCCCAAATACAGGCGGTCTTCACAACTTTAGTAACCAGATCACAAAGACTAGCTGACCAGGACAACATCAAACAGGAATTGGACAGTTTAAAACAGCTCTGAGACAAAACGTATTTACAGACCGAAATATTCAAACAGCCCTAAAGTTAAAACCGAGGCGGACAGACTAGGAGCATAAGACACCAATAACCAAGGCTTATCTACCGTACGTCAAGGGTACCACTGACAGTATTGCAAGAATTCTAGGTAGGCACAATATCGAAACTATTTTCAATACAGACAGAAAAATAAGCACGGTGTTGAGGACTCCCAAGACGAGGATCCCTTTAGAACAACAAAGAGTGTACGAGATTCCATGTGCAGACTTTCATAAAACCTATGTGGGGCAAACTAACAGAAGAATTCAAGCTAGAAGTGACGAACACTAAAATGCTATAAAAAAGCAGGAGCGACGTCACCCCGAATAGACTTTGAGAACACCAAAGTACTGGCCAATATAGAACAACCGAAATCAAGACTCGTAAAAGAGGGAATTGAAATAGCGAAGAGGCCTCACAGTCTAAACGCACGCAATGAAATCCAGAACTTATCGAATTGTTGGAAAATTCTATTAAACACCTTACCGGCCCGGACCCGCCCTATAACAACTCAACCGTACATAACTAATCAGCAAGCGGGAGGCGTGGCCACTGCGCGCCAAGGACCATTCACACGCAGCCGTTAACGATGCCAACCGATAGGCGCGGAGCCGCGACTATATAACACCGTGCGCGCTCCTGAAAATCTTAGTATTCGAGTAACTAGAAGCGAAAGCAGAAGGCTTCGAGAATTATGCGAACCGACCTAAAGAGGGCAGATGTGACTCTGCCGAAACGTCCATCGATCCCGGCAGGGATCAGTTATCAACTACGCGGATGAATTCCCGGAAACCACCTAATACATTTAGTGCTCGCGAAAACTTAAAAACATATATATATATATATATATATATATATATATATATATATATATATATTTAGCTCTCTTGATGGTCCGGGTGTTCATCCGTTTTGTCCCTGTAAAGGAACGGTCGCATGACGTTTCGCCAAAATCTCACTTGGCATTTTGATAAGACTTTTCCTCTTCTTCCAACACGAAGGGTGGCTGCAGGTTCGGACTCCTTCGTATCCGAGAGCGTCGGCTAGGTCGTGCTCCGCTTGGTCTGCTCTCCGTGGCGTCAGAAGTGGAAGTGAGCTCCGATATGTGCGCGCCGCTATTTATGCTATCTCCCGACTCCCCTCCTACCAAGGGTTTAAAATCCGACACTAAAACATCCGAACTTATTGAATACATTTTATGATAACATAAGAATCTTCCATTAAATTATTCGCGAAGAATGTCCCATTCCAAAACAATCGACACGAATTCTCCAGATAATTTCCCTGGTGCAGCGAAACTGCAGTGGCACGTTTATTAGTTTCTGTCTACACCGAAACAACATTGTTTCCATTCTACTATAGAAAACACCGTTGATGATGAAATATTAAATTTCCAATTTCCTTGTGCTCCATGAAAGACTCTCTAATTTAATTAAAAAATATGAAAAGAACCTAGAATGCACTTCCTTTTAAGTTCCTTCTCGGAGATTTCATATCAAAACAATGTTATATTAAGTATCTCGACTACAAGGCGGCGTTCAGGTGATTCCAAGAAAGTAGACTGGAATTAAGATTGTTTCTTTTTTAATAACGTGATGCAAAGGATTTCATTGTCAGTTTTTATATGAGTTATTGCTTGGTAAGAAAATGTTATATTTTCAAAATGTTGAAGCACCGTAGTAGTAAACTAGTTATTAGATATCTATAAAAAATATAATAAAGCTGACCAGCTTTTTTGCTCCTTTGAACACGCTAAGTTCAAAAATTATCATTCCTATTTGAATAAGTATTTTGTATTTTATAGCCAATTTACCGGTGAAGGTATATATATGTACTATATATAATTACAAAATCACTTAAAAATATAATTCGCGACGTATTGTGAGACTCTTGTCTTACAAATCTATTAATACCAACCCATTTTGAGTGTAGAAAATAAAATTGTACGGTCGTAAACATAGATTCACGCTTAAGTACTCTCTTCGAGGTGTCATTCTTTTGTACACAAGACAATTTATATGATATATATTGTTTCTGGTCGGGAACCTTCATCAGTTGCGGTTCCCACAATAGAATATCCTCTCGTACCCTTTTTTATTTATTTGATACATAGCAGTAAATGTGTAGACGCCAGATGTTAGACCGACATCAAGGATTTTCGGGGAAACTAGCACACAGAGGTTCCAAATCTGGAGCCGTTCCGTGTAATTGCTCTTCTCTTCCGTTATTCCTAGGACAGAATGTCACAATAAAATTTTTAGGTTACATCACTTGTCAAAGATATTGAATACTCTCTTTGTACAAAAGAATGAAACCTCGAATTTAGTCATCACACTATGTTATTATTGATCAGTTACTTTTAACAATCTTAGAAAATAAATTTTCGTCTACAAACTTGTTATACTTTAACATTAGTTTTTACAGGCCCAATAGCATGGAAACACAGTTAATATCATTTCTCGCTTCAATAACATCCAATATTATTATTTTAACAACAAAATAATTGTCTTCGAAACGTTGTTTGTGGCATATTCTTGATTACTTTTATGTTTTTTTTGGGCAATAACACCACAATCGAAATACTCACATTTATAATTAATAATTCCTTCACGTTTGGGGTATTCCCTGGTGCCTTAAAACTAGCACGGCTAAAACCAACTTATAAAAAAGGGCATACAGATTTGATTGGGAATTACAGACCGATCAGCTTATTATTTTGATATTCTAAAGTATTTGAATCCGCTATGTGTAATAGATTGTTAGATTGTTTTCAAATTTTTTAAATTGTTCAATAAGAATCAGCATGGGTATTCGAAAGGCAGTGTATGACTTTTCCCAAGGTATACTGACAGCTTGGGAAGAAATGAAATGTGCAATGGATATATTTCATGATCTGTCCAAGACATATGAGTGTTTGAATCATAATATTCTTATTGAGACACTTGATAATTATGCGATAAGAGGAAGTACACTGATGTGGATTAAATCGTATTTTTCTGATACAAAAAGGTTCAAAGAATGCGTGATAATCAAGGTTTTCTGTCAGAAAATTTTAACTTGGCCTTGGGAATACCCCAAGGGAAAGTGATTGGTCCTGTTCTATTTGTAATAAATGTGAACGATATGCCATTCTCTATGCCTAATGCTGAGAATCATCTAGTGAGCTATGCTGATGATATAAACATTTTAGTGACAGCTGAGGACGTAAATAGTAGAGGGCTCTCGCCTCACGAAGGGCATTCGGAAGTGAATCATAGTCAAACCAACTGCATCATCTTCAAAAGTAAATAGTCAAGGGTTGATACTCCTGAAAACATTTTACTTAGTAAAGTCAACAAAAGAGTGTTTGCCTGATGTTACATTCTTAGGGTTGATCTTGGATGAGAAACTACTTTGGGACAGCCATATTGAGGACCTTAGTAAATAAGTTAAAGTACACTTTTCAATCAAAGGATTGGGGAAAGATCTGGGTAGGGAGATATTAAAAATGATTTATAATGCAAGTTTTCAATCTCTGCTGAGATTTAGTATAATTTTTTTTTGTGCCAGAACTTTATTCTGAACCAAACTTTTCTAATTCAGAAACGAACGGTGAGATCAATATTGGGCAAGGAATATGGTAGTTCATGGAGAGGTGTTTTTAGAGAAAATAACAGTTAAACTGTGATAGGATTGTATAAACATGAAATTTTATTGTTTGTCTGAAAATATGTCGCTTTTTAAAGATTTGAGTCTCAATTCATTAAGAATATTAAATTTGAGGCACCCGAGACACCGAATTTGCATTTTCGAAAAGACACACACACCCATGCGCAAGCCCAGGAACTAGATTTGCCCTTCAGAAAATTTTACTGATGAGCACTTCCAGCCCCCTTGCCAACCACCCCCTGAGACTTAACTCAGGTCCTTACCATCGCTGTCTTCTTGTTGGGATAGCTTGACTTTGATTTGGTTCCGTTGCTTTATCTTATTGGTACTACAGCAACTGTTTTATTTGTGTTACTTGGCTCATTCTTTGCTATGATATATAGCTAATTGTACCCTTATGTGGGCGTGCACGTTGCCGTCGTTTGTTTTGTCGGTGTATGTTCCTCTGTCTTCTCTTTGTTTGGTAGATTGGTTTCTCCCCGGGCCCCTTTGCTGTCTCCTGTAAAAATAGATTGTTATATACTTCATTTTTTACTTACCTGCCCTCTATCTCTGGGCTTCTTCGTCCTCTTCCCCTTCGTTAAGGCAGAGCTGGTTCTTAGTCCGTTTGTATCTGTCAATAAATCTGGGGTCATAGTCGATTAGTTGTCGTAGGTGAAGATTTGGGTGCTGTTCCAGTTTGGCGTAAGCCTCTCTGGCCCTCCTCTTCTTTTCTGCAAGCACCGGTTGGTGTCGTAAATCGTTGAAAATCACATTGTTACGAACGAACTAGGGTGCGTTGACTGCGAGGCGTAGGCATAGGTTCTCCTGCCTTTGGATGGTAAAGTTTGGCACGGGCAGCCCGGACTTTATTACGAGTCTCTGGGACATGCCTCGTGAAAGTCAACCCCTTGTCGATGATGACTCCAAGGTATTTGACGTTCTTTCATGGAATTTGTCTGCCGTTGACGGTCAGGTTTCCTGTAGGAACGATCGTGCGGCTTCTCCCGTTGACGAACAGAGCTTGGGTTTGTCCTAGTTGATCGCTATTTGCCACTGAACGCACCATTCCGCTAAATTGTCAGTGGCTTGCTGCAGCCGCCTTAAGGCTGGCTCGAATCTGAAAGATTGGCATCCTATGACGGGGTCGTCGGCGAACTGGGCAATTTTAGCGTAGGCAAGTCTTGGGATGTCTGCAGTGTAGACTGAAAATAGAATCGGGGACAGGACTGCTCCTTGGGGAACCCCTGCCTCCGTGGTCCGGTATTTGGAGTGTTCTTGATCTACTCGTACTCCTACTCTTCGATGTCTCAAAAAGGAGCTCACTACCTGGATGATGGTAATGGGAAATCCTAATTGGGCCATCTTGACTAATAGTCCGTCATGCCATAGTCGGTCGAAGGCTTTTGCTACATCCAGGAAGATGAAGGCTATTCTTTGATTCCGGTTGAGTCCGTCTGAGGCGTATTCTACAAGTCGTCGAACTTGGTGTTCGGTGACGTGTCGATGTCTAAATCCAAACTGCTGGTCTGGAATCACGTTCAGATCGTCTATGGTCTCTTGGAGTCGATTCGCGAAGATCCTTTCAGCTACTGTACTCATGGCTGATAGTAGACTAATAGGGCGATAGTTTCGTGGAAAAGTACCGTCCTTATTGGTCTTTGGCAGCATGATAATGTCGGCATACTTCCATCTTCTCGGGAAGTATCTGAGTCTTAGCATTGCATTGATGATGTTTGTCAAGGAAACGACAGCCTTCCTGGTGAAGCATTTGACTATCGTGTCGGATATATGGTCATGTCCAGGTGCTTTTCGTTGCTTGAGTTGTCTGATCTTGTCCCGCACCTCTTCAGGGGTCGTGGTCCTGATCGGTGGGATGTCCTCTTGGTTCCTTGTCGTTCTGGCTTGCTTCTTGACTCGTCGTGTTGGTTTAGTCTACAATCTCTCTCAAGGCTGGTTAGCGAATGCTTCTGCATTTCGAAAAGGGGTGACTTTATTAAGCTAGATTCGGCAAGTTGCCGGTTACGATTTAGTCTTAGGGGACGCTTCGCAGCTTTAAGAAAGAAACTTTTGACTATATAAATGAGGTTTGATAGTTGACGACTTTTCTTTTTAATTGCTAGTGTATTCATTTATTTAGAAATAAAGATTAAATATTATTATTATAAATGTTATACTGATCACTTCTGAAAAACTTATAAACATAAATATTCTAGTATTTTACGTAACTATCACATTTAGCGGGAAACTGCGTCCGCGACCAAATATGATGTCTAGGTCTTGAAATAACTCTTGACAGATTTCACCTAAGTCTCGACCTCATTTAATGGAACAATTCCGTTTCATTCAAACCCAATGACTCGAGAACATCTCCGAAGCAAGCAGCGACCGCTTATACAGTTTTAAATTGCAGGACAACTAAAAAGAAGATCTCTTATCCCGACACACTTACAAAACGACTCCTATAAAAGTTCCCATTCCGCACAAACAAATGACTTTTTCGCATTCTTATCTTCGCCCAGCGAACAACTTGTTAATTTCCTGTTGCTGTGGAAGATTTTGCTGCTTACACATTTTTTACGATTAGAACACGACAGGCACTATTTAGATAGGAGCCTCAAACGGAGACGCTTCTCACATCCTTTCCTCAACTATTTTGTGTAATCTTATCTTGGAGGATAAAGTATTCTCGTTGTTTGTCAAAGTGTTAGCGGGATATTGTACTGGAATCATCTTCGAGTGTTAAAGGTAGGTTGGAAGTAAAAGTTTGTTAGTCCTGAGTTGATGTCTCACCATGATTCTAAATATTGACAACTTCCCTTTTCAATACATTACTACATTTTTTATTAGACCATTGACTGAAGAAAAAAATTGATTTTGCATATCTGATCACCCTCTTCAAAAGATATATAAGCTTATTTTTAAGGGATGAATAAAAAAAATTGGAAAAAATAATATTAAAGCATTTTGTGGGTTTTAATTATGTTAAATTACTTATGTGATATTGTGCAATTTCTCAACCTTTGGGAAATTCGTAAAAACCACATATTTTAATAAAAACAATTTAAATAAAAAGGTTCATTTGAATCCAAAAACATATAAAATAATCTTTTTCAATGACTTAAAAAGCTTTAAATGTGCATTAATATTCCAAAAAAATTCCTTCCTAGTCAGTAAAATATTTTTTGATTGGTTGGGTATTTTCAACCCTTAAAAACCGCCCCTTGTCAAAACAGCATAAAAAAATTGTGATAATATCAAATTTTTTAATCTTGCATTTTTTTCCCATTCATACCTCTATTTGTATGTGTGTTGGTGTGTGTGTTTCACTGGAGTTACAAATGAACCATTTTTAACCGACTTCCAAAAAGGAGGAGGTTATCAATTCGTCGCGTATTTCTTTTCTTGTATGTATATTACCTGATTTCTTCTCCTGTGGTGAACCGTTTTGGATGACTATGGTCTTGTTTAATAGATTGGTGAAACTTCAAATCTTGGAAAAGATTTCTATTGGTAAAGCGATGAAATTTGTAAATGAACACATGCGTGCATGGAAATCGACCAATATCCCTAACATATTGGTTGATTTTTCGAAAACTCCTTATGGATTTGTATTGTTTTTGAACACTTATCATATCATATACTATCCTGCGACGTGCAACTTGCAGTTTTGCAGAAAATCGCCGAAAATTCCAAAATTCTTATCAAAAATTTTATCGAAATGACATAACGGACATTTCCTCATAAATATTTTAATTTCAACGAATTAGTGCGGGAATTTTAGGCACTGGAAGTTTTAATTGCGAATTTGAAAATTTTCTTTGTACATCTCAAGCATATACAGGTGTGGAAATTCGTTCTCTGGGGTCGGGTAGAACTCCATGCGATTTTGAATCAATCAACGCAATACGCACCAGGAGAATGAAGTGGGTGTGACGCCTGTTCGGACGTGTTCGGGTGATACATACTTTTTTCTTATCACCACATTCCGACGATTTCAATCGCTTAAAAATAAAAGATACGATATGTTGTAAATAATTATAAGGTTAATGATTAATTTTTTATTGACAATTTTTTTAACAGTTACTAATTTATTTTATTTTTAAGAGTATCTATTTTATTTCATTTTTAAAACAGAAAAAATGTTAAGTTTTCGTTCTGGCGTAATAGCGGATAATTAATTTTTCATCGCAAAAATCATGAAAAGGAAAAATGCTCCGAAATCCGTATTATTTGTGTAAATAATCATACTCCTTCGTTGATAAAACCTTACTGACGAGGAAAGAGACGGACGACGGACGGTCGCTCTGTGACTGTGACGATCGATGCCCCGCCTTCCATACGATACGATATTCACGTGCTTTACCTTGAATGCTCGTGAAACAGACGTACTTAAAACGGCAATCCTCGTCTCATGCATATAGTAGCAGTTCTTGTTTAACGTTAGCATTCTCCGACCCCAGTCAAACGTTTTCCATACCTGTATGTAGTAAAGCATAGTATTTTCGGTTCCTTAAATCAATGAGTACCAAGCTCGTTTTTTTGTTTGTATACCAGGCAAATACCTATTTAAATGCAATTTTTTCCATTTTGCGAAGACGGTGCTTTTGGTGGTCACATTCTCCCGGCCTAATAGAAAATTCAGTGACAACACATGTCAAACTCTAACATGGTATTGGGTGCGTTTATACACAGGGTGTTTAGTTATAGCAAACAAAATCACAAAGTAAAGTGATAGAAGGAGTTGCATTTATATGATGACTGAAATATAGGACGGAGAATGGTTGGAATATGGGGTGGAGTGGACGTTTGGTGGTATAAATATGTTGAAAAAAATTTGGAATTAAAATTATATAAGGTGCATAAAAAACTGTTATATGATGTGGAAGTAAACAAATCATATACAGGGTGGTTAAAATATATTGTGGAGTTAAATTATATTTATACATTGTGATTAAAAATATATTTTTATTATAGCCTATAAGAAGTTGCATAAAGTGTGGACACGAATTAATGTTACACCGGGCGATAATATAAAATATTAAAAATGAAATAATTTATGGGGTAGCCCACAAGGAGTTATATACCTACTATGGTTGAAATATTGGACGAATTTGACTCTGTAAATATGGGATCTAGTATATTTTTGAAGTCGGTGCCAAGCAACAATCAAGTTTAATGAAGTGGTACATAAGTACGCAATGAATGATTTTAGATTTGCTTTGCACCGACTTCAAAAATATACTAGATTGGTAGGTAATTAATATGTACAGAATGAGCACCTTTTAATGTTTACATTTTTTTACTTCCTGGGTAGGTACCTAACAACATTGAATGTGTTATTTGTATGCTAGAATTGTATTTTGTTATAATTATTTTTAGCTTTTTGTTATAGGTTTAAGTCGGTTATATTTTTTTAAATGTTTTATTTTTTCTAATATATGCAATTGTTTTTTTTTTCATAACTCCTTGAATGTTTAAGCTACTGAGCCCATTAAAAAAATCAAATTAAAAGTAAATTCAAAAGCTCTAAGTAACTACGTTATATTGTTCTAAAGCCCTCTCTTTTTAAATAGCGAAACGTCAAAAGCCTGATTACAGGTGAGTCACGTGCTTTAACTCAAATTTCAATCGGCTGTATGTTAGTTATTTTTCAAGCTACAACAAAATTAAAAAAAAATTGTGAAGAAGAAAGCTACATTTTTGTAGTCTACCATTTTAAAACCTGAAAAAATAATACTACAATGAATTTTCCAAGATATACATTTAATTCTAATTATCATAAAAATAGTGTAACTTATATTGCTCTTTTTTTTTCAGTAATTAGAGTGATCTAACGTTTCTCATCACATCTCGCTTTGTTTTAATCAAAATAACTTTAACAAAGTGTATTTTAAGGGTTTGTCAAACCCTTTAAAAAATACACTCTTTAAAAAAAAACTGTGAGTTTTTACCGAAAAAGATTTCCATTGTCCGTTATTTGACGATAAATATGTGGAGTCCATCCTAAAATAAAAAGTGATCTTTAACCAATTATAAATCGCACTGTATTGTATGTGAATTGTCATCATCAAAGTTAACTCCTTGATGACGACAACTTAGAGTTGTTGAAAAGGCGTTGAGTGTTTAGAATAAAGGTTTGGTGTTAGGGTGCAAAACATTTGTGACACGCCAAAGGTTCCACAGTATTTCCATGTTTGCATAGTAATAGCAAAATTATTTACATCATTTGGAACTAGGTTCTTCAACATGCTAGAAATTTCAAAAATATCATTTTTCTCCTTGAAATGTAATGATTTTAAATTATACGTAATTATTTAAACAAAATCCCAAAAAAAAACAAAATAATAAGTATAACGCTTTGTAAAAATTACGGCTTTTTGACACAAAAACTATATATTCTACCGAATTTTATCAAAGTATTTATTTTTGAAAAAGAAAAAATAAGCTAAAAAAATGATTTTTAGTATTTTTCCCTTTTTCAATCCTTTTAGTTGGTTAGTTAAATAAGAGTTATAGATCTTTTCGTTAACAACTACTTCTGTGGATAGCAAAACTCCTTTTTCTATAAATTATAAAAAACTAGACACATTTTACCAAAAAAACATCATTTCCACACCCCCAGCACCCATTTAGTGATCTGTCGAGATCTAATCGATTTTTGCCTCATTTATGTACCATTACTCATAAATGTTTTCAACACTCCCATGCTTGGAAAAAGTTTCCAAATTTTTGGGATTACCATAACCGGTTCAGCAATGGTATATTTCTCTCAGTTATTCTGCCATTGATTGTTTAATATATACATGACATTGTTTGTTTGTTGGAAACTTGTGATTGATTCAAAGTGTAACAGTTGACTTTCGAAAAAAATGTTAAGGATTCTGATTATCTTGTATACGAACTCTACGTTACAAATGATTAATAGAAAAAAAAATCCCATTGTGTACAGGGTTGGCAGATAAACTGTCCGTTAGACGATTCTCCTGCACTACAGGTAAATGAAAACTAAAAATTTACATTGTAGGGTTTCGAATTCGAAGGGTAAACCACATTTGAGACTATTGATAAACATAGTGTCAGAAAGTTAGTTAAAATTTCGTATTTTATTTCTGTAAATTTTTCACTTTTATAAATATCAACCTAATTCAACATCATTTTTGTTAATATCTGCCTATGCCTATCTAGAGCTTAGTGTTCCGTATATACAATATACGGATACCCTTATAATATCACTCAGGATATCTGCCTCTGTCACATCACAGCCATTTTCTCCTAAACTACTCGACGGAAGAGGTTGAAATTATTTATCAATGTATAGTTTGTTGACCCGATCAGGAGTATATATCGTAACAGAAAAAATTTTGATTATAGGGGTACTTCTGGGGGGAAAAACTAAAAAAATCGAACTTTCCCCCCCCCTAGATCTCCGAAACTACTAAGCCTAAAATTTTGAAAAAAATAGGAAATATAGAGCGTTGCCCGAACTATACAGGAAAATGAGGGAAAAACCATTAATATTAATTTTGGGGGGCAAATTATAGAATTAAATAAAAATTTAAATATAAAAAAAATTTCATACGCATCATGTAATATACCAAATGAAAGGTCTCATTCTGAGGAACACGAATATGTTTTTTTCATATTTAAAAAAAGTTTTTAAAACGATATTAACGAAAATATACTAAAATTTACTCATTCCCCCCCCCCCCGCTTATCTCCGAAACTATAAAACGTAAAGTTTTGAAAAAAAAATATATTTATAGGTTCTGACCTGAAGTTTACTGGAAAAATAAGGAGAAACCTCTACTTTTAATTTTGAGGGGCCAATTACACAATTATATGTTATATATTACGACGAAAACAAATATACTTTTTCATATTTTTAAAATAAATTAAAAGATATTAACAAAAATATGAAAAGTTTACGCATCCCCCCCTTATCTCCCTAATATTTATTTGGGGGGGGGGCAAATTATAGAATTAAATGTAAAATTAAAATTAAAAAATTTTACCCATCCCCCCTATCTCCGAAACCGTAAGCTGGAAAATGTTGAAAAAACAATGGAGGTATAGCCCCTCACCAGAACTTTACTAATATTTTTTTGGGGGGCAAATTATAGAATTAAATGGAAAATATAAAATTAAAATTGTTTCTAACTCAGCATGTTATATATCAAATAAAAGGGCTCATGATGAAGAAAACAAATATATGTTTTTCATATTTATAAAATAAATTAATTAAAAGTTATTAACAAAAATATAAAAAAATTTACCCATTCCCTTCTTATCTGCGAACCCATAAGCTGAAAAATTAAAAAATAAACTAAAAGTATAGCCCCTCATCTGAACTTTACTGGAAAAATAAGAAGAAACCCCTAATATTCATTTTGGGGGGCAAATTATAGAACTAAATGGAAAATAAAAAATTATAATTGTTTCTAACGGGTCATGTAATATATCAAATCCCAGGACTCATTATGATTTTTTTTTTAATGATTATTTTAAAATATATTAAAAAAATATTTTAAAAAAATTACCCATTCTCCCTGTTATTCACCAAACTCTAAGACCTCTTTTTTTTTGTTTATAGGAAAAATATTTAAAAATCCCTAATTTTATTATTTGGCCCCCAAATAATATAATTAAACTGAAAATCAGTTATTAGAAAACCCCCGTAGTAATTTTAGGGACAAATTATACAATTAAATGGAAAGTAAAGATTCAATTTTCAAACGCATCATGTAATATATCAGATAAAAGGCTAATTATGTGAATACAAATATATCATATTTTTAAATCATTTGTATAAAAGATATTAACGAAAATATTAAACATCGACTTACTCCCCACGTTGGAAACTACACTATATAAAATTTGAAAAATACATTTTATTTATATTTTTAAATAATTTGAATAACAGATTTAATAATTTATAATTTAAACTTTGACCTATTTTGCCGTTTTTCCTCCAATCTACAGAGCCTCAAAACTCAGACAGTTGATTATAAAAGGCATCTCTGAAAGTTTATTAGTAAAATAAAACTCTAATGCTACTTTTTGGGGGCCAAATTAGAAAATTAAATACATATGTATTGTGATAAAAATCAAGCGAATCCTGAAGCAGATAAAATAAAAAGTCTATGTGTGGAAAATCAAAGTGTATACTTTTTATAAATTTTCCCTGTTTGTCTGAAACTGGAATATTCGAATCTTGAAGGTGGTACGGAACCCTAAGTATGCGAGTCCAACTCGCACTTGACCAAATTATTTGAATTATAATTAATTTTTTAAATTGCAAACCAAACTTTGTCACAATGTAGAAAAAAATAATATCTTCGACGGTTTTTAACTTTTGTTATGAAAGGTTCTCTTAAAATTGGAATAAAGGCGCCACTTAGAATGTTAAAATTTTGTTTGTTTGTTTTTAATTATTCTAGAAAAATACATAATTCACTTCCTATCTGTATTTTTTGGTATTTGTGTCTGAAGTAAGGGTCCTCAGCTCTTATATTCGTTGTCTTGTTAATTTGAAAATTATAATGTAATATGAGTTGCATATAATCGTTGTCCCGTTCTTGTGAAAATGCACTGATTATGATTATAAATAATTATGCCTGGATTTTTTAGTAATTGGCTAATAAATTTCTCTTTCTTACATATCCTTGGAAAATTATTGAAGTTTAGTTTTTCATGCATTGACAAAGCCCAGACAGGGGCGGATCTATAATTGTCCTGAGGGAGTGGCGCAAAATTTGATAATAAGACGCGTTCTCGGTAGGTACGTGAACCTACAATTGGTATTGCTTTTCTGTCTACTCTTTACGATCATGTAACTTAACCCTTTCAGTTTATGAATTTACACTATTTACAGTCTAGTCTGTACCATAATTAATATTTTTTCTCATTTTTACAAAGTCTCCGGGTGGGGGGCGCTTCCCGTGTCCCATAGCTGGATCCGCCACTGAGCCCAAAGTTCCACCTGTTTGCCTAAAAACACAGGATAACACGGCTATGGATTATTCGATATAATAAATATTTACGTGAATCTAACCTCAATCTGCCTTACAACCATATAAATATGTCCATAAATATTTTATTTTTATTTCAGCTATCTGTGGAGAATGATGAAAACAAATCAGCACAGTATTTGGAATCCCGTTGTACAATATACGGCGGCCGCTATACACTACCGAAAAGTCCTGATTACTCAGGTAAGTAATCTAGTTACAAATAAATATATGAATCATTTTTGATAATAACTTTCCAGAGGTGCCAGATTTGGTATGTCAGGAGTACGGTATGCCTATTAGAAGATCCTACAGTCAATCGGAACAAAGACCACCACCACCAATTCAGAATCTACTTCCAAAGCCACCACCCGTGCCACCCCCTCCTGAGGGATACTATTTGCAACGGGAACTGTGCTCTCCACTTCCCCTTCTGCATTCTCCTACGAGAAGCCCCCCTTTTTTAATTAGGTAAGAAAAAAGTATTATAAATATTTATATGAGCCGAAATTGATACTTGATTTTATTTGCTCTTTTATCAACTGAGTTATCCTAATGGAAATGATGTGAAACGTTTGGTGTGTCAAAAATGTAATAACACAGTTTCGCACCCTAACACCAAACATTTATTTTAAACATTCAACAGCGTTTCAACAACTCTAAGTTGTCATCGTCAAGGTGTAAACCAAACTTACCCTAAATTAAAATTTTCTCTAATCTTTATCTACCAGTAAACTATTAGCAACTTACAGTAATTAGTACAAAGGGCGAATGCCAAGTACCTGAATTCTAAATAACAGATTTCACAGATAATGCAGATTTTATACAACAGAATTATGTAAATTAGGATAATCCTTAATTACCTTAATTACAACAATTTCCTTACAACATTGCATACGGCACATTAGTGATTTAAGCACCAATATTAAATATGTACACCAACTACAAAGTTGTGCCGGCTACAGCGAATTGTGAGTATTATGAACTTGGTAGTTAGCAGGAACTTAGCCCGGTATATTTTATCAATAATATTCTTTCCATTTGCTTCCATATTTTAATTCCCTTTGAACCTATTTCCACTGTTCATTCCTGTTATTCTCTTGACTGCATAGCTTCGTCCACTCTATATTTGATGGTTATTCTAGGTATATTACGTTATCATCTATCTAACGAACTCCACTCTTCATTCGATTTATGGATTCCCTACTCACATTCATAACATATGCACTATTGAGTTAAAATATTCCTCATTAATTGATTAAGATTTGTGTCCCACCATATTGAAATGAGTAATTTGTAAGTGTCCTGGTTAAACGTGACATATTTTTTGTTCTGTCTCGGATATAATTTTATTTGATGGTTTTCATGCATGAATTCAATGTTTACTACCATGTGAAGTCTTGGTATTCATGTCTCAACATACACAGAGGCGTTCCATCATGTCCCTGTTCGTACTTATTGCAATTAGTTCCATATATTCTCAACATTGTAATAACATTCACAAACGCCAAATATACTGCTCAAATTTTTGACATATTTTAATTTTGTATTTGCTGTATGATTGAATATATGTAATCTATGAAGGACCTCCCTATGATTTCGGGCCCTCGTCTACGTAGGCATTGCTGGTGCTACTCTAAATCCTCTACGGTTCTCGTATTTCTTTGTGTAGCCTTATGTGAATATGGATAGGCTAAAGATTTGGAAAGATTTCTCCATTTAATGATCAAGATCCAGAATAGTTTCACTCAACCATATATGATTGATTCTGGTGGTATCTTGTTCGATAGATGATTGATTTTTCATTGTGCTGTTTATTCTTAGCTTCTTTAGGATTCGCCATGTCTTGTACATCAGGTATGGTGGTTTATGTTTTACCAGGTATGGTCTAGTCTTCTGCTCTGAGATTTAGGTTATTGATCTAGTGTTAGTGTTAACCAAGTGCAAGATCAAGACGTGAGTTAGAAAATTTGGGTATTGGTCTTGCAGCAGCACACTCGGTCTCGGTCTCTCTCTCTCTCTCTCTCTGTCTCTCTCTTAAACTTACGCAATATTTGTATATCAAAATAGCTAGTGATAAGCCCTTACCTAATATGTAATGGATGGTACATTTTGGGCTTAAATTGTCATACACAGTAGAATCTAACTAGATTAATAAAATAAACTTACACAATATTTGTATATCAAAATAGCTAGTGATAAGTCCTTAACTTATAAGTAAAGGACAAATTGTAAAGAGAATCTACGTACTATTTATTTAAATAAGAAATACAACACAATTTACATTAAAGTACAGTACACCATAGTTTTGACCTATGGTTGTTTCATGTTACTTCTTTTGGCCAAGAATTAATACAAAGTAATCATCGGGCTGACTCATCACTTAACTTATCTATCGTGCTTACATGCCTATTACTTTTTTTTATGTCTCATTATATATTTCTATATTTTCTTCTCCAAAAGCTTCTAGAGCTTCAGTGTTTTAACAATGTTTATTACCCTTTACGTCTTCTTGCAACAACTATACACAATTTCTTCAAATGTATGGTCCAAACAGTATTGAGATAAATCGCTTACAGATCCAAGTTGTAATAGTTCCAATTTATATTTTTTTTTCAAAGAATCCAATCGATCAAAAATTTACTTCCTATCCACAGTACAAAATATTCAAACGAAAACTCATCCAGCCGCCTTTTCCCCATTTTCCAAACCCCAATAAGGATTTCATAACGCGAACTACATTTCCGAACTCGAAAAGAAAAACTTCCAAGTTCTTCTTGTGCCTTTGATTTATAAGCAGAAGTGGAACAATCTTCCGGACGGAGCAAAAGAAAACCACTTAAACAATTAAAGAAGTTATTGTAGTTGCTACTTTGGCGTTCGAGCTGAAATTTATCGGCTTCAGCCGATGTATTTGATCTTAATCTTCTAAGTTACTCTGACGGGGTACATAAAAGTTCTTTGGAAAGTTTTAAGTGTGATGCATTGTTCCCCGACACAAGTTTCCATGAGGTATTTATTTTGTTTAATGCGTCTGGGCTTTTTCTTTTTCTCCTGCAATTTTTATCTGGAAGTTTTCCAGTTCGAACAAAGGAGATAACACTTCGAAACGCATTGAGAAATGCATTAATTAAGTGATGGTTTCTGATAAGAACTAATAGAGCTTATCTTAGTAATACCTCAGGGTTTAAGTTAGTCATCAACAATATTCATTAACTGTAGAGAGTAGACTTTTGATTTTTACGAATGAATATTTTATTTTACGACACTTATAGACTGTTGGGTTTTCTTAAACTCCTCACAACTCTGTGCTACTAGTACCCTCTCTCTGAAAACTTGCTCTTTCTAAATCAGTAATGAAAAATGTGGCTTCGAATTTAAAAAATTGTGTATGACGTCATACAGACCACATTAATGACTCCAAGAAAAATATATTTATGTCATTTAACTGTTCCTCCTTTTGGATTATGATTTCGTTTGTGTAAGCAAAAAAATGGTGCAAATGACGTTTTTTTGCTTAATGATGAAGGTCACCCCTATTTTTGACAAGTTTACCCCTGTACGCCAGCTTGATGGTAACGCTCTAGGCAGACTGCTCTCCGGATTTTGCTTACATGCATCACAATCTTGTATGCAGCCAATTTTGGAACGTTTACTCGATGATGAGCATTACCAAAAAAATTACAACTTTCACGTCCTGTAACTGCCCTCGGTTATCACTTCCACTGGCATCTGCCTAGAAACGTGTTGTTCAGGAATTGAACTTAATACGATACATTCCGTCCATTTTCTCGATGACGAACAAAAACCGGCTCTATCTCTTAGACTAATATATGCTTTTATAATTTTTATAATGTCTAACGTATAGTTAATGACTCAACTTTTATTTTCAGGTCAAGTCTCAGAAAACATTTCATGCTTCCATTGAGTTCAGAACCCGACGAGGATCCTCTGGACTACCACAACGATGAAGAAGCTCCCATCCCAGTCTTCCCAAGAGAAAAACTCCACGTTATCGAGAAAGTCGGTGACGGTCATTTCGGTGAAATCCACTTGTGCGAAGTGTTAGACGCAGAAAATGACTGCAATAAGTTTGTCGTGTTGCACACGTTGCGAACTATCACTTTCAAGGACGACTTTGAAAGGGAAGTGAAAGCTTTGTCGAGAATAAAAGACGTGAATGTGTCGAGGCTATTAGGCGCGTGTTTGGAGTCGGAACCTTATTGTGCGGTTAGGGAGTACGCGGCTATGGGCGATCTGTGCCAATTCCTACAGGATCACGTGGCTGAGAGTGCCACGCCACTGGCTCCAAGTGCCAGTGCCTTAAGGTAACTTAGATCTTCCCATATTACATTACAATTTTTTATTCTCCAGTATTACTTTACAATTGTAAATTTGCTGACAGTTTAATTATAATGATATTCGTATATATACCGGGAGGGCTATGTTATGATTCCCAGCTGAATTTCTCGAAAACTGTGGGAGTTAGCGAAAAGCATTTTTCGTAAAAGTTGCACAACATCGAGGGGGATATATCCTTATGACCTTGTCTTTGACGTTGGAGTCGTATTCAAGGTCATTTCAAGGTTCACTGCGTTTTTTAAAAATAGGAACCCCTATTTTTGACCAAGAATTCGGAAAGAGCAAGAAATTTTACATTCACATGATGTAACACATATGGGGTTTGAATGAATACCACAGGTCAAGATGTCAATTTTATTAAGTTATTAAGAATTGATTAATTTTACAAATCTTCTTAATATATAAAAAATCAGTGTCAATGTGTATGTTCCGAATAAACTCAAAAACGAGTCAACCGATATTCATGAAAGTTGGCATATATATGTAATTTGGTCCAACTTAGATGATAGGATAGTTATTATTTAAATTAATGGTCTTAATAATTAATAATAAACTGATCATCAACGTTGGTTGTTGTTATTAATTGTACGTTCCATAAGTCAGGAACAGATGGCGCCTTCAGCGAATTTCTTTACAGAGAACTTTGCCCTTTGCTCCTCATAGATGGCGTCACACTTGAATGTGATATATTTTCTTAGACTACACACTATAGATGTCTTATTTTGCGTTAAATTTTGTGCGTTTTGTGTTAAATTTGTCTTTCAAATCTGTCTTAAATCACTCAGCCACAGCAACGCGTGGCCGGGTCTGCTAGTAAATAATAAATATGAAATACTTTAATAACGTATCGTCTTTATTCATGACCTTAATATAACGAAGGGGAACAAACGATCACACAAATGATACATAAATATAAAATTCAAGTGCTACAATTCTATCTACAACAAAAAAAAGAAATTGGTACCATGGTAGAATATTGTGATAATCGATTATTCAAATCGTAATCGACAATATTAATTGATAAAAAAAAGTTTACATAAAAAACATTAACCAAAGACTACCAAATTTTATGCATTTAGTTCTTACATGGCCTCTATGATTTATCAAAATTGTATTAAATTTAAACATATTCTGGGTTGCGATTTATTTGTCAATCACTACAGATAGGTCATGATAATGTAAGTCTCATTATTTTAAAATGTGCGCCTTTTTGTGTGAGGCTTAAATCTTAACTAATCTTAATTTAAATGATCAACTTTTGACAGAACTTTGGATGACCTCCGAGTGGCTAAACCGATAGTTTCTAATCCTATAACTTGGGGATCTAAAACTTCTTCCGGTCAGACATCGAAAATATAATATTTTGTTGTTTCTTTTGAAAATGGACTTCAGGTGACCTCTGAGTGATCATTGATTGTTTTCTTTAGTAGCAAATCCTTCAGATGAATAACATGCAATAGAAACACTAATGTAATTTAATAATTCCGCAAATGTACATTTTAATTTGAAAAAAAAATCTCGTTTACATAATTCTCTCCTGAGATAATAGAGAAATCTAAGAAAGATTCCGCCCGATAACCTAACTGATATTATAAAAGGAAATCACATAGAGAAATCGTATTCATGAAACTGAATTTTGGCAGGTAGACAGTTCATAGATAGTAAAAATCAGCCAAGAAAGGATTTTGGAAATTCACATCCTTAGGTTGAAAATGGCTAGGGCAGGGGGGGCTGAACTTTGTCCGAAACTTTTTATGGCAACCGCTGATTTGGATGAATATTTGCTGAAATGTTTTTGATGACACGTAAATAAGGTTTGCGTATTTTAAAGGGGTACTCTAAAAATGTATCTTCAAATAATTACATTCAGCTAATTCAGCTCTATTAGTTTACCCAGTTAAGCTAATTGACAGAACAGTGTTAATGTTATACAGTGAACTCACCTAAATACATCATTGTTTCTAGTGTTTTTATGATTAGTACCGTTACAATACAATAGATGGCGCTGCGCACAATCTATAAAGCGGTATGGTTTAGTTTTATCACTAAGACATAACAGAAGTACATGTTTTTGATTTATTCATCAGTGATTGTTAACAACATGGATTTCCTATTATTGTATGCCTTAGCGCCAAATGGAAGCGCATACAACAAATTTCTAGCAGCATTTTGACAGCATTGGCGGCCTAGAATAAAGACTATGCCCTAAATGTGAATGTGAAGAGATGGTAATTTACTCAAGATAGAATAAAGTGGAGCTCTCAGTTCACGGCAAGGCAGAAACTATAACTCTTTAGTTGTTTTTTTTTTATTTTTTTTTGTAATCATTTAACCTCTAACGCTATCGACCATCAACCCGAATTGGTTGACAAAACTGACATTAACCAAGCGAAGCTTGGGGAAGAGCTGGTCTAACATATTTACTAATTTTTTCGGCCTGCTAGGTGTTTGATCGTAGTTAATCTATTGCTTCATAGCTACAAAAAGAAAATCTTTTTACATGTGTAAATGCAATGTAACAATTTCATCCAGATGACTAAGATAATTGTGACTTGAAATACGAGGTGAATCAAATATGAACCGGACTTTTCTGTTTCTCGCCCTGTAGGTAATTCGAGTGGCGTGACTTCTCGATATATGTTAGGTAGGGATGTTAAGAAGAGGGGAGTTCGTTGGTTTGGCGAGGCGTAGTCGATGCGCTGTTGTAGCATCATGTCAGAGCAAGAGGTGCATACGTCTGTTGCGCAACGTGTTGTTATAAAATTTTTGGCGCGGGAGGGCGTTAGACCGTCTGAAATTTTGCGTCGACTATCTGCACAGTTCGGCAATGAAACACTTTCATGGACCCAAGTGTACGACGGCACAAAAAGTTTTCAGATGGCCGAGAGACAGTGGAAAATGAGCCTCATGCACGCCGTCCCACGACAAGCATCAATGAGGCGAATATCTACGCAATTCTTGAGCTGATTGAAGGTGCCCGCCATCTTACAGTATCGGCAATTGCTGAACACTTTGGAATATCATACGGGAGTGCCCAATCAACCATTTCAGATGAGTTGGGTTACCGAAAAGTGTGTGCAAGATGGGTTCCTCGCCTTCTAAGGAAAGAACAGAAAGCAATCCGTCTTGCCGTATGTGAAAGGCTGTTAGCAAGATTTTGAGCAGATTGGGATGAGTTTTTGAGACATATTTTCACCTGTGATGAGACATGGGTGCATCATTATACCCCGGAGACCAAACGTGCAAGCATGGAATGGCGAAAACCTGGAGAGGCAGCACCGCGGAAAGCCAAGACCCGTCTTTCTGCAGGGAAAATTCTTGCAACAGTTTTTTGGGATTCGAAAGGCGTACTGCTGATCGATTATCTGCACGAACGCCGTACAATTAATGCTGAGTATTACTGCGAACTACTCCAACAAAAGAGGCGGGATATGTCTATCCGAAGTGTGATTCTGTTGCATGACAACGCTCGGCAACATACAGCTGCATTGACACAAGGAAAATTGAACAAAATGCATTGGGAAACCCTTGAACACCAGCCTTACAGTCCTGATTTGTCGCCATGTGACTACTACATGTTTGGGCCACTTAAAGAAGAACTGGGAGGCCACCACTTTGAGGACAACGAAGGTGTAGAAACGTTTGTGAGCAATTGGTTATCGACACGACCAGTTTCATTCTTTGAGAAAGGTTTTAAAAAACTGCCGGTTCGGTTGGCAAAATGTATACATAAGAGATGTGGCTATGTAGAAAAATAATATGTATTAAAATTTGTCTTGATCGTACCAATAAAATTTTTAAAACAAAAGTCCGGTTCATATTTGATTCACCCTCGTATCTTCAACTCCCAGACTGTATATTATTAGGAACAGATTAAACCGCAGAAAAATTGCTGAACATATAAATAACAACATATGATGTTATCTCCATTTTGTTAGTGAACGCTGTAAGATTTCTCAACAACATCGACTTAACGCTATAATAAGATTAAGGTAATCAAAGCATTTTAGATAAGAGCTTTGTTTTCCTTTTTGTCGTTTAAACGGAATGCCGACGAAGAACATGTTCTTTGTAAGGGAGAATTTACTTTGAGGTTGAATCTCATTGAAAATCTTAAAGGGGATCAGCATTGTCGTCTTAATGGCAGGTAGGGGGTTAATGTCACAAAGTGATATTCTGGGATATTTTATTGACGTGAAATGTTTTCAGTTACACCTAGTAGAAGGGAATTTTAAATTTTATTGCTGAGGTACATGAAAATTAGTTAACCTTTAAAAACATACATAAGACTGAAAGGAATTAAAAACGAATAACGAAACTTGATTTTCAAGATGAAAATTATGAAGACCTGACATAATAAATTAAATAACTACTCTGAATTTATATATTGCACATTTAAAACAGGAAATGTGTAGTTTTGTATAAGAAAAATATTTTTTATAATTAACTGAAACGGCATTTCTTTCACAGCTATGGATGCCTTATCTATATGGCCACACAAATTTCTTCAGGTATGAAATACTTGGAGTCCCTTAGATATGTTCACAAAGACTTAGCAGCCAGGTAAGTGTAGTAGCAGATTGTCATTTCTTTTCTGGGGAACGACTCTGTATAAAACAATTAATGGACGCAGTCATTTGGTTAGATAAATTTCATTAATATTTTTAGAAAATTCCTAAACATTCTACATCATTGATATTGAAATTAGAGGAATTTGCTTGAACGTTCTAGAATAGTCCAGAAGGACGCAACATATGTAAATAAGATTACGAGATCAGGTATTAGCTTAGAGCGTATACTTTTGAAGATGCTGCCTGCTATACACAAACAACCTGCCCAAACTAAAAAATAGTAAACATTAGAAAGAGCAAGAAGGAATTTTACTCGATTGAAAGCTGCTTCCACTGAAATACGGCCAGCTTAGCCCACTGGTTGCTTCCACCCACCAAGTAAAAGAGCCTGTTACTTTCTCTATTGTCCTCTCTCTCTAGTCTTAGACCGGTATTTGTGAACTGCAGGCTACCTCCAAAAGTATATGCTGTAAGGTTAGGATTCAGTTAAATTCTGGCAACCCTAAAACAAACCAACTAAAAGAACGACACCACAAAATCGCTACAAACTCACAAATTTATTTTCCATTAATGACAATATGATTTCTTTTGCTGCGTTTGATAGTTTGCGGCTATCACTTTGACGCACCTCACTGCCCGCAAGGCGCAAATCGCTTGTAGGTGGACTTGTAAAATAGGGAATTGTTATTATTGTTAAATAAAGTTCTCATTAAATGGAAGACCAGTAATTCGAATCCAGAGTAATCCATAACAAATGTTAAATTCATGTGAAGAAACGAGTTGTAAAGGAAGTGGACAAGCAATGTGAAGAGTATTTGACCAAACAAAATGCACAAGAATCTAAAATAAAGTTATTAGAAGAAAAACACCAAAAGAAAACACAATTAATTATTAGATGAAAAAATCCAAAAAGAAAAAGACCAAATTGAAATTTGAAGTTGATAATAAAAATGAACAATATTGAAGAGCAAAGTAAAATACAGTAATCACAAAACGTAATTCAGTAAGCACAGTGATTAATTCTAGATGAAGTCCTGAATCAAATTCACAAAGTGTAAGAAATACTCCGGGATAAAATGCAGACAGATATTGAAAAATTTCGAAAAGAAATATTGAGAGGAAACCATGAAAATGTCTTGTTTATAAAAGGCTCTCTTTCCCGGTCGATGTACAAAATACAGTTCGATGCAATGTTGCAACCATTAATGCAGGAAACAATCTTGAAAAGGTCTCAGCAGATGTAGTTTTATTAAGAGGCTCAGTGGTAGAAATTGACCAAAATATTCCAGAAGACCAACATGCTTATTTTGAAAATTAGTTTAAGTCCTTGAACAAAATTATGGTCATCAAAGTTTACCAAGTGCAACTTAAAACCCCAACGCAAAAACCTTAAGAAGTATAACTGGCTACTTATGAATTGGCAAGGTAGCCAGGATGAAAACCCGGTAGGACGAGTTTTCAGCATTGGCAAGTCTAATTGTATAACTCACGAAGAATCAAGGGCAAGTTCTCCGAAATTGTCATCCCCGTGGGATAGATCCATCAAAATGATCAATGGAATTAATGAAAAGAGTAATCCATGTTGAAAATTATGATGAAGGAAGAGCCTGTACACCTCGACAGATAATTGTGATTGAATTCCTAACCTTACCTTACTACTAACTTGGAGCATACAGGAATCTAGTTGAACCTTAGAGCATACACTTCTAGAAGAAACCTGCAATGCACAAATGTCATGCCAAGACTGCAGCTCCCAACCTATTGAAATAGCCTCCTGCTCTCTGTATTGACATCTCTTTTAGTCCTGTCAGGATATTTGTGTATTATAGGCTATCTCCAGAAGTACAAGGTCTAAGAGTTGAACAGAAAATCAAAACAATATAAAGAAATGGATCCCAGGCACGGCGAGATCAGTTTTTATCTTAGAGCATGTACCTTCTGGAGATAGCTTGCAAGGGACATAATCGGGGCAAGGCTAGAAAGAAAGGCAATAAAGTAAGAAATGGTGAGTGAAAGCAGCCAATGAACAACAAGCTGATCGTATTTCATTGAAAGCAGCTCCCAACCGAGTGAAGTAGCATCTTGCCCTCTATATTGCCCTCTCTCTCTCCCTTTGGTCTTACCACAACATTTGTACACTACAGGCTATTTTCAGAAGGTACAAGCTTTAAGATATTTATTTGAGTTTACTTCAGTCAGTTTAGCCCAACATTTAGCGCGAGTTTAGAAATTTGTAGGTTGAGTTGTCTTGTGAATTAAAAGCATATTATCATTGTTAAATAAAGTTGCCATTAATTGGAAGACCAGCATATTTAGAACCCTGAATAATAAACAACAATATAATTCTAAACAATGTTTGTAAGAACAAAATGTTTAAAACAGTTTAGTTTTTTTCGATTTTCAGATATCGTTTCTTTTAACATTTGTACGATCTAAAATAATACATGCATGAGGATTGCAATATTGAAGAATTCCATAGATAATGTTCTTAGAATCACCAATTTTTTGTATTATCCCTATTATTCCTCTAGTTAAGTAAATTTTATTAAACTCGTGTCGCGCTCTTTTGAAAGGTCTTCATAGCCGTTATAAATTCTGCATGCTGCTTAACTTAATATTAGCTAATTTTGCGTCAATGACTCAACAGTCTGTTACCCGGTGCTGTATTCACAAAGAGTCTTACTGGCAACGACCATTATAATCGATTCCGGAATAATGAGCTACCCAGATTGAGCCTTCTTAGAGTTCCGGTGTATATTTTATAGCTATGAAGCAGAAATTTTATAACTTACAACTGCTATAACGATCTAGTTATGATATTAAGTTTTGGACGGCTTCGATATTACGAAGTTTAACCAGAACTTTATTGATATTATTTCGTATTGCTAGTCTGCATTTTCCAGGATTTCCGATTAGCCGAGAATGCCTGATAAGTTCGCTTAACGAAGAGCATTGTGATGACTTTATTATTGGCTGAAGTTTGAGTTTAGATAATGTTGGTTAGTAAATAGGCCCGGCAAAGGACCTGAATTAAATCCCTATGCAGTGTGGAACAGCCGAATGGAATAAATTCGACAACGAATAAAGGAGGGCGTGTTGGGAAAAATGCTTGGACACGTCGATTTGTATTTCTAAATGCGCATGTTTCAACAAAAAAAAATTATCTAGGGTATGTCATGTGACAGTGGCCAATATCAACTTTCTTATTTTAAATGCAAGCTCCTTTGTATTATATGTTTTTTGGATTCTCCAGAAAATACTGAACATTATTCTTGTACAATGTCCTACACCAATCTTCAACTGTTTTGGAAATATTAATTGTTTTCAGATTTATTACAAAAATTAACATTGAAAAAAGAAAAATATTTTATTACACAAATTCGCTACATTACACTAAAAACCTAATAAGTATTACTGATTATTTCTTAATAATATAAAAAAACAAAAATATATTAATGTCAATGTACGAAATGTTCAAAATGCTCGCCGCGAACGTCTTGGCAACATGCTAATCTGGTATAGAAATGTCTTCTAACGTTACTCAACATCTCAGGCGTGACTGATCTAATAGCAATCGTGATTAGTCTTTTCAGGTCATCTAAGTTGAGAGGTCTTGTATACAGTACTTGATATATCCCTACAAGAAGTAGTCCTATGGCGTCAAATCAAGATATCGTGCTGGCCATTCTATCGAACCACGCCTCCCAATCAACCGATTTGGAAAATTTTGGTTCAGGTACTGCAGGGCATTGATTTCGTATTGGAGCTGTGCTCCATCTTGCTGAAACCATATTGCATTGGCAGGAACTTGTGTGTATACTGGATCAGGATATAAGTTTTCAAAGTTGGCACGACATTATTTTGGAGCAGTTCTTATCTCCATTCAAGTTGCCATCAATGAAAAAGGGACCTTACTATATGATTTCCAATAATTACTGCCCATACATGAACTTTTTCAGGATATAGCGTATGTTTCTCTGTCATCCAGTGAGGCTTCTCATTAGACCAATAGCGGAAATTTTGACGATTAAAATTACCGTGAAATGTGCTCTCATAAGAAAACAAAACACCTTCTAATTGGATCACATTGTTATCTCACCTTGCCATCATTTGTTCACAGAAATACGTTCTCCTATCGAAATCGTCTTCCATGAGCACCTGAGCCGGCATCATTTGATAGAGACCATTTTACTTTCTTTTAATACTTGTCTAACGTTGAACAGAATTTTGTGGGTTTTCATGAAAATCAAGCATAATTCCAATTTCGCATTATTACGTAGAACATTGGCAGCTTTTATATGTGTCTTACATGACCAAGCTAGCGAAACTGCTTTTCTATTTTGCTTATTGTTCCTTGGGATACAAGCGGCCAATTTGGAAAATTTTCTAGAAATAAGCGAGTAACTTTCATTTATGTCTGTATGTTATCTCCATAACCAGTCATTTGCAGAATGATTATTTGTGATATTATTACGTACTATTAACGAACTTCAAACGACAATAGCACTGAAACTGATCACTACTGTCATGCAGGCAGATAACAAGATTCTTAGGCTATTTGTTTTGACGAAAATGAACAAAACTTCTTTTTTTAATCAGTAACAAGAACACAGGAATGGTTTTTAATCACTATCTCAATATCAAGAGCTAAATGGAAAATAAGTATTGAGTGTAATGGAGCGAATTTGTAAAATAAAATAATTTTCCTTTTTAATGTTAATGTAATAAATATGAAAAATTTCCAAAACAGTTAAAGATAGGTGTAGGACATTGTACATGATTTATGTCTAGAATTATCTGGTGAAAGCAAAAATAAATAATATACCGAGGTTTGCATTTAAAATAAGAAATGTAGTATTGGCCACTGTCACATGCCACACACTATAAATTTTTTTGTTGAAAAAATGCGCATTTATACATACAAATCGACCTGTTCAAGTGTTTTACCCTACAAGCCCTCCTTTATTCATTATCGAATTTATTCCATTTGGCGGTTCCACACTGTATAATGTCTTACTTGGAAAATTATTCTTAAATTCTTCAAGTTGCTCACTGATAAGAAAACGCCAGAATTTGTCAGTCAACCAAAAAACGGTTCTATTTCAGTTTTTTTCTAATAAATACATTTTCTATGAAAAGATAGTAGATCCTGTTGATCAAGTCTTCATAAGGTTAGTATGTGAAAAACCTGTATATTAGTTAAAAATCAACTTTGTGTTAGAATATGTATGTACGTAAAATTGGCATTTTCAAATTCCTCATTCGTTTTAAAAGTTTACTCAAGATGATCGATGCCTATTTCCTCATTATCTCTATATTAGCGATTTTCCTTTACTTACCTCTATCCTTAGCATACATTATACAGTGAGGTAGTAGAGTAACGGATCAATTCGTTTTCTATGTATTTCTTATTATAAATGAAAAATTGTCATTTTTTATATATGAAACTACACTTATTGAATAAAACTATTTACCTGCCTAGGGGTAATAACTACCTCTAAAATAAAAAGAGAACAAGCCCATCTTGTAAGTGTTCGATCGGTTCACCCCATCTTGAACTACCTCTTACCGTTGAGCACAGGAGCACTGTTGGCAACGACTGGTGGTACAGAAAAAGAACAACATTGGAATGTGGAATGGCATCAGGTCGTCTTCTCTAATGAATCTGGAATTTGCTTGTATGGACATGATGGCCGAAGAATTGTCAGACTACGTCGCGGAGATAGACGTCAACCTCAATTTGATGTTGAGCGACGTGTACACCGAACAGTAGGGGTTATGGTATAGGGTCTCATTGCACATGGTCGTAGGTCTTCAGGATGTAGTGGAGCCGTATGTACTCCTTTACTATAATGGGCTTATGGATCCCATATTTCAAGAAGATAATGCATGGTCTTGTTAGTTTAAACTTTTTTGAAGAGATTCATGGGAATCAGTTGCCATGGCCGCCCAGATCCCCCGATCTTACGCCCATAGAACATGTTCAGGATTTGAAATTTACCCCATACCTACCTTATTGAACTAATGCTACGACATGTTGGGGAGTGTATAGATAACCCCGTTGGACAAACATATTATTAAAAATAATTAACTGATATCTACTACAATTGCAATTTCCACAATTTACGTTTTTTTAAATTGCCCGACACGTTTCGACTGATGTCTTTGTCAAGGAAGTAGACTAATTGGGTATTTCTTGAAGAAGTTGTATTAATATTCGACGAGTGATATAATTACCAGTTACATACTTTTTAAAAGTATTATTTAACTTTATTATAGGTGAAAGGATACCTCTTTAGATAATCTAAATTATTATTATTATTACTGGTAAAAGAGAATTATTTATTTCTGTCTGGTCGTTTAACAAATTACCTGTATTTTTAAGTTTATTAATCTCCAATGATTCTAAAAGGTTTAATTTATTGTCTTTATTTTCTGAATATACAGACAGAATATTAACGTTGCATTCAAAACAAACAATAGTCTTGAAAAATTAATCTAAAATAAGAAATCTAAAATCGATCCAAAAAATTAATCGGGAGTCTATAAATTATCATGTGAGTCATGCCCTAAAGCCTATATCGGTCAAAGCGGCAGAGCGTGTAAAAAACGTATAAAAAGTACAGTACTTAATTCATTCATCAATCAAAAAACAGATTCCAATTTTGGTGAACATTTAGTAACACAAAATCATCTTTTCGACGAAAATTTTAAACTATTACATTCAGAAAACAAAGGCAATAAATTAAACCTTTTAGAATCATTGGAGATTAATAAACATATAAATACCGGTAATTTGTTAAACGACCAGCCAGAAATAAATAATTCTCCTTTAATAAACCTTCTTAGTTTGTCTAAAGAGGTATCCTTACACCTATAATAAAGTTAAGTAAGCATTTCAAAATTAGTTAGTATATAACTCGTCGAATATAAAACATTAAAAAAATGTATAACCAACTTCTACCTATTGCGTACTTATCTACTAATTCATCAAACTTGATTGTTGCTTGGCACCGAATTCAAAAATATACTAGATTGGAAGGTAATTAATTTGTACAGAATGAGCACCTTTTAATGTTTATATTTTTTACTTCCTGGGTAGGTATCTAACAACATTGAATGTTTTATTTATTTGCTAGAGTTGTATTTTGTTATAATTATTTTTAGCTTTTTAGTTATAGGTAAAAGTCAGGTTTATATATTTTTTTAAATGTTTTATTTTCAACTTCTCGTTTTTTTTTTAACTCAGATAGTTTTCACTCTTTATTTTTTATGTTGTATGTATAACCTTAATAGACAGAACCAGGTAACATCGAAAGCCTCAACATTACAAAATGATACTTTCTTATTTAAATTGACAGGAAAATCTTTAAGAACAAAATATAGTAGTACGCGTTGAATTAATAAGCCCAAAATATATTTATGCCTTATGGGCTACGCCATGTAACCATTTTCATCTTTTTTTGACAACTATAAGATAATTCCACTCCAACGTATGTACCAACCATCCTGTACATATGACTGCCCACGGAAAAGCATAAATTTGTTAGCTGCCTTCTGTAAACTATAGGACGGAGTAAAATCCATCCCATATTTACGGAGTCAAATCCGTCCTATATTTCAATCATAGTATATAATTCCTTGTGGGCTACCACATAAATTATTTCATTTTTAACATTTTATATTATCGCCCTGTGTAACATTAATTCCTCTCCACACTTTATGCAACTTCTTATTGGCTATAAAAGAAATAATTTTCTAACCACAATGTATAAATATAATTTAACTCCAGCATATATTTCAACCAACCTGTATATGATTTTCTTATGTCCACATCATATAACAGTTTTTTAATTACCCTATATAATTTTAAGTTCACATTTTTTCCAACGTTTTTATACTACCAAACGTCCAGTTCACCCTATATTACAACCATCCTGTATATACGGCTGCCTACGGACCACTATCATTCTAGTCCGTCCTACATTTCAATCTTCATATAAAAGCAACTCCTTCTACCACTTTACTTTGTGATTTTGTTTGCTATAACTGAACACCCTGTTTGACATGAGTTGTCCCTAAATTTTCTATTAGGTCGGGAGAATGTGACAACCAAAAGCACCGTCTTCGCAAAATGGAAAAATTTGCATTTAAATAGGTATTTGCCTGGTATAGAAACAAAACTCGCTTGGTACTCATTGATTTAAGGAGCCGAAAATACTATGATTTACTACCTATATGCTTGAGATGAAAATTTTCAAATTCGTAGTTAATACTTCCAGTGCCTAAAATTACTGCAGTATTACGTTGGAATTAAAATATTTATGAGGAAATGTCCCTTATGTCATTTCGATGAAAATTTTTATAAGAATTTTGGAATTTTCGGCGATTTTCTGCAAAACTGTAAGTTGCACGTCGCAGAAAATATAGAGATCACCTAAGGATCTTCCTTAACAGATTAAACGTTAAAAAAACTGTTCACATCCTTAAGGAGTTATCGAAAAATCCACTAAAATATTAGGGATATTGGTCGATTTCCATGCACGCATGTGTTCATCCACATATTTTATCACTTTACCAATAGAATTCTTTTCCAAAATTTGAAGTTTCACCAATCCGGATATATACTCTATTAACCAAGACCATTTTCATTCAAAACGGTGCACGACAGGAGAAGAAATCAGGTAACATACATAAAAACAAAAAAGAAAAAAAATACGCGACGAATTGTGATAAACTCCTCCGTTTTGAAAGTCGGTTAATAAATACAAGTTCTTCAAGTAATACCCAGTTAGTCTAGTTCCTTGACATTAGTCGAAACGCGTCTGACAGTTTTTTAAAAAACGTAAATTGTGGAAATTGCAATTGTAGTATCAGTTAATTATTATAATGAATTTCTACTAGTATCGGCAGAATCAATTCAATATTATTAATAACCTAAATAATAAAATGTAAACTCCTTGGTATCTTTTATTCAAGTTTTAATCATTTACCCCTATACTATAGCATCTATGTTTCACCAAACCATTATTAAATTTAAACATCTCATAAACATGAATATATGAGGACGTATAAAAAGATAGGCATCATAACAAGTAACATGCGTTATACCCAAAACCAAGCAGAAATTGCTCATCTTTACCCATGTAATGACTGTTTCTTATGTGAGTTTAATTCAACTTTTCACGTTATTAACCAAAACCCTAAATGCCAAGCCAACCAATTAGAATCGCCGGCTTATGTCACATGTCATAGTAATAATGGGAGTAAAGAGGGTGTTCAAAATAGTATTGAAATTTTAGCGCAATAATGAAAATGTATTTTTGATAAAATTGTGAGTTTTCTAATTACAAGGATAAATCTAATGTCCCTCTAAATAGTTTACACCCCAAAAGAGCTTCAACTTCTCAGACTTATCAATCCTGCCGGCTAATAAAACTGTCACCGAGCTAATGAAACCGACCGTGTTGGCGTACTAAATTAGTCAACAGAAAGGCCCAGACAAGCGGCTTCATTAATTCCATATTAAATTTCTACATATTTATGATCATAAACAATTCAACAGCTTGCGAAGACGTTTACAGAAACGTTCGAATATTGAGGCAGAGAGAGACTAAAGGAGGGCGAGAAATTTCGAAGCGCGTATTATGAGAAAGCGCGTTCATAAAGCAACGTTTATAATAGGTATAGGAAATGAGAGAGAAAAGGGCCTTACAATTTCGACGAACTTAATTAAACGTTCGAGTAAATGAGTCACTTAGTAATTGGATTCCATTGGGGACCTAGTGACATGGAATTACGAAACAGATATTTTGTGAGAGAAAGCACGGGAAAGCACGTGGGGAATTCGTAATCGGAGAAAGATTCGTCTCCTAAATTTATTGCGATTATTTTGGTTATGTGAGCGCTCTTCAAGGATTTACTTGTAGCATTGTCGGTAGATGTTTAATTCGCCCGAGACATTTTGCTCGTAAATATGGCATTTAATCCTGGGCTATTTATAGATTTTCTTTGTACGCTTTGTCTACACTACATTCAACATTGGCTAAGAGTTTAATTGAACCACCCAGCAAAAAACAATGAAATTATCTGCTGGTGAAACCGTAACCTCTAAAAGCTCTTCAAATACCAGTCCAGCGGTTATCGTAAACAAAGTAACAATATTAGAGTTAACGCATTAATGTTAAAACGTGCTTTTTCATATGTAGGAATAAAGAAAACATCAATATATTTTATTAATGAAGGCATTCTGCGGTTTAATCACATAAAAAGTCAACTTAAAAAAATCAGGTGGGTGTGCATCGGCCGTTGGTTTTATTAGGAAAGTTCTAAGTCAGCAAGTCACTTTTAGAATTACCCATTGAAATGGAAAATAATTTACTCAATTCCTAATATTTTATTTTAATACAATACCTAGACTGAAGAAGTATTTTATATAAATATTTCTATTAATGAGTTCCTCGCCGAATCTACATTGTTGACTAGCATCTAGGCAGTGCTGGGAGTCTTGACTTAAACTGAACAGAAAGAAATTAGAGTGCCGATTTCAGTCATTCTAGGGCCTATACTGACCTAGCTAACATTTGGGTCTACTAGGATGGCAGAGCTGAACAAATGTCTAGCATCTAGGCAGTGCCGATAGTCCTGAGTTACACTGAACGGACGGAAAGGGGAGTGCCGATTTCAGTCATTCTAGGGCCTAGAATCACCTGGTTAGCATCTGGGACTACTAAGGTGGCGAGGGAGAAGCACTGTCTAGCATCTAGGCAGACTAGACTCTAGGCAGTTCTGAGAGTCCTGAGTTAAACTGAACAAAAGGAAAGGAGAGTGTTGATTTCAGTCATTCTGTGGCCTAGAATGACCTAGCTAGCATCTGGGACTATTAGGGTGGCAGGGAAAAAGCACTACCTAGCATCTAGGCAGGGCTGAGGGTCCTTAGTTACAATGAACAGAAAGTAAGGAGAGTGCCAATTTCAGTAATTTTCGGGCCTCGAATGACCTGGTGAAGATCTGGGTCTATTAGGGTGGCAGGGGAGAAGCACTTCCTAGCATCTAGACAGTGCTGATAGTCCTGAGTTAAACTGAACAGAAGGAAATGAGAGTGTGATTTCAGTCATTCTAGGGCCTAGAATGACTTAGTTAACATTTAGGTCTACTAGGAAGGCAGGAGAGAAAAGTGCCTAGCCTCTAGGCAGTTCTGAGACTCCTGAGTTAAGCTGAGCAGAAGGAAAGGAGAGTGTTGATTTCAGTCATTCTGTGGCCTAGAATGACCTAGTTAGCATCTAGGTCTACTAGGGTGGCAGGGAAAAAGCACTGCCTAGCAAGTATTTGCTCCAAAATGGAAATCAGTGTACCTATATATGTTCGGCTGTCAAAAGTTATTAAAAACAATTTTGAATTTTCATTTTTGGCGTAATTTTTATATGTTAAATATGTATGTTTTAAACATAATTACAAAATTATATGTTTTTTTTTTTTCAGAAATTGTCTAGTGGGTCGAAGATATGAAGTGAAAGTGTCAGACTTAGGTTCGTATAGGCAAATGTACAGTACAGACTATTGCCAAGTAACTGGTTTGAGACCACTTCCGGTGAGATGGATGGCATGGGAAAGCGTACTCCTTGTAAGTAGCTTTTATTACATTCATAAGAAAAAAAAAGCAATAAAATCATATAAACATATACCAGGGGTCCATAAAGTACCCGAAGAGCAGAATAATTCTTTAGGAATGCATGATCATGAAAAATGTTTCATGCAAAACTAATAGGACTAATCCCGGGCTAACTAATAGCGTAAATAGTTATCAACTTGGTCATGACTTTCAAAGATATTTTAAAGCCATGTTAGTTTTTTGTATAAAGAATTTCGTATATTGATCCCAAATATGATGTTAAGCATGATTTTGACCAATGACCTTCAAACCCAATTTCAATTATAATTTTTTTTTTTTTTTTTCAAATGCTTTAAAACTACTACCACCAAAACAACTGTCATTATAAATGTCACATATACCACAGCAATCTTCTTTTTTTACTGCTCTGTAGATATACATACACAGCGATATTACAAATACTTCGTGCAATTCGGTTTCTTTTGGGTATATAAGATAAATTATTTTACATTCTGATGTTCATGTGGCATAAAGTGTCCCAGTGATCTGTAACACTTGTTAGAAATGCTTTACTGAGACAAGTTTCTCTTGTTATTGCCTTGTATGGTTTTTCACTGTTAAGTTTGGTATCTGTTGGCTTAAGACAATCTGCTTCTATTATCAAATATAAAAAAAAATGAAGGCTAATTAGGTTCACCTGTATATATAACGAGTTCTATCCTAACTGATTGATCTCTCAACAAACAGCCAAAAACTAGAATATTCAAATCATGCTGTATAAGTTGGAAATCACTATTTGACCCAAGACTTCTAATAGAACCATTAGATGGTTCACATGGAGCTGGTCACGTAGCTAAAAGGAAAGCTGACCGATGAATAAACAAAATTATTCAATTAACAATATAAACAAAGAGTAAAGATGGAGTAACGATATAAGGAGAATACCTGAAAGCTGACTCAGTATCAGAAAAGTTGTTCAAATTTGAGTGAGGCTATTGTCTAGCTGTGAATAAGGTAACCTGCCGATAATGGTAATTCATATCTACTTATCAGTTGGATAAGACTGTTGCAATATCAAGGTAAATTTTCTTATTTGTTTAAATTCTGGAGCATTTTATCCATTCAATCAAAAAAATGTTGAATAGGAGTTGGATCTAAAAAAGTAGTATTCTGCTTATTTTTGTTGTAGGCAGTAGCTTCGAAAGATCAATCACCGGCAATACACAGGTGTATCTAATTTCCGCTTGTAGCAGGCTCTTTCATTTTCTGGCTAAAGCGCCATCTGAAAAGCACTTTGTAAGAAAATTTCCTTCCCATTCTTTTATTACCTGTGCATCGTTACCAACATCATTTCTGAAACCATAAAAGTATAACAACCAATTATAATAGCATAACATAAAGGTTTATTTTTCCAACAATAAAAGTCCCGGTCAAATTTTTGTGTTCAATGGATCGACCGCTAGCTATAACAACTTACAGGATATTCCATTGCCGAAGCAAATGTTTCTTGTGTTCACAGCGAAAATCATATTCGATATAAAATTTCTGTAATAACTCCGCTTACAATAGAAAAAGTCACTTTTTGCTTTTTAAAGATAAAATAAAATACATCTCCGGTTCTCTGTTGTGCCGATAAAACACAAAGCATGCTCAGAACAAATTGAATCGGCCGACATTTTGAAGGAAGATTAATCGTTTTTTGGACATTTTACATTGTATTTTCGGAATGAGAGTCGAATATCTCTGACAGGTTTGATTGATACAAATGTTTGTCTTTCACAAAGTGGAGTAAATGAATGGCTGCTCTACAGTGTTTCGGGGTTATATTTTCTTGAATGGGTTGATTGGGAATAAATTGCCGGATCAATTTTAAATGCTTCGGATTAATGTTTTCGTAATTCGTTGATAAGTTCTTAAATGACAGTTAAAAATGAAATGAAAACTGTAGTTAAATCATTAAATTTGATACGAAATGATAGTCTTGATATTTGCGATGCGTAAATGTACGTATACACAGGGTGTCTGATGCAATAAGTACGTGTAATGTTGTAACATTCATTTTACGTTGCCAACTAAATGATTGCGAATCCGATAATAGAAAAACCGACTGAGATAAAAAAGTGGAACAACAACGGTGGCCCAGAAAATTCGATTAATGTAAAATGCAGAAGTTGACGTGATTCGAAAATCGAATACAATATAAACTGTGAGGTTGCTTGAGGTGAAGCAGTTTGGTTTGGCAGCAGCGTGTAGCACACCAGCTGATAGTAGTAGTCATTATGATTTGTAAATAAGTTTATTTGGATAAAAATAAAGACGTTTAAAGTGAGTGTGATTATTTGTAAAGTTGAACCCACAGAATGCAATAGGATAAAGAAATTGAATGAATCCATTATATCAGATATTGTATAGGTTTGTAAAATACTCAGTTTTACTTCATGGCATAGTATAACTAGAAAATTTAGTACCTACTTTGAACCCAATTTTACTAATATTTAAAGTACATTTTTAATGGGAGGTAAACCTGTGATAAATCGAGGGAAAGGCCCCTTTATTCTCTATTTTAGTTACTTTGTTGAAATTTCTTTTGCAGAAATTTTATTTAATTTTTTCTCATTTCCTCTTCCAAGTTGTCGCTAACCTGTTTCAAAATGTGTTCGCTTAATTCATACAATTATCTATTTCTTTGATCTTGGCTCTGCCAAATAATTTAATATTCTAATTTAAAAATGATAATAGCTAAGAATGGTACAACAAAAGAAGAAATTCAAGGCTAACGAGGAACACTAAAGTAACTAAATACACACTTTTCTTATAGAATCATAACAGATTCAAATATAAAAAAAATGCTGAACTTAATCGTCGGTCACATACGGGCAGCAGTTGATTAAAATAAACGCAGGTTAAAAAAGGTATTTTAAGGTTTATCTAAGAGAACAAACCCCCATGACTACGTTAGAAGAAGCCCAAGGATATTTAGGGCAAAGGAGTTGGGTCAAATTGATAAAAGTAAACATGGTTAACCATGAGGATTCTGCAGAATTAAAGCGGATGGAGCACCAGAGACAAGATGTTTGCTAGGAAGACAGGAAGATATAAAAACAACAGTGAACAGCAGCAAGGTTGAGTCACCCGGAGGAACTTTGATATTATTCCATTGAGAGATCAGAATGAACATCAACTCGAAATACAAAAGGATTACAAATAAAATCTAATAAATTATATAACACATGCTGACCCGTCCAGACTTCGAACAAGCTGGATAATCCGATAATGTATCTTGAACATTTTTTTGAATTGGTAATTTCACATCCTGTTCAGTGATAGATTTTGTTATACAAACCATTTTAACATAATCATTCTTTAGCAAAATGGCATTTAGTATGACTTGTTTGAGTTTTTTGACATTCGACATACTTAGATATTTGACATTTTTAGATTTTTTTGAAATTTTCAACATTTTTGATAAGTTTAACATTTTTGATATTTTTGACAGTTCAGACAGTTTTGACATTTTGACACTTTAGACAGTATCTACATTTTTGACATTTATGTCATTTTTTTACATTTAATGTGACTTTCACTTTTTTGGTTATTTCTGTTATTTGTCAACTATTACGTTTCGTGCATTTTAATTTGTAGACGCGAGATGTAAAGACCGACATCTCGCGTCTTTAACTTTAACGTTATCTATCAAATACATAAATAAGTGTTCGAAAGGACATTCTATTGTGGGAAACGCAACTAATGAAGGTTCCCTAACCAGAAACAGTATATATATATATATATATCATATATATTGTCTTGCGAACAAAAGAATGACACCTCGAAGAGAGTATTTTAATTTGTTTCATATCTTTCTTGACGGAATAGTTTTGACAATTTTGAAGAATTGTGATATTTTTTGTTTCAATATGTGGACTCTATTTCTAATTTATTAATCCAGCTCATTCAATAATTTTTATTTTTCCAACTTATTGAAATTTTTTGATATTACTTGCTATTAATAAGATGGTGGACAGTGTTTGGGTCTCCGCCTTTTGTAAACTCAGTAATGACAAATGGCGGATAATATTTCTATTCATTTAATGAACAGAATCAATTTTCATGCAATGAATAAATACTCGTCATAGAATGTATGTGGTAACTGATTTTCGTTAAATTATTAAATTCAGTCCTAGTCATTTGAGGGAAAGATGATATATACCAACTTTCACCCTTGCATCTTTTTTTGCTTCAAAACCCATCCCCCCATTCAATAATGAAATTTTCGCAAAATGTCACATTAGAAATTTATTCGTTTATTGAATTAATTTCACAAGTCTACCTGTATTGTTTTCGGTTCTCGAGAAGTAGGGGATTTTTCTTAAAAAATACCCAAGTTGCCCATCTGATAGCTGAATTTTTGCAAAATACAACTGGGTTTTACTTATCTGGGGAGAAGGATATATATACCAATTTTCAGGCCTCTATCACTTCCAGTTACCAACAGATTAATTAAATAAAAACAATAGACAGCCTACTCCTCCCACCGCGGAATCCAACAATTTTGTTTTTGTTTGCTGTATTTGTGAAAAAATTTATAACTAAGTGAAAATAAATTGGAAAAACAATTAAAATTGGTTGTGAATTGTCAGTAAGAGTGCGAGGGTATTAGTTTGTGACAAATAATGGCAGGTTATAGAATTTGGGAAAGACCTGACATGTTATTAATTTATAAATGTTGAATTTTGAACATTTACTATGAAGACTTTGTTTGTTCCTCTGAAATCTATCATGATGACATATCCTGTAAGTACTACCCATGTACTTATTTGTCTAATATAAATAATATTAATTTAATGTGTAAAAAGTATTTTTCGAATAATTTAACACATAATAAAACAACATATAAGAAATGCTTTGTTTAATTACTTCGAATTATTTCTATATCATATGTAAACAACTTTGTATCTTCCACATTTCAACTTGATGCATAAAAAACATCCCCAAATACAAATATTCATTTCAATAGATAGTTGTTAAAAGCGTACATTTTTGAAAATAATATTTTATAAACTCTGATATACCTAAATAAATCTGACGAAACTCGAAACAATATAATTATTCAATATACAATAAATCACAGTTTTTTTTTTACCTCGACGTTGCCGGATTGACAATAATTTACTTAACCTGAATTTGGAATTTTCTTGCTTATTACGGATTATAGAACATAGAGTTATAAGAGTTTTTGTTTTTGTTTTGTTATGAGAGTTGTTTGTTGGTGTATGTACTCAAAATATTTACACCCTTCATATTGTATAGATAGATCACAAGTAAATAATCAACCCCTCGAATCTAAAAGAGTATTTCTAGGTACAGTGCAATTGCAGAATCAAGAACTGGGCGCTTGAAATACTGTATTTTGTAAATTCATTCTATTCTCTTGAAGGTTTTTTATTTAATTCCTTTGTTTTGTGATAACGATTAAGGATTCACAGCATTTTATGAAGATAAGACTTATAACAATAAACTATACTTAGGTTAAAGTTATGAAATCATAACAGGAAAGGTCCACCAACTTTAATTTAAACTTTTTTGACAATGTACCCGTCAATCAAAAGTTCTTAACTCCACCTTATCCTTGTTTAACTATTAACAATAACCTTCGTTCTATCAAGTGTCACCCAAGAAATCCTCTCCGACCTTATTTCCATGTTCAGCGTCTATCACCAGTTCGCTTTGTACGCACTTTAATATTTCCACGTTGTCTGTTTAATTCGCAGGGCAAATATTCCAACAAGAGCGACGTGTGGTCGTTCGCCGTACTGCTGTGGGAAATCCTGACGTTCGCCAGAGAACAACCGTTCGAAGAGCTCAGCGACGACAAAGTTTTGGAGAACGTCACTCATTTCTACCAGAACGACGGCAAGCAAGTGAGTATTATAGAATATACATTATGTGTCGTTCGATATAAGTCGTGAAGTCTCTGGAATCGCAAGAGATGAGATACGGAAAGCGAAGAGCTACCGATAAAGATTTTAACAGATATTTCAGGATTTGATTCGTCACTTTTCGTTTTATCGTAAATTTATGTGCAATTTTTGAAGTTTTCAACGTAAAGTTTTTGAAATTGTTTCTAATTATATTTAGTCGCAATCTGTCAGATATATCAGCTTCATTTTCACCTTGGAGATAAAAATATCATTTTAAAGACCATTTCAATTTACTACAATTATGCTATAGTTGAAACATGTACAAATAAAGCCCCACCAAATAATATTTCATTTAATTTCATTGATAATTAGATTGATAATACTAGTTCTCTATGCATATTAGCGAAAAGTGCCCGAAACTTTCATATTACCGCCTTTTTAACATGCTGAACGCGCCTGCGCAGTACAAAGGGTGTAAAGATCTATTGCAATTCTTTGACCGTGAAATACTCATAAAACTGTGTTTTCTCTGTAAGAAACAATGCCCAAGATAAGAGCCCCTTTATGGTATTGTCAGTTGTAGTAAATAACCAAGTATAACCTACAGGTAATATACAGTATCAGCTTGTTGGAAACCAAAGTTTTTATTTGAATGGGTTAAATAACCCCGAGGATCTAAAGAGAGATGCGTAGAGGCGCACTCTAACGGTTGGTTTAGTCAACAGAGTAACCTGACAATAACATCAAAACTATTAGTCAATGAACCCACAACTTTCAAGTTGCAGCAATGTCATTATTTTGATAAAGTGTGTGCAAATTATGGCGTCGTGGAGTATAGTTTGTAGACTGCGTATCTAAAACGATGCAAGTGTAATTTTAATGGTAGTTATTTAGAATTTGATTTTCAACTAAACTGGTAAACCATTCTGAGAATAAAGAAACAGTGTTAATTAGTAAGACGAAGTAATAAGTATACAGTTTTTCTAAAATATTAACACGCTTCATTTCATAAAATCTGGTGTTAATAAAATAAGTCGTAAAAACGTCAAAACATTTCACATTACATTTCATCAAAAATATCGAAATTTAAATGAAATATATGTCAGATATAATTGTTCACAAGTAATATCTAGAGAAACATATGTACAGGATGTTTGTTGAAAAAATGTCACAATAACCGAATACCAAATGGTCTGGGTTAAAATATTTTAAAAATAATACACTTATAAAATAACTTCAACTTGACACAATAACTAGTTATGGAAGTAGGTATCTACTAAGCACCTGTATAGAAATGAGCTGCAACTCACTGGAACAAATTTCGGCAAAACTGGTGTCTCGTTTACAAAACAGAAAATGATTATGTAACATGAATAATAAAAGAAATACATCTTTTTGGGCACTTGGGTAGTAGAAACATGTACACATTTGTAATGTATGTACATTTGTAAAATGAGTGATTTATAAAAAATCATAACTGGGTTGAAATAATAGCTGGAACCTTAATCTGTCTCCTAATGATAGCTTATAAGATTGAGACTAATAAAGCTGTAAATTTAATGCAATATTTACAATTATTTTATACCATTTCTCTGCATTATAGCGAAAATCCAAATTGAAGTGGAATTTATGAACCGTCAAAATATCTCTAGTACATCCTGGTCGGAATAATCTTGTTAATATGGTGGGATGTGCAACATATCTTTGTAAATTATTTAAATTCTAAAAACTACTTACTCAATAATATCCATCGTGCGCCCATATAAACTTGACATCATAAACTATCGTTTTGACGAGAATTACCTAATATTCCTATATTAGTTACCTGATAGGTATAAATTTTTGAAAAAAAATCCACTTTTGATCCGTTTTTCTGAGTTTACTCGGTAAAAAATGATCCAATTAGGATTTGTGAACACTCATTAAGAAAGATTTCTGATGCTTTACAAGTTTCCTGTACATGACATTACGATTCCTTCATTACTTTTCTTTATACTAGTGGCCGCCCAGTGGTCGAAATTCGACCCTATTTCATGAAATTGTAAAAAGTATATTTTTATAAGAAACAGAGTTGTGGAGAAATCGGAGAGGTAGATGTAATAATCAAAATTGTTCACTCATATTGACAAATCTATTGAAATAAAAATGTAATCAAATATCGATATTCGAAATATTTTTGACAAATGAATGACCCCCCAAATTTTTGGCCGGAACTTCTCCTGACAAAATATTCGATATAATATTTGAAAGATTGTTCTTTGCAACCTAAAAGTTTTCGTCATTTGCGGTTTCAATCAAGTTCAGGAATATTAAAAAAAAGAGATGACCAACAACCGTATGAAAACTTAAATATTTAATAAATTCTCTATTGTCCGCTGTCTGACTATTTTTTACACAACACCTTCGGGAAGGTTGTGATACTGATATATTAATAAAATAATTAAATTCACATTAAAAACAGAATAATATTGACTATTTTACCACTAAACAATAAAAACGCTTGTATGCCACTTCCAAAATTACATGCTCTACGAATATAACGATCGCCCCCTCCATATATAATTACTGTTTTATAATTATGTTTTGACCGTCTGGTGGCGGCGGCACTGTCAGCTGTTTGGCGTTGACAGTAAGGACGTAAATAATGAATTTTTATTATATTTTATTTAATGAATGAACCAATAGTATAAATTAATATTAGCATTCTGGACTGAAGATCGTCAGTAGCTACTAAACAAAAGAAAAATGAAGAAAATCGGTTGAGAGACAGAGGAGAAAATGGTACCTAATCGTTTTGTCTTTACCTATTTATATATAGATAAGCAACAAATCAAAAGAAATTAGTACTTTTTATTATTTAGATAGTTTACTTCTAAGAGTTTGCTGTTAAAACCTTAGCAATAATTATCTACCAAGTGTGAATGACGTGATGGTATAAGCGAATTGCTGTTAAATTTTATGTCCGAAAATTTAATATTATTTTCGACGTAATTTAATTTTAAACAAAATATTATCTCATTTGCACCTTACAGCATTTTGTAGCTCTATCTTTATTACTATACTTGTGTATTTACTTTATGAACACTTCCTTTACCCGAAGATACTCCTGTACCCTGCAAATTCACATTTCACTACACATGTTGACCATTCTCGCAACTGCGTGGGAATCTCCATAGGCAAGCTTTTGATCCTACAATCTAAATTATGAATAAATTTCATATATTTTTTTTTGCGTAGATGTTAGTTAAATATTAACATTGTAACAGTGACATGACGAACCATTGTGTTTGTATGTTAAACAATTCAATTTTTTCATCAAACAATCTAAAATTGTAGTTCGTTGAAATTGTCTGAAACTTGCATAATTTAAAATGGATGTGAAATTTTAAAATCAATCACTTATTACCACCCGACAGCCCTTTCAACGTAAAATGTATCATCTTGTCCAAAACGATTAAAAATATATGGCGCTAATTTTAATTTCAACGGGATGCTTTCAAAAACTAATTTCGAAGAATCATCTATAAAATTCAATTACACGGTCCATTATCCTGAACGCTATTCAACTACAAATAAAAAGTGATGAAAAAAGTTGGAAAATACTCCACTTTCCATCAGAAATACTCCATTCGCGATCGAATTCATTCATTACAGCTTTGCGATATCGGGTAGTCAATTCAAGGAGAAATTTTTAAGCTTGATGCTTTTGCGGAAATTACTATCAGAAGATTTTGTTTGATCGGTTTTCTTTTTTTTGTGATTTTTTTACTGCTGTTTTTTATCGGGGAAGAGCGTTCCGGGTAATTTGTCGGATTGAGCCTCTGGGAATTTTGCAACGTTTAGAGTTATCTGAGTTTTTTGTTTTGTTTACATGATAAAATAAAACTTACTGTTTGTACGAAGATAGTGTGTTGAAGTAGTACTCAGAAAATTGCTTGTTCTATTTTCACATTTGATAATTAACGGCAATATCTCATAAGGAAATTTTGTGTCCAAAGAGAATTTCCCAGTTAAATTTAGATCGACGAATAAAGGACCAATGGTTTTATTTCCGTGAATTGGGGTCTATAAGTTGATTTTCTAAGAATGTTTGTTGTGCTCTTCCTGAAAAACTTATGACTTGGTATTGTCCCAATATCTACAATTATGTTTATTGACAAATGGATTTCAAAAAAATCCTGCTTCGTCAGAAAAATAAATATTTTTAATAAAATTGGGGTCTGCATTTGCCCTTTGAGTCATTAATTCGCAGAATTCTAACTTTCTGTCATAATTATCCTCAGCAAGCTGTTGTAAAAGCTGTATTTTGTAGGGAAAAAAATTATTTAGGCGTAACGTTTTATGCACACCGCCGACGGAAATAGTTGTTAACCTGGAGACTTTTGGTATTGATGTTTGAGGATCCATAGCAAAATGACCTAAAATCTCAACCTATGCAGCTTCAGTAAAAACTCAGTATACAACGAAACCACTACTAATAATAAATTGTTTGCATTTATTGGCACAAATATTTTTCGCAGAAACATTTAAGGATATTTTTCTCACTTGTTTATCTCGGTATTTGTTTTCGTGCTTTTCTTCAATTACAATTCAAAATTTTTAAATTTTTACGGTTTCTTGGTCATTATCTGATTTTAAAATATGATTTGCCAAAAGATTGGCAAAAAAGAGACCTTTAAAAAGAGGTATCACATAATACCCCTTTGTATTTAACCTTAGAGGTTAAAACTGCAGGGTGACCGATACTTGTAAAACGTGTACCCTTGTAAATATAAATTAACTTGTTTTTTTTGTATTTTTTTAAGACATTTTAAAAGTTATTTTGGGCACTAGTTCTGAAATGAAAGCCATATATTGTATATTGAGATCTAACGGATTATTTAATTGCCTACCTGAATATTTGTATTTGTTAATTTCTAAGGATTATAATAAATTAATTTTAGTTGGATTAATTACTAAATTTTTACATTATCATTAAAGTTATGATCATCTATTAAATAACCTGCATAATTAGATTTATTATTCTGTACTAAATAACTTTTTTTGTACTCTCTAGTACAGGTATTAAAATTTCTAAACATCCTAGAGATATACAGCTTGTCGCAATTTTCCCAGTAAATTTTGTACACCCCGGATTTACAATTGTTATCTAGTCTTGATTTGTTGTTCTCAATATATTTGGATAAATTATTTGAAGTTTTATAAAATAAGATTAAACCATATTTAGAAAAACGGAAATATATATTAATTATAACTCTTTTATTTATTTAATTTATCGATATATATTAAGAACAACAAATCAATACTGGCTATTAATTGTAAATCCGGGGAGTACAAAATGAGCTGCCGCAATAAGCTGTATATCGGTAGGAGATTTAGGAATTTTGATACCCGTAGTAGAGAACACAAAATAAGTTATTTAGCACAGGATAATTAATCTAATTTTCACGTAATTTAATAGAAGATAATCATAACTTTAATGATAATGTGAAAATCTTACATTTAGAAAATAATCCCAGTATAATTAATTTATTACAACCCTTAGAAATTAACAAATACAAATACTCAGGTAAGCTATTAAATAATCAGTTAAATATTAGTCTATCCTCACGCTTAAATCTTTTTAATGGCTCTGTGTAATTATTTAAGTTAAATGTATATATATATATATATATATATATATATATATATATATAATAATGGTGTAGTTAGAACAATTCTTTCAGTATTTTGTGAATCTTGATAAAGGCACTGTATGCCGAAACACGTATCATTCTATCAAAATAAAGGGTAAATCTCGAAGTGTACTTTAGTTTTGTGTTTCTTACTTTGTTAAACTATTTCTTTTTTTCATAGCTGAATTTATTTACTTATATATTTATTTATTTATTTATAATTGCTATACTTGTCTAAAGTATACTTCTAAAATTTGAACCCCCATTATTGTTGTTTTCGATTCACAAAATTGCCTTTTGAAATTCAAATAAATATAGACAAATAAAACAAGACATTTTTCAGAAAATCGAGAGAAATGTTATTTGACGTTTTCTATGAACTCACATCTCTTAATTTAAATATTTGATATATTATAAATAAATAATTATTGAATGCACAAGATATTTTGATTTTGATTTATTTGTATTTATTAGTTTGCCATGTTAGAGATCACAGTTATTGGTAAATCCAATACAACTATTAGTTCTTGAATGTATAGAGTTACCGAAGGCCTAAAATTGACTCATAGACCACAAAATTCATTCTCTCTTTCGAGGATTCTCTAACATTTCAAGGTATGCAACAAAGTTATTGGAAAAGGATAGTGGTAGAATTTGTATAAATTAAAAATTGACTAAATGGGTATCATTTAAAAATTATTTTCCCTCGCTGAAATGAATCACATACACACCGAAATTTTTGCACTTGTATGTATTTGGGATGTTACTATTTTTCTTGCTTCACAAGGCTTGAACTTTATATATCTTAATATTCTAGCAATTTTTATTTTTTGGCGCTTCATCGTAAAGACAATGGCTAATCAAGCAAAAGTATGAAAATCTCCTTCATTTTAAGAGTGAAATAAAATTAGTCATATGCTAAGCCAAACAACATTCCAATAATAATTAATCTTGTTTTTTTACAGATCCTTCTTGATATTCCATTCAACTGCCCGAAAGAGATCTTTGACTTAATGTGCGAATGCTGGCAAAGGAATGAATCGGATCGGCCATCATTTAGAGAAATTCACCTGTTTTTACAGAGGAAAAATTTGGGTTATAATCCGGATCTCCACTGACGAATAGAGGAATTAATTAGAGACTTATTTGTATTCGACGACAATAAAATAACAGAGTTATTAAGTGATATTGTTATTATTAATTGAGGAACAATGAAAAATATTCATGAAATGTAGTATAAAAAATATTTTGCTTTTTGTAGTCATTTTTGATTATCTATTTCTGCAGCTTATAGTTTTCAACAGCACATTGTTTGACAATAAAGCGTCATAAGAAGGCTAGTTAACTGTTTAGAAATTAAATAACTAAATTCTGAAAATTAATGTATTTTTTTAAAATTTTATAAAAAATACGGGGTGTAAATGGATAAGTGCAAAAGATTTTATGATGTGCTTGCTCGAGTCATTTTATGACGGAAAGAATATACAGTGTGTCCGGTTATGGTCTAGCGATAATCTAAATAGATGTAAAGCAACTATTTTAATACACAAATACAGCATATACTAGGGCTCAATACCCACCCCTCCATATGGCAGCCATTTTGTTTTTTAGATGACCTGTTCTCTACCTGTGGACAAAAATGTTCATATCTCTTAAAGTTTTGGTCTTACTGAGATATAAATAGGCTTATTCGACGGACAATAATACTGTCTATCAACAACATTTCAAAACAAAGTGTTAACGTTTTCTTAACTTTTGAAAAAAAGATTAAATGCAAAAAAAAGGGTAAAAAAATTATGTAATTCAACAAATTATTGCAAATCATTGCAAAAGCAGTCCCGATAACCTTTCATTTTTTTTTTCACTAAATCGAAAGTTTTTGAGTTAAGCTACAATACAACATTAAATTCACAACTGTATGTTTATTACTTTATGAGTTATTGTTGTTTGAACATAGCGTATGCGCAAGCACAAAAGACCTTTGTCGGGACTTTAAAGAGGTAAACATTAAAAAAACATAAAATTCTTATCAATTTTTAATTGATACTTTTACAATCTTTTAACACATTAAATTGTATCCTACAGCAGTTGTTCAAAGTGCCCACTTCCAGCTTTTAGACAAGTTAATGCTCTGTGTGCTATCTGGGCAGTTGAGCGCTTAATTAGTTTTAGGGCTGATTTATTTCTTCGGCGACTGCCATAATTTTAGCGACGAGCTCTTCTCTGGTGTTTGGAACTGTCGCATACACCTTTTGCTTCATATCACCCCACAAAAAATAGTCCAAGGGGGTCATATCGGGCGAGCGAGCTGGCCACGCTACTACACCACCGCGACCGATCCACGGTGCATGGTTATTGTTCAAAAAAGTTAAGAAAACGTTAACAATTTGTTTTGAAATGTTGTTGATAGACAGTAAATTGTCCGTCGAATAAGCCTATTTTTATCTCAGTAAGACCAATACTTTAAGAGATATGAACGTTTTTGTTCACAGGTAGAGAATAGGTATTCAAAAAAAAAAAAAATGGCTGCCATATGGAGGGGTGGGGTATTGAGCTCTAGTATATGGTGTATTTGTGTATTAAAATAGTTGCTTTACATGTATTTAGATTATCGCTAGTCCATAACCGGACACACTGTATATCCGCAAACGCTTCGTTACCGATGTCCAAAGTGTTGAAATCTTCTGATTTTTTCAGTTTTTTCTTCAGATTACTAAAGTTTTCGAGATAGTTCAATTTTGGAGCATTAATGCCTCTATAATTGTTCATAATAAGATCTCAGACACTGTCATGAAAATCTATAGGGTGTTACTTTTTCTTGGGTCACGTGTTCTTTCTGCCCCTACAACTTTTTTTCAGTACCCCCTTGCAATCGATAAATTTGTAGATAAATCTCTTTTTTATTCCTTGCTTTTTTTCCGTATCTGCCACTGTTTTTGGGTAAAAAAATCAATTTCTCGTGTACCGTAAAAATAAACAATCCTTCTGTGAGCAGTAAGCTATAATTATTTTAAAACCCATTACACAGGCGTCTAGACGTCGACACATAGATCTTTGTATTCGATTGAAAATCCCAGGAGAATTTTGAACAACTCTACAAGAAACATTAATGCGATTTCTTCAGTCTTCTATGTCTTGAACAGAAGTTCCACTATGAACTACGGAAGTATGCCATTGTCCAACCAAGCTTGTACCTTTTTCACCTAATTAGAATATTGATTATACCATATAATTATTTTTTTAAATTTTTTGTTTAATAATTTTATTTTGTAACTGTCATCTAACTTATTAATATACAATTTTATTATTTCACTTATTAATGGTTTATGCATAGTCTCATATTTTTGTATATTCTCTTAATTTTATGTAATTTGTATACACATTTTCCTGGATGATTTAGCCCCGATGAAGCTTTGAATATAATAAAGCGAAACGTTTGCAAGCATTTAACAACCTGTTTATTTGATTGTCCTATTCCGACTAGTGTTTTGGCTTACTGATACTAAGGGCACTAAGACATTCTGAAATAAACCAATAATTTAAAATGTCCCCAAGTTGAAATGTCTATTGGATTTAAATTGGGTAAAGGAGCTGGCCAAAATTTAGACCTAACCTAGGGATATGTTTCGTTCAAATATAGACGTGCTCTTATACTCAAATGGGCAGGAGCGTCATCGTGTATAAACCATATTCCCGCTTTGACACCTAAAGTAATCGGATCAAGTTGATCTCGCAGCTCTTCTCTTGGAAACTGAGTGTATGCATCTCCATTTAATGTACGTGTAAGGAAATGTGGGCCAATTAGGTGATCTCGAATAGTCTCAATCCACACTTTTAAAGAATATCGTGCCTGGTCGTGAGGTTCAACTATAGCACGACAGTTTTCTTCCGCCCGTATGTGGTTGAGGTGGTAACTAAGAATGGCTTCCCTTGAAAAACTTGCTTCGTACGTGAATAAAATTTGCTCAAGTAATTCTAGGTGTGGTCTAATCATATCTAGCTTCCAAAACTGAATAATCGAAAGATTTGAACACCTTGCACGTTTGTAACGAAACGTTTGCAGACATATGCATAGGAACTTTTCGTCATAAAGTGACTGGAGGAAGCACATCTTGAAACCTTTGGCACTTACTCATTTACACCCGGTATATCTTATAACAAAGAGTAATAAATGCGTCATATTCATTATGTATAGAAAGTAAATTCATGTAATCCTCATTATATAATCCCAACCGAGCAATTTCAAGCAATTTTTTATAATGTAAGTGACCTAAATTGTTTTGAAGGTCTACAACAAATAATGATAATAGTCCGGCTTGCTAAAATAAAACGTAAATAAAACGGCATACCTATAGTCAGCACAATAAGGCAGAAATAATTAAAATTTTTAAATGAATATTAACATATGAAAATCACTTACGTTTGGGTATAGTCCAGTGAATTTAAATTCTCCTTATTTTTAGCTGCAGAAGCAAATAAAAGAGGAAAAACATCATAGTTTCGTTTAAAAAAGTAAGTTATTTAACATTTTTTAATTGAATATTTCCATCACTTTTTTATGGACAGTGAGGACGCGTGGGTTGGAACAAATTCATTTAAAATTTAGATGTTGGTTTTTTGGAAAAACAGTTCGGAAACGTTGTTTTTTGGACTGCGGTTTTTGTGAAGATAAACTCATTTATACAGGGTGGGCCAGAAATAAATTGAAACCATCAACTTCATTTTATCAAATGAAAACATTTGTTTTTTAATTTATTTTTGAATTCCGCATTGAATTCTAAGTATTTTTACATGTACAATGTACAGTTATTATAAAAATTACATTAATTTCAAAATTGAAAAAAATAAACATCAACATATCAAAATTAAATGTTCAAATTGTTGACCATTAACTTTCTGACAATTCCTAAGACGGCTTTCAAATTCTCGTAACACTTCATTGAGCGTTTGTGGCAGGATTCGTTGTATTTCGTCCCTAATTCTATTCTTTAATTCCTTGATATTTTCCGGCTTATTGAAGTAGACTTTCGATTTCATGTAACCCCAAAGATAAAATTCTAACAGGCTTGGATCTGGAGACCTAGCTGGCCATTCGATATTAGCTCTCCTCCCGATCCATCTATTTGGGAAATTATTGTCAAGATAATCTAGCACTGTTCGCGAATAGTGCGGGGGCGTGCCATCCTGTTGAAACAATACCGAATCTGCCTGTATATTAGGGTTTTCACAATTCGGGTAATGGTATGTTAAACAGGGCATTATGTCATTTTATAATAGGTCTAAATTCTTTTCCGAGTTAAGTGTTCCCTCAATAAATAAAAGACCCACAATTGAAGTACCCACAATTCCGGCCCATACTTTAACTTTGCTGGAAAACTGTGTATGACTTTCCATAATCCAATGTGGGTTTTCTGATGCCCAATTTCGAAATTTTTGACTATTTAATGAACCATTTAAACTTGAACTTTGTTATGGGTGCCAATTATTTCTATGCAAGTATTTTAGAACAGAATAGTTACTTATTGACTGTTATGCGGCTATTTGTCTAGGGGATTTGTGAGGATTTTCTTGTAAATCGAGCAAAACATTCGAAATTCTAGATTTGTTTTCTATTTTACTAACTACCGATCGTGTAATAGGCCACTCCGGGTACTTCATATTAAACAAGTCGCAAACTTTAGCTTGTGTTCGAGTTCTATCGTCATATCCTACCATCGTCAAAATTTCTATTCCCTGCTTTCAGTTTCTATGGAAATAAAAAAGGGTTAAAATTCCAGCATTAAAAAAAGGGTTTCAATTTAAGCGACTAAAATACCCCCAACAATCATAAAAACCAGACGTAAATAAATATGTTCCAACCGACAAACACCTTATTTTTATCGTTGGTTTCTTAACTTTATAATGAAATGTAATTTTTTTAATAACTGCATATGAATGCAGAATTCAAAAATAAAATAAAAAACAAATGTTTCCATTTAAGAAAATGAAGTTGATGGTCCCAATTTATTTCTGGTCCATCCTGTATAAATGAGTTTATAATCACAAAAACCGCAGTCCAAAAAAAACGGACGTGTACTAGTGTTTTTCCAAATAACCAACACCTGAATTTTAAATGAATATGTTCCAACCCACGTGTCCTCACTGTATTATACCGTAGTTGCTGGCTTGTCACCGACTACCTTTAACTTTTTACTAATTGATCCGGCAATAGTGTTTAGTATTTGATAATGGGCTTGTATACATAGATTTTTTTTATTAAAATAGTAATATCTATCTGGTAAACTTGACATTTTTAGTATAGGGTATTCTAAACAAAATAACATTAAAATTTAATATCTGGGGTGTTAATAACGAACAAGTTTTACAGTTTGAATATGCCCTGGCAAGGGCCGTCTGTCAAAAAATACTTTTAAATTCGACTTAAATTGTAATACTGACATAACAACTTTTATAAGAATTGTTTGAGAAGCTTCAGATATTGTAAGGTATTTAATTAACCGTCTTGTTGGTTCTACATAAACTGTTATTGGTCTTGACCAATAACAGTTTATCTGGTCTTGACCAATAACAGTTTATCTGGTCTTGACCAATAACAGTTTATCCATCTTGATGGAATGAGTTTTTTGGTGATGACCATATACTTGGTTTTCTTGATGTTAAAGTTTAGACCGTAACGCTGCTTTTGTTAAAAGCATCAGAACGTTTTGTATACAATATTATGTAAAACTTCTTTCATCATATGTTAAGAACAAACAAAGGGGGCAAAATGCGGTCATGTCATGTATTGTTTATAAAATAGAATACTATAATATTTGCCCGCTGGTAAATAGAATAAACCATTTTTAGCCACTACAAAAATAGTATTTTTCATTGTTCCCTCATTGCTGTGCGCTAGTGATACTAAAACGATTTGTGGAAAAGATTCTTTCATTGACATTGCTTAAGGTATTTCTTAAAGTATATATGTATTAGTATAAATGAGACTGTACTCCTACTGTCAAAGATATTGTGAGTAGTGAAATTTTGTCTACTAAATATAATTTTATTTACAGACTTTCTTTTCACAAATTTAGTTACTTAACAAACTGATGGTAGATTTTCATTGTTCGAAACAAATAACGACGGCTGTATAGAATTTTTGTTGTAAACGTATTGTTTTGGCATTAGTGACGCTATTATTAGAATGAAATCAGGCATTGTGAAGGAATCCAAATATATTTATGCCCATTTTCGATTCGAATGTGATGCACTAGCCTCCCAATAGTTCAATCCTTGGTGTAACAAAATAACATTTGGTTATGAAATTATTAGTATTAGCTTTCGATCTTATAGTGAAGATATAAAAAGATAATATTATATACTCAAATACTTTCAGAAAAAATATATACGTTAATAGCTCAATGTTATTGGAAATACATAGTAATTACAAGAAACTGTTATTACAGATGGCCCTAGGCTTATCCCAAATTAGAGAATGACTATTTTCTAAGTTTACTTTCACCATTCTTTATACAAAATATATAAACTTCACAAAAAGTATTTCAAGACGACTTTATAGAAAAATGTCACTATTTAAAGAAAACGACACAGGAAAATAGAAGAGTTCACATAAAACGAGAAGAAAAATGAGAAATGTATTTAAGTCACATATAATAAAGAACATGTTTATGTAAATGTACTTGACCTGTTCAAAATTGTCTTTAGAGTAAGACAGTGGATTCAACATAACAACAAAAGTTTCTGTTATTTAGATTCGCATGAGCAGAAAAAAAGTGAATTAATAGAGAAGTGTGAACAATAGAGCTGTAAATTATGGAACTGATTCTTCGAACACATGTACACAATAAATCCACAAATTAATTAGTTGTTAATTAAAATCGGTCTTTGATTACTTCACATATAGAAGAAATATGGCGATGACACTCCCTTTGACCGCATCCTCTTGAAATGCTGATGTTCCCACAATGAGAAAAAATAATATCCCAAACACAGCAACTACTAATGAAAGAAGAAATTAAAGCTGCACAAAACACTTGAAATTTCAGTACTGTCAAATCATCTATTTCGACTTCAACTGATTCCAAAGCTCTCCATGACCCTTCTGGAACAATTGATACATTCGCTTTCTTTCTTCACGAGCATCCCAGACTTGCTTTACGAGAAAATTCTCGAAAAATATATTCTTTTCTGGCGCTTTTGTGTCATTCAAGAGTTTTCAGCTACCTTTGAATCAGCTTCAATTTAAAGAATTGTGGTGCCATAAACTCGAGAGTAGGCCTTGTTTTTGTGGTTCTGTTCTTTCGTTGAGAGAAAAATGTAGAATGATGGTCAGTAACAATATATGCTTTACTTATATAAAATGCTACCATGGATTCTATTTTTGATGTTACTAACCAAACAACTTTAGTGGAATTAACCCGAAACGGCTACGGTGAATGACTCAAGTACAAGTACTTGGACTACGCGCTGGTATCAGATACCGCTAAACAAAAACTTTAACAAAATATTTTTAATGAGAAAATTACCAATTTTTTTTCTAATTTAAGATAAATACTAATTATTAACACACTCAACCAAAATTTCAATTTAATGTACATTTAGAAACCTAAATTATATCTTATTTAAAAAAATAATTAATTCTATAGTTATATTCATCTCTATTCATCACACAATTAGCTTCTAGTGTTTGTGAACGATAATTATAATAATCAATATATAAAACTATTGTTTCAACTGTTTAAAACAATTTCCATGTAATTACATTCATTTCTGTCATCCTCAGTAATTTTTCTCCTCGCTTTGCATTCCTTTGTTAGGTTTCTGATTAAAGACAAACTTCAGAGAGGGGAGGGGGGCAGCATGAAGGAAGATGAAATTCCCAAAACTGGAAATAGTGGAAATGCAACTACATTTTTACATCACATAGCATGCGCGGCCTTCTATAATCTGAAATATTTTATGTATAATAACAAAAACATACAGAAAGCATAAAATATTTTGATATCATGATTTCTTGAAAAACTGTTAAAAATGGATCGGACGAAAATGTGATAAATGATGTATCAGATAACGTGAAATGATATGGAGGTTTTTTGCCAAAATTAAGTTAGTATTGACAAACAAAATTTTAAAAATTAGAATGACTATAAAGAGAATGCACCATTGTGATTTTGGCTTCTGGTAGTATTGATTTTTTCCAATAACCGCCTGTTATGATAACGGACCATGTTGACCTTCAACTGTTTCTAGCCGTCAACATTTTCACAAAATATTAGATTACGCCCAGACCAGGCGTTTTAAGAAGCATGCATGACACATAAAGTCATTTTAAATTCGACACAGCTATCCACATTTGTAATAATATACAGGTTGTTTTATTTAAATAGGGCAACTTTAGACTTCCAGTGAAGTTATTTTTAGTTTAGTATTGACAACGGACCACTTTGGCCACGATGTATTGTAGTAAAAAAAAAAAGTATTAGTTTTAGTGTGCAAGCAAAGAATTACCGAAAGTTTACATTGAATTAATTTTATTATTTATGTCTTCTATAAACGAGTTTTTTTATTGGGCTGGCTCATATCCAGCTCAGAAAAATGTTAGAGACCCAGAAAAAATTCTACATGCTGAAAATTTGATAAAATGTCGTAAATATAATGATATATATAAAAGCAGTGACGTTGTGACTTTTACTGCATTATTTTTACAAACATAAAAGCGGGAAAAATTTTACCAGCTGAACGCTAGTGCAAGGCTGGTAAGGGCACACAATGTAAGCACGTGGTGGCTGCTTTATTATATTCTTATTGTTAAGTAATTGTCTAACCTCAAATGCCTGTGAGAAATTAAATTATCCGACTTGACCATACAATGTATGCTATCAAACTCCCTCTAAGGCACGCTATGATTGTCTTTAGGGGAAAATTCACTAAACCCCAGATATCCTAGATATCAAAAGGATTTAGCTCTGTGGGAGCCCTTGCCAGGTTTTCAGGCCCGTGGTTGGAGTCGTGGCGGCAGTTTCCCATGAATTTCCTGACCATCCGGGCCCTTCCTAACAGGACGGCTTTTTGCATTTGTTTGTAAAGATGTTCGTCCAGACCGAGGTATTTTAAATTGTTTAATAGATGTTTTGGGACTAGTCCTGTCGTTGACATAACAATTGGTACAGTTCGTGTGTTGTTCATGTCCCACTGAGTCTTAATTTGAAATTCCATATCTCTATATTTGGTTATTTTCTCAGCTTGCTTGATATGTATATTATTGTTGTTAGGAATTGCTATGTCAATTAAAGTTGTTTTCCGAGTTGTTTAAATTATTATTGTTATTACAGTATTAGAGCTCCGTAAATTACATGTTTTTGTAAAGCCGTATTTTATTCAATTTTTTTTTAATTTATTGAATTTAAAATTTACATTTTTATCTATCTTTGAGGTTAAATATTGCCAACTTACCTGATACTTTTTAAAATGTAATGAACACACTCTCATATGGGAATCTGCCTTTTTTAATTTTAAAGCACTTTGCCAGCCTTTAAACCTATCTATATTTTCCGAAATTTTTTTCTATTTAAACAAAACTTCTACCAGGTTTAGCTATGGCACGAAAATTTATTTCTAAATTTTTCGTGCGATTTACAACCACAAACATTCACCACCCAATAAACTCTACTCTTATTTTTTGATACTCAGTATACTTGTGTATTTAAGTACACACTAAAACTAGTACTTTTTTGACAACCAGATGTCGTGCCCAAAGTGGTCCGTTATCAATAGCTACAATTTGCTACCCACCCACTATTGGATCACCCCGTACGGAGATGTTGGGAAATTTTTAACTTTATTTAAGTAATTATCAGTCATCTGTTGTAATAATTAAATTAACATTAGTTTATTAAACAAAGTTCTGTGAATTCCGGACTCACACTACAAAATAATAAATACTAACCAATAGTTTTTAATATTATATACGTTCACATCGAAAACTATACGATCTGAAGGAAACTGCTTTTGGTAGGCTCATAATTTTTTTAAAAAAGTCATTCATCTCAAAACTCGATGAGACTGATCGATATTCGGTTGTATGTATTTAATAAAAGTATCAACTTCAAAGCTATCCAAAGAAAAATATAGAAATATTTCCAAACAGCAAACAAACTACGGTCATCAAAGCTCGCATTCTGTTTATGTTTTTGACGTTTGAAGGATGAGCTCGTCCGGAGTGTTACCTGTTAATGATTGATTTCGGTTGCGAATGATTAAATAAAAATAACGACAGCTCGAACAACACGGATAGCCAATATTGCAACAAAGCTGGAAAAATAAATGTTGGTTGTGTTTTGTTTCGCGATAATTCATTTACCCATATTGACAAGAGGATAACGTTTCGCATGGAGTTTGCCATATCCACCGTTGAATTCGTTAAAATGGACGATATCTGGTTCTATATCCCTTGTTTATTTTAAAATATAGCTAGTAAACATCTCTTCTTTTTGGTAAGTTTTATGTTGGGAAAACTATACCGTTACCCATTAACGGCTCTATTCATGACTGCAAGTGACCCCAGAATTAAATATTATTTATACCTCAGGCTATGATTATTTTCATAGTGTTGTTAAGCAGGTTTTTGATTATTCTATCTGCTCATTGAAGTTTTCCTTCAACAGCTCTTTTCTGTAATAGATAAACTTAGAAATTTATAATGGAGACAAAGGATTACTGGGTGTCCAATGCAAAAAGTGTTCCTTTCAGATTTTTTTCTGGTCAACTAGTATTCCTGTATACAAATAGAAGAGGAAGCTCACCATGCTGTGCTAGCGGTGCGTTCCTATCTGGTGTTGGCCTCACAGGGGCAAATGGTTAAGCTAGGTAGACCCCTGGGCGGATATTTGTGAACTCGGTCTCATTCTCATGCATGCCCTTGAGAGCGGGGAATAGACGACGACCATTTGAGGTGTCGGACGCGGGGCTTCTGTTCTGGAAATCCTATTCCCATCCGCGCCTGGACAACTATAAATACAGCTTCGACCGCTGTATGGTGCTCTGGATCCGCTCATGGACCGGTAACATCGTCCATACATAGGGTTCATAGACTTTGGGTTGACTCGGATCTCCTGTCCACATATGCGCTATGCCGAGTGCCTGTAATCTTCAGGTGTGGGAATAAACGCTATAACGGAGGAACTCCGCGGTGCGTTTATCGAGATCGGAGACTAAACAGAAAGGCTAGATTGATTGCTCCAGCATAGCGGTGTATCCAGACAGAAGCCATCGTTTGAGGTGTCGGACCAGCATACTAACTCCTTTTTTCTGGCACTAGAATCCGAGTAGATTTATAATTTCCATACCAATATATTCTATAGCTGATCACATAACACTGCTCTGTTTTAAGACATTTGCAGAAAGCAGAATAAAACAAATGAAATGAGAGAATAATAGAATCCACCGATAAGATAATAGGAATGTTAGAAATCATCACCCACAGAGGTCAGCTTAACAATGAACACCTGAACTGCGGTTTTTTTGTGTTTGTTCAACCTTAACTAGCTTTCCATGATCCAATATTAATCACATAGTGTGCAACTGGCTGATCACACTAAGTTTCAATAGCTTGAGATCTGCTGTCGTCATCAGTTGATGCAATCCTCTAAGGGTCATCACCTACTCACATACTCTCCGCCAACAAAACTATCAAAAATTCCTTCTACATTGACCAGTGAGTTTCAATGTCATCACAGTACAAAACCTACGGAATTCAAGTTGCAAACGCTAAGGGCTTCAACTCACACGCCTCCTGGATTAGACTACACATAATAAAATACATGTCTTTGGTCCGATTTTTGAAAAATATTTGTAAAAATGTTTAACATTACCAAAAAGCAATGACATAAACATAAAGAACAAATCATTTGCCTGTCATGATCTCAACCATACAGCCAAAACCCGTAGCTAATAACTCTCGAATCCCAAAGCCTAACATGCAAACCATTAACCATTAACCAAGAAGCATTAAAAGGAATTTAATTAACTAATTAACTAACTCTATATCATACCATTAAAAGAAAATCTACCCGTACACACGATACTCAGAGCCACTAAAAATACGGAAATGATAAAATTTGGGTGAACTCAACACAATGAACGTACTAGTACAAGAAACAGTTAATAAGAAAGAAATTACTAATATATAATCAGAAAGTTCCTAGAGAACTTAGTATCTAATTATGAATATACTAATGTCTACGCAGCAGTAGAAACCAAACGGTTTGTGTGGAGCAGTAGCATATAAATCTCTTAGCTTCAAAATATGGGGTAGCAGCCGGATTCCCTATAATTCCCAAACAGATATAGAAGTAAAAACAACCAATTTCAAGACATTGGACCATTCAGCAACTTACATTTCTTACCTCCTTTTCATTCTAATGTCCAAATTCAAATTTCTGGCCTCTCAATTAATACATACTCATATTCATGTCCGCCCTATTCACCTATGGAATGTTGGAACTTAGATTAAGTAAGTCTATATTGTTCTAGGTGCAACTTCGCTTCATAATTATCGTTGGACATAGATAAGTATTTCTCCATATATTTTATCCTGGTGAATTAGTGCAACTCTAGCAATTGTCTTTTTTAATTTGCCACTAGTGTGACTACCACATCTTCTCCACAGTGTCCTCATTCCAGCTCTACAGGTTTTAAGAAAATTACCTGCTTTCTTGCTCTACTTGCTCTGTTAGGTCTGGGTTGCACTTCCCCTTTTATCTTACTTATTATAATATGAAGATTTTTAGTGTAAAGCGATATTTCTGATGATGTTTGTTACAAGTTGGAGTGCCTATCAAGGACTCGAAAATTGCAGCTGGATTATTTACCCTTTGCCTCTATCGTTTTCCTCATATATTTTTTCAGTAACAGCAATGGTCGGCAGTCTTGTAGACAAGATTCCTACGGTATCTATGATGATCTTTGCCAGGATACCATCCATTGTTGGATCTTTCTCCTAAATAACTTTCTTAATTTACTCACCTGCCACCCATTAATACACCTATCAAACGTGAGGACTTTCTCACCATTAAATTCTTTATTATTGGTATGGCAAGCATTCCCATATATTTGTCATAATCTGCCTGTCTATATATTATATCCAACCTCTGACCAGACGTCGTTTCCAGACTCATGACACAGTACTAATGACTTCATTATTACTTTTACTAACGTATAGTAATTTTCCTATCTCCTTTTGTTTCTTACAGGTATGTTCATGCCATGTTACTACAAACTTTGGAAGTTTACCAATAAAGCAGTGTATACAGTTTCCATTAAAGTTTTTTCAGAGCCATCCCTGTAGGAATAGGTTTTTACACGAGAATTTATTTCGTAATTTAGTAAGCTCCTTCACTTAGTTTAATACCAAAGAATGCCACTAAAATTTTTTTTTATTTCATAATATACCTTAATTCACCATTAGGTGCTGATTTCATTTTGAGCCTCGCTAATATGTATGTAGCGTTCTTGTTAATTGTTTCCCTATAGGCCTACTTACTTTTTAAACAGACTATAGTATGAACGAAGTGTAGATTGTCTAAAGCTTTCATTTTCTTCTGACCCTAAAACTATAGATCTATATTGATAATCGCTTAAAGCCGCGAATTACAAATAGCGTATCTCAAATGCATAACTTCAAAAAAAAATTGTTATATAATTATATGTAGGAGAATGATGTGTTGTAAATATGTATTTAAGGCTAACTAATATTTATACTGATGCTGTGAATTTTTTTTGTACATTAATACAGATTTGTCAATCACATATTGTTGTTAAAAACTGGTGAACTGGACCAAATGATAATAAAGTAATGTTTGTTCAAGACGTTTTTGTGTTTGTAACCTTTTGACCTCATCTTCACCAAATAATCAACGGCACATGGAAAAACGTGAATTAACAAACGCCTTCATTACATGGTTCAACGACACAGTAGTTCATTCTAGAGATAGTATCAGCTATACGTAGTGCTGATTTATCCTTGAGTACCTTAGTCCAAATTTGCTACCTCAGGAACCAATTATTGTATAATAACTAAAGACAAATTACATCTAAAAAGTTCAAGTTTAGTAAGGTTCTAAGGACAAACCGTCCAATTCATCACATCACAAGTGGTCCGCAGACATTAATAAATGGAGACCAACAACAAGTATAAACTATTGTATTATTTTGTAATATAAAGATAGGAAACTTTTACAATGGGACCAATTTGAACACCAAACATAATATTTCTTAAAACCAATAAACACTTTTAATTTGACATATATAGTCTGGCTTCATCAGAAATTGAAACAGCTACAGATCGACAATTACAGTTACTACACAACTACTGAAACCAACTACACTCCAACATAAAATTCATACTCGAAACAGAAACAGATAACACACTAAATTTCCTAACAATTAAAACATGAAACAAACACATTTTCTCCATTTTAGCATAAACCATCACACTCTGAATTTACCATCCACAATAGTTTGCACCACCCCATTCAACATACACATATATCTATATATTACGCAGACTCGTGACAATACCACCGACTTTGATAAGGAACTTGAAAGAATCAAACTCATGATGGTCAACAATGGTTACACCACTTAAGTTATTGATAACTTATTAAACAGAAAATGAATGAAAATTGTTACAAAAGAAGTATATCCCACTCACCTCAAACCTGTACCTAAATTATACCATACTCTCACATTAAATGTGTAACCCCCTCACAAAAACTTTCCCAATTTTTATAGAACAGGAACATATATACAGCCTTCACAAAAGACAACAATTTATCTAGACATATAAAAAATAACAAAGATAAGACTGACAAAAATTGTAACTTGGGTGCCTATAGGTTGAACGGTGAGAGTTGCCTCGACTTCTATATTGGAAATTCCCCAGAATTAAGACGACACCTTTCATTATTTTATTACACCATCTGTAGTTTCTTTGTAAGAAATAAAATTTAGGAGTCATTGTATTTCAATTTTTGTTAAAGCCAGATTTGGTGGACCATGTCAAATTAAAAGAAATAAAAAGTGAAAATTTAACAAATTGTTTGTTGTTTAATAGTTAACTTTTCCTGGACATGCATGCCTTAGCGAGATCTGTTCAAAAAGGTATTACACTGTAGAGTGAATTAGGTATGGGCGTTACTGTAAGTGGCAGTGTAATAACAATAGAAAGAGAAAGTCAATATCAGGGTGCGCTTGCTATGTCTCTACTGTACCAATAGTCGAAGTTGTAGGTCTCACCACTGACACTGACCAATCAGGAACGACCCGCTTATTCTCTCTCTCTTTCTATTGCTACTACATGAATTTCGCTACTTCACTTGCGCTACAGTATGATACCTCTATGGATCTGTTTCCCATACAAACGAAGGCCCCTTTTACAATGTCTTGTTGTGTGACGTTTAATAGCCAAGCTGTATTTTGTGTCTAACCCAGAGGTATTATATTGTAGAGCAAGTGAAGTAACGAAATTCATGTAATACCAATAGAAAGAGAGAGATAATAAACTGATCGTTTCTGATTGGTCAGTGTCAGTGGTAACGCCTACTATTGGTAGGGTAAAGACTTAGCAAGCGCACCCCGATATTGTCTTTCTCTTTCTATTGTTATTACACTTCCACTTACAATAGCGCCCATACCCAATTCACTCTACAGTATAATACCTCTATGGTCTAACCTTCTGCGTCTATCATTATCGCCCAAACAAAACCTGGGTCAAGCAATATTCGATTCGAGGAGGTTATCAATTCGTCTACTTTTCTTTATGTAGGACGAGCAATTATTCAAAAACGGCTTGGGAAATTTTGATGATTAAAACTACATTATATTAAGAAATATTACAGAAAGGTCTCATATAATTGTCTATAACATCACATTTACGGTTTTCTAGAAAATCAGAAAAAAAAGTAAATAAGGGACTAGATTTCAGCGATTTTCAATGAATTTTTACTGTTTTTTCTAGAACTGCTCACGCAATTTGAATATTATAAATTGTATTATAGAAAGATATATTCCAGCCTAATTTCGTACATTTTCTTATAATGTAAAACTTACCATTTTTCTAAAAATTTATGCACAAAAACTGTAAACATCATGATAAATGTCAAATTTTCATAACAAATATCTAGTTTAAATGTCAAGATATGAAATCAAAGTATGTCGTATAGGGTGTTTATAATGATTTTCATTTTGATGCTTTTGAAGTCAGTTTATTTTAGAAAGGAAGTTAAGTTACAGTCGCTTGAAATTGCGGAAAATATTCCATTAGCTTATTGTTATTCAGGCTGTGTGGAAAACGGTTGAAGGGGTGTACGTGCGTGCATGTAATATTAGATGGTACATAAGCAGTTGTATACATAGGATGGTTGAAATATAAGTTGGAATTGAATTAGTTATACAGGGTGGTTCTAAAAATATTGTATTGGGTAGTACATATGTAAGTAATTTCGAAAAGATTGTTGAGGTCTTGAATTATTTTGTCTGTTCATTGGGTTTTCTCCTTTAAATTTTTTCCTGCAACAGATAAGTATTTAAAAATTGTATATGTAGAAAAAAGTGCAGTAAGGCAATTTCGTAAAATTGCCCGAATTACTGGCTGTCTGTACAGAAATTCTTCCTCACAGTTATTCTGAGAGAAAGAGATGTCTACAAAATGATCAACCAGTATTCCTGTATATAAGTAATCTATTGTATATTGTGTAATAGAAAAAACCTCGAAAACAACACTAAACGATTGACAACGACTTCAGACTCGGAACTGAAACGTCTCCATACACAGATAAGTATTACACAATATACAATACATTACTTATATACAGGAATACTGGTTGATCATTTTGTAGACATCTCTTTCTCTCAGAATAACTGTGAGGAAGAATTTCTGTACAGACCAGCCAGCCAGTAATCCGGGCAATTTTACGAAATTGCCTTACTTCACTTTGTTCTACATATACAATTTTTAAATACTTATCTGTTGCAGGAAAAAATTTGGAGGAGAGAAAACCCAATGAACAGACAAAATAGTACATATGTAGTTGCGTATACAAGGTAGTTGAAATAAGAGTGGAACAAAACTATAGTTATACAGAGTGGATATTTGCGTTATAGAAAGGATAATAATTACAGTTATACAGGACGGTTTAAAAAAGTTATATAGTTTGGGACATAAGTAGTTGCTTAGATAAGGTGTTTGAAGTATGGGTGGGGTAAAATTATTGTTATTGAGGGTGTATAAAAGGGATATTATATGATGTATAATTATAGACATGGGTTAAAAAAAATTAGAAGCAGTTGCATATACCAGGTGATTGAAATAAACCGTAGGGTAAATTTATAGTCATAAAATCTGGTTCAAAAAGGTGAATTTTGTTATATAGGGTAGACCATAGCAGTTGCATAAATGGAATACTAGACATATGGGACGAAGTAAAATAATTAGTATACAGGAATAATTTAAACAATAGAAAAATAGAAAGAATCAATAATGTGGAGACTATTTGTACTTATACAGGGAGGTTTTAAAGATATCAGGACCGTTGTAATCTTATGTTGAGTTGAAAATGATAGACCAAGACGTTATATAGGAGTGTGGATGCAATATAGAATGAATTAGTTACATTTATAGAAAGTGGTTCAAATAATAAAACAGATAAAAATGTTAAAATATATTTGAAAAAATTAGACAAAGAATAAATATCAGAAGAGGAGAAAGAGGGAGGGAAAAATTGAATTGTACCTTAAATCAGATAAAAAAGAAGATATGTGAAAATTGTGATTGATTGCACAAGGTTTTTATTTAAGTTAGCTGAAGTCGGCTCTTTTTTAAATATAAATTATTTCGAATTAATTTATTTATATATTTGAACCAACATATAAACAAAATTTTCCGACGTTTCACACACACTTGTATGGGGCTTTTTCAAGGATGAGAAATATAAACGTTGCTTACCTTGCAGTGACTACATCAGTTTAGTCTTTTTCTCACAACACAGTTTGAAACTTAACTTTATTAATTTCTCACGCTGAAGCACACACTTTGGATATAGCCGACGACGTCTTTTGAGAATTTTTGTTTTTAATAAATAATAATTCGCCATCCGACGTTTTATTTAAAAGAAGAGTAATAGGTACTTAATAGGATTATTTTTGATATTTTTACGGTTGTGATTTTTTAAATAGTTCGTCGATTCTATTGGTAGGTAATGTACGTGATTTATTTGGTTGATGAGATCTGCGTTCAAATGTGGATGCATACAAGTGTGGGCGAAAAGTCGGAAAACTTTGTGTATATGTTGGTTCAGATATATAAATAAGGATATCTAAGATGATATTTTGATCGAAATAGAACAATAATCAGAGATTAGTGTTAGAAGTCCCATTGCTGGGTATCTTGGAATTTCTAGGTCTGGAATATGGAATAGTATTTATAGATATTATAAGTATGCTGTAGATTTCGTCTGCAAAGCGTGTTCTAAGTTCAAGTAGTGAAGTACCGTTTCTATACAAAGAACTGTAACTGTCCTATTTGTTAATAAATACATCAGATCGATATCCAGAAAACTGAAGGAAACCAAACTCAAGCAACAGGCAGTCAACCACAATAGAAACGACATCCATAAAAAAAATAATTAAATTAATACGCTATTATTTCTTAGCATGCAAATCAAAAGCTGTAGTACTTAGACAAATACCTTTAAACAAGTAAGTATATTATTAATACAAAACATGTTCAATGAGCAACATGGCACCATAAGGTCATAATATTCATACATCTAACACACCCTATCTGCCATATCCTTCCTTAATATTAAACATAAAATTTTAAATCCTACGCTTATATTAGGAATTTAGCACACACGCATGTCTTGACACATTAACATTGGTTGTGATTCCGCCCCTCTTTCAGCCAGCTGTTGCCATTAAAATCCTCTTAAGATCTTATCAAATCAGCTTCCAAATCGTCACATTCCATTTCCTAACTCAAGTAAACGCGCTGCCGCTTTTAACAATAGTCTTACGTGCCCCGACAGTTAAAACCCACATTCAGAAACACATTTGCGGTAAATAATTTGAGTTTTCATCCTTTAAGGACCAAAAGCGTATGAGAGCTTCTGTATCTGTTTGGTGAGACAGTATTTGGCGTAAATGCTGTAAAGTTTACAACGGCTTAGATTGAAAGATGGATAGGCTAGACACAAAATATAGCTTTAAATAATTCCTTAACGTGTTTTCAAACTATTTATATGATATTTTTGAGTTTTCCAAATAAAATCATAACATTGATAACATAGCATAAAGTATAACAAAAATTATTTAAATTAACCAATTGACAACCAAGCAAAAAAGAGTCTGCCCTTCCGAGGATTATTCGTAGCTATGCTCCTACCCGGTAGGTGTCTCTGTATGCGAGTTACTAATATTTATCAGTTAATGATCGTGTAGCTCCTGAAGGATTGATCGAGTGAAGCCCCATTATAGCTGAGGATTGTTTGTAGCTTTCATAGTCGTCAGTTAGTGTTGGAATTAAATATACGTTTACAAATTGTTATGATATATATTAAGCATACAGGGCCAAAACTAGTTACCCAAAAAAAGTTTCAAAATGTCTTTAAAAGAAAATTTATAAAAAAACGTTAATTTATATTTACGAGGGGACACATTTTACACGTATCGGCAACTTTGCAGTTTCAACCGAGGGTGAATATCTCTACAAGTTTAAATATAAAAGGGCTCTTTTTAAAGGTCTTTTTTCCAATTTTTTGACATATCATTTCTCAAAATCTGATTATTTTTCACAGAGTAATGACCTAGAAACCGTAAAAAATTAAATTTTTGAAAATTATTGCCAATTACATAAAAATTGGTTTAGGATTGTTTTTAGGGTCTCTGATCGCGAATCCGAAGTCGGATTTGCAAAATTCAAAATGGCGGAGCCAAGATGGCAGATGTTTTTATATAATCAACCAATATATGCCAAAATATTTATATTTGGGGTTTTGGGGTCACTTCTCATGAGAGTCAGGACTTATAAAATTTAAAATGGCGGACAAAATTTGAGTCTCGTAGGTTATTTTCATCGTCCATATTAGATCCCCCCTCTTGAATTTTGCCTGTCAGCGAAGCCAAAAACCCCTTTGGTGCAAAACGTCTATTTTTGTACATTTTCATTCGCCATCTTGGATTCGCCATTTTGAATTTTGCAAATCTGACCAGGAATTCGAGATCAGAGACCGTAAAAACCACTCTAAAGCCATTTTGTTGTAATTGGCAATTATTTTCAAACATTTAATTTTTTACGGTGTCTAGATCATACTCTGTAAAAAATAATATGATTATAAAGAATAATGAGTCAAAAGATTGGCAAAAAGAGACCTTTAAAAGAGGTATCAAATGATGCAAAGGGACAGATACGTGTAAAATGTTAATGAACAGGTTTTCTTGTCTTTTTCTTTTATAGATATTTTAAAAGTTATTTTGGGTGGCTATTTTTGAAATGAGTATATTTGGATAAGAATCAAAACATGAGATCATAAATTCTGATATGTGGCGCCGTGGTTAAGTTAATGATCTTTAAACAGGGTGTAAATAGTTTGAGTGCAAATATTTTAGGTGCAGATAGTACACCTAATAAAACAAAAACTCTATAACACTATGGTCTATAGGCCTTAATAAACAAGAAAATTCGAAATACATGTTAACTAAATTATTGTCAATGTGGCAACGTCGCGCTAAAAATCAGATTCACTTGTAGCGTCAATAATAAAGGAATGATTCATACAAGAAAAGTAAACACGTTATTTTTTTGTATTAAATAATTACATAATTTCGAGTGCCGGTAGATTTGTTTAGGTAAATAAAACTTTATGGAGTTATATTTTCAAAAATGTTCTCTTCTAATATCTAAGTATTGAAATGAATATTTATATTTGTCGATTTTGTATGTACCAAGGGGTAGAAGGGAGGATACAAAGTTGTTCACATTATGATACAAAAATAATTCGATACAAAGTATATTAAACAAAACATTTCTTATATGAAGTTCTTTTATGTGTTAAATTATTAATAAATAATTGTTACTGATAAAATTAATATTACTGATGTTAGACAAATCAATAACCATTTACTTACAGGATGTCATTATGATAGAGCTCTGGAGTGCAAACAGATACTTTATAGTAAATATTGAAAATTCAACATACTTGCAATTTCATCTGCTTCCCCACAAATACATAACACGTCAGGTTTTTACCTAATTGTATAATTGTCATATTTGTCACAAACTGATACATTGAACTCACAATTCACAAGCGATTTTATTTATTTTTCCAAATGAAAATCAAATCACGAACGCTACGTCGAATATCAGGCAAAAATCACTTTCACTTTCAAGAACGAACCGGTGCAGAAAAAAAGCAATCGTGGCAGCAGTCGGCTGTAGCACTGAGCAAGGCATGTTATATGCTATGTTGCCACATCTGTTCGGAGAAACGTACGGCAAATTATAACAAAATATTTAGAGTTTAAATATTAATTTTCTTTGTTCATACAGTTATTAAAGGTGTATAAGCTAAAGAGTATTTACATATTTAGCTTTACAAGCATTTTGAAGCTGCAAATAGACTATTATTCACTATAATAAAGGCTTCTTAACTTCTAGTTTTTTAATTGTTTTTGACAATACTATAGTTTTTTTCTGAAAATGTTATAAAGCTTTTTGATTTGTTTTGACATGATTCTCAAAATCTTTACACTCAAACCGTTTACACCCTGTATATAAAATGATTGGTGAGACTGTAGTTATTCTAAATCAGACAGATGACATTGTAGACAAATTACGTTCGAATTCTAGATGTACAAACCGATATTAATCATATGAACACAAATGTTCGGCTGCAAAACTAAGATGGTTTTATATAAATGGTTTTGATTTATTCCGTTGTTCGATAGATGCCATGAAATTTTTACTGCATATTAATTTGTCATGCCAGTATAGAGTCTGTTTAATTTCGTTGAACAGATCATCGATTTAACTGTTTAAATTTATATAGGGGCCAACATCAAGTTATTCGTGTCACCTTTACTTCTCTATTACCAATCTAAGTTTATTTATTACGACAGTTCTTATAAAAATTTACTGAAAACATGTTATATATATCTAATTAATAGTTATGTATTCTCCAGGTTTCCAGGTTTTTAGAGTGGTTAGACAAAATGCAGACGATTTTTATCCTACAATGTTACACGCAAAAAGACATAGATATCATACACCTAGGTACAGCACTGTAGAATAGAAACAACAATCAAACCAGTGGCGCCATTAAACTACTTAAAAAACAGTTTAAGCAACAAACTTCGAACTGAAAAATATTGGCTACCATTTTTGGAAGAAATGGGATGCTTTATCATCGACCGACCGTGCGTCATCGAAATAATCAAGACTCTGCACCCAAAGACGTCTAGACTACATTCACACCCGCTTAATTTATAACATCTATCACAAATCAACGATAAGTTAACAACTATATGAAAAAAAAAGCACTCCGGGAGTGCCGGCAGAAGTGAAAACTTCAATATTAACGTTGTGTTTAATTATAAGTACAAAAGTACTATCATTTATGAGGTAGAATACAATATTTATTAAAAACCTACACCGATTATTTATTATTATCTTATTTCATTTATTTTTAGTCGAAATTATTTTTTTGGTAAACCTACACCGCAAATGGGCTTATTGTGGTCTCATGAAAATGTAGGTTAATGCTATAAAGTATAAACATATTACAAATACTACATCTATTATGTGTAAATACAGACTCGATCGAAACCTAATCTTATTATTAAAATTGTATTTATTACTATTATTATTATTGGTTTTTTTACGTTTTATAATGCTCAGCTAGTATATTTTTCAGTAGTAAGTACTCACTCATTTTCTTTGACTACTTCATCATCACTTTTTTCATTAATAGATGCACTTTGTTCAATTTCCATAATTTAAACAATTCACATATACGAATACACAACAGTCAAGCCGACAGCTGTCACCATCCTTAGATACGCGTGGCACGCTGTACATAAACACACACGGACATTCGCGCAAGCGCCCTGTGCCGCCTAAACGGAGCAACACACTCAGGCACGGTAGAAAGAGTGGGAGATACTAGTTCCTCTCCCTTCCCCTCGATCTTACGCTTTTTCGATCAGCATCACGTGACCCTGACGCGAGTTTGGAAATTTTTACCCATACAAAAAAAAGTGCTCAGCGCCGCTAAAGAAGTTTTCACTTCAAAAAAAAACATTGAAAAGATATATCTGACAAGGACAATGTATTTCGTTTCAGTCTAAATCAAAATTGGTAGCTTAAGCCACGTATATTTAATATATAAATATAGTTGCAGTAAAGAGCTAACAGTGAATTATTCTAACAGCCCCTGTACATGAATTTATTCCCATGGAAATAGTGAAGCTACCCAACATGATAATATATGGCAAGTTATCTCATCCCTCCAAGGGTGCAGACATTAACGATAGAGGTCGCTACGTGACTAGACTGCCGATGACGCGTACGATAACTGAATTGGTTTTCTTCCCCTCCACAGATGAATATCATTAATGGAAAAATAATATCTATAGGCAGCGATTTTTAAATTTATATACATGTATTCGACGCGTGTTTGTCGACAAGTTATATTTGGGAAACAAATTTTGCGAAGGTTATCTGTAGTTTGCACTCAGTAGTGTTAGGGGGTTATGATAAATTGCTTCTCACATGGGGATAACTCAAGGATGAGATATTCAGGGAAGTGCTTTGATATTATTTTAACTTTTACATTATTATTATTGATGACAGGGGTAATTTAAATGCATTGCTGCTGCTTATGGTTAAAAACGATATAAGATAAACACAATTATTATATAATAAAATAGACTAGTGGTTGCCCAGTGGTCGAAATTCGACCTTATTTCATGAAATTGATTTTTTTTTATGTAACAGACATGTGGAGAAATCGGAAAAGTAGATGTAATGACCAAAATTTTTCACTCATATTGACAAATCTATTGAAATAAAAAGAAAATAAAAATGTAATCTAATATCGGTAATCGAAATATTTTTGACAAATGAATGACACCCCAAATTTTTGGCTGGAACAGCTACTGGCAAAATATTCGATATAATAATTGGAACCTAAAAGTTTTCGTCATTTACGGTTTCAATCAAGTTCATGAATATTAAAGAAAAGAGAGGACTAACAACCCTAAGAGAACTTAAATATTTAATACATTCTCTATAGGCTGCTGTCTGATAATTTTTTACACAACACCTTCGGAAAGGTTATAATAATAATATATTATTCAAATAATGAAATGCACGTTAAAAACAGAATATTTAATATGACTACATTGACTATTTTACCACTAAACAATAACAACGCTTGCATGCCACTTCCAGAAGTACATGCTCTAAGAATATAACAGTATCTAACGATCGCTCTCTCCATATATAATTACTCAATGTTTTGAGTTTTGACCGTCTAGCGGCGGCGGCACTGTCAGTTGTTTGGCGTTGACAGTATGGACATAAATAAAGAATTTTTATTATATTTTATTTAATGAATAAACCAATATTATAAATTAGTATTAGCAATCTGCACTGAAGGTCGTCAGTTGCTTCTAAACAAAACAAAAATGAAGAAAATCCGTTGAGAGGCAGAGGAGAAAATGGTACCTAATCGTTTTGTCTTTGCCTATTTATATATAGATGAAGAATTATATTCATAAACTTTAGATGGTTATGTTGTTGTCTGAAAGTGTTGTAAAGAAATTTCTGGAACTACATCTTAAGCATAATTGTTTGTTTTTCAAACCACCGAAAAGTCCTTAACTTGGGTCTCCGTTTACACAGGGAGAATGTAATAAAATTATTTTCTGAAATATAGTTGTGGCATCCCTATTTTGTATTTCTTTGATTTTTTTAGGAATAACACCGCAATTGCTTGAAAGTCTGTGTATTTCATCTACTCCAAATGTTTCAGTACCTAAATCAGACTCCGTTTTCAATGGCAATGGCAATAAAAATTAACAGAACTCAATTTTAAATTAACACATAATTTTTAATTTTTAAATTTCGTTGTTTGTTTGGGCTAGTCTCTGAATGTTCTGACCCGATATTAAAAATTCTTTGGTGAATTGAAAAGTACGCTATCCGTGGGTAACATTATTTATATTTTATATAGTTACAATGTTTAATTGATGAATAGATGCAGTGGGGGTTTCTTGCGTTTGTAAGTAAATTTATTATCTCGAAAACAAAAAGAGATATTGAGGCAAAATTTGCTATATCTGTATACTAATACATACCTAAAATGGAAAAATCGTGTGAATACTGATTCTTTTTGGTAAATGACGAAAGACATTATTATTCAATTTGCCAATATGGAGTTCGAAAAGTGTTTACTACCTGTATAATTGCAGGCTGAATCTAAAAAAAAATCAGAGAGTATCAAAAATATAATAAATAATAATTATCTAACATTTATAAAACGAAAATAAAATGCAATAAATTAAGACAAAATATAAAAAAAACATAAGGTAATGAATATTAAATATACCAAACTTCGCAAAAATATAAATATGTGGACAATGACAAAAAATACAAGCTGTCTAAAATGTGATACAAATCCTATAAATGTAAAAAAGGCAAAAAATATCAAAAGTGTCAAGAGTGTCAAATACCACTAAAACTCTAAAACGTAAAAAATTTGTAAAACATGTAAAAAAATGGCAAGTTTCAAAAATACCAAAAAGTAAAAATGTCAAAGATATCAAAAATATCAAAAATGTCAAAAACGTCTAAAATGTCAATAATGACAAAAATGACAAGAATTTCAAAAATGTAAAGTAAAATAAAAAATTAATAATTTACGTCCGCGTGCCGCGAGATTGCCTGGAGAGAAAATCGTAAGACGGATTGACTCGAACGATAGAAACAAACTAAATTAAACAAAAAACTAACAAATTTTGTTTGATCCTGAAACTTATTCTACATTATCATGCTATTGAGAATTCACCCACAAAAATTGTTATTATATGATAATGACAATTTATTGGGTACTCGCAATTTTATCTAAATATACTTTGTCAACTAAAATCAGAAATTTGTATTGCGTGGTAACTGGTAAATTTGCGTGGTTATATTGTTTCTATTTTAAAGGCTAAAGGTTTCATACAATTTAACTAAGATTACAAAGCCTCTGGTATAAATACAAATAGTGAAATGGACGATAAATAGTTAGATCAGAGATCATGGTATTGGTTCTAATTTCTCGACCAGTTCACGGCCAACCACATTGTAGCAGATTGAATTTCAATTTGACATTTCTTAGCAGTTAACCGCTAGGTTAAGGTACCTTCTCAATGCAATCAGAAAATTATCAATGTATAATTTTCAAAATTTCAATTTCAATGACATTACAAAAATTTTCAACAAATAAAGGTATTATTTAACATAAATTAACAGGTGGTGCATTGTATTTCTTAAATGTTTGATATAATCCCCCGATGAAAACTTTTACAATAGTAAACTAACTATTGAGAGATTATAAAGCGAATCGATACATTTGATTTCAGAAGTATTAGTAATATATTGCTGTTTTATTCAATATAAGGTAATCTTTTAAAATAATTTATCGAACAATATAATATATATAATGTTTTGTTTATTTACATAATATATGTAATTCTTGCAAACTGCACTATGATTGTCGAAATTTCGTTTAGGGGTTTTGGCCTCTACAAATCCATTGCTCGGGAAAAATCGTATTACCGAGAAAGAACGAGATTGTGACAATAATTATTACTGCTCAGTTTTGAAATTAGAAGAGTATCAATACAGGATGATTTGGTAACATACTTGAGGTTGAAACTGCTCTTGAAAAAAATTTCCAATACAAATTGATATGTAGAATCTTATAAGAATTTTATCGCTATTTAATATTTTATAAAGTTAAAATTGCTGCTTGGGCGATTTTTGGATGGGTAAAAAGTTGTGTTCTCATGTTTTGTATTGACCAAGATATAAGGCGTAGTATGTTATAATTACGCAGGACGATTCTAGATAATTTTTTTCGTGGGTAGCAAACAAGCAGTTGCATATATAGGGTGTTTAAAATATAGAGTAGAGTGCAATTATAACTAATAAAATAATTATATAGGAAAGCCCACTAGCGGTTAATTTTACAGGGTTCTTGGAATAGAGGACGCAATAGAATTACAGTTATACAGGGTGTTGCAAAAAATATTATACAGAGATGTATATACAGGGTGGCGGAAATGGAAATGCAACATTTCGTAACCCCTAAGCAGTAGTATATATAGGGTAGATGAAATATACAAGTTATAGATATACAGGATGATTATAAAAAATGTTAGAAAAGGAAATCATTTATATAGTAGCCCACGATGAGTTCCTATATATATGATGATTGAAATATAGATTGAAGTAGAATTATTGTTACAGAAGATAGTTAAACATTTCATAAACAAAAAGGGCAAAAAAACGAAAAGGCTTATAGTCAGTCGCATATACAGAATGGTTCACCGGGTGGTTCAAAAATGTTATGCGTGGTCCATGAGCAGTTGCATATACAGGGTGGGGGAAATATATAATGAGATGGAATTATACATATATGTTAGGGAATTGAGTGCAATTATAGTTATACAGGATGGTTAGAAAAAATAATTATGTAGGGTAGCCCATTAGCGGTTGAATTGTTGTCATATTAAATTAAGAATTACGAATTTGAATACAAATAAAGTTCTTTTAATTATATCTGAAAAAGAACTTGAATTTCGTTAGTTATTTGTAGAAGCGAGATGTAAGACCGACATCTAGGATTTTCGAGAAAACTATTACACAGAGGTTCCGAATCTGCATCCGTTCCATGTAATTGCTGTCCTCCCTTAAGTCCTAGAATAGAATGTCACGATAAAATGTTCAGGTTACTTCACCTGCCAGAGATATTGACACAACTGGTCGAATTTCGACCACTGGGCGACAGATAGTATTTTGAATTCTATTAATAAAAACTCAAAATTATCATCAAAATAGCTTTGAGCAACGGACAACATGGGCACGGTGTGAGGAAGCAAGAGTATTTAAATCAATCTTAGATGATATAAATCTGTTGCAATAATTCCAATTTCAGTTTAAATTATTCCTTTACTTTTCTTCATTCTCTTGCTTTTGATTTTTAAAATTCTATTGAATTACGACACGCCTATATCCTGTTTGATTCTAATATACATAATTGTCGTGGAGCTATATTTTTTGATTATTGTCTAATCTATAATTGACATTTTTATTACTTACAATGATTATTTGATTTCGATATATTCCTGCCGCAGTTTTTAGGATTCTTTTGGTCTCCGTTATTTTTATCGAGTGCGTGTTCATTAACATTGCTTCTGTCGACTTTGCTATTTCTTTTGCAAAGGTACATTCCAACAGTGAAGTACATTTGTAATCGGCTTGTACTATTTTATATTAAATCTACCCCACTTCGATTTAGCTAGTTATAATTGCATTTTGTAAAACTAGCTAAACAAAATCCCTTATCCAATATTACTCCCTTTTCCAATTCAATTTGCAATTCAAAAACTTGCGTATTTATGAGCAACTCAGAAAAAATCGACAAAAACGTCACTGTATTAATCTCAAGCCTGAAACGATATCTTAAAGCCATAGCTGAATGTAGCAGCAATAGCAGTTGAGATTTTGTGCAGCAACACCGAACTTATCGCAGCATCTTTAATTTCCTTTTTGCATATCGTTAGGAACGAATATGGCGACAGAAACCATCAGTGTGATAAGCAAGGACAGGAGAAAAGCAAAGAAGAGTGAGTTTCGGTTGATGTGGAAACGTTACTTGATGCCGTAGTCGTTGTCGTAAAGGCGTGCTTACGGCCGAAAAATTGCGAAGGATAAAAGTTATTGGAAAACAACGGTAAGGCATAAAAAGTTGGGTATACACAATATTAAATAAATAAGAGGTACTAATATTGTTAATTATTTTTTACAAAAACCTTGACCTGACACAGTTAAACTGTCAATACAATATCAATATTGACAAATACAAAATTATTATTATTATCTTCTCAAATCAGAAAACTAATTGGTGTTTTTTTAGAGGTGTAGAACTTTAAGTTGGCAACACTCTTATAACCGGCGGCCGTCTTGTCAGCTGTCAAGTGATTTTTGTTTACTTTGGTTTGGCATTTCATCATGAATAGACTGACGCCTGAACAACGCTTCCAAATTGTGCAAATTTATTTTAAAAATCATCTTTAAAAGCGATGTTGTCCCGAACGTTACGCTCAACGGTAATCGCTATAGAGCCATGATTACTAACTTTTTCGTTCATCAATTGAACAATTATGATGCACACGAACTGTTGTTTCAACAAGACGGGGTAACATGTCACACAGCTCATGCCACAATTGATTTATTGAAAGAAATGTTTGATAACCGCATAGTTTCACGTTTCGGACCCGTGAATTGGGCTATCGCTAGTCTACGCCGATAAGCCTGACACGATTGATCACTTGAAGGACAACATTCGCCACGTTATTGCCGATATACGGCCACAAATGTTGGAAAACGTCATTGAAAATTGGACCTCAAGATTAGACTACGCCCGAGCCAGCAGTGGAAGTCATATGCAAGAAGTCATATTTAAATTATAATAGCAGAAGATTATCCTTCGAATAAAGTGAATTTCAAGTCAGTTTAAAAAAATGTCCTTGTTTTATTCCATTTCAAAGTTCTATACCTCTAAAAAACACAACTTACTTTATTAAGTAATCTCGGAAAGATTGTTGAGGATGACTTTCATAATTTTGCCTGATAGTTAGGAATTTCCCTTCAGAAAATTTTCTTGCAAATGAGTATTTGCAACTCTAAATGGAGAACAAAGAGTAAGAAAATTTAGAAAAATGCCCGAAATACTGGTCGTCTTTACAGAAATTCTTCTTCACAGATACACAGAGGTGTTCAACCAGTCTTCCTGTATATAAATAGTATTTTGTATATTATGTGAAACTTACCTGTGTTTTAAGTTCAAATGTGAAGTCGTTATTATCGCATTGTATTCTGCAAAAACTTTAGGTCATAAGGATACGACAGAACTTAAAGGTATTAAATGTTCTGTGATTCGAAATACCGTTTTCCGAAGCTTTTTGCGTACATAACGTGCCGTTTTGGTCATAATGAGTTACAGAATCACTATGCTGGGTTTTTTCTTAAATTCTCCCTTTAATACAAAATCTAATTCCAAAATATTTTAACAGTGACACTTGATACTGACGGTACCGCTTCTTTGTTCTTCTAGCAATAGATTTGTGCTCCCTAAATTCAGATCACCTGAAGGTGCTCTGATTTTCCTGCTGTTTACTATCTAGCAGGCTTGCTTGAGTGTTCCTATTTATAACTTTTCTTCTCTCAACAAGATCTTTGTTTGATCTGAGTCTATCCTATGGCTGCCGGTAAATATATGGTTGCCCAAATTTGACTTGTCCACATGTCTTCGACAAACCTTATATTGGTGTCTTTTTGCGATTACTTCGAATAGTCTTAAAGTTTTACTGGTTTTATTGAGGAATGTCCTACAATGTTTCTCTGACAAAAGTGATTTTCTGCATTTCGAGTAAACTAAAAGTTCTTGTACCATTCACTATGTTATTAATCGCATAAAAAATCTCCAATGGTTACAAATACCAAATATGCCAAAAATTACGAAGAATGAAAAAAAAACTTAATTCTTTAAAATGACACAACATATCAAAAAATTTACAAAATGACAAAATTAAAAAAAAGACTAGGTACTTCAATACCACCAAAAAAGTGAAAAGATGAAACAAGTGCAACGTAACTAAAACATTAAATGTCAAAAATCTTAAACACAAATGTTAAACATATGAAAAATTTAAAAACTTGATGAATTATGAAAATAGTTTAATAACCAAAATGTCCAAAGTAAATAATCCTGTTAGAGATAACAAAAACCCCAAATGTAAAAAATATTAAAAATAATAAAACACCAAGTTTAATTGTTTTCTGTATGATATTTGTGGCATATTTTTCAATTTCTAAGTACTTCTTGGGAAATAACACCACAGTTTAAAGAAAATTGCTGTATATTCCAAACGTTTTGGGGTCTAGGCCAGACCCCGTTGTCAATGGTTAAGAAAATTGGATAAAACAGGCACAATTCTAAATTGTCAAATATTTTAATTTACATCTTAGAATTGTGCCTTTTTTATCCAAGTTTCTTAACCATTGACAACGGAGTCTGACATAGACCCCAATACGTTTGGAATATACAGCAATTTTCTTTAAACTGTGGTGTTATTTCCCAAGAAGTAGTTAGACACCAAGTTTAATATTCTAAAATAATGTCAATAAATAAATTTAACCCTTCATTTCATTTTTCTACATATTTGTTACATAATAGTTTGAATATACCTGATTTTAAAAGGAACATTTATAGAAGCCAAATTCATACTATTGTACATTTGTAACTTACTATTTCATAAGAGTGTAATGTGGCATCCGCGTACTAAATGTCCTTTTGATCGTGAAGAAAAACAAATTACCACCTGCACTAGTGATATTTGTACGTGCTATGAAGTGCAGTACGTTTTTATGTAAATTGATGCATGGATCAAGAATTTAGTATTTACATTTGATTGAATGCAACACTAAAGGTATGTACTAAGCACTTATGTATACATTCATGAACATATATTTATCATTTTAGCAATGCTCACACAATCTTTCAATCAATTTCGACATATCCATATACTTATTTGCAGATGTCTTACCACAATTAAGGTATGAAAGATTGGCTAACAGACGTGGAACTATATGAGATTATTCATTATTTCAGTTGCCTCATTTGAGCGCGGGAAAATTGATTGATTGATTGATTGATCATCGGCACGTATCGTCTGATGTTATCACACTATTGTTCAAATATGTGGTGGCGCCACTTTCAAATATCAGCGGTCCTACAGCGATCGCGGTTGACAGTTGACGTGGCGTCCGTGGCAAAAATGCTATCAAGCGGTAGTCAAACGTGGGTCGATAATTTCCACGTCGAATCCTCTATTATACAATCCAGCGAGACTTATTACACAATCATTTCGGAGAATTAATACGTACCGATGTCGACTGTTCGTAATACTTCATTAACTGGTCATGTCGGTCGGACTGCTGGCTTTGTCTGCATAATTTTCATTTAAACATTTCTTAAGTTACCTTATTACATTGTAAATTTGCAACATATATTTTTTTGTAAAAAACAACTATAAGAATACATTTTTTATTAAACAGTTTTTCAATAGGCACACATAAATAAGAATTGACACAAATTTAGTTTTTTTAAATTATTTTTCAAAATTCATGAAATGAAGGGTTAACAATTTCAGACTGTATTTGATAATAACATATAGAAGATATTTGAAATACAACGCAAATTTCTCTTACGAAAGATATTGTTCAGATCATTTTTACCAAAAAATTGAGGGAATAGGAAAAATATTAAATGACAAACTAGTTCAAAATATAAAAATGTCCCAATTTTAATGAATAACAAACATATAATGGAGAAATATAACAAATATCAAAAATATCAAAAATGACAAAAATACCTTAAATGATAAATAGTAGTGGCAAAAAACTAAAATTGATTTCACTTTACTGCAGATTAAATAATAAAGTAGTGTCTAAATCAAATATATACATTTATTTAATTTTGAAACATGAATGTTCTGAGTTGTACCCAGAAACAGCATATTATAACAGCATATTATCTATCATTGAAATGATGGCATAAATTCAGGAGTTTGTTATTATTATGACCCAGGTAAACACAATGTGTTTTTTTGTAATTTTTAATTATAATTTAATATTAAATTCAGTTAAATGTACTATATACAACTGATGAAGGTTCTCGACTAGAAACAATATATTGTCTTGCATTCAATGGATTGAAAAATCTCGAAAAGTTAGTATTTTTAATTATGTAATTTTTTTATTTTCTATGACAGTATCAGCGACATCAGGTATAGCCTTCACCTTAGAACTTAGTTTTAAGGTGTTTAAATTATGAAGAAAATCTGGACGCTCGCCTAATTTAAAAAAATATTAATACACTTCTAGGACGTTAACCCTACAGCCAAAATTTATATATTTGCTATAATTTTTCCTCACATACTTCAAATTAAAAAAGGTTCAATAGATATTTATTTTACTGAAATAGAAACTATAAATGATATTTTTCTCCTACGTTCTTCAAATAAATGTTATTAAATCCAAGGGTATTTCTTATTTCTATTGCAATTCTGCAGCTACGACCGCATTTCCTGTATCGATATCAAAATACGTGCCGCTGCTAGTGGCATGTGTGATCGATACCCTTTTGTTCGGGGCCTCAGCAAGTAAATAACCTCAGGACTTTTGATCCATTTAGCTTAGGAGATAAAGTCCGCTACAGTTCTTACCCATATTGAAATTGAGTTTTTAATTGAAAAAATATTACAAACTGGTGAAATAAGATATACGATAAGTACTAAGTGGAATTTCCAATAAATTTTACCTGTAAACTTAATGAAGAAAATACTTATGATTCCCAGCTTTATAATTATTGGGAGTTTAACATATGTGTACATACGTTTAGCTAAACTGCCTACTCACTGAGATTTTCTGTCCGAACTTATTTTCGGTAAAATAAAATCGTTTAAAATAGTTAACAGATATACTGAAGACGCGAGATGTTAAGACCGACATCTAGGATTTTCGGGTCAAACTAGCACATAAAGGTTCCGAACATGGAGCCGTTCCATGTAATTACTATTACCTTTAACTCCTAGGTTAGAATGTCACGATGACATTTTCAAGTTAACTTCACGTGAGATATTGAATACTAGGAGTAAAGGATAACAGCAATTACATGGAACGACTCCAGTTTCGCAACCTCTATGTGCTAGTTTCCCCAAAAATCCTAAATTTCGGTCTTTACATCTCGCGTCTTCAAATTTAACGATATATATCAAATACATAAAGAAGTGTTCGAGAGGCCATTCAGTTGTGGGAATCGCAACTGATGAAGGTTCCCTAACCAGAAACAATATATATTAAATATATAGTGTCTTGCGTACAAAAGAATGATACCTCGAAGAGAGTATTCAGTATCTCTGACAGGTTAAGTTAACCTGAAAATTTCATCGTGACATTCTAACCTAGGAGTAAAGGGTAAAAGCAATTATATGGAACGGCTCCAGATTCGGAACCTCTATGTGCGAGTTTCCGCGAAAATCCTAGATGTCGGTCTTTACATCTCGCGTCTTCAAATTTAACGATATGTATCAAATACATAAAGAAGTGTTCGAGAGGACATTTAATTGTGGAAAGCGCAACTGATGAAGGTTCCCTAACCAGAAACAATATATATTATATATATTGTGTTGCGTACAAAAGAATGACACCTCGAAGAGAGTAATAGAGATACTATCGGAGAACAATTTCATAAAATTGTTCAGATTACTGATTGTCCTTTGCAAAAGTCTGCTTGCTAACTTTTTGAGATCTTCCAAATTCATTGAACCCAAGCAATATATTGTCTCTAGTAGCTGACATCTTTTGGTGAGCTTTACAGCAAGTTGCTGAAGCTACTTAAATGGCTTCCTTGCCTTCGTCCATTTGCTCGAACACGTCATAGTCTTGGCATCTGAATTTGAGCAATTCGTACAATCTTTGACATACCATGGCGTTATATTTTCCACCAGTAGGTTTTAGTTGACCTGGATCTTATGGATTTTTGGGGGTTAGTGTCAAGACTGTGAACTAGGCCTTTGTAGAAATTTGGGTTGTATGGAGCTTCTGGCATGTTTTTTGACACTGTTTCTCCTTCAGCGAACTCTCGAAAAATACTGGTGAATTTTGATCGTACGTAAGTTCATGATAAGGCTTGAACTAAAAGCCATTTTTACACGTTTTTAAAACATTTTTGGCAGAGATTAAAAAAAGTTTTCAAAAATCTGTAAATTATGAGGCTTCCGGATCAGACTGTGTCAAAAACCCACCACAAGACCCATGCAAACCGAACTTCTCCAAAGGCCTAGTTCTCGGTCTATATATAACGATCCATACAATCCAGGTAAACTAACACCTATTGTTGATAAATATGACGCCATTGTATGTCACAGATTGTACGAATTGCTCAAATTTACCGGACCTACAGCTAAACTAGAAGAGGTCAGAGTTTTTTACAACATAGATTATGAATTCCCAACGGTTGCCGTGGATGGGGTTGGTCCAGAATGACAAGGCTATGACGTGTTCGAACAAATGTACAAAGGCAAGAAAGCCATTCGAGTAGCTTCAGCAATTGGCTGTAAAGCTCTCCAAAATATGTCAGTTAGAAGAGTTTTCGTAGAAAGTTTCGGACATTTCGAATCAGCTGCTGAACGAGCAACCTGGCTATACCAGGAGAAAAGAAACGAAGAAATACCAAATTTAAAATTCCCAATATTGTCTCTAATCGAACATCTTCATCCGTAGCACTTACCTCAGCTGATTTCTATCTTCGGAATCATAAAGAAACAGCGTTATATGCCGTACGACACCCGTTTTGTGGTCTCTAGGAGCTACTTTTCTCTGAAAGGCATTTCGCGATAATATATTATTACATTCAGTGATACGTAACACATATATTAATAATTAAACGAGATTTAAATCAGCAGAAAGACGTTCAACAGACGAAGATGCTCACACAATATTTATTATTTTCTTGTATAAATATATTTTAAAATTTCGGAAAAGATGATTTTGTTGTCTGTCATATTATAGGATTGATTTCCACAGGGGCGATTATAGTAAAGCTCCATGTTCTTTAATAAGGGCCTCTGATTTAGTTGTTGTAGATGTTTGCAAGTTTTTTGCAGGTGTAAAAATCCGTTTCGTTCCAGTTTCTTTTAGTTTTTGAATAATGGGGATGTAGTGTGTTTGTCAGAACATATTAACTAAATGAATATGCGAGATATAAAGACTGACATCTAGGATTTTCGGGGAAACTATCACATAAAGGTTCCGAATCTGGAGCCGTTCCATGTTCTTGCTGTTACCCGCAACTCCTAGGTTAGGATGTCACGATGAAACTTTCAGGTTAACTTCACCTGTCAAAGATATTGAATACTCTCTTCGAGGTGTCATTCTTTTGTACGCAAGACAATATATATAATATATATTGTTTTTTGTTAGGGAAAGTACATCAGTTGCGCTCCCCACACTTGAATGTCCTCTCGAACACTTCTTTATGTATTTGATACATATCGTTAAATATGAAGACGCGAGATGTAAAGACTGACATCCAGGATTTTCGGGGAAACTATCACATAGAGGTCCCGAATCTGGAGTTGTTCCATGTACTTGCTGTTACCCGTAACTCCTAGGTTAGAATGTCACGATGTTAACGTCACCTGTCAGAGATATTGAATACTCTCTTCGAGTTGTCATTTTTTTGTACACAAGACAATATATATAATATATATTGTTTCTGGTTAGGGAACCTTGAGAAGTTGCGCTTCCCACACTTGAATGTCCTCTCGAACACTTCTTTATGTATTTGATATATATCGTTAAATATGAAGACGCGAGATGTAAAGACTGACATCTAGGATTTTCAGGAAACAATCACATAGAGGTTCCGAATCTGGATAACAGCAAGTAAATGGAACGGCTCCCGACCTTTACTTAAGAATATCAATCAGTATGGTAGTGAAATTCCAGAATTAGACTTTGATCCGAGACGTTGTTCCGATACTTCTCTGACCTTGAAATTTCCACACATCTTAGTTTACTGTTTAAGACACAGGGAACAGGTGATATAGGATTTAAATAAATAAGTGCTTTCTAAAACCAAACTAAAAGTTCCTATGAACATATGGCCGCAAAATCGTCGTTATCTAGGTACAAGGTGTTGAAATTGACAAAAATTTTAAATGAATCGCTTATGAATCTCCAAAGTTAACTGAGCTTTGAAAACAAAGAGTACACATTAGGTGCTAAAAATGGCCACTTTCAGCTATTACACAGAAGTCTAGACATCGACACATAGATATTTGTATTCGAATGAAAATCCCAGGAGAATCTAGAATAACTCTACAAGAAACAATAAGGCGGTTTCTTAAGTCTTTAATTTCACGAAGAGGAGTTACCGTATTAACCAATATTTTAAAATGTTCTTATGATGAAAGGTCTATCGGATTTAACTTAGGGGAACGAGCTGGCCAAAACTGGGGTCCACCCCGACCTATCCAGCGATCTGGATATATTTCGTTCAAATATAGAAGTGCTCTCATACTAAAATCGGCAGGCCCCATCATGTATAAACCACATTGACGCTCTGGCACCTAAAGGAATCCGATCAAGTAGAACTGGCAGCTCTTCGCTTAGAAACTGAGTGTATGTATATTAGGTGAACTTCAATAGTTCCAATCCACACGTTTAACGAAAACTGTTCCTGGTAGTTTGCTTCAACGATAGCATGAAGATTTTCTTCCACTCATATATGGTTGAGGTGGTGATTAATAATGACTTTCTACTAATTTTCGAACCAAATTCGGAAATATCAGAAACAACTAAGATATAAGCAGCGATAACCTATGTTCCCATTCATTCTTTAACTAGTCATCTTACGTTTGACTTAATTTCAGCCAAAACAAACTCTTCGGAGTAATCGAAACAGATACCACTTCAAAGAAGTGTTCAAATCCTCAGAAAAACGAACTTTTAACCAAACGAGGACGCTATATAGCCTCGGTATCCATTATTCCAGAGTCCTTTCGTCCACTTGGGCGAGAATTAAACTCGCAAATAAATTTAAGCTTGAGACTGGGGCATGAATATCTAAACATGATGTTGAAATTCTGCGACAAAGTCGACAAGGAAAATTCGATTTGCGGAATGCGAACGGAGGTAAGGAGAAACTGCACAGAAAATTGAGCCAGACATCCAACGTTTCTCTCCAACTCTTAAACGTATTTACTTCCCTAATGCCATGAGATCATTCTGGAATGAAAATGAAGTGGAAAGAATGAATATTCAAGAGAGTCTCATGTTGTTCTTTCTTTTTTTCTGCCAAGTTTTTGTGGTTTGCCTAATGGAATGCTACCAATTTGCAATGGATTTTAAATACAAATGGAGATGGCACGAGTTGTTTTCTTTCGGTTCACTGACAAGAGACGTCTTTAACGGCACGGGTTTAATTAGGGCATTATGAGACATGGACGGGGTTGGGGCTAGGCATATTCAACTTAATTCAGTTAAATTTTATTGTTATAATATACTAATGTAAATTTTATTACCAATTTCATACCAAATAATTTATATTTAAAAAAGAAGCGATTTCAGCTGACTTAAAATATATATCGTTTAGAGATGGTGAGCAATCAATCACTATTTTCAGCCATCTTCTTTTTTTATCTGATTTAAGGTTAAATTCAATTGAAAATATTAGTGTATTCTTATCTTTCTCTTTCTCTCCCTCTCTGTCTCTCTCTCTTTGTCCCTCTCTAGTTTTTATTATTTTTCTATATTTTTGAAATATATTTTAACTTTTATATTTGATTTCTTATGTGGATCACTTTCTATAAATATAGCTCTAATTCACTCTATATTACATCCCTACTGTATATGCTTCTCTGTATTGGTCACTCCTATATAACTTATTGGTCTATCACTGTCTGAATTTCCCCATACAACTATAATTCAACTCAACAGAATATTGCAGCGTTCGTGATATCTTTAAAACCACTCTGTATTAGTATACATCCTCTCCACACTATTGGCTCTTTCTATTTTCTATTGTTTAAATTATTCCTGTATACCAATGATTTTACTTCACACCATACCTATGTGTAATATTCCATTCATGCAACTGCTCATGGTCTACCCTATATAACAAAATTCACCTTTTTCAACCACATTTGATGACTATAATTTTACTGTACCATTTATTTCAACCACCTGGTATAAGCAACTGCTTCTAATATTTTTTTTAATTATACCACGTCCTAAGTCATTAAATTCAAATATTCCAATTGCTTATGCGTATATAACAAATTTTTGATACACCCTGATTACCAATAAATTTACCCCACCCTTACTTCAAACACGTTGTATAAGGAACTATTTATGTTCCAAATTACATAACTTTTTTAAACCGCCCTGTATAACTTTAAATCTACTCCACCTTATTTATCAATCATCCTGCTATTGACAATTTTTAAAGCCTTGTGTATAACAGTAGTTATTTTCCGTCCTATAACGCAAATATCCAGTCTGTAGGACTATAGTTTTGCTCCACTCTTATTTCAACAACCTTGTATACGCAACTACTTATGTGCCACCCAATACAATTTTTTTAGAACCACCCTGTGAAACTAATTCAATTCCAACTTATATTTCAACCATGTTATGTATACAACTGCTTATGTACCATCTAATATCACATGCACGCAAGCACACACCTACACCCGTATACCATATAGAAGAGTTAGCCGACATAAATTTTCGTTTCGATAAACTAACGGAATATTTTCTGCCATTTCACGCGACTATAAGCTACCTAACTTAACTTCGACTCTAAAAGAAACTTACTTCAAACGAATCAAAATGAAAATCATTTCAAAATAGATATTAATGATGGAAATTTGACATTTACCATGATGTTTACAGTTTTTTGCATATATATTTTCCGATTTTCAGAAAAATAGTAAGTTAAATAAGTAGTAAATCCCATATTATAGACAAATATATGGGACCTTTCTGCAATGGTTCTTAATATAACACAGTTTTTTGTCACCAAAATGGCCCAAGTCGTTTTTGAATAATCGCTCCGCATACATACAAAGTTACAAACGAATTGATAACCTCCTCCTTTTTGAAATTCGGTTAAAAATGTACAGGGTTGTCCAGAAAAAAAAATTTTAGTTTGATTTTATAACTTTTTTATTTATAACCGATTTTAATTCAACTAAGTTTGTTTGAGAAACAATTGATGGTGTCAGAAAGCTGATTTGGTTGCTTTAAATTTAGTTTTGAAAACAAAATGCCGGACATGTTCAATCTTTAAAAGATGCTGGTACATTCGCCTGTCTCTTTATATAGCTTTATAACTAAGATTATAATATCTTGAACATTTCTCAGTAATACGAGATGTCGCGAATTAGAATCCCTCAAAAAATAACTGACCTTGTTGAAAATAATTATGTGTTAACACAGTGAAGGCTTATTTCTCTTATTAACCGACTTCCAAAAAGGAGGAGGTTATCAATTCGTCGCGTATTTTTTCGCTTTTTTTTGTATGTATGTTACCTGATTTCTTCTCCTGTGGTGCATCGTTTTGAATGAATATGGTCTTGTTTAATAGAGTATATATCCCGATTGGTGAAACTTCAAATTTAGGAAAATAATTCTATTGGTAAAGTGATAAAGAGTGAATGAAGACATGTGTGCATGGAAATCGACAAATATCCCTTATATTTTAGCCGATTTTTCGATAACTCCTTATGGATGTGTATAGTTATTTAACGTTTAATCCATTAAGGAACATTCTTAGGTGATCTCATATACTATTCTGCGACGTGCAACTTGCAGTTTTGCAGAAAATCGCCGAAAATTGCAAAATTCTTATCAAAAGTTTCATCGAAATGTCATAACGGACATTTCCTCATAAATATTTTAATTCCAACGTAATAGTGCGGTAACTTTAGGCACTGGAAGTTTTAATTGCGATTTTGAAAATTTTCTATGTACAGCTCAAGCATATAGGTAGTAAAGCATAGTATTTTCGGCTCCTTAAATCAATGAGTACCAAGCTCGTTTTGTTTGTATACTAGGCAAATACCCATTTAAATGCAAATTTTTCCATTTTGCGAAGACGGTGCTTTTGGTTGTCACATTCTCCCGGCCTAATAGAAAATTCAGTGACAACACATGTCAAACTTTAAACTGCTATTTGGTGCGTTTATAGACAGGGTGTTTAGTGATAGCAAACACAATCACAAAGTAATGGGATAGAAGGAGTTGCAATTATATGAAGATTGAAATATAGGACAGACTAGAATGATAGTGGTCCGTAGGCGGCTGTATATACAGGATGAATGGAATATAGGGTGGACTAGACGTTTGGTGATATAAAAATGTTGGAAAAATGTGAAATTAAAATTATATAGGGTGATTATATGATGTGGACATAAGCAAATCATATACAGGATGGTTGAAATATCTACTGGAGTTGAATTAAATTTATACAGTGTGATTAAATTTTTTTTTCTTTTATTGTCCATAAGAAGTTGCATAAAGTGTGGAGAGGAATTAATGTTACACAGAGCGATAATATAAAATGTTAAAAATGAAATAATTTATGGGCTAGCCCACAAGGAGTTATATACTATGGTTGAAATATAGGACGGATTTGACTCCGTGAATATGAGATGGATTGTAGTCCGTCCTAAAGTTTACAGAAGGCAGCTAACAAATGTATGCTTGTCCGTGGGCAGTCGGATGTACAGGATGGTTGGTACATAGGTTGGAGTGGAATTATCTATAGTTATACAGGGTTGTCAAAAAAAGTTGAAAAAAGGTTACATGGCGTAGTCCATAAGGCATAAATATATTTTGGGCTTATTAAGTCAACGCTTACTAGTACATTTTGTTCGTAAAGATTTACCCATCAATTTAAATGAGAAAGCATAATTGTGTAATGTTGAGGCTGGTTACCTGGTTCTATCTATTATGGACATACGAAATAAAAAATAAAGAATGAAAACCATCTGAGTTAAAAAAAATAAATAGTTGAAAATAAAACATTTAAAAAATATATATAACCGACTTCTACCTATAACTAACAAGCTAAAAATAATTATAACAAAATACAACTCTAGCAAATAAATAACATATTCAATGTTGATAGGTACCTACCCAGGAAGTAAAAAATGTAAACACTAAAATGTGCTCATTCTGTACAAATTAATTACCTACCAATCTAGTATATTTTTGAAGTCGGTGAAGATATAGAACTACAGGGTGATGTAAAAACTAACTTTTTTTAATATCGATGTACTGTTTTTCCAATAAGTATTAATATCTTTCGGATAAAATTAAAAAATAATATGCTCCCCTAACTATATTTATGGCTCACTCTGTATATTATATGAAGCACATACAAGAAATTACTGCTTTAACGATATATTAATTGTGCAATAACATCTTCTTATGTTTTGAACGTTGTAAAAAAAAGATTATGTCCAAAAACATACGTTACGTATTGTTGTCCTTCAAAATTTATCACAATTGTTTTGTGAAATATTTATGTTCAATAGTGTGCAATTATCATGCGAAGTCTGATATCAAAAATGAGACGCTTTAGATGTTTAACACCTTGTATCTCGCAAACTATTTATAGCATCTGTTTCTGTTGTTGTCAGAACATCATCTTCTAAAACATACCAAATTGACAGAAATCCATGTTTTCAACCGAACGGTGCGATTCGTTGAGCCCCGGTGGGGCCTAGAAATATGGACAACTGCGTAAATGGTGGGAGCTAATGACGGTACATTTTTTAAGAAAACCGGAATTCTAGGAGAATACAGGATGAGTCAAACCTTGTAACAATTTCAGAATCATCTAACACCCATTAGTTGCCTGGCACGAAGGGAACGGGCACCCAAGAAGTGTAAGAACGCAAGTACGGTAATTGACTGTTACTAATTTGATTTACCTAACTAATGATATTTAACTACTACTTCATAATTAATTAATTTATATATTATAACAGACATACAGATACGACTTTCCGACTCTTCGGCCTCACTTGTAAGGGGCAGTTCCAAGGAAGAAAAAAAAATTGTTTTTGTATTGCGGCGGCTATATGTATTCTCCTTTCTCCCAACATAATACACAAAAAATGTTCACCATTGACAGTAATTATCACCAGACAACTTCAATGAATGAACTTCATCTTGAGTTTCGTAAAGATCTGTAATTTGTACATAATTGTAACAAATTTAAAGGTGAAAATAGCTAAATGTACTATGAATGTTATATAACAAAATTTAAGGTTTATGAATTATTTAAAACCAAGTTTACTTTTCTGCGTAGTTTTTTGAAAGATAGAACAATACATCTAGGGTCGTACCCATTAACAGTCTACTGTCTCAGGCTCTCAGTTTTGAAAATTACCGATATAAAAGTGAGGTAAAACTTCGTTCTATAAGTCTATGCAATTAATATTCCCAATGCTTGATCTTGTTTGTTTTTTATCTTATTTGTAGCAAAACACGAACTAGATGGTCAAATTTTAGTAACTATAACATTAAAAACATATTCCACCTGTGAGTAGAGAATGTACTGCTCTGGGTCTCCCTTATTGAATAACGATGTTAACACGAACTTGTGGAGGATATCCGGAGATATGCCTGCGGCTAGAATATATGTATATCTTGGTGTAGATGGCCATTTAGTTGTAGACAGGCCTCGATAAGGGTATAGGTGTTTCCCCTGATATATTACCCTGAAGGGACAGCGTTCAGAAACACGCTAAAGCATTAACGCAATAAATGTCAGAGAAGAAAATTTTATTTTTCTAGAATGATTGAGTTGCCAAATGTTATGTTCTTCTTTGTTTCAAGTCTTAAATCGCTAACAATGTGAAGTTTTAAACAGTTTGCTCTCATATGGAGGGTAAAAACTTGTTTTTTCCAAAACTAACTAAAACTCTTCATTAAGAGAATATGTCTCTTAAGATAAGCAAATTATTTAGATCGTAAGCAGTACTGACAATAGATTCCTTACTATATGATTGGATGAATTCTTTTAGAGAACTAATTAGTTCCTTAAATGTGCTTGTTTTGAATAAATCATCGGCAATCCTTCATCCTTATGGGTTTGTTTTACAAAATTATTCTGTTTTCAGAACCTTGTTTTGCAGATTTGAGTATATATGGCTGCAACATAGAAAACTGTAATAGACTAAGTGCACATTGTCAAGTCACTTTACTTTATCGGAAGAAGAAAGATTACACTTATGAAAGGTCACTTTTTTATTTTCCAAAGGTGATAGGCTTTATTTTGAAAACTTTGTTTGCTTACGTATTTCTATGTTTAAACTTCATCTGTTTAGACCTCGACAATCTACAAAACTATCTACATCTTCTTGCCTGTTTAGATAATCCTTATTGGATTATAGATTCAGTTTTTTTTCTAACTGAAAATTTTTGATTAGTCTCATATTAAATTCGTAGAGGTTCACCATGATAAATAAGCACAGCAGCCCATATGCCAATCATTTATATGTACATATACACAGATAGTGATCTGGAATATTTATTACTGGCTAAAGCCACATGCCAGAGAGAAAGTTCTCCTTATGTCTTTCAAGTGTCTGATCTATTGTTTGAATTTAGAACAGAATGGATCTACATAGCTATTATCAACTGTCAAATTATATGCTCCATCTGGTGAGCTGAATTTGTAGTTTGAATTTGGTAAAATGTGTTTGTAGTAACGTATTTCATAAGTGTGTATTATTTATATTAAGTACAGGCAAAAAAATCGGTGACAGCTACAAAGACTAGCTGCTGCTTCTTTTTATGTTCAAAAAAAGTTTAGCTTACTCTTTTACTCAAAATTGGTTCCCTTTTAGCTGGGATCGTCTCTTTTTGTCATAAAATTAGTTAGGGGGTGTATCTTACGGTAACAAAATGAAATAATATACAGAACAAAAAATGGCAAAACTAACAATCTGGGTTGTTTCATTAAAGATATAGCGAAATCTAGAGTCTATATGTAGATTATTTTGTACTAATATTATTGTTATATTATTAAATAATGCTTTTATGAATTAAATTAAAGCGTAAGGGTACATCAACGAGTAATTTTGCTGCATAAAAATTCATTTTACTTTGTTCAATTGAAAGTTTGAGATCATATATATGAACTTATAAACAAATTAAATTACAGGGTAGTATAAATCATGGGCCCATTTTTTAAACTCCCAGTAACTAAAGTACAAATCCAAAATGAACAGTCTTTACACCAATGGAAAGAGGAAGTTTCACACTTTCGGCGGGCAATGGTGGTTCCAGAAACAGCCGATAGAGTTTGCCCGGTATTAGGCCGCCATTCGTTTCACTGAGAGGTTGTGAGTGGGATTATTACCATGGAGCACAAGGTTTACTGCGTTCTTGAGTTCGCGAAAAGGGAGTCTCAAATTCTAGTGCAGCGGGCATTTCGTACAAAAATCGGTATTGGACCACCAACTAGAAAAAGCATAAGGCGTGGTGCTGCCAGACGTATTGAAGAAAGTTTTGCGCACAGTCCAAGTAAGTCTACCAATAGATCTCGTAGAGAACTTGGGATAACACAAACAACCGTCTGGAAAGTTTTGAGACAACGTTTGCTGTACAAGGCCTACCTATTAAAACTTGTTGTGCAGGCTCTCAGCCATAATGACAAAGAGATTCTTCTGGAATTTTGTGGTAATGAGGCAGCAATTATGGAGCGTAGCATTTTTAAGTCAAGTCATGAAGTTCCCATATTAAGTTTTCAAAATATGGACCGTTTTTCTTTTCTGGATCTGGAACAACTATCTGTACATGTTGGAACAAAAGCTGTTCTCTAAAGTAATGGAAGAGTCATGGGATTTCATTTTTCAAGAAGACAGAGCTTCGCCCGTTGGTACCTTCATGTCCGAAGCGTTTTGAATTCTTCCAATCCTTAACTCTAAATAGATTGCATTGTAAATGAGGACCTGGCTCTACACTTCTGGCCACGGAGATCGCCTGATCTCATCCCATTTGACTACTCCCTATGCGGTTATTTACAGGAACCTACTTCCGTCTCGGCTCCCGCATAGATGTTTGCTATGAAGCAGACGCTAAACACATTGAACATTTATAATGTATTGCAAATCATTTTGAGACTTCCATATTCCATTGGTACAAAAGTTGTTCATTTTGAATTTGTACTCGAATACATATTACTGTTCTTTTTTTCAAATGAAAAATTTGAGTTATCTTAGTAAATGTAAACGATTTTGTTAGTATTCAAGAATTTAGGGAATGAACATAGCTACTATTATAGCTATATCAAATACAAATTTCTTATTATATATATTTTTTTAAATTTACTAATACTTTTTAGCATTACATAAATCACGTTTTCCCGTTTTAGGATTATTTCCATTAAACACAAAACCTTGCTCCCCCTAGCTGGATTTAATTGCAATGTTTCAAATTAATTAAAAGCTAAATGATATGAAAAATGGCCCTAAAACAATTCAAGACCCTCGGTTTTTACACGGAACATCAACATCTTGACGACACCGAGCAAAAAACAACAGACACGGAACAAAGAACAACCGCTTTCTTTGATTGAAGTAAAAAATGACGCGTCACTGGCAAATGCAAGGGAATTTTGCACTCGCGAAATTTTTAGCACAAAGATCACAAAGAGATGGTAAATGGTATATTCTCTATAATTATTATTCATATCGTTCTTAAGAATGTCGGAGTCTTTCTTTGAATTTATGCGGAATTTTTAGGAAGTTCCTTTAAAAAGGAAGATAAGATGCGAATGGAACGTTTTCAGGATTTTATAATTAAAGGGTGATCTTTTGAAACTAGTTAAACCAATGTGAATTTTTGTGTTTAGTGTTGTAAAAAAATTCTACTGTTTACCACCAGGTAGTGTATATGGACATAAGATAACCAAGAAAATTAGAATGTGAGAGAAATAAGAGAATGTAAGTGAAATAAGACCGATTAACAATATCCCGGATTACAAATAAATCAGCGGAAAACCGTTTGATGTTAAAGTCATGGGCTCATTCTTCATGTATTTCATAAATTTCGTGAAATTTGAAGACGCGAGATGTAATGAACGACATCTAGGATTTTCGAGGAAACTAGCACATAGAAGTTCCGAATCTTTGTACGCATACAAAAGAATGACACCTCGAAGAGAGTATTCAATTATCTCTAACAGATGAAGTTAACCTGAAAATTTCATAGTGACATCCTAACTTAGGAGTTACGGGTAACAGCAATTACATGAAACCGCTCCAGATTCCGAACCTCAATGTGCTAGTTTTCCCGAAAATCCTAGATGTCGGTCCTTACATCTCGCGTCTTCAAATTTAACGATATGTATCAAATACATAAAGAAGTGTTCGAGAACACATTCAATTGTGGGACGCGCAACTGATGAACGTTCCCTATCCATAAATAATATATATAATATATAGTGTCTTGCGTACAAAAGAATGACACCTCGAAGAGAGTATTCAATATCTCTGACAGGTGAAGTTAACCTGAAAATTTCGTCGTGACATTCTAATCTAGGAGTTACGGGTAAACAGCAGTTACATGGAACAGCTCCAGATTCGAAACCTTTATGTGCCACTTTCCCTGAAAATCCAATTAATTAGCTGCAGAAAGAAATAAGCGTTGTGTTATCTAGCAGTTTATGAATATTGCTATTTTTGCAGTGGTAAAGCCAGTTAAATATTAATTAGATTACCGACAATCAATTGATTAGTTTTTCCTAAAATATATGTTGAAGTAATAGAGTATAAAATTTTAAAATTTTATTACTAGCCAAAAATCGACTACTTCACTGACTAAATAGGATGGAGAAGCTGGTTTCGTGCTAGCAATAATAATAGAAAGCTCAAATCAAGTTAATGATTAAATGATTTATTAGCAATTTTCTTCTTAATAATTACTAATTAACTTGCACGCTGAGCTGAACAAAATACCTAATTAACAAAATTCCTAAAAGTCGTTGGATCCTTTCTAATATTGATAATAAGTTAAAACCTTCTTCCAGCCAGCACAAATTCCATGAATATTTCAGGCCAACAAAATAATCTGAAGTATAAGTCCAACGGAGAGCACATCAGAGGCAAGACTAATCCTTCTAATCCAAAACGGAGTACAACATCGTGTCCTGCCGCCATGTTTTATACCTCGTCTTCCACCTCTTCCAAGTTCCGGTTTTAGGTCCCGGCCCTGTTAATTCTGGGATATCAGAAATGCTTACCGATGAGGATTATGTCATTACTGTAAGCTGGAAGCCGACCGGTCTAGCCGTTGGCTTTATTATAAAATTTCTTTTTCGTTTTCTACCTACTGTTCCAGGATTGTGTACACTTTAACGCCGAAAGTTTTTGTAAGGAAATTTGCAATGAACCCCGGTTTGCAGAGGGAAAATTAAACGAAAAGTGAAACGACAAAACGGTAATGGTAATTATTAATGGATACTAAACAAAGTGGAAATAAGAATATGGAAATTCTGGAACCAAACACAAATATTTTACAAGGACCACCAGAATACACCAATAAGACGCCATTCAACCTTAAGTTTACCAACTTATAAGAACAAAATTAATAAAATCTAAACATAAATCTAAATTTTGTTTTTTGACCATAAAATGGTTAATGTACAATATACAGGGCAGCAAAAACTCTCAAAGACCATATATAATACTCAAGCTGCCTTCAAATTGGGAGTACTTTAAAGAGTTGTCTTCAGGCTATATGTGATGCGATCCTAGGAAAGACTTCACTATAAACAGTGATCAAAGAATTCTGTTGCTCATTAATGTCATAAGAGAAAACCGACATACCTTGCTAATGTGAAGGTATCTTTGTAAGTATTGACATAGTTGATCTTTGCAATAATGTTCCTGTTTACAAAACACTTTCTGTAATATACACAACTGTTAGAACAGGACTCTTAGTTACATTAACATACCCAATACTCAATTTTAATTGATTGAATAATAACTCTTGTGAATAAGTTGTACATATGTCACAGCAGGCTGATAGAACGGTAAGTGATGAGGTTAGTAGTGTCACCTTTTTTTGTGCATCAGGATTAATGTTGCATTGTTTCATTGTTGTGGTATTCTACCTTGTATAAGGCATTCCTTTAACAGTGTCTTTAGAAATTCCAATAGCTTATCACCCTCTATTTTGACACCCTCGACAATAGCTGTTTTTTTTTCTCTACGATTTTGTCATTTTCGGTTGTCTCCGATTTTGTTATTTACGGATTCTCCCATAATCAGAATCCTCTGTATTGGATACCTGACATATTTTTTTCTTTTTTGTGTATCCATGTCATTTAATTCTTGGTACAAATCTTTTACTGTATTTAGGAGATCTTTTCTGTTAGTTGTTATTTTGACTACCCTCTTTCATACTTTACATATTTAAATCTTCCTTTTGGAGAGATGTTTCTAGGTAAATTCTAAAAACAGCATACTTTCAATTAAACGATGAGTTTTATAACAAATAATTACTGTATGGCTATGGGTTGTTGTGTCTCATTTGCAATAAATAATATATTTATGGATAAAGCTGAAGAACACCATTTAGTTTGGTGGCGTTATGTCAACACCAAATTCGTTACTTAGGAACAAAATCTGTTTGTACAAATTAATTAAGCGACATAAACAACAAAAAATATGAACCACGTCCTCTAGTTTGAATCTGTGTAAGGATTTTTCCAGATCAATTATAAAGATTGAGAGCCGGTCTATAACATTTCAATGCTGTCTATGTTATTTGTCTAGTTACTGCATCTGTGCCAGACCTGCCTTTTCGGTAACCTGTTGTTTGTTTTTGATTGATAGTTTCTGGTTTATTAGCTAGCCATACACGAACAGGTCTATGTAAGATCAGATCCCCATCTAGCCATACACGATTGATTCGACGGGCGTGTTTCAGATTAGATCAGCGACCTCAGTTGTTCAGTTTGATATAAATGGTGCTCCACAATTTCTCTTTTAAAGCAAAATATTACTATAATGGGGTGCTTTTTATTTGTATTGACGAAAGAAAACGTAGTAGAGATTATCTAAAGTAATATTAAAAATTATTAATTCAAAATAGCTAAATTAAGATGCATGTAGGCTCACTATATCAGACACTATTCGTTTAGATTTTCCCATAATACTGAAATCCCTTTTGCAATGATTGATTTTTAGTTAGAACGTTATTCGTATCTGCTTCGGAATTGATAAGATTAAATTTACAACGAATTATTCGTAGACTAGTGGATTTAGATCTTCGTTCAAGTTTAATTTCTTATCTTTTATCTTTCATAATACATGGTAAAGTGATCTTTAAGCTCTATAAAACTTGTCCAAAAGTGTTAGTTGTCGCGAGATGCCATTTCAATGAGAAAATAGACATACATGTGTTTTAATAAAGCATTAGCCCCCAACTAAGATACTATATGGCGGGCATATCTGTTCCTACGCACATGCGTAAGTTGGTTGCTTGGATTCGTCTGCCCAGTAGTAGATGGTAATGAGCACAGCAACGATTAGGCGCGAAACAGGTAAGTCTATTTCTACTCTTACTATACATTAGTTTTTCCCGCCATGTATGACTGTCAGGCAGATCTTTCGAATATATCCGTTTTTATATCGCTGGTTATTAGATTGGTTAGGACTTTTGTCGTCATTTTAGCGTTTTTTTTTTCAATAGATTGATTCATCTATAGTATTGTAAATGCTTTCGTTTTTTTGAATACCGTGAATCTGTGCATATATTATTTTGACATGAAATTTTATTAAGAAATTTTGTCATCGTTGTCCACAGTATTTTCCTCTCTAGTTTTCGATTTTCTTTGTATGTTCCTTACTTCCTGTTTCCCTGACTTTTAGTATGCATCTTCAGGTTTCCTGCTTGTTGTAAATTCCGGTTTTTCTCTTGGTTTGGAGTGGTCGCCTGAATAAATTACTTTTCCAGTAACCTATCTGGGTGTTTGGTATATTCTTTTATGCCAGCAAAACTAAATTTATAAAATGAGAACGTAGGTTTTCGCGGCCAGAGTCACAGCTGATTCTGCTTTTTCCGGATTTGGACCGCCTCATTTTTTCGAATTAATTTATTTATATATCTTAACCAACATATAAACAAAGTACAAGGATGAGAAATACAAATGTTACTTTACACACATTAAAACTTTACTTTATTAAACTTCTCACACTGAAGCACAAATTGTAAATGATTAACAGTTTGAATTTACCAACCAACAAATAATAACTTGTCCTCCGAAGTTTTAGTTAAGAGAAAAGGTTGGAGGTAATTAAAGGGATTGTTTTGGATTGTTTTATGGTTGTGATGATATTTTTGAATAAGAATCCCAAGAATTTCTACCAAGACAAAGGTTTTGAACTTAAAACTTTCTGGCTACCCTGCATCCATATTTCAACACAAATTTATTAACAAAATAAATCATGTTACCTATTAACACGTTCGCTACCGCCATTTAGAAAAAATCCTTTGTCATAGACCACTTTGTTTTTTTGTAAAAGATGCAAGTAGATAAGGTAATGACAATATATTGATGAGTTTTTTCCGCAAAACTATTTTATTTTTCTTTATAGTAATATGACTCATATATAAGACAGTGGTCTACAGTAATAATTTGCACTAATAGACCGCAAGTCCCATATATAAGACACCCTTTTACACAATAAAAAAAATAAAAATATTATATTTCATTTGAGTTTTCATAGAAAACTGGCAACAAGATATATAATAGCAAAACAATCTGTTATACTGTACAACATAAACCAGGAAAAATTATGTATGGTGTTGCGCAAAACCAGTATCCGAACATAGTCCTATTTGATTTCCTTTGCTGTCTACGCACACATTGCAAACAAAAGATGTTTGATTTCTTTTTTTATTTTGTGAACAAACTCGACATCTTAGTCTTTTTTCGATTTTGGACAGCATAGTTCTTATCTGTCTCCTTGTCAGCTGTCGTGGAGTCGATGAGTGATTGTATTATCTCGTCCCTGAAGTTCAGATAAGTCTTTTTCTTCCCTGTAGCTTTCTGATACAGCCAATTACTATTCCATAAGCAAACGTCTAATAAATGCAAGAATAATTTTAGATACCATCTAATGGTTTTTCTTGGTGTAGTGTAATATGAAATCGTTTGATCTATGCGGTCAATCCCAGACATACTTTTGTTGTAATCGACAACAATGTTTGGTTTCGTACATTCTCTGCCTTTTCTGTTCTGAGTATCTTGCATTTCAAACTTATGCGACGTCGAAATAATGAACACATCATGTTTGTCGTGCCATTTACCAACAACAACTCTTCCTTTTCTTTTCCATGCAAATTCACCTTTCTTTAGCTTTTTCATTACGACATCTTTCTTATTTTTGCGGAGCGTGCCAACAATATGTATTTTTCTGCAAGAGCTACACTTGTGTACTAATTATCCAAAAAAATTGTATGACCCTTTCCTTCTTAGGGCTCCATAAGCCTCTGGACAACAGCATATCTATGACCAAATGTATCGTCTTGAGTGGTACCTTTTCCAGAATATATGAGAATATTCAGTAAAAAACCGTCCGGCGTACATAATTCATATAATTTGATACCATATTTAGCAGCTTTGTTTGGGATATACTGACGAAAATAAAGACGACCTCGCAATAGCAATAGGGCTTCGTCTAATGATATATTTCGTCCTGGATAATAAACTTTTTCTATGTTTTTGACGAGATGACCGACAACATTACTTATTTTATGCAAACGACTACTAGTGTCGTCAGTGTTGTCATAAAAATACAGGCAACGCAAAATTAGTTCAAACCGATTTCGTCCCATCGTTTTGTTGAATAGTGGATGATAGTATACTATATTTCTTGATCAATAATGCTTTATACTCGGCAATTTCACATACCCCATTCCAATACACAGAGATAATAACCGTTTCATTTCATCATGTGTTGTATTTTTCCAATTACTCATATTTGATGAGTTTTAGACCGGTGTTTGTATCACCATGAGTTGTGCCCTATTATTTGTCCAATGAACAAGTTTCTCAATCAATGCGTCATCAAAAAGCAAAGAAAATATTTGAAGAGGTGAAACGTTTGGTGGTATATTTACTTTTAGGCCCTCTTGTTCACTGAAGTCGACTATTTGTGGATCTCGTTCTACATCTACCCAGGTATCTTCATCATTATTACAGATCCCTTCGTCTTGATCCTCATTATTGTCATTTTCTACATCAGTATCATTTCCGCTATTATTATCTGAATCTGAATTTTCCGGAGAAGACAATTGCCAGTCACTACCAGAATCTTGATATGGTTCTTCAAATGACTCTTCATCTGAACCTAAGTCAACTCCAAAAACTTTTTTTTGCTTCTTCTAACAGCTTACCTTCAGTTAAACGTCTTTTCTTTAACGAAGACATATCGCACTAATATTTACTTACACATGCACTGGAAACCGACATAACCTTAAAAAATATCCCTAGACCATTCAACTCATATGTGTGTCATACATTCGTACAGACCTCTTCAAAGTATAGAGTCTTTAGCGATAGACCAGACAGAAAAAAAATTAACTTAAAGTAGAAGTGCTGCATCGGCTCATATAGGAGCCGGTGGTCTATATGATAAAACAAGACGACTCATATATGAGACGAGCGGTAGCGAACGTGTTAATAAAATTCGAGGAACATATTCAAAAATATTATCACAACCATAAAACAATCCCATTAAGTACCTCCTACCTTTCTTTTACCTGAAATTTCGGTGGGCCATTATAATTTCTTTGATGGCTAAATCCAAGGTGTTAGTCATTTAGAGTTTGCCCTTCAATGTGAGAAGCTTAAAAAAGTGAAGTTTCAAAATGTGTTTGTGAGAGCGAATGTAGTCGCCGAAAATAAATTAATTCGCTAAATGACGCGGTCCAAATCCGGAAAATTCAGAATCAGAGAATTTCATAAAAGTTTCTCCTCGTTAATATGAAATGATCCAGAAAGGTATTAACACTCAGTATTTGTAATTAAATTTAATAAATTCTGGACTGGAACCCCTAAATCAATCCCAACTGATTAAAAGATTGCTCACAATTCCTAAAAACAATGCAATCAATCGAAACAAGTTTTCCAATCGAGCTCGAATTAGAAAGTTGCAATTTTCAATTTCCCTTCGGTAACATCCATCCCCGTCGATATTTCAATACAAAGTGCACTGCCATCAAAAAATTTTCTCTCAGCTGTTCCAGTCATTCGGCGTATGGAGCAAAAAACCGTTTCAATTAGTCGAAAACATCCTCGTGTTTAATATATATACGTGCAGAGTTTCGAGAAAACAAAACGGCAAACGACGTAGAACCGTCGGCCATTGGTTGTAATTGAAATGTGTCCCTGTAGGACACCGGGGATCAATATTAATTTGTCACTTTTGTATTTCTGTGTTAGGGTGTTTCGTACTGTCTCTCCGTTCATATGTGTCGCTTCCAACTTGTCCGGAATTGACGGTCATCGCTGCAAATTCAATTGAGATCGTGTTTGGTGCCAATTCCCAGCTTCTCATTGCTGCACAAGTGACAACACGGCAATTTGTCTTTTTTTATCATTGAAGCTGGAAAATACTTTTAATCTCTTCAAGGCGGTTTATAAATTGAAATTGCAGTTTTGTTTTTTTTTCGGGATGAATGTAAACGTGTGAAGCAAACTAACCTTGACTGTGTTAGGGTTCCGTATATATTATATAATATCATTTCGGATTTCTGCCGCTGTCACATCACAGCAATTTTCTCCTAAACTACTGGACGGAAGAGGTTGAAATTTGGTATCAATGTATAGTTTGGTGACGCGATCAATAGTACATATCGTAATTAAAGAAATTTTGATTTTAGGGGTACTTCTGGGAGTAAAAACTAAAAAAAAATAGACCGCCCTCCCTAATTTCCGAAACTATAAAGCGTAAAAGTTTGATAAAAATTAGACATTTAGGGCCTAACCTGAATTTTAGGGGAAAGTTAAGGAGAAACCTCTACTGTTAATTACGGAGGGCAAATTACAGAAATAAATGGAAATGATAAATTTAAAATACTTTCTAACGCATCATGTAATATATCAAAAGAAAGGTCTAATTATGACGAAATAAATATATTTTTTCATATTTTTAAAACAAATTATTTAAAGGGTATTAACAAAAAAATTTAAAAAAATACCAATTCCCCCACTTATCTCGGAAACTATAAGTCCTAAAATTTTGAAAGTAATTAGTAATATAGGGCTTCAACTGAATTTTACTGGAAAAATAAGGAGAAACCTCTATTATTAATTTTCGGAGGCAAATTACAGAATTAAATGGAGAATAACAAACTAAAATTCTATCTAACGCATCATGAAATATCCTACTTGTCCCCGAAACTATAAGCTGTACAATTTTGAAAGAAATTAGAGATACCCGGCCACACCTGAATTTAACAAGAAAAAAAAAGGAGAAACCACTAATGTCAATTTTCAGGGTTAAATTACAGGATTAAATGGAAAATATGAAATTAAAATTACCTATAACGCATCATGTAATATATATCAAATAAAATTGACTATAGCGAATACGTATATGTTTTTTATATTATTAATTAATAAATATTTTTAAAATATATTAACAAAAACATAAAAAAATAACCACTCTTCCTTTTTTTCGAAAATATAGTATTTAAAATTCTTAAAAAATTAGGAGTGTATGGCCTCACTTAAACTTTACAGGGAAAATACGAAGAAATCCCCAATATTAATTTTGGGGGAAAAATTATAGAATTAAAGGGAAAATAAAACAATATTTCTTTAAACGCATCATGCATTACATGAAATGAAATGGCTTATTATGAGGAATACCAATGCATATTTTCATATGTTTAAAATACATGGTTTAAAGGATATTATAGCAAATATAAAAAAATACTCACCCCACTTCTATTTATTTACTTGAACTTTACAGGAAAAACTGATAGATGTATTTGCAACTACTTATCGGCCACCCAGTATAACATTTTTTCTACCACCCTGTATAACTATAAATCCATCAATGCCAAATATATTTCCCCAAAACCGCAACTTCTTATGGGATACCAAAAATTGCAATCTTGTTCAACATGTTTTTGAATCACCTTGTATGTATTACAACTACCCTGTATATGTAACTGCTTATCGTTCAAAAAATATAACAGTTTTTAAATAATTATTATAACACTTCTTCTCCCTATGTTTCAACTATCCTATCTTTGCAGCTTATTATGAACTACGCTATTTCACATTTTTCCTTATATTTTTTTCAAGATATATTGAAGTATAATTTCTCTCCACACTTCATTTACAACTTTTTCTAACCTTGTTTGAATTACACTGTATAACTATAACTTTACTGCGCACCATACTTCAGGTACTTTATATATTCAAGTGCTATATAACAAAATTGTTCTAGCATTTTTTACCCTCCCTGTATAATTCTAAATGTAAGCCGCGCTATATTTCAACAACCTTTTATATGCAACTACTTATTTGCCACCAAATAAAACAATTTTGTTCGACCCTGTATCCTTAGAATCCCATCCCACCCTATATTTCAACCATCCGGTAAATGGAACAATTACTTTACAATATTTTTAAATCCACCTGTATAGCTGTAATTATACTCCGCTACATATTTCAACCATCCCATGTATGTAACTACTTGTGGATATAAAACAAGTTTTTAACCACAACATAAACTATAATTCCACACCATCTTAAATTTTAAACACCCAGTATAAACAACTGCTTCTTATATTTCTTTAACCCATTTCATAACTATAGTATCTTATGAACATAATTCAGAGATACTAACTGCTTACCTAACACATCTTTTTAATTTTTTTTTCACTGTATAAATATTCTTCTACCCTTTTTCAACCACTTGGTATATGTAACTGTTTATGGCCCACTCAGTATATCTTTTTTGGACCACCCCGTATAACTAATTCCACTCCACATCGTATATATCCAGCCGTTTATAGGTCACCAAATATAACTTTTTTTAGATTTTTTAAATCCATATAATTCTACTTAGCTCTAAGTTTCCTATATACAGAACACCCTGTAAAATTATGCTTGATATATGTTGATTTTTGTTAAATCGAAACATGTTACATTTGCACATTTCGAATTTTGAATAAAAGCTAAGCTGATGCCAGTATCTAATACTTTGTGCGTGCTGTGGAATCAATTGAGTAGTTGAATGACCCAACATGGTAGAAGTTTTTTCGCTATCTCTACCGTTTCTGTCAATTTAGAGGGATAAAATGTCTACCAGATATTAAGTCAAACTATAGGCTTCGCAACAAAAAAAGATTCAGCAAAATCAGTTAGGTAGTTCATACGTGATGCCCGAACAAACAAACAAACAAACAACAAACAGACAAACTTACAATTTTCTAATAGTATAGACTATATTGTTACGAATATTCATCCGACAGCTGGTGCAATCGGCCATCAACCAATTCGTGGAAGGGACATTATTCCGATAGCATTCATTCAGCTTTCGACGGTCGTATTGTACAGTTAAGAGAAACTGTAAATAGTTTCTGTGAATATAAATTGTCTTAAAGTAGTGGAAATAAATAAGAGTGAGTTGGACTGTGTTTTTAAATAAATCCAAGAACTGAACCCGAGTTTGAAATAAAAACATTACAATATGAATAGTTTAGATAAACTCATTCTCTAGCTAGTATAAACTACAAATACTAATTTCATATCATTCTAGTACAATTGTTGTCTATACAATATCCAAGGTTTTACAAAAAATATCGAAATTTCATATCTATAACTGATACGTTTCTCGCCAAACACATTAAAAGTTCTTCAACGAAATAACAGAAAGTGAAAAGAAAATTCTATTTCGTCGATTGCTATCGTGCTGTAGCCTTTGCTTCGATATCAATTGATTCAATAGATATGGATAGATCGTATTCCCCGGCAATTCCATTTGAATTCAACTTTTCAAAAATAAAGCGTTACAGAATAGAGAATTGTTGGAAAAACCGATGGATAGGGGATTTTTCCATTGGCGTGTGCCATGAAGAATTCATGATATTGCAGATGAGATGTGAATTGCAATGGGCGTGTAGCTATATTGAAAATCTATTCCTCTGAGAAAGACACTGCCATAGAGACACGAGATTAAATGTACGTGTGTATAGAACAAGAGATTGATATGGCGTGTAGGATTCTATTTGTTAATCTTGCTATTGACTGATAAAAAGAAATGTAGAATCAAGTCTTTTTTTGACCTAAGTGACTCAGATACACTTGTGAGTTCAAAGTTTTATCAAAAATCTCGTTAACCATATCTAAATAGTATGATTTTTCTACAGAAGCTAGTTTTTCTGCAGTGAAATAATTCAATATGACATTAACCAAATTTTATGATCATGTTGGCAACGCTTTATTGAACTAATTTTTCCTTATATTTTTAAATAAAGAATAAAGAGCTGTTTAGAAAATTTTATCCTAAGGAAAAGTATAAAACGTATAGAACCGTTGGGTTGATTAATTTACCTGGATGCATTACCAGGTATAAACAGGTATATCGGAAAAGAGAATGACAGCGATACTCGAGTAAACAGTGACCGTTATTTTGGTGAAAATAATAATTAAGTTGCAGAAAAAATTATTAATTAAATAATTTAATATAATACCGAAAGATTAAACAATATAACATCAATTAAAAATGTGTGTGTGGTCTTGTTCGCTCTGGCCAATCAGAGCGCTTGCTTTTTGACGGGTTATGAGTCCGCTCATCATTGCGCTATTTCAATACATTCCTTAATGAGCCTTATTCTACAACAGAAACACATAAATGCAGTAAAACACAACACCATATAAATACCGGTCATCAAATTTCGACCAGATGAATATGTTAGCAAAAAGTGAAAATTATGCCTTAATAAACGGGACGATGCGCAACTCCTCGCACCCATATGGAGGGATGCACTAACAGACCGCTATATTAGCATTAAAATGAAATTTCCAGAAAAATGAACAAATAACGCGAATACTCTTCCGAGACCAAAGCCGATTTCTAGCGAACTACAGGTTATAAGTTTGGTTATGCCTTTGGTTGACAGTGTTGTACTTTGACATAATCCTTTTGAACACTGAAAGTAAAACCGAAACTGACTCGCTAGAATGCAATTTGGTTCAACCGGAAAACGTCAAAATCATATATTTAAATATTTTTGTTTAAGTTTCTACACGTATGTGAATAACTTTGTAGCTCCTTTGGTTATTTAATCGTTCAAGTGATAATTTAGATAAAATGGACAGAAATTTATTATTAAATATTTGTGGTGACTTATTTTTTGATTATGAAGATTGGACTTTTTACCTGTATAGTTTTTTGTTCACATATAATTTAAATAAATTTATAGCCTGCCTTTTTACAAAAGAACATTCCATGGTTCCAAAACAAATGTACCCAGAGACCTGGCTGCTCAGGTGTAATGATTATCATTTTTTAAAGTTATTTAGAATGCACAGCAAAACTTTTGAAAAATTAATTGGATCTGTTGTTAGACCTGATAAAAATAAGGTGTTGTATAAAAAATATAGTGGAGGACATCATCCCATTGATATTGGTATTCAAATATTGATATTCTTGTGGTACATGGCTACTCAAGATAGTTTAATAAGCATAAGCAAGTGATTAGATGAAACTTACATGTAGTAGATTTAGCTTAATTATAAACATATTGGTGTAACTGTTTAACAAATTACCGAAAATGTAAAACATCTATTATAATTGTAATAGCTATCCAAACATTGTATATAAATTAATAATAATTTCCTTGTATTGAAATATTACATGTATTAGAAATAAAAATAAATACATAACCTAAAATGTCATTTAAGAAAGAGACAGACAACCAAAAACAACTACTGCTTTGTGTTATTACCGGTTGAAGATATTTCAAACAATGACGTAACAAAGGGCTCATTTGTGACGTTACGTGATTTCATTGGTATTAACCAAGACCTCTAGAATTTGTTTGGTTCAAACCACTTAGGAACAATTTTAACCGGTAGATCGCTAGAAATCGGCTCAAAATAATCGCTCAATGATTGGCTAGAGCAAACAAGACCACGCCCCCGCCCTCGGTCGATAACATTAAAGCAGAGACGCAAAGCAGCAGCAGATCAATTTGTACTACGCTTAGTGAGTAACAACTTCAGTAATCCTGAAGAAGGTGAGATTTGTTTCATTCTATCGAAGGTCGACTTAGGTTTGGGTCTTAGACTATTTTTATTTTTTTTATCACGAAAATTTATTGCAAAACCTTTTATTTGTTACAATACGTCCGTAAAATCGAAGTACGAAGTTTATGAATGAAACATGTAATCATCCTAGCATGTATTTACTGCATAAACAAATTATTCGTTTAATAATTCCATGTATGTAATCGATAATTTGTGCTTGATTTATTTGTACCATAAAACATTAATTCCTTTGAGAACCTTCAATTTTTTTGACGCGTTGATACAACAGCGCGGAGTCACCGCCTTTGCGACATGCTGGAGATAAAAATAAATTTCTTGTCTAAATTTTTGAATTATTCGATTGATATCTCGATAACGCTGCGTGATATGAGAAAAATGTATGCGACATAAATTTTAGATCATGACAAGAGCTAAGAAAAAGTATTGTACCAACATTTTCGTATCTCATCGGATAGCCCAGTTACTGTCAGAAAAACAATTTTACCCCTTTTTTCAAGATGGCGGAAAACCCACATAGGAAATCTTGGTCGACAACTGAAAGTTAAGCTTTTCTAAGGAATTGTATCTCGAATATGATTGTCATGCCCTCGTTTGCGTGACAGCTTTCGTTTTCGAGATATGACACAAACTTTTTGTCTTCTTTTTTTTTAATGGAAACCATAACTGGCTATGACGTCAAAAAATCGGACATTTTTAGAGCTTTTTAACGATAAATACTCGATATAGTTATTCATAAAAATAACGGAGTTTTGGTTGTTTTCCTCTCTTATTTTCACTTTTAACGTAGGTAGCCATGAAAGAGATTGTTTTCACTTTTGAACGTAATTGCATTAGTAGTGCTGCACTGACAGTTTTCGTGATAAAATCGAATATTCTAACGAAGAAAAACTGGTGAAATGTTATATCATATGCCATAAAAATACAGTTCCTGCAGTTGAGGAATACTTTCATAGATATTTTATTCGTTGTCAACCTGCTCTATGTATATTTAAGAGGCTTTACGATAGTTTACGCAGATATGGATCTTTTACTAAACCACCAAAGGAACATAATCAAATTAACGAAGCAGCACAAATAAATGTTTTGGCAATGGTAAATCAAAATCCATCTACATCAACTCGTGAGGTTGCGGTAGAAGCTGGCACATTTCAACGAACTCTAGTTAAGGTACTGAAAGCGCACAAGTTCCACCCTTACAAACTTTCAGTTTCTCAAACTTTGCATGCTGGTGACGAACATAGACGTATTTTGTATTGTACATGGTTTAGAGACATTTGCCTTGACAATCGCAGTTTCCATCAAAGGTGTTACGGTCAGATGAAACTAGATTTACTAACTGCGGTATGTTCAATAGACACAATGAGGATATCTGGGCTAAAAAAACTCTATCCATGTAGAACAAAGACAGATAAATTTTGGTTTTAATGTTTGGTGTGGTATCATAAGGTCTACTATTTTGAGGCCTTTTATTTATGACGAATCACTTACTGGGGAGCGCTACTTGAATTTCTTGCAATACACTTTTCAAGACATGTTGCATAATTTGAATTTGAGAACTCGTTTAGAAATTGTGTGATTTTAACATGTTGAAGCACCTGCTCATAACTCGTTATTAGTAAGACAACACTTAGATAATATCTATCCAAACTCTTGGATAGGAAGAAATGGCCCACGCGAATGGCCACCCCGGTCTCCTGATTTGGCAGTTATAGACTTCTATTTATGGAGTGCGCTAAAAACAAAGTATACGAATGAAAGTATGAGACAGTAGGGAGGCGGTATTACAAGCAATTGAAGAAATTGATAGGCGGTCTGTGAGGAAAGCGGTAATGTCAATCTTAAAAAGATACAATTTTTGTCTAAATAACAATGGTGGACTTTTTGGACATAAATTGTAACCATTATTATGGACTTTAATTTTTTAAGTTTTTAGTAAATACCTACTTATTTAGTTTTTTCGTTAAATCTGATATACCTAATAAAAAAATCGGTTAATGCTTTTTGGAATAGTTATTAGTAAATCAATCTATTTCATGGCTAACTACGTTAAGTGAGAATAAGAGAGAAAGGCATCTGTAACTCCGTTATTTTTATGAATAACTACATAGAGTATTATATCGTTGAAAAACTCTAAAAATGTCCGATTTTTTGGGATCATAGCCAACTATGGTTTCCATTCAAAAAAAGAACAATGTGTCATATCTCGAAAACGAGAGCTGTCACGTAAACGAGGACATGACAATCATATTCGGAATACAATTCCCTTCATTTTTGATATGTACACTTTTTTTATAAAATCAAAAACAAAGGAGCTATTGGGATTTGACTAAATCGACGGAATTTCGTTTTTTTTTTCAAAATATCTAGTAAGCTATGACTTTTTACAAAAATCCGAGAGTGTCATTAAATTGGACCAGTAAAACATTTTTACCATTGCTCTATCTCCGGTAGTTTCCGAGATCCTATACTGATAATCAAAAAAAAACTCAGCCTGTATAATGACTGGACTAATTAGTCGGATAGATTGCAGCAGTTCTACCTAAAATATGTAATTATTTCGTATAATGTTCTTCTTTTTAGTCACTTTTAAATTTCTTTGAAGCAGGAGCTTAACTTCATGTAGCATATAAATCCCAAATGGGCAATCTAAGGCCTTAAAATCCATACTAACTGAAATAATAACAATTTTCTTGTAACATCCGTCACATTCTTTATGCAACCAATAAATAATTCACCTTCATACCTTCCCTTTGCTCGCGATGTTGCGATCCTTCATCTCTTTTCTTAAGCACCACCATAATGCCCTCACAATAAAACATTCATATCATGGCAAGCTTCCTGCTCGATGGAAATTGAAAATGGCGACAGATCACATGAATTATTTCCCCTTTCGAAAATCAAGGGTGGCAGATTTTAGCGGAATAAATTCAACTGGAAGGCTTCGAATATTTCGCCCTATAGTTGATGAATTTAAATGCGATTTAATAATGAAGCGACGTTTCCATTAGCCGTGTGGCAGATTGTGAAACTGTTAAATCATAAACACCCCTCATTAAAATTTTATGCCGGTATAAATAACTAGGAATACATACTTCTGGCCATGGTGTGATTAGCTTCAATTAAGTTGTGAGAGGAATGGCATGGAAATAACGTCTCTGTGTTGATACGAATATAATTAAGGCTTAAAATTTATTCCTTAATTCTGTTTATGGCTAGGTGTTGGGGTAATTGGGGATTCAAGTTCTTGATAAGTCTCATAAAAAAGTTTCTTTTGTAATAAACTGTAGGTATGCATTGAAGACATATTTTTGTGAAAGATTTCACCTGCACTCAAAAAAGTAATCTTTGCATATGACCAGAGCCATATAGGTTAATGTACTCAGACTAAGATAATTAAACAAGTATATCTACCACCTGTAAGAACTGCTCCAACAGAACACATATACATTTCTGCAACAGCTATTTCTTTTTAAAGATGTAGACGAACAAACTATTTTACTCTGGACAAGCTCACCACCATCAACCTGTAAATAGGGACGTAGCCATACCACTATAGTATCGGTATCGCAAGCGGTATCGAAGCCGGTATTGGTAGTAGTATCAGAAATAAAAGCATCTCTACTGGTATCGAGAAAAGCTGTCGATACCGATTTAGTGGCGGAATTACCCTAAAAGCAGAAAAATCGTGAATTTAGAGGGATGATAACCAAAAATAAGAGAACAGAAAGCAAATACTAATTTAGAGGGGGTGTAAATCATTCGGAATAGCGAAATAACGAACAAGTACCAACACTTGTATCGAATCATAAATACCCATTCAAGTATCGCAGTGTCAATACCAGACATATTCGGTATAGAATACTGGTACCATATCAGCATAAATACCCCGTATCGGATACTGTTATCATATTAATAGTATCGCAGCGCATTTCTACCCCTAAATAAATAAACAAACACAATCGTCTTATAGCTAGAAAACTTACTAGATATATATAAGATAATAAGTAACTGTTAGGAGTAGTTACTTTTGAGAAAGCCAAATATGATTTTGGCGAAACGTCAAGTGATTTTTCAAACGAATACAGACGAACGGATGTACACCGGAATAAATCATCAACCACATATTTCCATCCGTGAAACAGTATACACAAACATATATATATATATATGAACAAGGCTAGGTTCCGGGTGAGAACCGCGTATGAATTTATTATATACTCGATGTTTCGACTCCTGCTTTGGAGCCAATATCAAGAGACAGAAGTGAAAGAGAGTTTCATAGTCTAGATCGAACTCGAGGCCTCAATCTGCCTACTCCCCAAGAGTCATTGGGTAACTGAACTGAATTTCAGTCTGCTCTGCTTCTTTTATTTATAGTTGGCGGTTTGGCGGTGGGTTAGAAGGGGATGCCATGTGATGAAGAGGCTGTGTTGTGATTGGTGGACGTGCATGCTTTGTTTATTCTGGCAATTACGGAGGTCCATGCTGTGGGAAGGCGAGAACTGTCATCGCGTCGGTTTACACAGAGAGGTCTTTTTTCTATTTCTATAGCTTCGCGAATAGTAGATGCACTAAGGGAGTTAAGAGATACGATAGTCCTACTGTCCTCGAAGTTGATAGAGTGTCCTGTTTGGATATGAAGATGCGCGAGAGCTGAAGTCGGATTTTTTTTGGGAACTGACAAAGAATGTTCATATACTCGATGGTTGACGCGCCTATTTGTACGACCGATGTAGCTTTGTGGGCAATCGCGACATGGAATTTCGTAAACTCCTTGACCCTCGTTAGGTATTTTATCGTTTGGTTAAGTTGGCTATAGTTTGACTGGTGTTGAAGACTGTCTTTATTGTATGTCGGTGTAGAATCCGTGCTATTTTGTCAGTGACTCCTCAAATGTACGGAAGGAAGGCTTTCCGGTGTTGGTCTGTTTCTGATAGGTTTGGTGTACTCGGGATTTGCTGTGATTGACTAAATATGCGTGCAATGTGGTCTGGATGATAACTGTTTTGTCGAAGGATTTGTTGAAGATTATTAAATTCGTTATGTCTATTGTCAATATCTGTTAAGCGAATAGATCTAAGAGCCAAAGACTTCATTAGAGAACTTAATTGGGCAGGTTGATGATGTGATTAGGCATTTAAGTATCGATTGGTGTGAGTTGGTTTCCAACAGACTGTATGTGAGAATCTGCCATTGCTAGTTTTTGTTATGAGGACATCAAGAAACGGGGCGAAGAATCGGATTCGATTTCCATTGTAAATTGAATGTTAGAATGTATACCATTGAGGTGCTGTAGAAAGAAGTCTAACAAATTTTAGGAATTTTAGACGATTTTTCACGAGGAATGATGGTCTTTTTGACGTCAAGAAGAAAATGTGTGGTGTTGATGATTTCCTTTCCCCAAAAAAAGTTTTATCCCGTATATTTTCATGACAGTTTTTCTATGATCTTATTAAGAACACTTTATAATGCTCCAAAATTCAACAAAATATTTTGAAAACTTTAGTAGTCAGAAGAAAAAAACTGAAAAAATCGGAAGATTTCCTCACCTTGTACATTAGTAACGAAGCGATTGCGGACATTGTTCATAGCAACTTTGACTCGAGGAAGCATATCTTGAAATATTTTGCGCATATTCACCTACACCCTGTATAGTTTCTTCACCAAGTCGTAAACTTATTTTTCCTTCACCCAGAATACCGCACAAAGAAATTACGTCCAGTAATTTTGAAACTCTTTAGAGAAATATCCAACTCTATTTTTTTGATTTAGTTGGTTTCGCAAGAAACAAGCATAAACTGAAGTTTCTCAAGAATTATTAAACTAGTAATTTGCAGACGTTGATAGATACTAAACATCTACGTTGACAATTCTAGATCAGAAAAAAATTAAATTCGAAGCTGTTCAATATAAGATTCAATATCGTCTATCCGTTTGATATCAAAGTAATGGAATTCATCCCAAACTCCCCAACAATGAAAATTTAAGTTCCCGCCTGGTCTTATATCGACGAGCAGCGCGACTCCTCTATTTTTTATTCACGCTTGTTTATTTTCACAGAACGAAAATTCTTATTTCTATTCCATGACGATAAATAAATTATGAGCAGGCGCAACTTGGCAATGACGAACATTTCCACTTTATTCTTTTCGTATTCATAATTGTGTTCCATTCAATGAAATATCGACGACCACAAAATGACGTTCACCCTTTGTGTTACATTTGCTCTATAAATTCAATATGAATAAGTAAAAATATATGGTTGGTTTATTTTTCACGCATGAAGGTCAACTAAGATTATCTGTACAGTGCATCCCATTTTGGTTGAGATTGCCAGGTTACTCGGATGTTATTGAAGATAGAGTCTTGCGGTTTTCACATACCTTTTTTGTGAAACTCAGGATGGCCATATCAGATTTTGCATAAGTGTTTCCATTTATAAGATACAGGGCGATTTTGATAATTTATACTTTTTGGACCCCTTCTATATCTACGAAGTTATCAGAAATACTCTTGCGCTAAGAACTACGTCTAACAGAAAATTTTGCATAGAATCCAGTGGAGTACTCAATTTTTTTTCCGAGTATGGTTTTGAAGATACTATACAACATTATATATTTTTAAATAGAACACCCTGTATTTTATTATTTCATTGAATTCGTTATTTTTTTCCCTTTAAAATAATGTATAATACAATACACATGGTATTATTAGAAATGCTAAAAAACACTAAAAAGCTGAGTTTTTTGCTAGTAGGGCATGTATTTTCCATTTAAAAGGAAAATCAAACAAATAATTCCATTTGAGATTTTTTATAGGAGTTTATCAGCAAAGAAAAATAATGTTAACAAAAATTCAATAACATGAAACACGAAATTTAGGTACCTAAAAGCAACTAATAAACAGTTATACATCGTTCATTATGTATAACAAACTGAACAAGTATTACAAATCAAATATCTATCTTAAAATTAATTTTGGACATTATTTATTACCTTATTGATTTAACTGTTCAAATTGTTGCCCATTTTCCCTAACACATGATTGGCAAACCTTTCCTTCTCGCATTAATCCATTTAAAATTATTATAGAATTCCGCCTTTCGGAACAATATTTTATCTAGTGAGCGCTGGAGAGAAAAACGCAAATCTGATCAAGCTGTCATTGTTAGTAACTATTGTGTTTTATCGTATTTGAGTTTACAAGAACATTATATAAATAATTATTCGAGAGTTTGCTGGTTGATAATTGATAATGGCTGAAAGAAAACTCGTTTTTCAAACTAACGAAAAATACGATATGATACAATGTTTAAATCAATGTTATGAGAATGTTGAAGAAGTTTTAGAACTATATTTCCACAGGTATAAAGTACGAGTATTTACCAGAAGATATTTCATGAAATCGCGTTTTTAAAACTTTCAGATATCCAGAGAGGCATCAACCTAGTCGAGCAACTATATTTAGACTAAAGAATAATTTACTAAGTTTTGGTGCATATTCTAAACCTCGATCAAAGGTGTATAACAAAGAAAATCGAGAAATGAATGAAATAAATGTGTTAGCTAGTGTTCATGCCTATCCCCAGACTTCTTGTGCGAAATTAGAAAATTACACTGGAGTTTCTCAATCACGCGTCCGAAGAATTTTAAAAAAATATAAATTTTAACCTTACAAAGTATTGCCCAGCACTTATATCCTGGTAATGCAGCAAGACGGTTAAATTTTTGCAATTGGTTTATAAACCAAACCCGAAGGAACAATGATTTTGTAAGGAAAGTTATTTGGTCAGACGAATCTCATATAAGCAGTGCCGGTATAGTTAACAGGCAGAATACAAGATACTGGTATGATGAGAACCCGCACTTAATTTTTGAGCGACAACAGCAGGGTCGATTTGGTTTTAATGCAGCCTGTTGTATCTGTTCATGATACCGGTATCGGGATGTACTTGTTTCAATACTTTGTAAATGTAAATGGCATAGCTTTCCTTCCTCCTGCGCTTTTTCTTTTCGTCAGCCTTTGAAATGTTCTTTTGAGCTTTTCCTGCTTTCTTTGCAGCTTTACCGCTTGTCGTAGGTAGCATGTCGTATTGCTAACGATGTTTACGATACGAGACTCGAAACACACGAACTATACCAATTTGTTGTGTCAACAACAGGCGTAGTCCCAAACCAGATACTAAATAATTTAAAATACCTCGATCTGGGCGAACATATTTACCAAAAATCGTCCTATTAGGAACAGCCCGGATGGTCATAAAATTCATGGAAAATTGCAGTCACGACGGCAACCATGGACCTGATAACCTGGCAAGGGCTGTTACAGAGAGCTAAATGCTTTTGATATATAGTATGTCTAAGGGTTAGTGAATATACCCCTAAAGGCACGCTATGCGTGCCTTTGAAGGAGTATGCATGCTATATATTGAAAAGTCGGGGAAACGTCTCTATTGATCCTACGATGTATGTGCTAGGCGAAGTTCAGCTAAAGCTATTCTTACTATTAACCTAGCCATACAGGTAAATTACATAAATATAATAGAATATTTTACAGGGCACCATTTAAGTTACACATACTTAAGATTTACATTGTACTACCTGTCCACAGAAAACAAAGGCCTTACAAACAATGAGTACCAGACAGCAACAATCAATTTACTAGGCCAACTTTAAATCCTAGTAATGATTTAAATGGTTTTTTTTTGAGTTTGTTAAAGTACCTTTACACCTAGGTAAGAAAATGATTTCTTAAATATGGCGGTATTGTGACCCCATTTCCCGGGTCACACACTTATAAAGTATGGGGCAGTATTTAAACTCTATTCTTTGTTGCATAATAAGCCACTAAATATATCTCAAATGATATGAAATGTTTTGGTATTTTGTAACACTGCAAACAAAACGGCAACATCATTCCTAAACCTTTTGTATTCAGACGTCTTTATGATTGAAAGGGCCATATACTGTTTTGCAATAATTAGAAAGACAAGACTAGGACATTCATTAATAATTAGTTTCTTTACTGAGGTGTTTAGTTTATAGCGATTTGGGAACAACAAGTTTATGGTTGCATAAGATTTTTGTATTAAACTGCTCAGATGAGGACAGATAAGTTATTTTGCAGAACATTTTGATGCTTTTCCAGGGCTATTAAATGTGCAAGATGTTCTGCAATAAAGTTGGCTTTTGCGACTCCAGTTTTTGTGTTAATCACATCCAGACACCTACTTAATTAATTGTAGAATAAAATTATGGTTATACCGTATGGTTCAAAAACTGATAGACCGATAAGTTGTAATGGTTGACTAATTGGCAGCAGTATATACAAGTTTAAATATAGAGAAGTAGAGTTATAACTAGAGAAGGCAGAAAGTATAACAACTGTGTGTTTTTACAAGTCAAATGTACACAAGTATGAAATGTATTAAATATGTATACAAAAGAATATGTAAAATGTTATTAAAATGGTAAGAGAACAAAATGTCCCATTTATTAATATATAGACAACAATGTACATTATAGAGGCAAACACATTAAAAATTTATGCATTGAAATCGCTTCCTAAGTACTCCTCAAAAGAATAAAAGGCATGTTTTAAAAGATAATTTTTAACTCTTATTTTAAAATGATGTAGGTTTAAATTTTTTATTTCTGCTGGTAGTGCATTAAAAAATTTAATGCCATAATAGTCAGTACCCATTTTCATTCGTTGCAATATATCGTTGTGTATTCTGTAGCTGTTTTGGTTCTGTTTCATATAGACAAGCCACTGAAGGATAAAGGTAGCCCCACAAAGCTATCTCTACAACACTCGCGGTATTTAAAGCTTGCAATAATTCTAACACAACGGCGTTGTAACTAAAAAATTTGAGCAGAGCACGGAGAATGACCGCTTGTTAAAATCGCGTAGGACATATTAGAGCTAAAGTATCGATGATACGCTGTTAATAATTTGCCCCTAGATACATTTTTTAACAGGCTGCTTATAAGGAAAGTTATTTTCCATAATTTGGAGCTAAGAAAATTAACATGAGCTTCCCAGGTCAACCCAGGATCAAGGTAGACCCTTAAGAACTTCACTGATGCATCACTTTCTAGAGTCGATGGTGAATATTGCAATGTAAAATTAATGTTCTGGGTCTTACTAATGTTGAGACTAAGCCTACTGGCTGAAAACCTATTCTCTTTTTCACGCTGTTTGATTAAAGTCAACTGCACTATTGGGCAAACAGCAAACAGGATTATCAGCAGATTCAATAGATTGTTAAAGTTTGGCAAGACATTTATGCATATGAGGAATAACGGAGGACCAAACACAGAGCCCTGAGGTACGCCATGCTGAATCCTACGATTTGTGGATTGCTGATTCTCAAAAAGAACATATTGTACTCTTGCTTCTAAAGTGGCCTATAAGTAGTTGTTTTTATAAGGTGGATGAGATAGTTAAAAAATGTTTAAAAAAAATTGTTATATTAGGTAGACTATGAACAGTTGCATCTTGCTATATGGAATACCTGAAATATGGGGCGAAGCAAAATTATATTTAAACAGAGTATTTAACACAATGCTGGAAAAAGTTGCATATAATTACTTTTAGAATTTATGTTAATTTTGTTAACAACAAAAAACAGATCTTACTTAATTCTTGACGTTTTCCTTCTTTTATAACACCTTTAAATTCTCTATTAGTGATTCCCTAAATACCATTTAATTCAATTCTATTCACAGCCAATGCTAACAACAACTATTTTATACTGCATTAGCAGAACTAAAACCCTTAATTCATATTAGAGACTTTCGGAAATGCCCCAGATCTCGTCTCCCAAGTCGAGCCGATCCGCAGAAATTACAACACGTCGAGGAAATTTATTTTCCTCTTCTTCTTGTATTTTCATCTAGACAGAGAGTATAGCTCAACCACTCGACTCACGAAACCTACCGGTGCCAGAGAATCTCGTTGGCAATTGCTTTTCGCGCGGTTTTAATAATTATTCGCTCTTCTTCTTCTTCTGATATCTTCCGGTTTTTCCTCCTTACAAAACCTCTCCTAATTAAATCTCCAGTAGCAAAGTCAGACATCAAAGCAAAAATTAGATAATTTTCGTTGATGTTAAATAGCTAAATGAGCGTCTGAAGAGTTAAACAAAAAAAAAATAAAAGATTATGATGATACAATGTTTTCTTTGCATTTGACTTGATGTTATTAAATGAAAGGAATTATTAAAGGGTTTTAAGATAAGAACAAATTAAAAGTTTTATTGCTTCTTTAAATTAAAGCCAACTGCAAATTGAATACATTTGCACCACAGTGTAATACCAGATGGTATAAAAACTTTTTATTATCTCTTGACTTAGAAAAAAAGTTAACAATGTATTTTATGTTGCAAAAGTTGACTACCCTGTCTGCAGAACATAATACAGAGTGCAGCAAAAGTCAGTTATCCGATTTGCATAATAATAAACATTGATAGGTTTCAAAACTGTATTTTACTTTCAAACTACAATAAATATAACAAATAAAGTTTATGAGTTACATCTTGTGTTCAAACCTTCATCAAAATACATTTTTGACGTTGTCAAAAATACTTCCCGGTGGCAACCGATAAAACTTTCGGAGTCACGGCAGTCGATTCCAGGCTTTGTTTCTGGCGACAAGGCGGTACCCGTTAGTAACTAGGGAAGGAGAGGGCCCCCACCCTCGAGTGTGACTTGTCAAAACTTTACACAAGTAGTTCGCCGGACACAGTTTCCTTCGGGTTTGAGCGAATCGGAACGAGGTTCACTAGTTAAACCTTTAATACAAATAGTCGTCAGACCTGCTTTCCTTCAGGATTGTGGCGATGAGACGACCTGGCGGGTAACAGTGGGACCATCGCTTGAGATGTCGGGTCCCTATATGGGGCGCGACCTAGTATTCGAGACGAGCGCCCTTTGCCAACCTCTTGCCTGTTACTCCTAAAACTGGGCCATAGCGTCCCGCAAGTAGAGGCGCCTACACCTCGAAAGCCGGATGTTCGCTCGTCCAGAAAAGTAAAAGAGGGAGATTCCCGTCAAGGGAGTCGAGCGTGTGACCCATCGGCGTAGAAACTCTTAAACGAACTGGGGTGTTCGTAAGATTCCAAAATGGGGAGTGCGGGTGGAGAGAAGTCTCCACTGGGTGAGGTTACCGGTGGCTCTCCATTTGTGGTTGGCCTCGCACGGGCATTGGCGTTAGCTAGATATTATCCCCTGGGTGGATGGTCGATTCTCGTTGGTCGGTCGTACGTGCATTCACCCTTGTAGCGTGGGAAGGTAGACCACGGCCGTTTGAGGTGTCGGACTGGGGGTCCCGTTCCTGGCGGGAATGACCAATCTAGTATCCGAGGCAAATCCTACCTTAGTCCACACCTGCACCCGCAAAACCATTCTTATGTAACGGTGGGCATAGCAGGTCCGCTAGCAGACCGGGAACATCGTCTGCACATTAGAGGAATGGTCCTCGGGTTGTTCCTCTTCAATTCTCTTTTTCAAGTATTCGATATTTTGTAGTGGGGTGGCGAACACTTTATCCTTCAGGACTCCCCACAAGGCAAAATCGCATGGCCTTATATCAGGCGCACGGGCCATTCGATTCTCCCTCTTCTCCCTATTCAATCACCAAACTCGTCATTGATAAAATCACGAACTTGTAGTCAGTAGTGTGACGGGACGCTATCTTGTTGAAAATATCAAATATTTGCTAACTGTGGATTATTTTCAAGTTCTTCCTTTAAATCTATGAGAAGTTCTAAATATTTTTCCCCATTCACAATTCCATCAAAGAAATACGGACCTGCACACTTTTATACCGGAAACATTTAACTCTTCTTTAATGGTTATATGAGGGTTTTCAGAATCCCAGTATACACAATTGTGACGGTTAAGTCGTCCGTTCAATTTTAATTGCGCTTCATCATTTCGGAGAACGGATTGATAAAAATTTGCATCGTCTTGGGCGCATCCACTTTACCACTTACAGAATTCAAGTCTACGATCAGGGTCATCTTCAGTTAACGCATGCAACAAACGTGGACGATAACAACGCATATTCGTTTTTTTCCATATTCGACGTAAACTACGGTTCGATATCTCTAATTCAAGAGATGTCAGACGTGCAAATTTGGTTGGTGCTTCAACGAACGCTTGGGCAACGAGTTCTGTTCTGTGACTACGGTAGAGGACCGACTACTGCTACGATTATCTAAAACTGATACGAATTGGGAGAATTTGTTGTTTAGTTTGTACACCATTTATGTCGTTCTAATAGGTCTACCAGGATGCTGCGCCGCAAAGTCTACCAAAATCATAGCATACTCACCACTGTAACGTAGGTACCCTGATACCAGCCATACACGTTCGGCTGCCGTATACTTAACACGTGGCTGGTTTGCCACAGGGATGTGAACTAGACGAGCTTCACACGAAGATCACCCACGCGTACTTCTTGATAGCGTTATCTGACTTTTGCCACACCCTGTATTTAAATATCAGTAGCCTTTAGTCGAAAGAACTCTACTAAAAAACATTTAAAATCCTTCAAACATTGCGTAAAATGTTTGATAATGCTAGTGACTTCCACAGAGCTATTGCTTGTTGGGCTGAAGATGTTTTTTGTGTAAAAGATAAATAGATGGGACATTTTTATCAATTTTGTATAAGTGTAACCATATTTTATACACGTCGCGGTCAAAAGTTGTCAATAAGTCAGACGGGAAAAGGAGTCTGAACAAATATTTCATTACTCACCCATAATTTCAGACAGTGACGCTATTTGATTCGTTGAATGTTTAAATATCTTATACCAATAATGAAAATTTTTTAAATAGTTATTAATAAGAAATTAAGGAAAATATTTTGTCTTCGCCACATCCACACGCCCAGTTGTTAACGTTACCTGGCTCGAACTTAGAGCATGTACTTTCTGGAGATAGCCTGCAGTGCACAAATGTCGTCGTACGACTAAGGAGAGAGAGAGGGCAATAGAGAGGGCAAGAGGCTATTTCACTCGGTTGGGAGCTGCTTCCAATGAAATACGTTCAGCATGTTTTTCACTGGCTGCTTCCACCCACTAAGTGAAATAGCATCTTACTTTCTCTTTTGCCCTCTCTTTCTATCGTTGCCACGATTTTATGCTTGACAGGCTATATCTAGATGGTAAATGATCTAAGGGCTCGAAGACGAGAGATGTAAAGACCGACATCTAAAATTTTCGGGGAAACTAGCACATAGAGGTCCCGTATCTGGAGCCGTTTCATGTAATTGCTGTTACCCTTAATATCTAGGTTAGCATCTCAGATTAACTTCACCTGTCAGAGATACTGAATACTCTCTTCGAGGTGTCATTCTTTTGCAAGCGTACAAAGCAAGTACAAGCAAAAAATTAACCAACAGTTTTGGTTAACTTTTTTTTAAAATGTATGAAATTTAATAATGTGAACATTAATTTTGTATTTTACATTAACTTACCGTTTAGTTTTACCAATAGATGATAAAAACCTAAACTATTATTAAACTACATTATATCTTAAGGTAAACAATAACTCAGTGCCCTAGTGTCTCATTTGTAAAAATGTCTTGCACACAATTTATTTCTTTTGTAGTAAATAATGCATTCTTTATTTCAGGACAATTTCTCCATGAATAAAGACGAATCCAACATTACGTCATTTTTCCTCATTACATTAAGAAAATGAGTAAACAAAGCCTCGGCATACCAGCTAAGACGTCCTCATTATTTGCGAAACCTCTAAGGATTTTACCATCTTTTCCTCTGGCATTTAATTAATTTTAATATTCTGCCTGTAGAACTTCAGAGAGAAGTGAACTCCTTACAGATTTCTTCGTTCTCGTGGCACAGTTACAATTTATCATAACTTTGTTTGCTAACTTGTCAAACTAAAAATTCTTAAATACCAACTGGGAAATCATGAGGACTTCTTTTAGATTCGGGCTTATTTTGCTGGCAAGCTGATGTCGAAGTAAAAGGCAGGGCGAGAATATCGACAATTGGCCACTTTCTGAGATTTCTTATATATTATATTTGGTACTGAAAATAGGTAAAAACAAGCTGCAACAAAATCGAGTACGAAATGATTGCTACTACCAACACCAAATTTCACCAAACAACACTGACTTCCATGACATGACTAAAATAAGTAATACCATATATACAGTGTTTAAGTACTTCTTGGGAAATAACACCACAGTTACGAAAAATTGCTGTATATTCCAAACGTTTCGGGGTCTAGGTCAGACCCCGTTGTCAATTAAAATATTTGACAATATGCATTATTTGATTTCTGACATAACTAAGCAATTTGATTTGAAATATACAGGGGAGCACAGAAACTTCTAAAAAAAAAATTAGAAGAATTTGAAAGGGAGATCTTCAGAATTTTATGTGGCGCTCCTAGGTGCGACTTTGTTATAAGATAGTGCTTTAGCCAAAAATGCCATCAAAGAATTTTGTTGATTCACTGATCCCATTAAAATCATAACGGAAAACCTAGGAAATACCTTATGAACTATCCCGATATTGGGTTGCTCCCAAGAACATTACCATTAGCAATTTCTTCCTTAATCATCGGCAATCAGGAACGACTGAATTCTACAGAGGTAGTAGCGATACAATCGTTATCATTTAACAAAATTAAAGTAGACTCTTTTAGTTTTCTTTTGGTGTTGTGTTCTTCTTTGTGTAATATAACTGAATTTTGAAACTGTATTTTATGACCAAGGTCCCAAGCATTTTCACAAATTTTGGATTTTTCAAACTGTCGTTTTTTATGTAATTTTTGTGTTCGTTTATTCGAAGATTTAGAGGTCTAAAGGTTTCTCCAATATACAATTTATTACATTAACAAGGGATTTTATAAATGCAATTTTTTGTATTTTGCTTTGTGTTTTTTGGTTTGGTTTTTGTTATAATTGATTTTAGTGTATTTCTTCTTTTAAATTATGTTTTGATATTATATTTGTTTTCGTTTTTAGTCTTTCTGATAGACCCTGTGTGTATGGTATAGTTATTGTATTAATGTGATTATCTTGGGAGTTAGTGTTGCTTGGTGAAGTTTAATGTTGGTTGTTAGAGATTGTTTGGTATTCGATTTTGTTTAACTCGTTATTAACAATTTTGTTTGGGTAATGATTGGCAGAAAGTACATTTTTTATAAACGTTTTTTCTTCATTGAATTTATTGATGTTAGAACAGTTTGTCATATAGAGATTTGATGATACCTTTTTTTACTGAATTTGGATGATTAGAGTTAAAGTTGAGATACCTGTTAGTATGAGTCGGTTTTTTGTAAACTTTTGTTTCAAATGTCGATTGTCTTTTAGTTATTAAAATATCTAAGAATGGTAATTTGTTATTCTATTCAAGTTCTAGTGTAAACTGAATAGTTTGTCCTTGTGAACAACCCAATATCGGGATAGTTCATAAGGTTTTTCCTATGTTTTTCCTTATGATTTTAATGGGATCACTGAATCAACAAAATTCTTTTGTCGCATTTTTGGCGAATGCACTATCTTATAACAAAGTCGCACTTAGGAGCGCCACATAAAATTCTGAAGATCTCCCTTTCAAATTCTTCTAATTTGAAAGGAACGCTATGATTATATGATCTTTAGAATTTTCTGTGCTACCCTGTATATTATAAATAAAATTCTCTAAGTTACATTAGAAATAAAATAATACATATTGTCCAGTATTTTAATTTTAAATCTTAGAATTGTGCCTTTTTATCGTAGTTTCTTAACCATTGACAACAGGGTCTGACCTATAGACCCCGAAACGTTTGAAATATACAGCATTTTTTTGTAACTGCGGTGTTATTTCCCAAGAAGTACTTAAATTTTGAAAAATATGCCATAAATATCATTCACAAAACATATATACAGTGTCGCTCAGAAAGCGTAGTTTTAATTTATATGTTTAATTTAATGTTTCGTAAGCACTACTAGAAGAAATTCTAGGATTTGTTAAATTATAGGCAAAAATGTAGAATACAACCCGTAATAAATAATGGCATAATTTGCAAAACAAGATACGACTCCATGAATTGAATCTTGCCGATGTTTCTGCATTTTGCTAATATCCAATAAGCTATGGAAATCGGATAAATAAACTTCCAAATAAATAAAAAATATTATTTGACTCAAAACTGCAGTTTTTTGAATATGGAGTTGCATTGGTTGATTTTGTTTTTGACGTGATTTGTGTTTTTCTTGTTTTGAAAGTTGATTTTACATTAAATCGCTTACCTACAGACGTCAATGTTTCCGACAAACTCTGTATGTACGATATAATTGACTCTGACACGTGATTCCATTGTGTTTAGGTATTTGTTCCCGAATTTCGGAGGATGCCCTAGCAAAAACATTTTTTTATTGAGTCTGTTGACAACAAAATAGTTGGTTTTTCCTCTATCATACAATGAATTAATAACATATTTTTTAGTGTACTTCAATGATTAGAAACAAATAACCTTCAGAAAAGTGGTAGGCTAGTGTAAAATAAAAATCTGTAGCTGTAGAAGCAGTAAAAACCAAGTCAAAAGACCCACAACATCAGACACAAGAACACGTGTATTTTAGCTGCATCTAAAGCTAAATCTTTATCTACAGAGTAAAAGTTGCCCTCTTATGAAAGAAAACGAATCAAAATTGTACATTCATCCATTTTAAACCGAAACTCGTTTCAGTAGGGAACAAACCTGCACAAAGGTGAGTCAACTGAAATAAAACAACCGTGACGAAATTTACACGAGTTGTGGTCACACCGATTTTGTTGGGCTCATTCGAGGTTATATGTACCTCTTTTGAAGTTAGGAAACAGAAACTGCCGTGGTCGCCGTCCACGTTAGGTCCGGCATTTTAGAGATTAACCTATTACTGATATTATCTATAAGCGCCACTTCTATCATCGTCAATGTAATACTCTATGGTACAAATTACTATCTCAGCCACCATACTCGCCTGATTTAGCCCCCACCAATTAGTTTTAATAATTTGAAAATATTGCTTAGTTGAAGAAATTGGTCGAAATGATGAGGTAATGACAGATCAACTTCATAAATGACTTCTTTGAAACAGATAAATTATTTTGTACTTAATACTTATCACACAAACCTCGTACATATTAAATGTATCCAACGCCACCTAATATAGACTTTCCTCATCGTAACACCATCAACAATCCGAATCCGAATCCGCGAGCGCACGAAATAAGCCAACTAGTTTTCGAAGCAGAATTTGTTGTCGGATATTTTACAATAAATTTGTCGGGATAATTTTCACCGTTTCAAATTTGCGTCTATGTCTTTCGCGTCGAGTTGGAATTTATATTATGCATGTGCATAATGTACTCGGCAATAACTATGAAACGCGTTTTCGCATCAATGGCAATTGAATTTGACGTTTTGGATATTTGTTCGAGTGGAAAGTTAAATTTAGTTTCCGACCAATTCAATTTATACTTGAACGAACTAAAGTTTATTGCAATTGAAAAAAAACAACAGCAACTCACTGGTTGCACGGGAGCACATTCGATCTAGTGACATTTTAGAATGTAGGAAAATGTGTCAGGTGTATTAGGAGTATACAGTGGAGATTTTACTTGTCCCTCCATTAATTGTTTTATGGAAGATAACGATCCTGAACAAAAATTACTTAATTTTTTTTCTATAAAACTATACTTTGACATAAAATTCATATAACACTTTGGCAACGGGCCACTATCAACTAACTGAATTTTCATTGGAGAGGGTGTTGTTTTAATGACTTGCTTGAAAGTTATTTTTATTCTCAACTAGATTCTCGACGAATTTATCTTAAATCTTTTTTATTTCGTAATATTACAACGCCTACACTTTCGATTTGTTTGTGAGAACCACTTTAACATCATTATACGTGTAAGAAATTTATATGGCAACAACTGTACTTTTGACATTTTCGACATTTTTTATATTTTGGACATTTTTAACATTTCTGACGTTTTTGACATTTTTGAATTTTTTGACATTTTGTAAATTTTGGACATTTTTGACATTTTAAAATTTTTGACATTTTGTTTGTGAAAATTTTTATCAGCGTTGGTGAACGAAATTTATAAGCCAATATCTGCATTCTTGTCATTTGTGACATTTTTTACGTTTTTCACACTTTTTACTTTTTCATTTTTGCAAATTTTTCATTTTACATTTTAGACCTTTTCAGCATTTCTTGTCATTTTGACTTTTCTTCATATTTACGGTGACGTTGACATTTTCAGTTATTTCTTTTTATTGCTTGCTCATATGCGAATTGAAGAAGGCGATAGGGGGCGACCTCTGTTAATCTAGCTTCACTTTTGCTGCAATCACTAATGTAGCTGATGAAACTTCTGATTTTTGATATTTTGACATATTTTAATTTTTAACAATTTTTGAATTTTTGACATTTTGTTTGTGAAAACCACTTTAACAATCATCATTCGTGAACGAAATTTATATGGCAATACCTGCATTTTTGACATTTTCCACATTTTTGAAAATATGTACATTTTTGACATTTTTTACATTTTTGACCTTTTTTGATATTTTGACAATTCTGACAGTTTCGACATATTGAACATGTCTAACATTGTGACATTTTTTAAATTTCTGACATTTTTTCATTTTTGACATTTTTGTTATTCTTGACATTTTTGGCATTTTTGACATTTTTGAAATGTTTCGACGTTTATTGACATTTTTGAAATTTTTCCAGTTTTTACTTTTTACTTATCTGACATTTTTGATATTTTTGACATTTTGTCATATTTGACGTTTTTTACACTTTCCACATTTTTCCCAATTTTTTCATTTTGCACTTTTTTGACATTTGAGACCATTTCGGCATTTCATGTCATTTTACCTTTTTTCACAATTACGGCGTCGTTGACATTTTCACTTAATTTTTTTAATTGCTTGCTCAAATGCGAATTGAAGAACGCGTTTGATACATCTTCTGATAGCGGGCGAACTCTATTTATCTATCTTCACTTTAGTTGCACTCACTAATGTGGCTGATGAAACTTCTGATGTATTTTCTCATTTTGGCGTTGAAGTTGCCACTCCATTTTGAATTCCATAGTTGTTGAATTTCTTCATCAAAATGTAGTTCTTGTCTTATTTACATAGAGTATCGTTTCAAACAGCAACAATGCTAAACTACCAACTAAATCTGATGATCTGATGATGAATTGGTCAATCTTTTATGGATTAGTAACCCTACTCCGATAAGGTCTTCTGGTTCAGCCTCACTAGTGTCAGACGTTGTTACGAAATTTTTGTTTGTCACCAAACTTCACTTAAGCGAGTAATCTCTATTGAGTTCTACTGCTTCTTGTGCTATATTCATAATTTAAGCTACGTCTAGGAAGACCTGTTTCTCTGAGTGGTTCTGTTTAATAATCTAATGTGCTAATCCTTATGTTTTATCATTCGACAATTTTATAGTGTTTTGGTGTACCTCACGAAGCTGTCCACATGCAAGTTGGTAAAGAGAAATGTATTTTTTCACTTAAGATCTCCTTGCTAACCGAGCGCAATACTTCCTGCTTTTGTACTTCTCATTCTTATTCGACTTTGTTCCTGATGATCACGTTATTGCTGTGGTTTTATTGGTTCTTAGGCCATAGCATTTTATACAATAGGGATCCACTTACCTCTTAACTCCATATCATAGTTGAGGTCAATATTTAACCCTGATGACCTAGGTAACCTTGACTTCTTAAATAAATTAATGAAAAACTGTGAGAAATGGAACATAATTTGTGGCTCATCGGATATCGGCCACACTTCTCATTATATATATTACTAGCCGTTACCCGCGGTTTCAGCCGCCTACAGAATGTCCACCAATCCCAAATATATTTCACCCAAACTGCAAGTACTTATGGGTCACCCTATATAACTGTGTTATTAAAAAAAATTAATAGCTGTAAGTCTATTTCATCCTATATTGCAACCGTCCTGTAAATGCTGCTGTTTATTTTTCACCCAATATAACTTTTTGAGCACCTGACTATAACTCTTATATACCCTATATTTCAGCTATGCAACTGCTTATGGTCTACGCTGTATAACAATGATTTCAGGTATTTTTGGAACCACCTTTTAAAGTACAATTTTTCTTTACCCAATATTTTAATCACCCTTTATATGCAACTTTTTCTAACATTGTGTTAAACACACTCTATATATAGTAGAATGGAACTGTTCATGGTCTACCCTATATAACAATTTTTTTGTAACTTTTTTTGATCCACCCTAATGGACATTCCTGTGGAACCCTTGGTGTGTCACAAAAGTAAAAACACAGTTTTGCACCCTAACACCAAACTTTTATTTAAACACTCACCCAAACTGCAACTGCTTATTGGCCACCCTATATAACAATTTGATTCAACATTTTTTTTAACTGCCTTGTATAACTAACTCTACCGACTACATTGAAACCATCCTGTATACACCGCTGCCAATTTATTAAACATTATAACATATTTTTTAACCATCCTGTATAACCATATTTTTAATCGACAAAACATTTCAATTACCCTGTATGTGCACCTGCTTAGGGGCCACCAAATATAACATTTTTTTAAAGTATTAATTATAACTATGGACTATTCAATATTTTATATATGCAACTGCTTATGGACTAGGCTACATATCTTTTTTTTAACCACACCTGAAAGTATAATCTGTGTCTACCTTATATTTAAACCACCTTTTATATGCAGGTTTTTCTAACATTCTTTTAATCACACTGTATAAACTATAATTTTACTTCGATCCATGTTTCAGTTATTGCATATATGCAACAGCTCATGTTCTATCCTACAAAAAAAATTATCTAACTTGTTTTACTATAATTCTACTCCACCCGCTATTTCAACCACTTTGTATATCCAACTACTTTTCGGCCACAAAGTATAACATTTTCTGTACCACTCTGTATAACTATAAATTCATCAATTCCCAATATATTTCACCAAAACTGCAACAGCTTATTGTGCACCTTATATAACAGTTTTGCGCAACATGTTGTATACGCTACTGCTTATTGGTCAACAATATAACATTGTTTAAATAATTAACCATAACACTTCTCCACCCTTTATTTCAACTATCCTATCAGTGCAACTTATTATGAACTACGCTATTTCACAATTTTAACTTCATAACGTATAATTTCTCTCCACACTTCATTTAAATCATCCTTCATCTGCAACTTTTTCTAACCTTGTTTGAATCACACTGTATAACTATAACTTTACCTCGTCCCATACTTACTTTATACTCCCTATGTGCAACTGCTATATAACGAACTTTTTCTAACATTTTTTACCCACCCTGTATATTTATAACTCTACACGACCCTATATGTCAATAACCTTTTATATGCAACTACTTATTTGCCACACAATATAACATTTTTGTACCACGCTGTATCCTTAGAATCCTACTCCGCCCTATATCTCAACCATCCGGTAAATGGAACAGCAGGTAGATCATTACAATTCTTTATAATATTTTTTAAACCCACCTGTATAGCTGTAATTATACTCCGCTATATATTTCAGCCATCCTATATATGCAAATATTTGTGGATATAAAACAAGTTTTTAACCACACCATAAACTATATTCGATTCCATCTTATATTTCAACAACTCTCTATAAACAATTGCTTCTAACATTTTTTCAACCCATTTCATAACAATGATATCTTCTGAACAGATTTTTTTAACCAAACTTTATAAATTACTACCCTTTTTCAACCACTTGGTATATGCAACTATTTATGGCCCACTCATTATAACTTTTTGGATCACCCCGTATAACAATTTCCACTCCCCTTTATTTCAACCACATTGTATATATGCAGCTGCTTATAGGACACCCAATAAAACTATTTTTTAGATTTTTTAAATCCATGTAATTCTACTCCGCACTAAGTTTCCTATATACAGAACACCCTGTATAATTACATTTACGTTTGTTATATCCGTTGATTTTTGTTAAATCCAAACGTATTACAGTGGCACATCATGAATTTTGAATAAAGCTAAGCTGATGGCAGTATCTAATATTTTGTGCGTACGGTGAAACCAATTTAGTAATTCTTTTAACAAACATGGTAGAAGTTGTTTCGCTATATCTACCGTTTCTGTCAATTTAGTGAGATAAAATGTCTACCAGATTTTAAGTCAAACTATAGACTTTGCAATAACAAAAGATTCATCAAAATCAGTTCAGTAGTTCTTACGTGATGAGGTAACAAACAAACAAACAAACAAACAAAAAAATCAGACAACTACAATTTTATAATAGTATATGGATTATATACATACTTTTGTTTCTCTTTATAATTTAAGTAATTTATAATTATAGTTTGCTGTTAAAGTCATGTCAGTTAGCCCGTATGACATACTAGATGAGTCAGGACACAAACTTTTTGGTTGTAAATTTGATCAACTAAACCTTCTCTGGACAAATAGTCATCTAAATATACCACAACTAATCACAGAAATCACATGAAGAAAAAATATTCTTTCACATTTTGATCGCCTATTTATATGCTAGTTTTCTATTTATGGTTCATTGTCCTGAAACAATGTAACATCATGTTAGCAACTAAACCCAATACAAACAATGGTTAGTGCATTTTGCTGATTTAAAATTATTATTAATTTTAAACGGTTTTTTTGTTCAACGCTCTGGTAACTGTCTGACATTAATTATAAACATCATCAATTTACCTGATTATGTTATTATGCTAACGTTACATTGTGTTTATTAAATAATTGACAAGGTGCATTATGCAATTTTCTTTCTAACTTCACAACATGTAATAGACTTTTCAAATAATTTATTCATAATGATCATTACGGGGTTTTCATAACGATTTACTTATTTAGCCATATCAATTTTCTATTACTACTGAAATATTTATTTCTTAAGATCGGTTGAATTTGCATCAAAGATAAAATACGTGTGAATTGTATTGTGTGACTAATCAGAAGAACTGTTCTATAATTACAGTAAAAAAACCATGCATATGTCAGTTTTTCTTGCCAAAAACACCACAATCAAAATAAAGGTACTCTCTTTCTGACAGAGTTGTAAAAAATGCATAAATTACAGCTAAATAGTACTAGCAAATATCGAGACTTTATAGGTTTTGTACGGAACACGATATATCGGGGTTGTCATATCCTATCAAAAAGTTACAGGTAGATTTTATAGCCTTAAGATCTGTTTTAATGTTAATTCTATGTGATCTGTATTTTGGCGTTCTTTTGAGATAGACACTGTATGGGGCGCCACCTGGTTTGTGGTTGCTAGGTTGACTGGAAGATCGGGTAGCTTGGATGCAACAGCAAGCTTGTCTCTTAGATCATGTACCTTCTAGGTATAGCCTGTCATGCACAAATGTCGTGGTAAGACTAAGAAGAGAGAGGGCAATAGAGAGGGCAAGAGGCTATTTCACTCGGTTGGGAGCTGCTTCCAATGAAATACGTTCAGCATGTTTTTCATTGGCTGCTTCCACCCACTAAGTGAAATTGCCTCTTACTATCTCTATTGCCCTCTCTTTCTAGTATTGCCACAATTTTATGCTTGACAGGCTATATCAAGATGGTAAATGATCTAAGGCTTGTCTGGTCGATCTTGGAAAATCTAGGCTTCAGTCCATTCGGGTATACAAAAAGAGTGTGTAACCAACTTCAAAACAAGAGAAGGTTCTCAATCCGGTTGTATTTTTTTAGAATTTGTTACCTCAGTACTCCCGAAACTATGAACCGATTTCGATCACTCTTTTTCATTTAATAGAATAGACTTCCAGAATGGTCCAATAAAGACCGGGAGTTCACGTTATTTTATTTTATTTTTTTTTATTAATAACATGCTAAAAATTTTTTAAACAGGTAGCTAAGATCAATATTAATATCAGTTAAATCTTTTAATAATGTTATAAAAAACGCGAAAACACGTTTGTCCTACACCTTCGATGGTATGGGTATGGTATTTACTAATAACAGCCTAATTTTTTCATTATTGCTTGGTAATTATTATAACAATTGTATGACTTCTTTGTCCTACAAGTTAAACGCAACGTTTTCCTAGTTCTAGACGCGAAACATGTTGGTTTTATGAGCTCTCCGAAATCATTAATGACAACCTCATATTGCTTTTGTTGTTTAGGAAACAATGGATGTGATAAGGTTTTACAACTGTCCTATGTTTTGATAAAAAATTAATAAAATTTTAAAATTGGTATAAGAGTGCATACTTTTCTTTTAGGACTAAAAGAGATACATACCTACAATTTTGTAGGACATTTACTTTTTTGATCTCTGTCAAATCTCTAATGAAACGTGTGGTTTCCTTGCCATCAGTTATTAATGATTTCGACGGGCCAATAAAGCTGACATTGTAAATGACAATAGGAATGAATATATTCCTATTGTACCTGCCGACTGTATAAGTTTAATCAAGACTTCTGATGCCACTCTAATATCATCTGTGTTTAACTCAATATCTGCAGTAAAGAAAACTAATATATTTGCCAGCAAAAATAATAAATTGACTTCTAAACGTTGTTTGTGGCATATCCTTGATTACTTTTATGTTTTTTTTTTTTGGGAAATAACACCACTATCGAAATAAAACGAGGTATATTGAAGGAAAATCAAACGTTTCAAAGTCTATTCTGACTTCGTTGTCAATGGCTTTATATTTATTGATGTAAATTTCAAAACGAAAATTTTCGTTCATTAAAAATGTATTTAACACTTATTTTTGAAAGGGCTTTAGCTGAAAGGGTAGCCTAATAATACTATTTACGAACATGTACACTTTAAACGGTCATATTTAACTTAATTTTTATCCTACAAAAAAACATAAATAAAAAAAACTTAGTATTTTCACCTCTATAAAATTTTGCCAATAGTTTTTAAATTAAATTGAAAAAAGAAAATTTTTTGCAAAATTACAAAGATAAAATATTATCTTGAGGAAATATTTGAAATAAGTAACTCAACTGATGTGTGAAGTGGTAGCAATTAATTTCAACTGGGGTTGAATTTAGGGTGCAATTTGTAGATTTTTTTGTAAAAAGACAAAAAATCAACCTTATTTATGTTATAACTCGCTTAATTTTCACGCTAGAAACTTTTATAAAATATGATTTTTTAAGCACTTGTTTTTCAGTTATTTCAGGATAAACCTTTCAATTGAGTTTCACAGGGTTCTCAGGCGGGACCATTTCTTTTTAATTTATTTATTAATGACATTGGCAACATTATTAATCATTGTAATATCTTAATGTATGCTGACGATTTCAAACTGTTTAAAGAAATTGCAACTTGCAATGATGCTACGTTACTCCAAACCGATTTAAACTCTTTATTTGCCTGGTGTATTAGTCATGATCTTGACCTGAACATCAATAAATGTTTTATTATTACTTTTGCAAAAATTTCACAACCTATAATCATTTCATACGCTATTAATTCACAAACGATACAGCGAGTAAGTGAAATTCGTGACCTTGGTGTCGTTTTCGATAATACTCTGACTTTTCGTAGACACATTGATCTAGTTGTTTCCAAGAGTTACAAGGTTTTAGGTTTTATCAATCGTTCATCTAAAATATTTTCGCATAATACGATTCGTTTATTATATTGTTCACTAGTACGATTTATTCCGGAGTACTGTTCTGTCGTCTGGAACCCCCACTATAACACACATATAGATAATACTGAGAAAGTTCAAAATAAATTCCTTCGTATAGTCGCATTTAAAATGGGTTTGAGCAGGGACAATAATCAATATAGTGATATTTTAGTACAAATGCATTTACAATCTTTGCAAAATCGGCGTAACATAGCTGACATTTGTTTCCGATACAAGTTGTTGTCAGGTGAACTTGACTGCCCTTGCTTACTGGACAGAATATCCTTGAATACGACAATGAGAACTCGTTCTTCAGAACTCTTCAATGTGTCATTTCATAGAACTAACTATGGATTTTGTTCAGCAATGACTAGGTTATTGCGTACAGGCAATCAGAACTCACATATCGATCTGTTTTACAACTCCATCATGGTAATGAAGCGCTCGTTGTACTATAATATTTAATGCTGCCGTTTGTTTTGTTTTTGTTCTGTTCGCGACTACATGTATCTTGATTATAAATTTAATTTTAAGTAACTATATTTTATTTTGTATTTTATATAAACTTACATTTATGTTTTTTGTGTGTTTTGTGTTTTTAGATTTAGTTTTAGTTTAAATGTTATTTTCTTTAAATTTTTTGTTTTGTATTTTATGTAAATGGGGTTACCCGTAGATAAGAATAAATAAATAAATAAATAAAATAAATTTTTGTTTTGACAAATAAAAACAAATTTTCAACAAGCTATAACTCCGTTTGTATTGGCTGTACAGAAACCACAAGCGCAACGTTGTTTTTGTTTTTTTTTATAAGCTACGTTCTTGATCTAAATGATTTTTTCTTAAAGTGCATATTTTTAAAGTTATTTACGAACAACCGTATGAAAACATGCTTTTTTGGTAGAAAAATCGATAATTTCACTTGCGATTAACCCGAAAAGAATTGACTTTCAGAAAAAAACTTTATTGAACAAAAGTTGCTTAAAATTAGTCAATTTATTCATTCCCGGACTTCATTTCATATAATATTTTTAACCCGCAAGAAGGGGTAGCTCCTCCCAGGAATAAAGCAACTCCCGGCATGGGGTTAACTTTGAAGACGAGGGTACGTATTACATAAATCCTAATTTTTAGGAAAATCGGTCCTGCTTGGACAAATTACCCGTGAAAATGATCATTGGCTGAACTATTAGCTATTACAGGAAACACCCAGTATTTCAGTATCAACGTTTATTGCCGCATACCATTTTGTTCATCAAAATAAAAATTACTGTATTTAATTTAGAATAAAAAGAACTTTTGTGCAGCCTCGGTTTATTGAAACATTAAAAAGCAGTTTTTTTCTTTAGTATTATTTATTTTATTTTAGTATTATTTAATCTGAACTTAATGACCTGTGTAGAAAAAAAGCGTTATAAGAACTCTAATTAATTTCTGTAAACGTAACAATAGTCCTATATATTCCAGATTTATTCCTTCATAATTTCATGTAAACAGGAAGGAAGCGCACAGCTAATTTATAAAAATAAAAATGGTTTATGATTTTTCTGCAACATACTGCTCATTTATGCATTAACATTTTCATTCCTATTGTACCTGCCGACTTTATATACGCGAAGTTTAATCAAAACTTCTGATGCCACTCTAATATCATTTGTGCTTAACTCAATATCTGCAGTCAAGAACACTCATATATTTGCCAGCAAAAATAATAAAGTTATAATTAATCCTCTTACAGAGCCATGAGGAAAATCCATATTTCATTAAATTCCATTTGTTGAAATATTCAATTAAACTCAGAAGAATAAAATTGCTCCTCAGCTTTCCACAATATAATACTTATATATCTTGTACAACAGCACCAGCGGAATTTTATCACAGATAATTAATACCCACGACCAAACACAGAGGAAGAACGAGAGAAAGAGATAGAGGAAGAGCGGGCTCACTTCTTCTGCCGAGTTCCATTTGTGGCCCAATTAAGTTCTAATCACAATCAGCTGAGCCATTCATCATCCTTACAATAATTTTTAAACGTTCGTGTGCTATGATGAGACAAGCGATCCACACAGCGAGCTTTAAAACCCGACCGAAATTTCAATTTCGTTTCTTTGCTTTGCTGTCTTTTCCCCCTTTCAGTCTCTTTGCTGATATCAATCTCAGTAATTTTGAAATAAATTAATATTCCTAATTGTTGTTTCGAGGTTTGGGAGCTGCAGAAATTTGATTTACAGATATTACGTGGAGACTTTTATGCTTTGTCTAGCACAGAATGTGATCAGATTTGTTAAATAAACAAGGCGCTTTCTGTCGTTGGAATTTGTTATATTGAGCTAAAATGTGTTAACTAAAGCTATACGGAAAGAAATTTTGAACCAGGCCTGTTAGCTCCAAAATAACAATACGCAACCAGGAACTTTATGAACGAATGCTTCACCATTTTACCGAGAATGGGCGAGGTGACTATTTATATGAGAATTTTTTGACCTTGACTTTGATCAAGTCCTTGTCGGTCCGATAAATAGGAATCTCTGAATGTATACAGAGTGTCCGTAAAGTATAATGAAAAACTAACATTAAATATGAAGTTATAATAGTAAAGAGTACCCATAATTCAGTTTAGTTTTAAGCGATTCGTTAGAACTTATACTAAATCTATACCAAATTGGTGCCAATTATTTTCGTAAATTTTATACGGATAGAAGTAACTATTGAATCTAACATGTCAATAGGTTGGAACACTATAATATATTGGTAAACTATACAAAAAAGGGAAACTTTTACTTAGATAGAGCAAGAAAAACGGAGGAAATGATGATGGTGATGAAAAATGGAGGGAGACAGAGATGGAGACGAATACGAGAGGAAGAGAAAGAGAAAAAGGAAGACGAAAAGGAAAAAGAAGATAACCAGAAAAAAAAGACGAAGTTGGGAGAAGGAAATATTTTGAGGTAACAGAGATAGATATAGAGAGAAGACGAGAAAGAGAGAGAGAAAGAGGAAGAACGAGAAAGAGACAGTAAACGGTACTTGAGACCAAAAATTGTCCATTTTTGGCTGTAGATAAGAGATTACGTGACCTAGTTAACATTACATTCCCTGACCTGTAACTGGTTTCAAATGTAAGTATCTTCTTAATTCAAAGCAATTGAAATGTGAGAGCAACCAAATTCAAGAAGATGGAAATCTAAGAAACATAGTCTGTTACATCAGACAAAGATTTGCCAATATTATACATAGTCTAAAAAAAAATTGAAAATCGTCTAGGTTTAACTGGCACGAAAACTCGAAATTTCATAGGAATAATAATATAATAAAAGGCATTTGATTCAGTTCCACATGATTGGCTCATTAAGGCACTGAAACTCTATAAAGTGAATAATTTATTATTAACTTTTTATAATATGCAATGTCCACCTGGCAAACCAAAATCTCACTCAATGAAGCCAACTGTTCGATACAGGGAGACCCTCTTAACTCGCTGTGGTTCTGCCTGGCTATGAACCCTCTCTTAAACAAACTGAACTCGACAAATTTCGGGTTCAGTCTCAAACACAACAACGTACAAGCATTAAAGATAAACCATTTGTTATACATGGACGACTTAAAGTTGATGGCAGCTACGAAATAACAGCTGCATGATATGCTTAAAATAGACAAAGGGTTCCCTAGAGACATCCATATGAAATTTGGCCTAGACAAATACCGAATTATTAATATAGTTAAAGGCAAAATACAGGGGCACTTCGAAATGGGAGATGGCACCTCAATTGAATCTATGGGGGAAGGTTATACTTATAAATACCTTGGGATAAAGCAGACTCAACGTATTGGTCACTTGACTATAAAAAAGGACCTGACAGCGGAGTTTTATAGAAGGGTAAGACGACTGTTGAAAACCAAACTAAACAGTAAAAATCTGTTTCAGGCTATTAACACCTATGCATGTTCAGTGCTCAGTTACTCTTTCGGTATAGTTAAGAGGTGCAAGACTGACATTGAAAAATTACCACGAAAAGTTCGAGTTTTACTAACAAAATCTGAAGATCACCATCCAAAGAGCTGTGTTGAACGTACAACTTGCCACAGTATGAAGGAGGAAGAGGATTAGCAGATCTAAGCAAACTATTAGATCAACAAATTTCTATTTTGCGTAGTCATTTCCAGAAACTCGCAGAATTTTCTGATCTACACAACAGAGTCATGTGCCAAGTTGATGACAACACCACTGCGTCTGACACAACAACACGTCTAATTACACCACCAGATCACTGATCAAAAGCTGCTGTAATGGAAAGAGAATCCCCTTCATGGAAGATATATAAATGACGTCAACCAAGATTATGTTGACAGTGCAGCGTCGAACTACTGGTTGATCTCTGATCATATGTTTCCTAAAACGAAAGACTTTATATTGGCAATCCAAGATCAAGTAATCCTAACTAAGAACTATCTAAAGTGCATCGTTAAAGACCCTCCTATTAACAACGACAGATGCAGGTACGGTTGCCAAACATCTGAGTCTATCCAGCATATCACAGTAGGTTGTCAAGCGTTCGCTGCAATTGAATACAAAGAACGACACGATGATGTGGCTAAAATACTGCACCAAGAACTAGCACTGAAACTTGAACTATCACAGTCGGTAAGATTAACATAATATAAATACAAACCAGAATCTGTTTTAGAAAATAACAACTACAAGCTAGGACCGCACTGACTGATCGAACTGTTGCTCACAATAGACCAGATATAGTTTTGGTAGATAAAGTCGCTCGGAAAACAACTTTAATTGACATAGCAATTCCTAACAACAAGCAGGCTGAGAAAATAACCAAATATAGAGATTTGGAATATCAAATAAAGACTCAGTGGGATATGAACAACACACGAACTGTACCAATTGTTATGTCAACTACAGGACTAGTCCCAAAATATCTATTAAACAATTTAAAATACATAGGTCTGGACGAACATCTTTACACACAAATGCAAAAAGCCGTGCTGTTAGGGACAGCCCTGACGGTCAGGAAATTCATGGGAAACTGCCGCCACGACTCCAACCACGAGCCTGAAAACCTGGCAAGGGCTCCCACAGAGCTAAACCCTTTTGATATATTGGATATCTGGAGTTTAGTGAATTTTCCTCTAAAGGCACTCTTAGCGTGCCTTAGAGTGAGTGTGATGCCATACATTGTATGGTCAAGTAATAATACAAAACCAGCGAAACTCAATCATCATAATCTCTTGAATATATGCCAACAAGTCGATTCTAAAGATAAAGCGCTCCCTTGGTTTCGGTAAAAAACTTATCAAGTATCGCAAACGAAACAAGGTTACACAGTCATCGAAAATTAAAAAAACCTCTAGATAATACCCAAGTAAGAAAACCTGTCTGCAGATAAGCAAGTAAAAGGACTAACATTAATAAAAACATAATGCGGAAATACTAACATTACGGAGTTATTTATTTCCGGGGCAGATTTTACTAGTAATGTGGCAATGAAACTAACCCTTTTTCAATTGCTAACCGGTTTAATTTGTTTTATAGTAATTATATCAGCATTATAGCTAGCTGGTATAGATAGAAGAATGAAGTAAGAAAACAAATATTCTTGCTTGTTGGGATCTGCTCTTAAAATCTACATAAACTTCATAAATATTCACAAATAATAAGGGAAAAATCTCTGTTCTATTGCTGATAAAATTTTTAATGTAATATAGTTACTCTCTCTTTCAATAATTTTCAGGTTCATCAAAAAAGGTCGAATATCGGCCACTTGGCGACCACTAGTGATAATTATAGAGGGTGTCTAGATTAAACCTTTTTGAGAACGGCAGTGAAAAAAGTTTGTACATGATTATGACATCAGACATCTACAATGAAAATATATACGTAAAAAAATGATAGTATTAACAAGTGACAAACTCAGTAGCTTTTCAAAACCTACCATATCAAATGTGTTCATAAACAAACCAAAATCTTTCACAACAATCTAAATACATATAATTTTTACTACCACCTAAACGGTAAAAATTTGGTTAATTCGTGCAACAATTTTACCCCATATCTCAACATTATCGTTATCAACAAAAAAATTGGTCCGGAAATAAACCACGACCTGTTATTTTTCAGGACCACAGAGGACGTATCGTACACAAAATCATTTCAATTACATTTTAAAACACGAAATTATGGAGGCAGAACTTGGTCACGCAACTAGCATGCTCACTACTAATTATGTATTATTCGAAATTTTCATGAAATTTTCTTCCTTTCTATACAAAATAATGACTAGATGAGCGGAATTCAGCGTTCTCGGCGAGATTAATTGTAAAGGGTCCTTTGTAATCCTTCTAATTTTATTATTCTGTGAGAGACTGAATTCGTTGTTCTGTGAAATATTTATGATTCTGTAGGAAACATGCAAACCGAACATTAACAACTTTACTAATTGGTGATTTTATGAGGATTATGATGGCCGGGATGGTAAAAATGCAATGTAATCGTTAGAGTATTATTCGAATAAAATTTAAAGCGAGTCTATCGTGGAAATTCTGAAAAAGCTGATGCGTTTTTAATGCCTGAAAATTTTGTTACAACTTTTAAGATACATTTCATTCATGCAGTAAATGCACCATATGACAGATATGTTTATCAGTAGATGGGGAATAAATTGTACCTTACAATTTAAAATTTTAAAGTTCATAATTAAATTCAGGAAGGAACACACACACTCGGCACCCAATATGTTGATTGGATAGTGATAATTTATGGCATATTGTTTAAAAAATTGTCTTTTACTAATTATGAAATACACTTTCTATATTTTTTAAATCTTTAGACAAAAAATGCAGATATTTAAAATACAGAGACAAAACATATATATTTTTTATCAGTGATCGGTAAATTTAAATATTAAGTCTGGCGGTTACATAGTTTATCCGAAAAATGTATATGCTTCGAAAACCTAACCTGTAAATCATTAATTCTGGTTGCCTTTTATACCCCAATCAAGTATTTTAACCATAACTAAAAAAAAAATAAGAAAACTAATTTCAAAAGTACCTAATTTAAAGTTTAATCAAAGAAAAAATTTAGCGAAATATGTAGATTCAAGTAATTAAAATATCAGCATTCATGGGTGCATATTATACCAAAATCGGTAAACTTAACCACAAATCCAGGGGAATAAATTCAATGTTGTTAATTTAAACTATTCTAACCGAAAAATCTCACAAAAATGTTTGCATCTATAAAATGTATCAACATGGTTCCTGCGTGCTAACTTTTTCCAAACTTCCATATAAACCTCATAACAGTCGACTGGCGGGAATTTTTTTTTCATTATTTAACAGTGTCCGGCAATGATTTATCGGGGCAAAAATATTTTGCGGTAAAAATAAATGAAATTTTTGTTAAGATTAGGTATGTTTTACAATAAGAAAATGATCATAGTAATATTATAGTGTTATATTCGGGACAAAAAAAAACCAAATGGGCTCTTAGAAGCAAATGTTAGAAGCAAATGTATACATGCAAGCTTTTAACGAAATTTTATGACGCAACAAATAAGTAATTTACAGTTGTTTTCAAAGGAAAACTGTGGCATAGTTTTCAATGCTTAAGCACTTTTTGGGAAATAAAACTACAACTCAGGAAATTAATGTTTATTTGCAAACATTTCGAAGCCTGCGTCAGACCCCGTTGTCAATGGCAAAGAAATTATGAAAAAAGCACAATTCTAAAAATGTTTAGCAATATCTTATATTCGACTTATCACGTATCTATGAGAATCTAATTTGATAAAATACAATGTAGCACAGAAACTTCTAAAGATCATATAACAATAAATTTCCTTTCAAATTGGATGAATTTGAAAATGGTGTTCTTCAGAATTTTATGTGGAGCTCTAGGAGAGACTTTATTATAAGATAGTGCATTTGCCAAAAATGCGTTAACAGAATAATGTTGGCCCAATGATCCCATTAAAATCGTAAGGAGAAATCGAGAAAAACCGTGCGAACTATCTCGATACTGAGTTGTTCACAAGGACATGATGACTATTAGCAATTTATTCCTTAATCATTGGCAACCAGGAACGATTGAACTCCAAAGAGGTAGTAGCGATACAATCGTTTTCATTTAACGGCACGAAACGTAAACTAAAAGAGTCTGCATTAATGTTCATGTCCTTGTGAACAACCCAGTATCCGGATAGTTTTTCCTAGGTTTTCGTCTAATATTTGGTCGACGGAAAGGTCCTAATTCATGTACTAAAAAATCAAAAAATTCGAAAGTACTAATTTAATTAGTGAAACAAACGACACGAGCTCGCAGAGATCACTCACAACAATACATAAGGGCAGTTCGAGAGGGTGTGGCCCAAAAGTCCAAGGACGTCAACTCGTCATCGTGCACAAGAAATTAACATTACAATAGCCACTCTTGAGCGTATTCTTAGTAAAGATCCACATGAACACGTCTACAAAATCCAACTGATAAAGTAACTTTGGCTAACAGATCATACAGAGTGACGAGAGTTGGAATCATTTTGAAAAATATAGCCCATTTTCACCTCCATGGCTTTGTTAATCGGCAAAATTTCCCCATTTCGGGCTTAGAATTTCCACGAGAGGTTCATCAAATACAACATGTCCAAGTCGTACTGAGTTGTAGTATATAGTTCTTGATGACTTGGGGTTTCAACAGAACGACGCCTTATGTCATATCATGAGTAAAACTTTAACTATCGGGGATGATTTTGCTCCTGGTTTTGTCATTTCCCGGTTTGGTGACTAGAATTCGCCGCCACGTTCTTGTGATTTAACACCTTAGTACTTCTGATTGTGGGGTTGTCTGAAGTTACAGATTTATAAAAACAAGCTTGCGAGCACCGAAACACAGAAACAAAATTCGACACTGTATCAATGAAATACCACGCGTATGCAACATTATTTGCATTTTTTAACAGAGCACGCATGTGCCAGCAATGCCATTGTAGTCATTTATAAGATCGTGCAATTCTATTAATAACCTTCTATATTTAGTACTGACTGATTTCCTAAAGAGTGCGCCACCAAATGCGAATATTTGGTTTTATTGTTCTGTACTCGTTCTTTTGGGCCCCACCTGTGTATTCGCTTTTACAATTATCTACTAATACGTGATGACTGATTTGTCCTGTTTTTAAAAAATATAGGGCTAACCACAACTTCCATAAAACGCATTTTCCGAAAATACATAGAACATATTGAAACCGCCATACATAGTAGACCGCACCAGCTTGTTTCCACAGAATATTAACTGCCATAAATTCACTTTTGCGCCTGTAAACACACCACTAAAATTCTATACTCCCCGGGGTTCTGACGCATTACTAATTTCATGAATGTACATATATATATACAAGTACGTACGCCTAACATATAGTAACGGCGCTGGTACGGAACACATAAACGTTCTTTATCTTAATAAAATTTACATGTTCTGTACCCCAACGTAGAACACAAGCAACAAGCAAGCAGCATGGCTAATAATCGTACATAACTGCGGTTTCTTGGCTTGCTATGCCGCGGTGGGCCACAACCTATTGTCTGACGTTTATATGAAAGTGGCGACTGTTTGGGAAATGAACGCCCCTTTATCTCGGAATGGATGTTGCTTGCCATGCCAGACAATTATGTGGTGGAGCGGGAATTTTTTTCTGTCGACAGTTATGGCAATGTTTGTAAGTTACATTCAGTTTCATTTTTTTAAAGCGTAAATAGCTCGTTTTGATTTCTAAAAATATTTTCAGAAATTATATATATATATATATATATATATATATATATATATATAATGAGGTTGACCGTCAAATGACCTTGAAAATGTAATGTCAAATCCAAGGTCACCATTGAGTTCCTCGTTAAGACTTACCTAGGGTATGGCCTTTGTTTTGTTTTACAACTGAACTCGCGAGATTTTAAGAAGTCATTATTTGAGCTCTATTTGACCCCCTAGGAGTTATCTCAACCTCATTCCCCAATACGTGGCCGGACGTAAAATTTCCCGCTCTCTCCGATTCCGCAATAACAAATAGGGCTTCTCATACAAAAACAAGAGATTAACCTCAAAGTAACCTCAAAAATGAGGTTCAAGGTTAAATCCATGGTCATCATCGAATTCCTTGGTGAAAGTTACTATAGTAATGACCTTTCCAGAACGGAAGTACTTTAGCAAATATTCAGAAGTTCCCGGACTTAATTGACACCCTGTATAGTAAGTTCTTTATGCGAAGATAATGAATAGAAGCCAATAGGTTTTTTTAAATAATTTAGAGAATTGAATTTTTTGGGAATAACAGGACACTTGAGATTAATAGTCCAGTCATTAAATTTTAACTTCCGAATTCTATGAACCTGAACCAATAGATTTAAATTTTGTACATAGGTAGAAAATGTGTCTTCAGGCATTAGTCATATTGTGTGTTTCCACTATGGAGGTGGTTGTTAACCCTTTGTGGGAGGTGAATCTTTTTTCTCAAAACAGAGAAAATTAAATTTTCAGCAAAAATTTAATTTTGATGTTTATTAGCTACTTTTTATATTTATATATTTTTTGACAAATAGCGTATTATTTGAGCTAAACTCGTAAAACCGTTTGGCATTTTATTCAAAAATACTAAGTTTTCAATGGATAAAAACTCAAAAAATATGATTGTTCCAAAAATATAAGTCAATAGGTTTTGTAAAAAAAACGTATTTTGCATATAACTCACAAACAACATGAATTTTCACATATATATATATATATATATATATATATATATATATATGTAAAAAAGTAGCCTATAGAAAAAACGAGACAGAATCGTTTTTTGAGGAATTCTCCAACTGAAACAGAAAGCTAGATTTTGTTGTTGGAAGCTGACTCTTTTTTGGCTTATTCTCGAATCAATGCATTTGACGTCAAATAACGGAAAAGGTTTGATTTTACCGGTATAAAATAGATTTTTTGTTGTTCTTGGGAAGTGCTTTAAAGTAAGCAGCGACAAAAGTCAATTGGGGTAAAAACTGAATTATTTATGGATAAAAATAGATGAGTTGCAGATATTTTTAAGGAATTAAAATTAGTCCAATTTCTTTCATAGGTAGTTCTATTTTAGTGTTTTTCGTGATCATGAAGTTTGACTTGTCTATAGTGCCTATTTTTAAATAAATTACGATGAAAAATGAAAAACAATTTTAAACTTTTTCCCCTGCATGTCTTTATCCCCTCTTCCTTTCCTACTAAATAAAAGGCCTATATATCTATATTTTCTTTATTTTAGTTTTGTTTAGTAGCTACGGATGACCTTCAGTGCAGAATGCTAAAATTAATTTATAATTTTGGTTCATTTACTAAATAATAAAATAGTAAAAAACATTAAGTATTTACATTCATACTGTCAATGTCAAACGGTGCCGCCAGATTAGATTATTATTCATAATAGTCGCCGTTTATTAGCGTCGCAAGTTTGCAACCTCCATTGCGTAGTAAATATAGTTTGTCAACTAAAATCAGATTTATTTCTGATAATATTCTAAACATTCTTATTTTTGTCAGATAACTTTCATACAAATTAACTGAGGTACAAGAAAACGTAAAATTATGCACGCGATAAATAGGTAGATCTGGCAACACTGAATTCATAACTATCTGCAGGAAATTTTGACATTTCATTACTTTTGTAGCGATTGGGGGAAGGGGCTTTACAAAAAGCGGCCGTCTTAAGACAGAATCAAAAGCATCGACCGATTAGATCGGAAGTCAAAACACGAAACCAAAAAGGTAAGCGTCCTAACTCGTCGGCGTTCACTACACGAATCACTTAGTCCTCTCTGTTTTAGAGACAAAAAAATATACAAATATAAATTAGCATGGGCCCGACGAAAAGTTTTCGAAAAAGGTGCAAAAGTTTAAAAATCAATTGAATAATTCCATAAAATTTAAAAACTAAGAATAAACAAGTTGCGGGAACCTAACACTATGCAACTAGTTCGATGTAATTAACCTAAAACCTAAAAGTTTAAGTCAATTACACAAAAACGATTTCAAAAATAGAGATGGCAAACAACCCAATGAAAACTCTAATCTATAATGTCATTTCTATTGTCCGCTGATTGATGATTTGTGGCACAACACCTTTGAACTTTTGTTGTGAAAATAATATACTGTTTATAGAATTATAATCACAATAAAAAATTTCAATTATTTTTTATGGACAGTACTACTTGTCCGAAGATTATTGATTCTGTCTTAAGACGGCCGCTTTTTGTGAAGCCTCTTCCCCCAAAAATCAACTGAGTGGTATGCTTTTTTAGTGTTTACTGCGTTAATATCAACCTTCAGTGACGCCAAGCACCCCCCAAACGAGATCAAGCCCTCCCAAATGACAATCCCGGATTCGCCCCTGATAGACACTATTATATTGTCATTACGTATAGGACATATTTATGTCAAAATAATTCTACAGTACTCTGCATAAATAAAAAATTATTTCGTGAGTTATTTCTACAAATGTAATCCAAATAATAATAGGGATTTATTTATTTTATGATTAATTTTAGTTCAATAGCCCAAAAATTTCCCTTTCAGTTTCCAGTTTCCTATCTTCCTATCTGTTGATTTACACAAATTACCCCCACACCGATGTTAAACGCAACAACCAGAGAGAAGTTTACACAAAATACAAGTTTCACCACTTAACACTTCCTCAATTCTCTCAAACCATAGCGACGATCACTGCCATTTTGTACGTGTTGTCGGTCTTCAAAGTCCCCTAAAAAGCAACTTATTTTTGCGATAGTGTCAACTGACTTCCGCAATCCTGCAATATCCTTTCGGCTAACAGTCAGTCAGTGAAGTTCGAAAACGAGAGCACGTTGCTTTATACTTTTAATGGAAGTTCTGGACCTGCTGCTATTGCCAATTGCCATCCGGAAAGAAAAAGATGTCTTTTTCGATTAGCTGCCGTGCGCTGGAAACGATTGTTGGCAATTCGAAAAGAATTAAGTGACTAAGGAAAGTTTAATTGTTACGGGAGAATGTGCTGGTGCTGGAGTATTTATAGAAGTTCGAGTGGTGATTTTTTAATATTGTCAGTAAAAGAAATTACTCTTTCACTACGTGTTTATTACAAATTTCTATTAACTTCACTTGAATTCAGTTCATAACACTATTTTCAACGAAGCCAGATGGAGAATTTGAAGCGTCTGAAATTTTTAATATACAGGTTATTGTTCACTAGTATGATGTTATATCTTAATAAACACCTTTAAAAAATTACAGACTTAGGTTGACTAAGCACCTTCCCTTATGATTTTTGATGTTAACAATTTTGACTATTTTGAAATTGTAGTCATTAGATAGTTCTAAGATTTGTCATTTTCTTTTGAATTTTCCTCTGAAAGCAGTATCTAAATCGTCTTTCTGAGCGAAAATTATAGAACACTATTCTGCGTGTGGCAGTTTCGAAAAATTAGTTATTAAATTATTATCTAGGGCCATACTTTCAGCAATGTTAACAATTTCCACTTTTTGAGATAATTAATACATTGGGATTTTTAACGTTTTATGTTTTCTGAAATTTTTGTCGTTTTTCACGTTTACAATTTTGATTGTCTTCTAAACGTTGTTTGCGGCATTTTCTTGATTACTTTTATGTTTTTTGGGGCAATAACACCACAATCGAAATAAAATGACGTATACTGAAAGAAAAATAAACGTTTCAAAGTCTATTCTGACTTCGTTGTCAATGGCTTTATATTTTAATTTTAATAAATTACAAAACTAATGTTTCAATCTCAATCTCGCTGTAAAATTGAAACAGAATGCGTTTGGATCATGCGATTTGGCGACAGCTGATTCCAATAATAGTGGAAAGTGAAACATTTTAAATTCAGATTGGAAGGAGCAAGCATAAGCAAAAACATCTTTATTAGGAAATATCCTATAAGGATTGGAAAGAATTGTTCTTCGAGCTTTAGAACCGAGTGTCGGTCGGCCAGCCGATGGCGCACATATGTTTTCAAGTACACAGTGGCGCACTAGGGCCTTTTTGACATTAAAAGAACTCAAGGAGAAATATTCAGTATATCACATATGCAAAGTATTTTTATTGCGGATGTTAATCAGTGAAATACTGGGCTAAAACAAAATTTCCAGGAAATAGTTATATTGTTCCAGACTACAGCATCTATATATAAATAGGCAAAGACAAAACGATTAGGTACCATTTTCTTCTCTTACTCTTAACCGATTTTCTTCATTTTTCTTTTGTTAAGTAGCTACTGACGACCTTCAGGGCAGAATGCTAATATTAATTTATAATATTGGTTAATTCATTAAATAAAATATAATAAAAATTCATTATTTACGTCCGTATTGTTAACGATAAACAACTGATAGCCAGTCGGTCAAAATTCCAAACATTGAGTATTTATATAAGGAGCGATCGTTATTCTTAGAACATGTACTTCTGGAAGTGCCACAGAAGCGTTGTTGGTGTTTAGTGGTAAAATAGTCAATGTAGTAGATCAGTATTGATTTTTCATACGCGTTACAGTAACTTTCAGATTAAATATTCTGTTTTTAATGTGAATTTAATTATTTGATTAATATATTATTATCACAACCTTCCCGAAGGTGTTGTGTGAAAAATTGTCAGAAAGCAGACAATACAGAATGTATTAAATAATTAAATTCTCCTAGGGTTGTTGGTCCTCTCTTTTTTAAAACTTCTTGAACGTGATTGAAACGGCAAACGACGAAAACTTTTAGGTTGCAAAGAACAATCTTCCAATTATTATATCGAATATTTTGCCAGGAGAGGTTCCAGTCAGAAATTTGGGGGGTCATTCATTTTTCAACAACATTTCGAATACGGATATTTGATTACATTTTTATTTTTGTTTTATTGCAATAGATTTGTCAATATGAGTGAACAATTTTGATTATAACATCTACTTCTCCGATTTCTCCACAACTCTGTTTCTTATAAAAATATACTTTTTACAATTTTATGAAATAGGGTCGAATTTCGGCCACTGGCGACCACTAGTAATAAATTAAGTGGCTTATTAAGTGGGAAAAAGTTCTGGGCAACAAGATTTTGTTACAAGGAAGTTGCTCTCAAATACCTATTATACAAAAATAGTTAGTTTACTTGGATCCGTAATTTTTGAGAGATTGTATATGGATACATATCTCCTGAACACTAACAGCAACCAAACACAAACACAAACCAAAATTTGGAAGAAACTTCCCCACATACGAAGCCATTTAACCCCAATTACTATTCTATTAATTGTGTGTATAGTGTACGTTGTGTTGGTGGTCATAAATATACAGGAGAAACCTCAAGAACATTAAAAGTAAGAAAAAAGGTACATTAATATAATATTTTTTGAAAACACCTAGATATATAAAATTTGGTAAACCATGTAATAACCAGCATCGGTAGCCTCAGGGTTCGAAACCTACTCTGATTGTGATGCCAAAGAAATAAGATTTCAGATTAGGCTAATCTATGCATACGCCAAATATCAATTATTAGATATTGAACATAACAATTAATTACTTTGCCTGTGCATTGGGTTCTCTCCTCAGATTTTTTCCTGGTACAGATAAGTATTTGAAAATTATATATGTAGAACAAAGCATAGTAAGGCAATTCCGTAAAATTGTCCAGATTACTGAATGTCTGTACAGAAATTCTTCCTCGCAGTTATTCTGAGACAAAGATAAGTCTTTAGAATGATCAACCAGTATCTCTGTATATAAGTCATATCTTTTATATTGTGTTATACTTATCAGTGTTTGGAAATATTTCAACTCCGGGCCTGGAGTCATTGCCAATCGTTAAGTATTGTATTTCGAGTTATTTTCTAAAAAAAAAATTTTGGTTTGATCTTGATTTTGTTGTTTGTACAAAAATGTAAGACTGACAATTTGTCGTTTTCGATCACGTTATACTGAGGGTACCGTTTTTTGCTCTGTCGGCAATAGATTTCTCCAGTCCAAATGAAGGTCGATTGAAGCTGCCTCAATTTTCGTGTTGCTTATCATCATAAAGCTGACTTCTTTAGGTTTTCTCTTTTTTTAAATTTTCTTTTTTCAGCAAAATCTTTGTTTTATCCCAGTCTATCCTGTTGCTGCCGGTACTGCTTAATACATGATTGGTTAAATTTGATTGGTCCACATGTCTTCTGAAAATGTTATATTGATGTTCTTTTTTTCCTTACTTGTTGAAGTTCCTCCAGTATAAGAATGGCCACAATCGCAAAAACACTGTACACACAATTTTTGGAAATTGAGATATTAAACCATTCTCAACGATTCCAGACTAGGAGTTGAAACCTCTCCAAACACAGATAAGTTTAACACAATATACAAAACAGTACTTATATATGGAAATAATGGTTGATCATTTTATAGACATATTTTTCTCTCAGGATAAATGTGAGAAAGAATTTCTGTCCAGACAGCCAGTATTCCGGACAGTTTTACGAAATTGCCCTTCTACACTTTGATGTCCATATACAATTTTCAAATACTTTCTTATCGGTTGAATTTTGGGGAAAGAAAACCCAACAAACAGGTAAAATAAATAATGACCTACTCAACAAGCTTTTCGTAATAACAATTATTGAAAAATATAAATTAAAAGGCAGAAACTTACACTAAGTGAAATAAAATAATTATAAACAACAATTGCACAGATTCACAAGTCTAGCGGTAAGTGATATCTCATAGTCCTTCACATGGGAGATTCAACCTTTGAATGACAATATTTTAATTTGTACACAATTGAATATAAAGATTTCTTTCATTTCATACTTTTAAAAGTTAATGTGTTTTTTTCGGGCCTATTAAAATTAACATACGCCAAACTTTTGTTTCAGTGCAGAAACTTTAATACAACTGACTTATTTACTATAACTGGAATTTGAAAATATATTTTAATTATCAAAAAGTTTTGTAGGCGCTGACACATCTGCTTCTTGAACTCGAAACAAATCCAGTTCCTCGCTTTGTGCAAGAAAACTGTTCAATAAAATATCCTTCCTGGCCTCTGAACATTATCCAGCAGCAATTCCAGAAAGTCAGAAGTTTCAGAAACTCTGGAAAAGTCACTACATTGTGTCAGTAAGTTCTATGAAAACAATTAAGCATTACGCCAAGTTGCTTACAAATCACACTTAAACAGTACTTTCTCTAATTAAATTGAATTTTCATGTGGAAGTGTTATATCCGCTAGAGAATGTGCCCCAGTGTTAGAAAAGAAAATTGTATAGAGTGAAACCAACGACCAGAAATTTAAAGAATTAGTGTAGCATATTATATAAGTGAGTATTAAGATTTAAAATTATGTAAAAGATATAGAATATCTTTGATTTAGAAAGCAATAAATTATAAGGACTATTTCTAAATCAATAAACTTGTTCTTTGACGAGTACTAGTTAATACTAGGAATATATTTTTTAAATTTGTTTTCGAGGGGGGATAAATGGTTACTGAACTTATAATCTACTAGAACCAGTGGTGTTAAGGTCGAATGCTATACAGTATTTGTAATTGAGATTACAGTAAATAGTCTTCTTTGAAAGCCTATTACTTACATAATAGGGGGCTAATATCAAATTTGGCATGCAATCCACTGTGCGTGTCAATCTGTTGTCATAACAGTTGCTTCAGTCCGAAAAGTTTATGCACATTAATGCATTTTAAACGCTTCATTTATATCGTCTGGGCTTAAAAAACGCCTTTAGGACTATCTGTCAATACCAGGCATAGCTTTAGTTATTGAAACAATAACAATGAAAAATTGAATATGTGTCGGTGTCACAAATAATTGAAGAAAATAGTACCGTGAAGTACAAAAATTTCAGCAATTCAATAAATGTAAGCTCAAATTTTTATTTGACATGGTTTCAACAAGATGGTGCTTCTCCGCAATATGGCCATAATATTGGTGCATAAATAAAAATTTGTTGCTGAGTAGAGGAGAGTAGCCAGTCTCATCCCATAACCTTACATACCACTTGATTACTACTGTTGTCGATTTTTTTTTAATTACAATTTATTACAGACCTTGAATCAGTTACAAAGGAACTGGCACCAAGGCCTTCATTTTTATAATTATTACAACAGAATTGCTTCAACTTACTTTAACATCAGAAGCTTAACATAAAATACAATAAAATATTAGTCTCTGTTTTTTAAAAATGTTATGAGATAAGTTAGTATAATCTTCTCATTTCCTTGAAATATATTGGTGTCGATTTTATTGTATACATATACTTTTGTAAATGGGATAATTCTTATTTGTTCGGTAATAAATCTTTCTTATCTGCTCTCTTGTTCTGTAGTTCTGGTTGCATTTAATAAATTTTGCAATTGAAAACCATTCATTTCAATAGTGTTTTTGTATGTATTTATAGTCTATGAAGTGTTTAATAAGTTTAAATTAAAGTCTCCTATAATTATGCAATTGTTTTTCTGACTTTCTAGCAGTTTGTCTATTTCCGATAAGAATAATTTACAATTATTTTGATATATTGTATTTGATATTTAGCACAAAACTTATTCCATCTTTTACAAAAATACATGTAAGGCCTTCGTTTTTCGACAATCATGAACAGATGTATAACCAGGAATTTTAAAATAGTTTGTTTCATTAGAATAGATCCATATTTCTTTTAATATTATTATGTGTGTTGATTTGTGACTTATTAATATTATATCAATAAGGTCATTTATTTTATTCCGTAAGCTTCTTATGTTAACATATAAAATATAAAATTTTTCATTAGTCACCATTGTTATTATCTAATATTTGGTTTAATATTGTAGTATTACTATTTCTAAATTTCTACAACTACTAATATAATCTAAGATCAACCTCACTTATTATTTTAATAGGTCTATCGTTCTCATTCTTCTTTTAGTAAACTTTTCCAAATGATAAATATGCCGCCTTGTAGTCTTTTCCTACCTAATTTCTCTAACTCTCTTGAAAAACAATTGGTTTTGCTTGGTTAGGTATTCATTATAGTATATATTTAAATTTCCACCTTTCAATCCACATTCATTTAGCTTTATCCCTTTTAATAGTTTAACTTGCTTTAGCATATTAGATTTTATTTCAGTATTCTTGAGTCCAAGTAGGATTGGTGCATTTTCTTTAGCACTCATTCTATATATTTCTTCCACCTCGTCTTTTTCTATTCGAATTTTCATGGTTTTAAAGACTTTTTCCATACTTTCCCTGACTTCTTCATTTTATGTAGGTATACCAACAACTAGGTTTCTTACTTTCTCTTTCTGTTCAATTCTGCTCTGTTTGTCCTCAAGAATAATAAGTCTTTTCTTTAGAGTTTCATTTTCTTCTTTGAGTTGTTTAATTTCTTGAAGCATATCCTCAAACTTGGTTTTTTGATCGTCGAAGCTATCAGACATAAATTGTACAGATTTTTGAGTTCTGCAATATTTTTCTCTATCCTATTCTGAAATGGGTTAGGAAGTTGCCCAAACATTTTCTCAAGTAGTCCTTTCATTTTTTTCTCATCCATTTCATCTTAATAACTCTTTTATAATACGTTTTGCAACAAGAGATATATTATCACTATTCACCACTCCGGCTTGTAACCCACAAAGGAGATGAAAGCTGGTTTTACAGTTTTTACAAACTTTTTTTCTATAAAATCTATAAGATTTTAAGATAAATTTAATTCAGCAGAGTTTACATTTGACAACTAATGTCACTTAATACGTTGAACCAGGAACTGGAAAAAATGATATAAGACTGAAAAATTAAAACTGAGTCGTTGATTGAATTAATCCAATAATTTCACATGTAATATAAACAATGTTCTATAAGTGTCGCTACGGCTAGATATCTGGAAATTTTCGTAAGCGGTAAGTAAAACACAAGAGGCATATAGTTTTTACTTTCGTGGTGAAAAGTAAAGATTGCCCTTAAAAACACCCTTGAAGGTGAAGGTCGAAATTACATTCAAAATCACCTTTGAATAACCATGGAATTTCTGGCAATTCTAGTAGAATTTTGTGGGAGAAACTTACTCCAACCCATCAAAACCTCTTGGATACCTACCATTTCTGTACACTTCAAGTATATCGAAGCTATTTGGAATTTTTCTGAGGTTCCTATTATTTAAGCTGAAGTAATTGCAATAGATTTACATATTAATTTTTAATTGGTCCATTTAGTCTTCTGTATTTCGGAATAACAAGATACTACGAGGGTGAATCAAATATGAACCGGACTTTTCTGTTTCTCGCCCTGTAGGTAATTCGAGTGGCCTGACGTCTCGATATATGTTAGGTAGGGATGTTAAGAAGAGGGGAGTTCGTCGGTTTGGCGAGGCGTAGTCGATGCGCTGTTAGTAGCATCATGTCAGAGCAAGAGGTGCATACGTCTGTTGCGCAACGTGTTGTTATCAAATTTTTGGCGCGGGAGGGCGTTAGACTGTCTAAAATTTTGCGTCGACTATCTGCACAGTTCGGCAATGAAACACTTTCAAGGACCCAAGTGTACGAATGGCACAAACAGTTTTCAGATGGCCGAGAGACAGTGGAAAATGAGCCTCATGCACGCCGTCCCACGACAAGCATCAATGAAGCGAATATCTACGCAATTAGTGAGCTGATTGAAGGCGTACTGCTGATCGATTTTCTGCAGGAACGCCGTACAATTAATGCTGAGTATTACTGCGAACTACTCCAACAAGTGAAACTTGCCTATCGGCAAAAGAGGCGGGATATGTCTATCCGAAGTGTGATTCTGTTGCATGACAACGCTAGGCCACATAGCGCTGCATTGACTCAAGGAAAATTGAACAAAATGCATTGGGAAACCCTTGAACACCCTCCTTACAGTCCTGATTTGTCGCCATTTGACTACCACATGTTTGGGCCACTTAAAGAAGAACTGGGGGGCCACCACTTTGAGGACAACGAAGGGGTAGAAACGTTTGTGCGCAATTGGTTATCGACACGACCAGTTTCATTCTTTGAGAAAGGTATTAAAAAACTTTCGATTCGGAGGGAAAAATATATACATAAGAGAGAAGACTATGTAGAAAAATAATATGTATTAAAATTTGTATTGATCGTACCAATAAAATTTTTAAAATAAAAGTCCGGTTCATATTTGATTCACCCTCGTAATAGAAAATTCTCTATATTTGAGCAAACTACAAATGCTCTGTGGTCTAAAAGAGTAATGTTATTCCCAAGAACTATATAATCATAAAGACACACTTTGATTTAGGAAACAACTCAGCTTAGTAAAATTTTCTTTTGACTTTCTTAAAGTAGGTTTAACTCAACCTATGTGAGACAAAATTAAGTTTTCAAATACCCTAACAGCCAACTTGGCCAATAGAATATTCAATTCAAGACCACTTCCATACACCCTAGATCTCATTGAATAAAAATAAACGTATTTTTTTTTCAGCTAGACCAGATATCGTTTCTAGTTGGGAACCTTCATTGGCTGCACTACCCTCCAGAGACAAAAACACTAAACATAATGTAAACAATTCAAACATAGTTTTTCGGCTCTACATATATAATTGTATCTTGGCTAATCTGATAAAGCTGAAAAGTTTGTTTGCTTGCTTGCATGCTTGAGCTAATCTCTGATCGTACCAGAATGATTTGCAAAACCCTTTATGAATTTTATTGCCTATTTATTGAGGAAGGTTATAGACCATTTACATACCCGTTAGGTGGCGCTGTAGTCGAGTTATCTTGAATGTGCAAATGGTCGTGTGGCTTCGAAACGAGTCGATCTACTGATATAGTTTTCAGGAGTGCGCTAGGGTCAGAGAGATGGCGCAATACGGCTATCAGTGACCGTATAACTGTAAAAGGACCTGATGGACTGTAGTCGTATTCACTCATTTTGGTCGCGTACCTGCGCACAAGAACAATAGCGTTCCTTCAAAATAATAACAGTTTAGTGAACGGTTCAGTTTCGTGTTCCAAGTGACCCGGTGATTGATTCGCAACCAGTTAATGTAGGGTAATTTCGACCACCGGCTTCAGGGTAGAATCGGTGGTGCAGCCGCCGACTGGTAAATGCATCGAGTTGCGCAATAAACGGTTCATGTATCGATGCATTAACCAATTGCCGATCAGTCGAAAATCGGTTGAATGAACCTTTTATTTGTCTTGTCCGGACGATCGTTTGTAGGTATGCTATGATCTGATAGGTGATACTGTACAAATATTAGTGATTATGTAAATTTTGAACACATTTACCGATTGAGGTCATTTTCAGACAACATATTTGTTTTGTCGAAACGATAGTTCAGACATAGGCTAGCATCCAATAGGTGGTGCTGTCCGAATGTCCGTGACAGTATAACTTTCGAATGGATTAACCGACTGCTGTCAAATTCACACAATACATTATTTTTCCCGTAAAGGTTGTTCATAGTTAGCTACGATCCTATGCGTGGGCGTTTTACAGTTTTTGGTGATCGGCATTATCGATTGAAGTTGTATTCACTTTAGGTACTTCTTTTGCCAAGGAGATGGTTCATATGCATGCTCTAATGCAGTAGATGACGTTGAAGTCAAGTAGCCGAGCTGAAGGATTTTTTCCTGGTCAAGAGAAGAACGACATCTGTCGGGTGAAAGGTTGAACAATTATTGCCGATTTAAGGCTAAGCAAACATTTGCCGGGTCTGCAAGTCAGTGAAAACGTTGAAAGTGTTATTTTTCAAGATTTGCAGTCATAAATATGTGAGGACTCAAAAGGAGATGTTTCCCGGTTTTATCTTAAGTTTGATTGTTTGGCCAGTAAAATATTTACTTGTACATTAAAGACGCACTGTAGAAATCCTCAGCATGAGCATTCAAATAATTAAAAACAAATCTACATTCTTCCCCCGAAATAAAACCGAAACACCCCATCAATCATTTCCATTCCATTAGGAAAATTTCTATAGTCGGAAGAGCTACTTGCAAGGTATCTCTGTAGACGACAGCTCGCTACCGATACCGACGCTATCGAGCATATTGACTTCTGGTCGCTCTGCTTGTAATATAAAACAAGTGTTTTTGTCATTTTTGAGCCGGCTGCGAAGGCGAGATACGCTTTGGTTGGACACATACGAGGATTCTTCCATTTTCCAATTTCAGGTATACGGTTTCAATACAGAGGATTCCTTACAATTTAATGGATACATTGGAGAGCAGCAAGCGGAAGAAGCAAGTCAGGGGGCGTAATTGAAATAAACACATGTCAGCGATATAGAGCAAATGTTTGTTTTGCAAAATCGATGTAAGCCACACGGATGCCTTTGGAAGTGCGAATACAATAGAGTCTTATAATGTTTGCATTTTGTTGATATTTGTGTGTCAATGACAACATTTGTAAATTGAAACTTTTATGATATTTTCGAAAGTTCAATTAGTTAACTCTCTTATGGCTATCAAAAAATGTGCTGTATTGTATGAACTTTCTTGTTTTGAAAACATACAGAATCTATATATAAATAGGCAAAGACAAAACGATTAGGTACCATTTTCTCCTCTGTCTCTCAACCGAATTTCTTCATTTTTGTTTTGTTTAGTAGCTAATGATGACCTTCCGTGCAGACTGGTAATATTAATTTATGATATTGGTTCATTCATTAAATAAAATATAATAAAAATTCATTATTTACGTCCATAATGTCAACGCCAAACAACTGAATGTGCCGCTGCCCATTAGCCCATTAGCGGTTGAATTTACAGGGTTCTTGGAATAGAAAGTGCAGTAGAATTACAGTTATACATTGTGGTGCAAAAAATATTATACAGATGTGCATATACAGGGTGGCGGAAATGAAAATGCAACATTTCGTAACCCATAAGCAGTTGTATATATAGGGAAGATCAAATATAGGGTGTGAGGAATTACAGATATACAGGATGATGATAAAAAATGTTAGAAAAGGAAATGATTTATAGAGTAGTTCACGAAGAGTTCCATATATATGATGATTGAAATATAGGTCGGAGTATAATTATAGTTACAGAAGATAGTTAAAAATTTCATAAACAAAAAGAGTAATTAGTGTGGCTCATAGGCAGTGGCATATACAGAATGGTTTACAGGGTGGTTCAAAACTGTTAAAAAATATTATGCGTAGTCCTTGAGCAGTTGCATATACAGGATGGTGGAAATATATAATGAGATGGAACTATTCTAATGAGGATTTTAATGTTTTAATGAATGTTAGAGAATTGAGTGCAATTATAGCTATACAAGGAGGTTAGAAAAATTAAATATGTAGGGTAGCCCATTAGCGGCTGAATTGTTGTCATATTGAATTAAGAATTACGAATTTGAACACAAATAAAGTCTTATGAATTATATCTGAAAAAAAAATTTTAATTTCGTTACTTATTTCTAGAAGCGAGATGTAAGACTGACATCTAGGATTTTTGAGGAAACTACTCGTATCACACAGAGGTTCCGAATCTGGATCTGTTCCGTGTAATTGCTGTTCTCCCTAAAGTCCTAGGATAGAATGTAAAGATAAAATTTTCAGGTTACTTAACCTGCCAGAGATATTGACACAATTGGTCGAATTTCGACCACTGGACGACAGCTACTATAGTATAATTTACTAAGAAGTAGAATGTTTGCAAAGATGTTTGATTGGCGTTAACATAACCATTATCTGTTATTGCGTGCTTCAAGGGAGATAAACCGGTATATTTCAGTAATGGCTACAAACAATGCCAATTCTAGGTTCGTATCCATTACAAATACCTGTTTTTCACACTACTTATGCCGCGGCAACACATTATATTTCATGACAAACTATTACATTCAGTTATATGTACTGAATATATAAATAATTATTCGAGATTTCAGTCTGCTAAAGAAAGAGCAACTCATTCAGGTTCTCGACTTAAAACAGTACACTGGCATTCATAGAAAAATGCAAAGATGATATTATTACGTTATATTAAGTCTAAATTCTTAGGTTTACCGCATTTTCAAGTAATCTATTCCAATGCAATCCAAAAAATGCGTTTTTTTAACCCATTCTTCACATACACTCCGACCGATAATTGATTTTTTGAAAACAGTTAAACTTATTTCTATTCGGTTGAAGACGACAGAATACATAAGTCTTTATTTTGACGCTTATGTCACTTTCTCTTTCTGAGATTCTAGAGTACTTTTCTATAAGTTTTAGAAACTTCATTATCCTCCATGTACTATCTAATAAAAAAATGCTGAATCTAACTATCCGTTTAACTGCAAATAACATTTTTTTTAAATTATCGAAACATATTCTATCTCTTTATCTATTAAACTAGCTAACCCGACTCGATTTCGCACAAGGTAAAAGTCCGTGTATTACGAGGGTGGTACAAATATAAACCGGAATTTTTGACTAAACGGCCGAAAAATTTAGTGTCGTAAAAGTGGCTGCACTAGATGTTACGAAACGTTGAGAATAGCTGGGAGCGCGTAACCTCGCTTTTTAGTGTAGTTATAGTCATGAGTGAGAAGGATGTACCAATATTTGTTGCGCTACCCATCATTATTCGTTTTTTGGTCAAAGACAATGTAAAATCGGCAGAAAATTATGGGAAATTACTCGAGCAGTTCGGGAATGAGTGCCTCTTCATGACTCAAGTGTATGAATGGTGTTCCGCGTTCCGAAAAGGCCGAGAAGTGGTGGCGATTTGGCCACATGCGCGGCGCTCCAAAACAAGTGTTACCAACGAGAACATCAGCCCTGTAAAAAAACTTATTTAGGAAGACCGACGCAATACTGTACGCTATATGGCTTAAAAATTGGGCATCAGCATAGGTAGTATTGAGCAAATAATTCATGAACTGCAAAATGTCACCCAGATCAATGCCAAGACTTCTGAATTTTGAGCAGAAATTCACACGATGAGATCTTTGCACGCGTCTCCTGAATGTGAAGAGGAAGAAGAAAATTTATTGCACCGAATATTCACCACAGACGAGACTTTGGTGCACTATTATACGCCGGAGAGTAAACGCACGTCTATGGAGTGGAAGAAGAAAGACGAAGGCGTGCCAGTTACACTCTCAGCGAGGAAGGTATTTTATACTTTGTTTTGGGACATTAGAGTAGTAATTCCGGTTAATTTTCTCACTGAACGCGGAGTATTATAGGAGGGCTGCCTGTCATATTTCGAGATTAGAGAACAAAAACAAATATTAATCATCGAAAATCCCTTTATTGTTGTTCAAAATTTTCCCCATGAAGATCTATACAATTTTGCATGCATTTGAACCAATTGTCGAAGCTCTTTTTCCACTCTAATTGAGGTATCTCCAAAACGTGCATTCTGAACGCAGCAACCGCTTCTTCAGGTGTCGAAAAACGTTGACCTCTCAGTTTGTTTTTTAGGTACGGGAATAAAAAGAAGTCATTTGGTGACAAGTCAGGACTATACGGCGGATGACTCAAACTCCACCACTCAAATCGATGTTTTGAGTGGTCAAAAATGCAGTTGTTTGAGCCGATGTGTGAGAGCTCGCATTGTCGTGATGAAGAGTGATCCGTCTTCGGCGGTTGGTTTTCCTCATTTTTTGGAAGACAACTAGCAAACAAATGGTTGTGTACCACTCAGAATTTAATGTTCTGCGTTGTTCTAGTGGTATAGTTGCGACATGTCCAGTTTTCCCGAAAAAACAGGCGATTATTTGCTTGGAAGTGCTTCGTGCGTGAACAACTTTTGTTGGATTCGGCTCATCTTGAAACACCAATTTAGTCGACTGCTGTTTACTTTCGGGCTCATACGCGTAAATCCACGATTCATCACCTGTTACTATGTCATAAACGTGTTTTGAAGCACCGCGATCGTATTTTTTGAGATTTTCTTTCGACCAATCGACGCGCGCCTTTTTTTGAAAGATATACAAATTCTGTGGGATCCAACGCGAACAAATTTTTTTGACATTCAAATGTTTATGCAATATTGAATGTATGCTGCTCCCACTTATGTGTAAGGTTGTCTCAATCTTGCAATATCAGTTCGCGCACAGCATCAATGGTTTCCGGAACAACAACTGTTTTTGGACGACCTTCACGAAATTCGTCTTGGGGTGAACTACGACCTCGATTGAATTCACCATACCATCGATAAACAGTGGTCTTTGATGGAGTTTCATCGCCAAAATTAAGTTAAGTTCATCCATGCACTCTTGCTAACTTAATCCACGTTGAAAGTTGTAAGAAATAATAGCACGAAAATGTTTAATTCCATTTTCTGGCCGAGATGAATCCTTTACTGTAAACAACACATAGCGCTCGTATGTCAAAACGTTTTGAGTACGTATAACCTCAAAAATGTTTAGGATAGGTTTGTCCAATTCCCTCGTAGTAACCTCCTAAAAACACGGTGAAACCTGCCTACAGATCAAAACGACGGGATATTCCAATCTTTAGTGCGATACTGCTGCAAGACAACGCTGAACCGCATACTGCTCGGCTTACGATGGAAACATTGAACGAATTGCGTTGGGAAAGACTGGAACACACTCCTTATAATCCCGATTTGTCGCCATGCGACTATTATATTAATACCGACAGAGCTTTTGCAGTGTTAATTTTTAGTACTCTTCCAGTCTGTAAATCTCTTGACAATTCTATTTTAGTTTTGTGAAAATCGTTTAATTGATAATTTCTACATAAGGATATTCAGTAATAAATTCTTCAATATATTAATGCAGTAAATATGTCTTGCTAAACATATTTTATATACACTTATAAGCCATAGAGAGAATAATTACAAGAAATCAAACAACTTGTCATGTCGAAAATTAGACAAAAAGTGTCCGAATCTAGGGAATTTGGTGTTGCCAACTCAGTACACTTGATATTGTTCACTCAGTATTTAACAAAAAAACTAAGGTTACTTGATACAGGAAATAAAGTTGGGCACCTTAGTTACGAAAGCTGTATCTGTAAGGCAGACATAAAAATTGAAAACAGAGAGAGAGAGAGAGAGCGGGGGAGAGGTTTGAAGGTCAAAGGCTATAAATACTCTCAGGAAAGTTTACGATTGCTACCGAGGGAAGGCCCGGTAAATACAAACTATTTTTCACCGTCGTGTTGACAGATCGGGAAAATTCCGAAAATTCATAGGATAGTGACATGGAACATACAGGAATTGACTTGAATATTCTACCTACACAAAACGCATATAAAGAAGTCCGAAACAGATCAGTTAATTTTAGTTAAATATGAAGTTCAGTTCAATTTTAGTTCGACATTAAAGTCTGATTGTAACTGAAATACATCTGTGCAGTTGGATTGTGAATTTTGATATTTTTATCGTTATTCTGCATAGTTTCTTAAATAGGAAGACAAGTGCCCTTAAACCTACATTAATACGTAATAATGAATTTAGTTTCAAAATTATGTCAACAATTTTTTTAACTAAACCACTCAGTATTGCCCTGTAGGATAACCTGTGGCTTGAAGCCATTAGTCCATGCGTAATATTGAATACGTCAAAAGACGAGGGTGCCAAAGTAGGCCTTGAGTGGTTTGCCTTTGGAACGACACACATCTATCGAAAGGTCAGACCCCAAGAAAAATACAATTTGTGATGATGAGACCTTCTTCGGTCATGATAGTGTGTAGGAAAGGAAGGGACGAAATCACTAAAAAGGCACAAAGCGATCCGGTGACGATGTAATGACATTCGAATTTAATTATCTACTTTTTCGATGGACACTAACTAGAATTTAATTAAATAAAGTTCCTGAACATTTTAAACATAAAAATTTCTGGGAAAATAATAATAAGTCACAGTTTGACATACTTTGACTTTTACAAAACATTTTTTTATTTTATTTAAAAAAGAGACTTCCAATGAATCAAAATGCACAGTTTAAACACCCTGTGCCAACAATAATTAGTTTCTGACATATCTTGACATTTAAATTAGGAAATATATACAACTCCTTTACAAAAAGGGAAGTAAAGGGGAATGTTGTAACTATCGGGGAATAACGTACAAGTTCCTAGGAAAGTTAATAAAAAATACCAAGAAGAGCACGTAGGGGAATACCAGACTGAGTTCAGAACAGGAAGATAAACCACCGACCAAAGATTTATTATGAAACAGATTCAACAAAATGCATATGAGCAGAACTTAAATTTACATCTGATATTCACAGACTACAAACAAGCATATCACACTATTAAAATAAATAAGCGATATCAGGCATTAGAACAGTAAGGAGTCCCAAACAAGGTTAGGTTAGGTTAGGTTAGGAAAGCTAATAAAGATGACGACAAGAAAAACAGAAAACAACGTTATTATCAATGGTCTGAAGAATTTTCAATTCAGAATGGGTTGACTAGGAGACCCAATTCCTACAGTTTTGTTTTACCTAGTACAATAATTCATTCTTAGGGAGAGTGGTATTAACTCTAATGCGTAGATATATGGCTTCAGGCACTAATGACTGGCTTATGCCAATGACATTGTACTGATGACGAGATCCAAGGTTGAAGTTGCAAGGACGTTCAACCTGTTGGAGGCAAAAGCCAGAGTATACTTCCTTACACTAAATGAAAATAAATGGTGATGAAGGGCAGCTCCACCAGTAATCTATTTATTAACGCCGATGGGAACAGGGCATACATATTAGAGAAAGTAGATCATTTTGAACACCTAGGTTTAACAATAACATGTAATGTAATTGAAGAGAAAGAAATAGAAAAACGACTAGCTAGAGGAATCCAGGCCGCAGATACTTATTCAAAGGTTTTAAGAGCTACAAATACATCACGAGAAACCAAACTAAGGGTGTATTAAACAATAAGACCCACAGTCACCTATGAGAATACAAAATGCTAGATGGTTAGGACACATTGCAAGAATGTCCGACAAACGATGGGTATAAAGAAAACTATTTGGAAAAGACGGAGTAAAAAGAAGAACAGGAAGACCTAGGAAAAAATGACTAGAGGGGCCGTTTAAGTATTAAGTAAGCAGATTTATTACAATTATTTACCCCCCCCCTTCACCCTTGTCAGAAAAAGTAAGCAAAGCTCTTACGACCAATGTTATCAAAAATAAGCAGAGCAAAGACCATCACACCCTCCTATAGTACTTACGTAATACTTGAACCGCCCCAGAGGAAGTGGTAAAGGATCTAGAGGAACAGGGAATCAGGGACTGGAAGAAGCATGCGTGGACCGAAATACGTGGAAAAGAAGGGTGAAAGATCTCATAGCCAAGGGCCACTATGCCTGTTGAGCTGTTTAGCTAAAACAGAATACAAATTGTTGCAAACATCCTGTATCGTACAGTATTGTTTATGACATTCTTAACTATTAATTTTAATGAGCTGGGAAGCAAATTTATTTGAGATTTAGTTTGAACTTGCTAGTCAAACATCTCCTCCACCTCGTTACTTGAAAATAATCACTTCTCTACTTGTGGTAACAAATGCCGAAGTTTTAAATTGGACTGAATGGCAACTGATAGCTCATTCGAAAGGTATTGACAATACCTACTCAGCCACATTAATTTTGTTTGGGTTTAGGCCAATTTTTATGGATAAATTAAATAAAAGCTAAATATAATATCAGATTTAGTGAATGAAGATTATTCAGTTAGCCTCTGATTAGTTGTTAAAAGTTGACTTTGTTAAATTTTCTAGAAATTGCTTTGACTTATAATAAGCCGTTGACTTATTATGTTTTTAAAAAATGTTTTACTTTTTGAAAAACTACTTTATTTAAATACTACAATATTACACAAATAATTTCTTCTTCTGAGTTTATTTTTATATAAAGTGAGTGATCCACATTGGTTACAAAACATCTGTGTTAAAAATAATTAACAATCATAAAATATTTAAATCGCAAAACATAAGAAAGACGCAACTTGCAATCTCAGTGTTATAACTATCTTGATTATTCTTAGTGAATATAGGATTGATGATATCATATTTGTTGCAAATTTGTTTTTAAAAACTTTATATCTTAAACATTTAACTTTACATAGGCAAAGTGGTACGTATTTGACCGACAAGGTAGCAGAGCTGTCTTAATAATTGGTCACAGGAGAAAGAATTTCCATGAAGCAGAAGACTAGACTTCTGGGATATTATGCCATAAAATTAATCGAATTCAATCCTACACAAAAACAATTTGTTTTAGTAATGAAAGTACTTTTCCCCCATTGGAAATGGGAACAAGCTAAATGTATGGTATTGAAGTAGACCACACATCTTTTGCGACAAACATACTCATTTCCAGGTTAAATTGTTTTTGCAATCATTTTGTAAAGTCGCATATTTAAACTTGTATTCGTCAATACACGTTCAACGGTTGAGATGTATCTGGATTGATACAAAATTCACATTCGTCAAATTAAATAATCCAGTTGAATTCGGATATTTGGAAATAACAATTGACAAAGACAGTGCTTCTTTGTATTATTTTTGTGAATTAAGACGTTACCGGGATAAAGAATATCATGGTAGGTCGAATGGGTCAGCTAGGTCACCGGACCTGACAATATTAGATTGTTTTCTGTAGGGTACTTGAAATAGAATGTAGGTAATTCCCTAATTATGTATTCAAATATGAGTTTCTAAATAATGACATTTTCAAATGAAGGCATTTTCCCAAAGATAAGAGCAACAGCAATGAATAGCCACAATCAACTAGATAAGCTGGACATGCCTGCGTACAAAAATAAATTTTCTTTACTTTACTACGCATATTCTACTACACACGAGGAAAGTCCAGAGTAAATACGAGGGCTGCCTTTTATATTTCGGTATTGGACAACCCTAGTGTTGCAATCTGACAACTGACAGCTCTATCGTAAAGTTTGACATTTTTGAGGTTATACGTACTCAGAACGTTTTGACATACGAGCGCTATGTGTTGTTTACAGTAACTTAAAGGATTCATCTCGGCCAGAAAATGGAATAAATCGTGAACATTTTCGATTATTTTTTACAACTTTCGACGTGGATTAAGTTAGCAAGAGTGCATGGATGAACTTAATTTAATTTTTGGCGATGAAACTCCATCAAGGACCACTGTTTATCGATGGTATGGTGAATTCAATCAAGGTCATAGTTCACTCCAAGACGAATTTCGTGAAGGTCGTCCAAAAACAGTTCTTGTTCCGGAAAGCACTGATGTTGTGCGCGAAATGATATTGCAAGATCGTCATGTGACCTATCGTGAGATTGAGTCAACCTTACACATAAGTGGGAGCAGCATACATTCAATATTGTATAAACATTTGAATGTCAAAAAAATTGGTTCGCGTTGGATCCCACACAATTTGTCAACCGTTCAAAAAAATGCTCGTGTCGATTGGTCGAAAGATAAGCTTAAAAAATACGATCGCGGTGCTTCTAAACACGTTTATGACATAGTGACAGGTGATGAATCGTGGATTTACGCATATGAGCCCGAAAGTAAACAGCAGTCGATTGTATGGGTGTTTCAAGATGAGCCGAATCCAACAAAAGTTGTTCGCGCACGAAGCACTTCCAAGCAAATGATCTCTTGTTTTTTCGGAAAAACTGGACATGTCGCAACCGTACCACTAGAACAAAGCAGAACAGTCAATTCTGAGTGGTACACAACCATTTGTTTGCCAGTTGTCTTCCAAGAAATGAGGAAAACCAACCGCCGGAGACGGATCACTCTTCACCACGACAATGCGAGCTTTCAAACATCGGCTCAACAAATGCATTTTTGACAACTCAAAACATCGATTTGATGAGTCATCCGCTGTATAGTCCTGACTTGTCACCAAATGACTTCTTTTTATTCCCGCACGTAAAGAACAAACTGAGAGGTAAACGTTTTTCGACACCTGAAAAAGCGGTTGCTGCGTTCAGAATGCATGTTTTGGAGATACCTCAATCAGAGTGGAAAAAGTTCTTCGACAATTGGTTCAAACGCATGCAAAAGCGTATAGATCTTCATGGGGAATATTTTGAAAAACAAAAAGCGATTTTCGATGATTATTATTTGTTTTTGTTCTCTAACCCCGAAATATAAAAGGCAGCCCTCGTATTATAAGTCTGTATTATGTGGTATGTTAAAAACATTTCAAATTTACTTTTAATTATACGAATTTCATAATCATTTACCAACAAAATAAATTCGCACAAACAACAGCAATTATCTGACCTACTCACATATCTAAATGTGGGCTAAATCGATTTACTCACTGAAATTTCGGGCCCGATAAATTAATTAAAGTTTAATCAGTTAAGCGTGAGTGGGAACCAATCCGCCGAATGATTTTCTATATCTTCATTGAAACAACGAAAAGCGTTGTTTGTGTTAGAATTCAATTAATGAGGGGCACTCGAACAATAGATGACCCGATAAAATTATTGACGATTGAAAAACTGGTTGAATAAACAAACAACATTAGCACTCTGCAATTCGTCATGTTGGTAACAAAATAACGTTAGTGTTATATATTTTTTAATTAGTACTTACTTACACCAGCGATTTTGATAATATGCGGAATCTGATGGGATCTTTCAAACGATTAATAATCATACTCATATTTTTGTCCCTTTCGGGCCCGGGGCTTCGATTTCACGATCTTATCAGTCAGTTACCAGTATTTTTAACTTGTAGATATTCACTATGTGGTAGACAACCACAAACACCCATAGGCTGGAGTGGGACTCGAACCCACTAGGTCACAATCGACTCAGTTTCGAAGCAGCGACTTCATCCGCTGAGCTACAGACCCACTTAGCTTTTACTTAGTATCACGTGTCATGGTTTATGAAATCAATTCTTGCAAGTAACTTTTGGATCACATACCGACTTTAGATTGAGCTGAAATACACGTTTAAGTCCTACATGACCAACTCACAAAGTTAGTGTTGCGTACAAAAACACCTAATAAAGAAAAAATAATCAACCATCTTCAAGATATTGACCTACCTCGATCAGCTCACATTTGCGAACGGCAGCTCTTCTTCTGGTACATTTAGGAAGTGGGTAAGGTAATAAAAATTCAAAAGTATATTTATTCAAAGGCTGCAAGCAGTTTTAATAACCTGAAATAGAACGCATACCATTTAACTGACTAATTCGAAATGAGGTTAAGTTCAGAAACTCTCAGCAGCTATATTTCACTAACATAAAATTGTCTACGGTAATTACATTTAATTTTATATTTATTCTAATATTTCTTAATTCAGTACCTTCATCGGTGGTACTGGCAATAGTAACACATTATATGAAAACACAATGGAATTTAATGAGAACAAATATGTATAACACGACAAAAAATAACCAAGAAAAGTAAAGATAAATTCCGAGTTAAATTATATCTATAGTATTTTTATTATGCTTATAAAAATTAAAATAACATTGCAGACTTTATTACAAATTTATGAAATGGCTTTATGAGGTTATAGGCAAAACCTCTGCCCAAGTTTATCATTACCATAGGAAAATTTAAACAATTGTTTGTGTTAAATATTATTCTTAAACAGTTGTCTTCATTTGGAAACTCAAAACCATTTCATACAATAGTTAAAAACCAGAAAACGAAAAAGAACCTGAACCATTTCAAAAGTTTGCAGCCTTATACATTACAGCAACATACAATATACCATTAACACGTTCTTTTCGTGAAACTGAATCCAAACAATCATAATATGCTGTAAAATCACCACTATAAATCTCTCCCGAACATGTTGCTGTAATAACTCCACAATAGAACTCAACGGTACATTCTAAAAACTATCTTTTCTAAAAAAGGTTGTCTTTTTAAAATCAAACCAATCGTTTCACCTTTAAGCCTCGCACATAAAAAGAAATATTCTGACACTATATTTAAGGACTGAAATTTATCTAGTCGGCTTCAATAAAGGCTGTCAAAATGCACATATGGGAACATCTATAATATTTTATTATAAGATGAGTTAATTTCAGCGACTGAAGAAGGATAAATTCTATCAATTCGGCGGGGTTGGCTTGACTTTTCTCTTCCCTCTCTACTCAAGCAGATATCTCGAGCATTATTGTCTTTAGACATGTTTTAGCAATTAGTTCTAAGTAATAGATAGTCACAGACCGATTTGTTTTAAGCAACTAAGCAATACTTATTGAAAAAAGAAGAACATCGCTGATATAAATATTCGCACAACAACTAAAATAACGAAATTTCCTTTTACGGTACAATGAGAGGACGAAGGTATAGTCTCAGGTATCGCCGATATATGTAGAAACTTACCAAGACAACTGGAATACAGGGTACTCAGAGGCTACAAGCATGAAAACTGACTCAGAGAACTCAGAAAAAAACAGCTCTAGCCAGCTGTAATTCTACACACCACAATGGCGGACCAATTTTTTTTGTGCCCACCATGTTATGAATATCAAATATAATTGTTTTCAGACAGTATTACAAAAAATAAAACGACATTACCCTATATTCAATATACTGGACGTCCCAACATTGAGGACAAAGTGTTCTTATTTACCCCCATGATATGGGTATCAAATGGTTTGCCGAGTAAATTACTAATATTATAATAAGCCCATTCTATATTCAATATGGCCCACGCCTCAAGATAACGGAACAATGTTCTTATATAACGTCACCATAAACTTGTGATAATTATATCATATAGTGAGTAAGAAAACATGTTAATTCAATACTGTAAAAGTTGAAAATAAATAGATATTCTAAGCATCTCCCTGTATTTAAACTCGTTTCTGTCGAAGAAATAATACTATCGAACCCCGTCTAAAGCGATAGCCAGTCAGAACTTCGCTCACCTAGCCGCAGGGTGTCGATTTAATGATCTGAGAAATAGCTGCTAGTGAGACACAAAAGCTCATATTTGACGACCGTTACAGGAATTCGAGGGGCAACTCCTGCTACCGCATGAGAATTACTAAAGGTCGATTCTTGAAAAGGCATTAGAAAAGAAACCCATTAGTGTGTAAATGGAAACGCTCAAAGTGATTTTTTTCCCGACTATAAAAATTTATTATTTATTGTAATGTACTGTGGAAAGTTACGCTTTTTCTATTTTATGAGTATGTGCTTTAGAATTAATTAAACTTCACAAAGCACGAAAAACGGAAATTTTAGTCAGCGCTTTACCAAACGAATAAAGAATCTTTTTTTAAGAACTAATCTCACAGAGAGTTCAAATATATAAACAGAATTATACAATACATGTTTTTGAACAAGTTTAGACTTTCAATAGAAAACAACCAATAATACGTGCAACTTCTCAAAATTATCTCACTGCATTTTGTCTATTTATATACCACAATTTAGATATTTACTTATGACAAAAAAAAACCATCCTTGAATGTAAAGAAATGTGTCGTAAAGTGTTTATATGATAGAGCAAAAAACATATCTTCATCCACCCAAATCTTTAACAAAGAAGTCAATATTATCAAAGAACACCTACTTCAAAATGAATATCCCCAAGACTTTATAAATAAAACTATAAATCAGCTAGAAAGAAAATCGCAACAACAAACCAGCACCAATAACCATCACAATAATAGCAACCAAACACAAACAGACTACCAAATTATGAATATAATCCCATATATCCCAGGTGTATCGGAAAAAATTAAGCGGTTAGGAAATAAATACAGCCTTAAAACTGTTTTTAAAACAAATAATACCTTGCGCTCTCTCCTCACACATACCAATTTAGCTCTTTGTGCTAGACTACGCCAAACTTAATTCACAATGACAAATAACAAAATTAAAATAATTCATCCGTTAACATTAACCAAGAGAGTCGAAGACAGTATGATTATCCTGGTTGCAGTCTTCCCGGAATTGATATCGCGTCGTCTAGTTCACTTACGCGACGACTTCCACAGGATTTGCGACCACATCTTAAGGCTAATATTGATAAATGTCTCGTTTGGCACTTCGAACATTGGCTCTGATCCTTTCTGCAACTGCTCTGGCTGTTAGTCTTGACGCGTACACGTCGTAATCCTTGCCGCTGGAGTCGATGCCCATAGCGCCTCCAGGATCAACTATACGGTCAGCAAGACTTTCAGGTTTGACATTGTGTCCGCAGCGGTTCTAATTACATTGGCAGTTACAAATAGAAGTTATTCAGAGTAACAGAAAGCATCTTTAATAATGTCACTTTTTCTTTACAATATGATGACTGAAGAATGTTTTTATGTTTTCTATAAGTAACAAAGAATCAAAATAAACAATTTTTTTTAGAATTTGTGAAGGTGATAAAACACTGTTTGATGAAAATCTTTGTGAAAAGTCTTTCAGGAAATAGGTGAACATTTATTATTCATAATATAAAACTTGTACATTAATACAATTATATCCGCGTTATTATTCCAGCCAAACACCATTTTTCAGGGTAAGTCCAAGCAGCACCGATTTTCCTAAAAATTTGAATTTGAGTACTACTTACCCTATGCTTCAAATTTGATCCTGGGCCGCGGGTTGCTTTTTTCAGGGTGGTGGGGATGCTGCCCTTTCTCAGAGTTAAAAATATTATATGAAAAAATACGGGAATGTATAAATTAACTAATTTTAAGTAACTATTGTTTCATAACGTTTTTTTCCGGTAGTCAATACTTTTCGAGTTAATTACAAGTGATAGAAACGATTTTTCAACCAAATAAAACATGTTTTGATATGGTTTTAAAAATATGCAGTTTAAGAAAAAAATCACTTTGATCAAAAATGTAGCTTATAAAAAAACAAAAAAAAAATGTTGGATTTATGTTTTCTGTAGAACCAATACAAACAGAGTTTATAGCTTGTTGAAATTTTGTTTTTATTTGTCAAAACAAAAATTGAAAGATTTATCGTGAAATATCTGAAAAACAATGCTTTTTTCGGGAAAAGTTTGTAAATAGTATTTTAAAGTGCTTAAAAATCATTTAGTTGTTATTTTATAAAAAAATAAGCAATTTGTGACATAAATAAGGTTGTTTTTTTTTCACCAAAAAAATGTACAAATTACCCCCTAAATACCACCACAGTTGAAATTAGCTGCTACCACTTAACAAATCACTTGAGTTACTTATTTCACATAGGCTCAGAAAGTTTAACCGATTTGAAGGAAGTAGTTTTTTTACTATTTTTTGTATGTATGTTACCTGATTTCTTCTGCTGTGGTGAACCGTTTTGAAAGAATATGGTCTTGTTTAATAGAGTATATATCCGGATTGGTGAAACTTCAAATTTTGGAAAAGATTTCTATTGGCAAAGTGATGAAATTTGTGAATGAACACATGTGTGCATAGAAATCGACCAATATCCTTAATATTTTAGTCGATTTTTCGATAACTCCTTATGGATGTGTATAGATTTTTAACGTTTAATCTATTAAGGAAGATCCCTATATGACCTCATATACTTCTCTGAGACGTTTTGTAGAAAATCGCCGAAAATTCCAAATTTCTTATCAAAAATTGTATAGAAATGACATAAAGGATTTTCCCTCATAAATATTTTAATTCCAACGTAATAGTGCGCTAATTTTAGGCACTGGAAGTTTTAATTGCGAATTTGAAAATTATCTATTTACATCTCAAGCATATAGTTAGTAAAGCATAGTATTTTCGGCTCATTAAATCAATGAGTACCAAGCTTGTTTTGTTTGTATACCAGACAAATACCTATTTAAATGCAAATTTTTCCATTTTGCGAAGACGGTGCTTTTGGTTGCCACATTCTCCCGGCCTAATAGAAAATTCAGTGACAATACATGTCAAACTTTAAACTGCTAATTAGTTAGATAGATAGTGGTCCATAGGCAGCCGTATATACAGGATGGTTGGAATATAGGGTGAACTGGACGTTTGGTTTAAAAATGTTGGAAAAAATGAGAAATTAAAATTATATAGGGTAAAAAACTGTTATTTGGACATAAGCAAATCATATAGAGTATGGTTGAAATATATGCTGGAGTTGAATTATATTTATACAGTGTGATTAAAATATTATTCCTTTTATGGCCCATTAGAAGTTGCATAAAGTGTGGAGAGGAATTAATGTTACACAGGGCGATAATATAAAATGTTAAAAATGAATTATTTATAGGGTAGCCTACAAGGAGTTATATTCTATGGTTGGATTCAACTCCGTCCTATAGTTTACAGAAGGCAGCTAACAAATTTATGCTTGTCCGTGGCCAGTCGTATATACATGATGGTTGGTCCATAGGGCGGAGTGGATTTATCTACGGTTATACACAGTTGTCAAAAAAGTTGAAAAAAGGTTACATGGCGTATTCCATAAGGCATAAATATATTTTGAGCTTATGAAGTCAACGCGTACTAGCACATTTTGTTCGGAAACATTTATCTGACAATTTAAATCAAAATGTATCATTTTGTAATGTTGAGGCTTTCGATATTACCTGGTTCTGTCTATAAAGGATATGCATACAACATAAAAAATAAAGAATGAAAAATACCTGAGTTCAAAAATCTAAAAAGTTGAAAATAAAATATAAAAAAAATATAACCGACTTCCACATATAACTAACAAGCTAAAAAAAATTATAACAAAATATATCCCTAGCAAATAAATACCTACCCAGGAAGTAAGAAATGTAAACATTAAAAGGTACTCATTCTGTACAAATGAATTACCTACCAATCTAGTATATTTGGAAGTCGGTGCCAAGTCAATCTAAAATCTTTCATTGGATACTTATCTACTACTTCATCAAACTTGAAAACTTGATTGTTGCTTGGCACCGACTTCAAAAATATATTAGATTGGTAGGTAATTAATTTGTACAGAATGAGCACCTTTTAATGTTTACATTTTTTACTTCATGGGTAGGTACCTAAGAACACTGAATGTGTTATTTATTTGCTTGGGTTGTATTTTGTTATAATTATTTTTAGCTTTTTAGTTATAGGTGGAAGTCGGTTATATATATATATATATATATATATATATATATATATATATATATATATTAAATGTTTTATTGTAATTTTGAATATTCCTCACCTAAAGTGTTCATGTTAACTTCAGCTTTGTTGGTCTACATGGTATATTATGAAAATTTTTACTCTACATATGCCGTTTCTATTTAAATCTAAATTCATAAATGCATCAAAACACAAGATGAAATATATTATTCAAAAATTGATGTTTACATAACAATTAAAGTTCACAAGAGAGATATGTGTAGTAGAGCAAATAATTCATGTGAAACAACATTAACAAAAACAGTCAGCTGAATTATACAGAACCTCATTCACCTCTCATCTAAATGAATCTAATTTCTCGTGCTGCATACAAACACTGCACTTGATACCGGGGGTCGAGAGGTTGAGAGATTCCCAGAACAACCCCTCGTACTGTGATGTTTACGTTAAACGCTCGTTTCCAATTAAGATTTTTAGCGATGCAGCAAAATCGTTACCTAATTAACAACTGTTAAACTTGCTGCTAATTATTACAATTATGAATAATTTAATTATCCTCAAGTCGTTGAAGTTGTTCGACTTGAATCTTGAAACGACAATTTGATTATTGAAAGTTTAGAAACAATTTCACTGCGTTAAGGTTGATGTTGGTTAACGTCTGTGACACTTGATGACGAACTGCTATTTCTGACATTAATTAAGTAGAAGTTAATATAGTTTTAAGGTTTCTAGGAGGGTCTGAAAAAACACACAGTGTATAGTTAGGAGCCTTATAACTGATATTATAGCAACTCAAATTTGTATTTATGGATTTTTTTAGAATAACAACACACAGAAAATTTTTAATATTTTTAAACTTCAGTTTTAATTCCAAATTGTCATATACAGGGTGTTATTGAATAAGTGCGAAAGATTTCAGGATTTGCTTCCTCGAGTCGTTTTATTACGAAAAGTTCCTATGCACCGATTTACAAGGTGTTGAAATCTTCAGATTTTTACAGTTTTTTTCTTCTGACTTCTAATTTCTTCGAGAGATTTAGTTCCAATCTTGAGCATTAATGCCTCTATGAAATCTTCATAATAGGATCACAGAAAAGAGCATGAAACTCCAGAGGTGGTACTTTTTCAGGGGTCACCTGTTTTTCTGCCCCACAACTTTTTTCAGTACGTCCCTTGCAATTGTCAAAAATTCTATATGAATCTTTTATGAAATTGCAATCGGTCTTATTTCTAGCGTTTTTTTCCGTATCTTAATCTGTTTTTGTGTAAAAACGATCAATTTCAAGTGTACTGTAGATACAAACAATCCTTCTGTTGAGAACTTAGGTTTTATGGGGCTTTTTCAAATATAAGAAAAAAAAAGTTACTAATTTGGATTACATACCGATTGTGAACTTAATCGGCTCTCCAACATACAACATCGCCAAATATTTACCGGACATTCTTAAGACATTCACTGGAAAATCGTCCTCACATGTTTAAAACTCATCCCATTTCGTAACTCTTCTGTCAGAGATATTAATTGAACCCAAAGACATTTCAGTTAGTTTTGATGTGACATCACTGTTCACCAAAGTTCCTATCTCAGATTCCCTACCGATTATTAGAGGACTGCTTGTTGAGATAAGTTGATGACACTTTTGTCATCTGGTCACATGGGCAAGAGGCTATCCAATTATTCTTTAACCACATTAATATTCAACATTCAAACATCTAATTGACGATGGAAACTGAGTCCAATGGATCCCTTCCTGGTGTTGGTTTCACGAGTGCCAAATGCTCGTCTGGGCCACTCTGTATAGAGAAAACCAACACATACCGACAGATATCTGCACGCACGGTCCCATCATTATCCATCTCAGAAACGGTCAGTCGTGAACTCCCTGGTGCATCAAGCTATATCTATTTCTGAACCCAAAAGTTTGAGAAGGGAATTAGCTTGGGTAGAGGGTAGCCTCGTAAACAACGGCTACAGTAAACTAGAGATTCGCAATTCCATTTCTCGTTACCAAAATTCCCTTCCTAAGAAAGAATTGTTACCTAGTAAATCAGTAGCATATTCGCCATATATCAGCAGGGTCACGTATAGGATTTTGAAGTTTCTTCATAAGCACGAGGTGAAAACAGTCTACAAACCGCTATTCAAAATCTCACAAATGTTACCCTCGCCAAAGGATAAACAAAATCCTCTTTCATCCAAGAGTGTTTATTCCATTCCATGCTCGTGTGGGGCAGTATACATCGGTGAAGCAAGTCGATCTATAAACACTCCTCTGGATGAGCACAAACGTTGTTTCAAAACGGGCCTGCTTTCAAACTCTGCTGTAGCTGAACATCATCACGAAATGGGCCACCAAATCCTCTTCGACAGCTCCTCTGTCATTTCACCAAAAAAATCCGTGAGGCCGTTGAAATCGCCAAAAATCCCAAGAATTTCAACTGAGACAAAGGTTTTGAACGATATCCAATCTGACAACCCTGCATTTACATTTCAACACAAATCGCATCAACAAAATAAATCCCTTTCCTTACACACTAATAAAATTCCAAGAACTATCAAAAATATCATCACAATCATAAAACAATTCAGAATAATCCCATTAAGTGGTAGGAGGCACCTGCAAATTTCGACCGTCCAATTATTATTTTTCCGTACCTATTAGTCATTTACAATTTGTGCGTCAGTGTGACATGTTTAATAAAAGTGTGTTTGTGAAAAAAAGACTAAATGAATGGAGTCGCCACAAAGTTACTTACATTAGTTTTGTTTTTGTCATCCTTGAAAAAGCCCCTTATAAGTGTGGGTGGAATAATGGAAAATGTTGTTTATATGCCGGTTTAGGTATATAAATAAATTAATTCGAGAAAATGACGTGGTCTAAACCCAGAAAAAGCAGAATCTATCCGTCTGTTATGTATTTTGCTAGTAGGCGGCTGTCATATTAATTCTTGTTATTGAAAACTCTAACATAATTGTTGTTAATTTATTATCTTTGATTTTTGCTAATAATTTTCAGCAATATTCCTTAGAATTCCTTAGAAGTGTCGAGAAGATTCTGCAATGTATCCTCAACATCATCATCATCAATGACTAATAGAAACAGCTACTTTCAAACTTAGAAAACAGGATTGTGGTCGCCACCGGGATATTTATTTATAAAATTAGAAGAAGCTGTAGTTAATTGAATTGACGACAACCCGCTACCAGCACCAGGAAAAATGCTTTACAGCTACATGTAGATCTTATGACAGTATTTCCCATCTTAAAAGAACAACTGTTCTACGAGTATCCATATCATGTACATAGAGTTACCTCGGGATTTTTCTAACCGTCTCGCATTTCAACCCAATATGAGTGAAGAAAATCCTAATGGTATTATTGAACCTCATCACCAGGAATGATTTTCTTTAAAGGTGTAGATTGGAGCTATTGGACATCACCTAATTGACCTACATTAAATGGAGTTACATACACTCACATTCTAAGATAAAATGCCAATTCTACTTGATCCCATCTCTTTGTGCCAAAGCGGGAATGTGGTTTATACACGATGGCGATCCTGCCCATTTTAGTATGAGAGCATGTCAATATTTGAATGAAACATATCCAGATCCTTGGATAGGTCGAGGTGGAACTTAATTTTTGTCAGTTCATTCACTTGATTTAAATCCGATAGAATTTTCAACTTGGGTACATTTAAAAAGGTTGGTTTATAGTGGAGCTCCTGTTCAAGACATATAAGACCTAAGAAACCGCATTATTGTTTCTTGTAGAGCTATTCAAGGTTCTCAATAATAGCATATTGCATCATAGAATGATTGAATGGGTATTTGAATAATATTATATGGGTTTCAGTTACGGTTACGGATATGAAATTATTTCGGATTATCCGGCAGTTTCGGGTAGTTTCAGTTCAGTAAAAGTAAAACACAAATAATTGCAGGGTAAGGCCCTCAAAGAAGAACTTAGAGAAGACCTTTTGATGAATGGATATCCTGAAACCACTATTAACAAGGCATTCCGTACACTAAAGACTTGTCGGAAAAAATTATGCCTTTTTTTACATGGATACGGAATCAAAATGGTTTTCAAGAGCAACAACACATTGAATAGCATGATCACAAAAACGAAGCCAGATAATGCTACAGTACCAAAAAACTGTGTATACAGCCTACCTTGTGAATGTAGCAATCTCTACATTGGGGAGACTAAATGACCACTTGACACCAGGGTTAAGGAGCACCACATAGCTACTCAAAGGGGAGAGTTAACAAAATCTGGATTAGCTAATCACGCATGGATCGAGCACCATAAGATCAACTGGAACCAGGCAAGGGTAGTTTACAAGGAGTAGCACTGGTATAAGAGAACATTCCAACCCGATAAATAACTAAGAAACAACCGCACAGAGCTCGTTATTGTAAACGATAACTCGTCTTCGACTGTCAATCGGTTATTTGTCTCATTTTGCTAAAAATCTGTCCGACAGTTTCGGTTACGGTTACGGAGCTCCATAACATCCCTAGTTTCTATTGTGCACATGAAATTGAACATTTTTTTTACCCAAAAACAGTGGCAGATACCAAACAAACGCAGTAAATAAAAAAGATTGCAAATTCAAAATTGCTCTAATTATCTCGATACTTTACTAGTCAGAAGAAAAAAACTGAAAAAAGATTGTACACAGGTAACGAAGCGTTTCCGGGCATAGTTCATTGGAACTTTTTGTCATAAAATTTACACCTTGTATACTATTACTATTTGAAACTCATTTGGATGCATGCATTTGATATTTTGCACCCCGGACCAAAACTGAATTGTCGATTTTTGAGTGAGACGTCTGCATTGTATCTATTCCGAATATATTTTATTAATATTACGTAAGCATCTAAAATTCTCCATCAGTTACGCTACATATTTGATTCACCGCATCCAGTAAATAGTTTTCGATATTTCTGTTTCCCCCATATCCCATAACAAAGTATTCGAATAAATAAAACTTCTACGTGTGTTTTTGCATCGAGGCAATATATGCATTCCAAAAACAAAGGAGATGCACACTGCGTCCCCATCTTTTCTCAATAACATATATGCGAGAATATATGTACGAATTGAGCGTCTTTGAAGCAATATGAAACAAAATGTAGCCAAGAGCGGTTTTTTAAGAAATATAAAAATGGAAGTATAAACATATCGGCTTTTGCGATGGAGCTTTAAGTTGCTACAATGAATTCAAAAAGAATTACCTTCGAACAAATAACTCGAACAGAACTCTCAAAGTATTGATTTATTATACAATAATTATAGTTTAAAAAAACTAAAAAATACGTTTTAATAGCAAACTGAACTAAAAATTTATTGTCTAAGTACTTCTTGGGAAATAACACCACAGTTTAAAGAAAAAAAATTGCTGTATAATCCAAACGTTTCGGGGTCTAGATCAGACCCCGTTGTCAATGGTAAAGAAACTACGGATAAAAAAGGCACAATATTTGACAATATGTATTATTTGTTTTCTGACGTAACTAAGAGAATTTTATTTATAAAATACAGGGTAGCACAGAAATTTTTAAAGATCATATAATTATAAAGTTCCTTTCAAATTGGAAGAATTTGAAAGGGAGATTTTCAGAATTTTATGTGGCGCTCCTAGGTGCGACTTTGTTATAAGATAGTGCATTCGCCAAAAATGAGACCAAAGAACTTTGTTGATTCACTGATCCCAATAAAATCATAAGGGAAAACCTAGGAAAAACCTTATGAACTATCCGGATATTGGGTTGTTCACAAGGACATGACCATTAGCAATTTCTTCCTTAATCATCGGCAACCAGGAACGACTGAATTATACGGAGGTAGTAGCGATACAATCGTTTTCATTTAACAAAATTAAAGCAGACTCTTTTAGTTTTCTTTTGGTGTTGTGTTCTTCTTTGTGTAATATAACTGAATTTTGAAACTGTATTTTATGACCAAAGTCCCAAGTATGTTCACAAATTTTGGATTTTTCAAATTGTCGTTTTTTATGTAATTTTTGTGTTCATTTATTTGAACATTCGGAGTTCTAGAGGTTTCTCCAATATAGAATTTATTACATTCACACGGGATTTTATAAATGCAATTTTTTGTATTTTGAGTTGTGTTATTTGGTTTGGTTTTTGATATAATTGATTTTAGTGTATTTCTTGTTTTAAATAATGTTTTGATATTATATCTGTTTCCCACTCTTTTTAGTCTTTCTGATAGACCCTGTATGTATGGTATAGTTATTGTATTAATGTGATTATCTTGGGAGTCAGTGTTGCTTGGTAAAGTTTGATATTGGTTGTAAGGGATTGTTTGGTATTCCATTTTGTTTAACTCGTTATTAATAAATTTATTTGGGTAATGATTGGCAGAAAGTACATTTTTTATAAACGTTTTTTTCTTCATTGAATTTATTGATATTAGAACAGTTGGTTTTTGCTCTGTCATAGAAGAGATTTAATGATACCACTTTTTACTGAACTTGGATCATTAGAGTTAAAGTTGAGATACCTGTTAGTATGAGTCGGTTTTCTGTAAACTTCTGTTTCAAATGTCGATTGTGTATTGGTTATTAAATTGTCTAAGAATGGTAATTTGTTATTCTGTTCAAGCTCTAGTGTAAACTGAATAGTTTGTTCTGTGTTGTTTATGTCGTTAAGTAATGCATGTAAATCCTCAAGATTATGTTCCCAAATAACGAATATGTCATCAACATAACGCCACCAAACCAAAGGTTTAATCTGTTTTGAGAAAATTGTTTGTTCTTCAAATTTTTCCATAAAAATGTTGCTTAAAGCTGGGAGACAAACAGGAACCAATTGTCATGCCAAAATCTTGTTGGTAGAAGTCATCATTAAGTTGAAAATATGTTGTCTTTGTACAAAATATTAGTAGTTCCATTATTGTATTAATGGAAAATTGAGTACGTTGATTTCGTAAAGAAAATTTTCTATACGGTTTTCCAGAAAATCGGAAAAAACAATAATTAAGGGACTACATTTTAATCTGTCTGTAGATCGGCTCAACCAATTTGAATATATTAAATTGTATTCTACAAAGAGATGTTCTAGCTTGATTTCGTGTAAATATCTGTAATGTAAAACGAATATCGTAAAAATTTTCATCATAAATATCTAGCTTAAATGTCAAGATATGCCGTAAATTCTATCGTACAGGGTGTTGGTAACGGTTTTCAATGCAGTCGAATGAAATGGCACAAAATATTCCATTAGTGTCTCAATAAGAAAGTTTTTTTAGGTGAGCGATGTTTACTGTATGGTATACGGTTGTAGTTGTGTGCGTGCATCGAAATTCGAGCAGCAACCAATGTGCGCAGTTAAAATTTTGTGCACTGTAAAATTACAGTTAGACAGGCGGTTTCAAAAAATGTGAACAATACATGTGATATTGGGTGGTACATAAGCAGTTCCATATATAGGATGGTTGAGATATAAGGTGAAATAGAATTAAAGTTATACAGGGTTATTCAAAAAATGTTGTATTGGGTGGCACATATGTAGTTGCGCATACAAGGTGGTTGAAATAAGAGTGAAGTAAAACTGTAGTTATACTGAGTGGATATTTGCGTTATAGGTAAGGATATGCAAGTTAGAAATGATAGAAGCAGTTGCATTTACAGGATGATTGAAATATAAAGTGGAGTGGAATTATTGTCATACAGGATGGTTAAAAATCTTATATAGTGTGGAAAATTATGTATTTGATTATATTTGGCATATTGGGTGAAGTAAAGTTATAGGCATAGTGGGTGATTTAAACAATAGAAAAACTGAAACAGTCAATAGAGTGGAGATGATTAAAACTTATACAGAGCGGTTGCAGAAAATGACAAATAATTTTTATTGGGTGACCAATACACATAAACATATGCAGGGTGGTTGTAACTAGAATTACATTTATGGAAAGTGAGCCACATAATAAAACAAATATAAAAATTAAAAATATGTAGATAAGAAAAAAATACAAATTAGAGAGGGAAGGAGTGTTAAAAATACGCAGAAATAATCAATAGAATTGTACCTTAAATCAGTTAAAAATATATGTCAGAAAATAGTTATTGATTGCACACGGTTTCTAAACGGTTTTTATTTTAAGCCAGTTGAAGTTGGTTCGTATTAAGCCAACAACTTCTCGATGACCTGCGAAGAAGATGATAGCCACCATTAAGGAGACACATTCTTGTAACAAAAAAAATTCTGTTCTTAAATTGCCACGTTACGCTCTTACCAAACCAACCACTAGAGGGCGACACTACGCATCTCTCTTTTGGTACTCGAGGTTATTTAACCCTTTCAAGAGAAAACTTTGTTTTCGAACAATGCCAATAACTTCATAAAACTCAAAAAAGCCTAAAATGTCGAAACCGTCAGAAATATCAAAATGTCAAAAATATCAAAAATGTTAAAATGCCAAACATTGTAAAAATGTCAAAAATGTCAAAACGTCAAACATTTAAAAATGTCAAAAATGTAAAAATGGCAAAAATGTAAAAAATGACACAAATGTCAAAAATGTCAAAAATTTAAAAAATGATAAAAATGTCAAAAGTGTCGAAAGCGTCGAAAATGTCAAAAATGGCTATAATGTAAAATTTATCAAATTGACGAAAATTACAAAAATTTCAAAATTGTCAAAAATGTCAAGAATTTCCAAAATGTCAAAAATTTTCAAAATGTCAAAATGTTCGAAATGTAAAATCGTCAAAAAAGTCAAATATGAAATTTGTAAAATTTGGAATGTGAAAAATGCTTCAAAAGTATCTACAATTCGAAAAATGTGAGTCTTAATATAATTAAAACGGATGTTAAAAATATCAGAATTTTGAAAATTATCATATATTTTAATCAAAAATCACACATAGGCTAATTTATCTACCTCTTGCAAACCGAAGCAGGTTAAGCTAGTAAATAAAAAAACGCTAATTTCTGATTGTTAGAACATACGTGATTGGTTTTATCAATGGCACACCTGATTAAAGTAAAGTGCCTTAAAAATTCACAAATAAAGCATTTCCAATCTTTACCTCTCGTCCATTCTCCATTTCCACTGGTAACCTTTATTTTCCATCCAAACTTTTCAAATACATTAAATCTACACGCTCAACAAAAAAAGAATTAAATGCTATTCTTCTTTATGGACTTTTTCTTTCATCGTGTTCAACAAATGATTTCATCTCCATCCTGAAGACCCCATACATCCCGTTATAACACGTTTTAAACCGTTTCATGAAACGTATGCCTGCCAGTCAAACGTTAAACACATTAAAGTGAAAGCATTTACTCTCTACTTGCTTTATGTAAATTCTTTCTGTTCTCCATTATGACGAAACAGTTTTAAATATTCTTCTTTACAAATTGGATTTTTGTCGGTGTCAGACTACAATTCGGTTCGGGGCTTTGAAAAATAAATTGTTCCAGGATGTGTGGCTCGTTTCTTTTAATGTTTTATATTCGTTTGAAACATGTTTTACGGAATATGCAAACATCTATTGTAAGAAGATATTATTGATGCGATTTATTTGATCGTTTGAATTCAGATGTTATTAATGACATGCATATAAAAGTCTACTTGTCTATACAGGGTGTTCCTAAATTGGCGGTACAAACGAAAAGGGGAGATTCCTTGAATAGTTTTAGGAAGAAAAAGTCTTATAAACATGGGTCCGCAAATGTTTCGTTTTCAAGATACAGAGTGTTAAAGTTTCAATTTTTTTCAAGCTTTTTTCTCCTAGTATCTGCACTTCACAAGATATTCAAATGAAATTTGGCATAGATATTACAATTAAGAGTTTACACATTGTGACATGCCAATTTCGATTGCAAATCTACAGGGTGATATTTTTTCGGGAACACTGTCCACTGTTGTCCTTCAGAACTTTTTGGTGAGCCACTGATACTTTCAAAAATCGTGAAGAAAAGCTTTGTTGTTATAGCAAACTTTATGTTCTCTTGTAGTTTTGTGTATCTACTACCGATTTCGAGAAAAAAATTGTGAATTATTAAACCTGCAATGATTCTTAAAGATTCGATAAACTGGTATAATCATCAAAAAAATGTATTACTGCAAGAAACGTACAACTCAAAAATTAATCATAAAAAAAAACTAAATAACAACAAAGGAACTAAACTACAGCAATTGTTGAAAATGTCCTCCCCCAACCCTTATACAAGCTTCTGTTCTTATTCTCATTGACGATCGAACTCTTTCAAACACTCCTTCCTAATTGTATCAAATGCGCCTATTATACGATTTCTCAGTTCGTCTACGGTATTCACTGGCGTTATGTACACTAGAGATTTCAGACGGCCCCATAGAAAGAAATCTAAACTATTTAAATCTGGGGAACTGGCGGGCCATGGCTGATGTCCACCTCGTCCAATCCACCTGTTTACACAATTTTCGTTCAAATACTCCCTAGCCAAAAGTGAAAAATGAGCAGGAGCACCGTCGTGCATGAACCACATTTCACGTCGCATCATAAGAGGTATATCATCCAATAACAAGGGCAAATCGTTCTCTAAAAAATGTCTGTATGATCGCCAATATTACCACCCCACATATTTAATGAAAATTCCTCTTGAAAATAAGCTTCTGCAATTTCATGTGGATTCGCCTTAGCCCATATGTGTTCATTATGAAAATTTATGATTGAAGTCCTTGAGAAACAGGCTTCATCAGTGAATAGAATTTGGCAATAAAAATTTGAGTAAAAATTTGTTGAGGTACTACTGACAAAAATAATTCTTGGATGACAATCTCGAGGCAAGTGTGTCTGCGCACCCTCTGAATGTGATAAGGATAGAGCAAAGAATCCCGCAAGATCCGCCAAACAACTTGATGACTTGTATTTAAGGTAACACTAATTTTTCTTGTACTGGTTCCTAAATGTTCTTCTATTTCGTTCAGCACTGCCTCTTCGAGTCGTGGTGTACTCACACTTCGTGGTCTACCTGCATTAATATTTTTCGCAGAAAAATATCCAGTTTTTGAAAGACACCTGTGAATATTAGAGAACATCCGATGACCAGGCATCACTCTATTCAAGGAATCTCCCCTTTTTGTTTGTACCTCCAATTTAGGAACACCCTGTATAATTAATCCAAAAGTGTTATAAGATATTATCACTTCTTATTAGCTGTTGTAGTTCTATGTAATGAGGGCAACGTCCTAACCTGCGAAATATCTTTTGACCAGTTGGTAGAAGAGACAAAAGCTCTACTTTACTGGACTAACTTTAATAGGCGTCCCAAAAACCAAGTTTAATAGAAAATCAAGGTATCAAATATCAAATCAAAGTATTTTCTATTAATACACTAGCTATTACAGCCCACACACTGCTGTGGTTTACTGTCGTTAAATGAAAGAGTGAAGAAAGCTCACATCACCAATGTTTATGTTCCAATACTGACCTCTAGGTTTCACCTATGGCAACTTGAATGCTCGGAGGAATATTAATGAAGCGCTGCTGACTTTCAAACATGGTTCTGGAATGCCCATCAATCACCTGGTTTATACCCCTTCAAACTCTTATGGTATATGGTAGGTTCGAAACTTAATCTATGGCGACTCCCGCAGCCAACAATAACGAGAGTTTGTATGTATATTCTGCAACATAATATTAATCATCTAATTCTAGCAACGTTCCATAAAGTCAGCAAATGCATAAATAACCGAACTATGAAGAAAGTCATTTTTGAAGCGAAAGCTTTCTTTAAAGGAGGCCAACACACTGGATGAGTATGGTGATGAAATGCAAAAATTACATTTCCCTATAGACTTCGTTTACACTGACACGACACTTTCGGCAGACACGACACTTTCGACCGACAAGACAGTTCTCTGACATTGAAATACCAACACAACTCAGTTCTCTGTGTAAAACACAGTGAAGTTTGTATGTTAAGGGTTGCTTCCTTTACAGAAAATCAATACATTATATTAAATTTAAAAAATATAACATTCAACTAATAAACAATACCAACACAAAATTTGCTCTACGTGTAGCTAACATCGAATTTTCTGTTTACGATACTTTAAATTAGAGACTTGACATACGTCAGAAATCAAAACACCAAGTTTACGAATAATAGAGAAAATAATAGCAAACTTCTATGAGAATTTAAATGCAAAGTTTCATGCTAAGAGCATTAAATGAGCAGTTCAAGATGTGACCAGCATGGCTGTAGTAAAAAGGTTTGATGCGAATTGAAACCGGTTTTGTCCTTTTTTCAACCAAGATAATGGGAAAAAAATTATTAATATCTATGAGATATTCTAAAAGGGCTGTATAGATCTTTATATTTTTTAATCATATTTGTTTATCATCATATTTGTTCATCACCGCATATACGTAATGATTGATACAATTTCATTTGTGCCAATACATCGTTATCAGTATTGTCGCTAACAACACTTTTAGTATATACATCAGTTGGGTCTCATTTCATATACTTAATAAAAGCAAAATATAAGTTATAACAATTTTAAGACAACTACAAATTAAAACACTAATATTCTCTGATACTTCCCTTACAAATAATTAAGTATCTCTCATATTAGTACAGAATTGTAGTGAGTTGCAATTAGAAATTAATCACAATCTGCAAAGCTCATTTTCATGTTATTAAATAGTCTCTGTCATAATTCCGGCCTTTTGAACTGATGCAATAAGAAAGAAAATCCTTAATAGAGTACAGATGGATAATCCAAATCAGTAAGCCGTTTTTGAGTATTCGGTAAAAATAAATAAAGAGATTCCGAGGATTTGACAACCTAGCTTACTTTCTTCAAGTCAGTAACCTGATATATGGAAATTGATTTTTCATGTAATACAGCAGGTCTGTCTAAAATGCTGAAAACAAATGTGAAATATCAATACTGTTATAAAAAGTCAATCTTCATAAAAAGTTCAGCCCAACAAATATATCATTAATATCAGTTTTATAAGATAAAAGCCTTCATCCGCATATAGCATGTACAGTTATTTGCCGAAAGAAATACCGTTTGGCACGTTGAGGTTATCCTATATAACTTTTTTTTCTAGCTTTGTTTGAACCACCCTATATATTTCTCCCAAAAAATGCTTATGGACCTCCATGTGTTTTATTCAACATATTAATGAACCACCTTGTATAACTGTAACTCTACTCCACCCTATATTTCAGTTAAGCAATTGCTTATGGTTGTTTTCTGAATGATTAATGTGGCATCTCTGGTTTTTATTTTTTCTTCTTCTTTGGGAATAACACCACATAAACTTGAAAGTTGGTATATTTCAAAAGTCCAAACGTTTCAAGGTCTAAATCAGACCTCGTTTTCAATGGTATTAACACAAATTAAATAAAAAATTATGAGGATTCGCTATGACAAATATCGTAATCACAATTTGACATTAATGTTTGACAATAAAACTAATGTACCTAACTAATTGCTTATGGTCTACGGTGTATAACAATTATTTCAGATAATATTTGAGCCGCCTTGTAACGTATAATTTCTCTGCACCCTATATTTTAACCTACTTATGGGCAACCCAATATAAAATTTTTTGTATAACTATAAATCTACCAATCCCCCATATATTTCACCCAAACTGCAACTGCTTATATAACAATTTATCCAACATTTTTGTGAACCGCCTTGTATAACTAACTCTACCTACATCTATATTTAAACCACGAGCTATAGGCTAAATGTTACATATTAATTCAAAATTTAACATGTTAATATGTATTCTAAAACATGATGGTAATAATTTTAAACGTAAAAATTAAGTTCGTAGAAGTCCCTACGTGCTAGAGTAGGTCCTTTCTGAAATTCCCATGATGGTATGGTCCAATTAAGATCTAGGACATTCGGTCCTAAAGAGGATCAAAACGGACGTCCTGAGGAAGACCTGTGCTATTAGAATTTTCACACTGCATAAGAAAATATGTTAAGTACGCAATTATTCTTGGTTTATTCACATTTCAAATGTGGGGGGTTCTTTTGAGTCACCTTATGGATTAGCACAACCAGCTTGTGCATGCATTTAAGAACAATCCATTTAACAATTAAATCTTTTTCACTTTATCATCCAGTTGACAACATCTCAGGACCAGCTTGCATTTTCGCCTCCCTCTATCTACTCCGCTTATATAATTTTCCAGTAGCAATCTGCTAATCCCCCTCAACACAAACGAACAATCAATATCGATGCTCCCACTGATATCTTGAAGGTGGAATCGACTAGAATAATCATTTCTAATCCCCCTCCTTCTCGAAAATGAAAGAAACGAAAACAAACGATAGAGCGACGCGCTAATCAAGATCAGAATGACTAATGGATTTGTTCCATTCAGAAAATTAGAGCAACACTCTTGTTACTTCATTATGTTTTGCTTCTTTGCGTGTCATCGAGTCATGAAGTCGGCATTCTCTATGATTTATGGATGTTTTAGCAATTCGGAGTGTGCAAAATAGACAGCAATTGGTGTTAGTAGCCGGTATGTTTTGTGGTTTTAATAAAAGAAAATCTGTTATAATAATATGGGGAATTTTAAAGATATATGGGTTTTCTGTTAAACGCAACATTTCCTATTGTATACGGAACGAGTTTGATGGGACATTTAGAGTTAAACGCAGAAAGTATTGTAACGGAGATATTTTGTAGAAGTAGTAAAAGAAAAGTTCGGCAAAAGCCAGCACTACCATCACACATAAACTGTATAGGATTTACTAAATAAGAACTCTTGATTTTCAATTTAACAGATGGTCGTACTCAAATTTTGGTACGGAAAAAAGTGTGTAACTAACTTAAAAAGCGATAAAATGTGAAATAGGAACACAAAAAAAATACTTCGAGATTGTGAATCTCTCCGCAATAATATGTTGCTCGACTATGTTTATAAGGAATACCTAAGAAACTTCATAAACAAAACAATTTATCAAGTCTAGAAAAACAGAGATACCAACAAACGTCACAAAGTACTTTTAGTGCAAATAACAACGAAAAAACAGATTGTTAAAATATATACAAAGTAAAAATGTTTTTTAGAGCAAGTAGTACACTATTGTTACGAGAATTCATCCGATAGCTGGTGCAATCGGCCATCAACCAATTCGTGGAAGCTACATTCTTCCGATGCTTCTGGGAATCTGAAATGTTTTGTGTCTCAACCCGAGGCTGGTGGTTGCCGTTAATAAGAATGCATCTAATTCCCTTGAAGCTTCCAGTACACGATGAAAGAAGTTTCCCGATGATTTGTTGACTTACCATACAATTCCGAGAGAAATATATAAATTCGGACAGCTGGCTATGGGATTCGTTCAGTATTCGACAGCCGTATATCTAAGTAGAAATAAATTGTAAATAGTTCAGTAAATATAAATTGTATACCCTGTTCGAGGTGTCATTCCTTTGTACTCAAGATAATATACAATATATATTATATATAACATATATTGTTTGTGGTCAGGGAACCTTCATCAGTTGCGCTTCCCACAATTGAATGTCCTCTCGAACACTTCTTTATGTATTTGATATATTTCGTTACATTTCAAGACGCGAGATGTAAGACCGACATCTTGTATTTTCGAGAGAATTAGCACACTGAGGTTCCGAATCTGGAGCTGTTCCGTGTAATTGCTGTTCTTCCTTAACTCATAGGACAGAAGGTCACGATAATATTTTCAGGTTACTTCACCTGTTAGAGATATTGAATACTCTCTTCGAGGTGTCATTCCTTTGTACGCAAGACAATATACATTATATATTATAAATAACATATAATGCTTCTGGTCAGGGAACCTTCATCAGTTGCGCTTCTTACAATTGAATGTCCTCTCGAACAGTTCTTTATGTAGCTCCAGATGCAAAAATTCAATACCTCTGAGCAAGAAGACTACGATCAACTGGTCAAACATTTAGAGTTGAGGTATGGCCAGACACATTTGGAGCACGTCTACCACCCCAATGGAAAAATCGGCACCAGAAATCAAATGAATCCCTCCAAGAGTTTGAAGCTGATATTGCCCGTCTGGTTCGCCTTGCCTATCCAGCCACACCGGAAAATGTTATAGAAAGGTTAGCAGTCCAGGCGTTTTTAGTTGGATTTCTGGTCCACGAAGCCAGACAAGCATTGACCCTAGCTCGACCCAAATGAGAAAATTAGAACAGGTTTATTACTAGCCCATTTACGCAGCTCAAACTGACCTTTTTGGAGTAGAGATATCAATTCTTTCTGGAGTTGGAGAGCATGAGAGATAGAATCTGTACCAGTACAGATGTTATCTACGTAAACATCATTTGATATGATCTCAGATGCTTCGGGGTAATCATCCTTATACAGATGAGCAAGATGGAATAGAGTACGTATTACTAAATAGGCAAATATATTAACTAAAGAAGAACAAACTATAAAATAGAAACGCAAACAAAGTGTGAAACCATGGCAACAGATCCCGTCAAATGAACATCAAAAAAGGAAATTTAAAGTCAATTACTCAATTAGTTATATGAAAAGGTCAAGCGAACTAGTACTGCACAAATTGCTTTTAGAAACGTTGTTTGACAGGAACCTTATCAGGAATCAAAAATTCACAGCCCACATATAGTATATTATGATATACATCCAAACATATTATACAGCAAAACTGGTTGACAATTTGATAGACCAACTTTCTCTCAGTTAATGCTGCGAGATTTTCATAAGAAAGCAACTAGGAACCAGAATTCATCACGAAACCGTTTCTTCTGTGTGCTTGTTCTAATGAAACTGGTTTACTGGAACCCCGGTTGTGAAAACAGCTTTATGAAACAAGGTTTTTGAAACAGGTTTTCCCAGTGTGCATCGCGCCTTACTGTTTTATCCTAGGGTGTCTTATTAATATATTTTCTACATCCTATTTTGCTTCATGGCTTCCATTTCAAAGAACTGTTTCTGTTTCATATTGATTCAAACAATCACACTGGCGTATGTGCGCTTGGCATGCCTCGAACATACATCGGCCACTATAAACTTCAAAATAACTGAACTGTAAACATTATTCAGCACGCTTCCAAAATCTTCCATAAACTAAAATTTACTTCGTGTCCCAATTCGAGTCGACTCACAGCGATATATCATCATCGTGCAATGCGATTCGGTTCAGTAAAACCAATTAGAAAAGTACGAGATGGAGAACACACATCGAACAATGTACGTTGCGGCTGGTGTACGGCGAATATGAATTATGAATTATAATTTTTCCATTTTGATTTCGGGAACCGTCGTTCGTATTCCCAGCACGACGGGAATAATATGCAAAAGCAAACTGCAGAATTACCGCAAAATGTCGTACCCTGTACTTTGCGAATCGTGGTTTATGGATGTTCGTATCGGTTGGGAAATTCTTAGTGAGAGATTGAATTTTATTTATATTAAAACACTAACCACTGTGGTAATTTTCACATATTTATTATAATATTTGTCATCCAATGTAACATAAACTTGCAGCATATCACTCCATGGTACACAGATTAGTAACTGTCCCGTTATCTAAACCTAACTTTGACAATGAACTCAATAGGATAAAACTAATTGCTATGAATAATGGTTACAATCCCCAAATCATTGATAACATATTATCCAGAAAATTAAAGAAAAAAGCTATAGAACATGTATACCCTTCCTCTCCCAACTCTACCTCAAAATGTCACCAATCCATTACATTTATAAACTCTCCATCTGAAAAAATTTCTCAATTTCTACTAAACAGAAATATTCAAACAGCCTTTAAAGCTAACAATAATTTAGGCAAACATATAAAAAATAATAAAGATAAAATTAATAATTATGAAAACTCAGTAGTCTATAAGTTAACATGTTGTAGTTGCCCAAAATTTTACATCAGTAACACAGGAAGGTCATTTAAAACAAGATGGTTTGAACATTTAAAAGCCTATGTAAATCAGAAATACAACATATATACATTTGCCAATCCTTTATTAAATGAAAATCATATTCCACAAACTACTTTCGAAATTTTACATCTAGAACAAAAAAGTAAAAAACTGATACAAATATGTCTGGCTTACTTAATCTTAATATACTTATATAATAGAAAATTCAAGATTATATTAATAATATTTACCTTCACGAGGAAGAGGTTTGGCAGAGCTAAGCAAACTATTACATCAACAAATTTCTATTTTGCGTAGTCATTTCCAGAAACTCGCAGAATTTTCTGATCTAGACAGAGTCATATACCAGGTTGATGACTTAAAACCACTGCGACTGACACAACAACACGTCCAATTACACCACCAGACCACTGATCAGAAACTGCTGAAATGGAAAGAGGAGCATCTTCATGGAAGACATATAAATGATGTCAACCAAGATTACGTCTACAGTGCAGCGTCGAACTACTGGTTGATCTCTGGTCATATGTTTCCTGAACCGGAAGGCTTTATATTGGCAATACAAGATCAAGTAATCCCAACTAACTAAGAACTATCTAAAGAACATCGTTAAAGACCCTTCTATTAACAACGACAGATGCAGGTACGGTTGCCAAACATCTGAGTCTATCCAGCATATCACAGGAGGTTGTCAAGCGTTCGCTGCAACTAAATACAAAGAACGACACGAGGCTGTGGCTAAAATGCTGCACCAGGAACTAGCACTGAAACTTAAACTATCACAGTCGGTAAGATTAACATACTATAAATACAAACCAGAATCTGTTTTAGAAAATAACAACCACAAGCTGTACTGGGACCGCAAGATACTGACTCACCGGACTGTTGCTCACAATAGACCAGATATAGTTTTGGTAGATAAAGTCGCTCGGAAAACAACTTTAAATGACATAGCAATTCCTAATAACAATAATATAAATGTCAAGCAGGCTGAGAAAATAACCAAATATACAAATTTGGAATTTTAAATAAAGACTCAGTGGGGCATGAACAACACACGAATTGTACCAATTGTTATGTCAACGACAGGACTAGTCCCAAAACATCAATTAAACAATTTAAAATACCTCGGTCTGGACGAACATCTTTACAAACAAATGCAAAAAGCCGTCCTATTAGAAACAGCCCGGACGTTCAGGAAATTCATGGGAATCTGCCGCCACGACTCCAACCACGGGCCTGAAAACCTGGCAAGTGCTCCCACAGAGCTAAACCCTTTTGATATCTAGGATATCCCTCTAAGGCACTCTTAGCGTGCCTTAGAGGGAGTGTGATGCCGTACATTGTATGGTCAAGTCGGTATATTTACCTTCACTAATATTATACAGTAAACATTTTGCGCTTTCTACCTATATACTCATTATTATCTTACAACACTATATAATATATTCAGATGTTTAGCAAATGCTAAATTAAATATTAAACTAAATAGTTGAATATTTAATTCTGACGAAGCCTGTCATCAGAGCGAAACAATTGGCAAAAAAAATATAATAAATTTGTGAAAATTACCACAGTGGTTTGTGTTTTAATATAATTAAAATATGAATTTTCACCAAGGAATGACCGAAACAATCATCAGTTTAAAAGAGATATTGAATGTTATGTGTATTTTTAACGGGCTTTTATTAGGATAACTTGTAACCAACTAGGTAATCAACTCTTGGAAATTAATGTTAGCCTAGTTCAAAATGCTGTAATGAAATTAAACTCGAAAAGTACATGTAGTTTGGATGACAATTCCATAATTTAATATCATTTAGCTCATCTGATATATATATATATATATATATATATATATATATATATATATATATATATATATATATAAATGACAGATTTCCTTGACATATTAGTATTTTAATGGGCTCCTCCACCAAAATTTTAAGACCGTTCCTACATTTTTAATACACAGGGTTGCTGTATGCACGTTAATACATTAAAAGGAGTTGTGGGAAATGATATGAATCGTGCAAATTTTTTGAAAACATTTTAATTCGCTAAGCGCTTTCGACTAATAATAGTCATCATCACAGCTTCTACAAAAAAAACAAGTCACATACAAAAAATCATCTTAATATAACTAAAACTACTTACAGGTTGTATCTATAGTGAGTTACAATATAAATATTCAATTTTAGAAACAAAGTAAGGTATGATCTGAATACACACTGGTCAAAAATTATTCAATTTTAAATTTATTGGGAAAATAATTTCATTCAGTCAGGTTAACCATGCCGGAAATGTGGTGGCCAAATTATTATGTTTTATGTCATAAATTGTGCAGATCTGTCAAACATGGAACATTAAACCGTTTTAAGGTAATAGATTTCTAAGTGAAGGAATAAAGGATTTATTTGAATTCCTACCTTTTTACCTACCAAAATGCAATTACAAGAATAGCTTTTGAGTCCCAATTAATCAATTTTACGTGTTATTATACCCCAGTCAATAGAGATTTTTAAGTAAAATAAAACTTAACAGCAAACCGCTTATGCCATCACATTAGTAATAGTTAATAGACAATAACCTGATTTTAACAGCAAACTCGAAGAACTAAATTATTTAAACAATAAAAACCCATGAAAATATGATTTTCTTTTGTTTTTTGCTTGTGTTATAAAAACTTACGTAAGGAATCGGAAAAGCTTTAAAATGAGTATTTACAAGTCCCGATTGGACGATGTTTCGCTGAGAAAATCCAGAAAAACCCATAAAAAATTCTTTAAAAAAATTTTCTTATAAATAACTGCAAAGTTAATTTTCCGTCAATGATAGGCTACAATGCTAGAATTAATTGAGCTCAATATGGATTTTGTCGGATAAGTAGTTTTTGCAAACTTGTAATTTAAACAATTAAGAGAGATATTTTGCAAATGGTACCCTATTAACTGCGTCCCTCTGATAGGGATATACCAAATACATTTTAAAAGCTTGCATCATGTACCTCAATTTGTATATCTCGTATTTTTGTTTTAATGTTGTAAAAATGGTTAAAAATGCTTGTGAATATTGCATTTTACGTGAGAATTCGTGCCAGAGGGAGAGACGAGAAAATGTGGTGGGGATTGTCAAGATAATTTAGGGGAAGCGGGCGCGACGGGTTGCTGACTATTGGGCGCAAGTGAATTTACCTGAATGCCGCACCTAAAACTTGAAGTTTTCAATGCAATAATGGAAAACTCTTATTCTATATTTTATTATCATATTTCTCTTACTCATTTAAATAATTATATAAGTTGTCATCTTCAAGGAGTAAACCAAACTCTTTGGTTTACTCCTTGAAGATAAGATAAGATAATAAGAAACAATGTTTTTTTTCCAAAAGGGACTTCAATATTTCTATAAATCTTAATAAAAAATTACGTAAATCAGCAAGTAAATCTTGGTGTATCAAAAATATTACGAAGACTTATGAGACTTATTTTATAGCCACCAACTAACGTACAGTTTACCATTCATTCCCCTTATATGCCTAGCTCCAGGACTGCACCTCTATAAATTTATTGCTCTGTAGGCTCCTCACTTTCCGTCTCTTCTGTAGCGTGACGTGGCAAAATGAGTGTATAAATAAAGTGTGACAGAACCATATAAGACACCTTAACTGAATATTTAGAGAGGACAAAGAGAAAACTGGCGTCGCTGGATCAACGTCGGAATGCAAGGGATCCCGAAACCGTACATTAGTTCTTGTGACCGGAAAGATTAACAGCCTCCGAAGATAACACGACATGAATTTTCAATGTCAGAATAACAGGAGTGGGATAATTGGAAAATGGATGTTTGGAATTATCCGAGAGCCACTGGTATTTCGGGTTTAAGAAATATTCGACACTTGAATTGATCTTTGTGTCTCGGCTGAGACGAAGGGATGCGTATCGAGTATTCAAATGAGAGGGCGGTACAGCAGAAAAAAAATTTGAGTTTGCAGGTTTTCGATAGTCCGGATAGTAAGGTACGTGAAAGGGGGTTAAGTTTTTGAATAAACAGCACTTGTTATCAAAGTTTTATTAACTCGCTTTTATTAACTTCACCTATATCTGGCTAAATAAGGATTCTTGAAAATCACTTTTAACCTGTATCAAAATGACCGATCAGAATAAAACGATAAGTGTTTTGATGATAAAACTACTAAAAAAGGGACAATTCTAAATTGTAAATTTAAAATGTTTGATAATATCTGTCATTTGACTTATGACGTACCTAACAGAAGAACTTAATTTGATAATATACAGGGTAGCACAGAAACTTCTAGAGATCATATAATAATAAGGTTTCTTTGAAATTTGAAGAATTTAAAAGGGGTGATCTTTAGAATTTTATGTGTCGCTCCTAGGTGCGACTTTGTTATAAGATTCGCATTCGCCAAAAACGTGATTGAAGAATATTGTTGATTTAGTGATCCCATTAAAATCATAAGAGAAAAACCTAGGAAAAACCTTATGAACTATCACGATATTGGGTTGTTCATAAGGGCATGACCATTAGCAATTTCTTCCTTAATCATCGGCAACCAGGAACGGTCGAACTCCACCGAAGTAGTAGCGATAAAATCGTTTTCATTAACAAAATTAAAGCAGACTCTTTTAGGTTTCGTTTTGTGTTGTGTCATCCTTTGTGTAATGTAACTGAATTTTGAAATTGTATTTTATGACCAAGGTTTCAAGCAAACTCTCTTCGAAGTGTCATTCTTTCGTACACAAGACAATATATATAATATAAGTTGTTTCTGGTTTCATGTTCACAAATTTTGGATGTTTTAAACTTTTGTTTTTTAATGTAAATTTCCTGTTGGTTTATTCGAATATTTTGAGATATAGAAGTTTGTCCAATATAGAATTTATTACATTCACAAAGGGTTTTATAAACACATTTTTTTGTATTTTGAGTTGTGTTTTTTTGGTTTTGTTTTTGATAAAATTGATTTTAGTGTACTTTTTGTTTTAAATGATCTTTTACAATTATACCTGTTTCCTACTCAGATTTTCAGTTTTGAAAATGACAAATGAGATGTACAGAGGATTCCTTCCGCAGACAACCACAATCTTATATATATATATATATATATATATATATATATATATATGTTTGAAAACAAGTTGGCACGGACGGAACTATGTGTAGCTCTCTTGATGGTCTGACCATATATATATATATATATATATATATATATCTATATGCCCCCCGGTGGTACAGTCGTCTCTGACGTAAATGGCAAAAATCAGGGAAATAGACATTTGCCCCTTACCAACCCGCACTGAGGCAGCGTGGTAAGGTATGCCTCATATCCCCTGTAAAATTCTAAGAATATTCTTCGTCTTCTCAATCTTTCGAGACAATTCTTCTTATAAAAAGACCTTAATCTCTCTATCTGTTCCCTCAAGACCTTAAGTGTCTCCGATTAGCTCTTCAGCTTTCGCTTCATTAATACATTCCGTTACGAGTCTAGTTATACAAAGGCCAATTCCTCAACCTCTAGCCTTGAGTTTCCGATAAAAACTGCCAAAATTATGTTCGTTTTCTCAATCCTTCGAGCCAGTTCTTCAATTCTGCAGTCCTACACTTCTTCTTCTTCATTTCAGTTAGTAAAACCGACCATTTGCCCGCCTATCTTCAATTCTCTTCAATACAGTCCTTCAGTCTTTCTCACAGATCTTAAGCTCTTCTTCTTCTTCCTCTCTTCTCAAGGCCTTAAGTTCTCCATTTCCACAGCTTTTCAAGATCCTCTGCTATCTTTCAATTCTTCAGGGAGGCTACACCATGATTAATTGGTTGAATATAGCTGCATATGATGATGATATATATATATATATATCAATTGTATAAAAATTGTAGCTTGATATCTTAATATAGCGGACCGGACCTGGTATCGACTCCCAGCCAAGTCAAGGTTTCTTTCATTAATAAAAAAATTGAGACACAATTTCGGGGGGTACAGTCGTCTCTGACGTAAATGGCAAAAATCAGGGAAATAGGCATTGGTATATTTATTCATATATATATATATATATATATATATATATATATATATATATATGTGTGTGTGTGTGTGTGTGTGTGTGTGTGTGTTTGGTGGTTTCCGGGAACTCAACCGCGTAGGTGATAACTGATCCCTTTCGGGATCGATGGTAAAATGTAAAATAAGGACGTTTCGGCAGGGTCAGTATTGGAGTAACTAGAAGCGAAAGAAGAAGGCTAGAGAATTATGCGAACCGACCTGAAGAGGGCAGATGTGACTGAAGCATCGTCATTTTACAATCTATCCCGACAGGGATCAGTTATCAACTACGCGGATGAATTCCCGGAAAACACCAACAGTGAACGCGAAAACTTAAAAACAAACATATAAATATATATATATATATATATATATATATATATATATATATATATATATTATTTTGGTTTATTATATTTGGTTATGGATTGCTGCTGTTGCTACTTTAGCTTTCACAGGAGCCCCTACTTGGGTGCCAATTTGCTATGCCCTTTATTATTATTTATTTTTACTCAATGTTTATTGTTAATGGTTAGTATGTTAATTGTTTGGACGCCACATTACTTCCAGTAATGAAATTTGTTTCTGTTTATTGTTTTTTATTTTTTTATTTAATGTTTTATCTTTATTTTATTATCTTTGAGATTTATATATAAAAAATATTGTTAGTGTGAGTTCAATTGGGCTCTATATTTTATTTTATTTGTTCATCCGGCTATTTATTTTGAAGCAGACTGGCATTAGCAAATATTAAATTATATTATTTATATTTAAATTAAGATCAACAATTTTAATTTTATATGAAACAAAATTACCATCAAATCAATTCACTTACAAAAATAATCTTTGTACTTACTATTAATTTCTCATTTGGCTTCAGCAGTTTTTTCCCAGAAGACACTCTCATTATCTTACCTTTTTCAGTCTCTTTTCCTATTTCAAATTTTCTTAAACTTTTTTTTTATCTATTTTTCAGTTTCAATTTTTATTTAAAAACAAATTTTACTTGATACTTTTCTGTTAACTTATGATTTCTTTCTTTAAATTTTCAATAGTTTCTATTTTAATTCTTTAAAAAAGAATCACCTTTCAAAAAAACAATTTAACGTACTTCAAGTCAAATCTTATTTAAAATTTCCTATTCTACCTTTTATTTTTGAGAATTTTCTTTTCTTCCTCATGTACCTAAGCTATAATTTCTTAACTAAATTTATAAACAAAACATTTATTATCATTTTATAATAACATACAATTTTAAATACTACAAATCATTTACCTTGTTCTAATCTTAGTTCATAGTCTTTAATTTTTTTAAACACCATTTCAAATTCTTGCTTATCTTTTCTTCTTTTCTCCATTTCATTAATATTTTTGTTTTAATTATCCTTTTAATTGATATCACATCCATTCCATTTTTTAATTAATTAAAACTGTTTTTAAAACAAATAATACCTTGCGCTCTATCCTCACACATACCAAACTGTTTAACGCAACCCAGAGTTCTAAAAATTGTGTGTACGGTGTTTTGTGTGACTGTGGCCATTCTTATACCGGTAAAACTTCAAGACCTTTAGAAGTAAGGAAAAAAGAACATCAATATAACATTTCCAGCAGACATGTGGACAAATCAAATTTGGCCAATCATGTAGTAACGAGCACCGGCAACCATAGGATAGACTGGGATAAAACAAAGATTTTGTTGAAAGAAGAAAATTTAAAAAATAGAAAACTTAAAGAAGCCAGCTGTATGATGATAAACAACACTGAAATCGGAGCACCTTCAGCCGACCTTCATTTGGACTGGGGGAATTTATTGCTAACAGAACCTCAGCGTCAAGTGATCGCCAAACGACAAATTGTCAGTGTCAAATTTATTAACAAACAACAAATTCATGATCAAAGCGAAAATTTTTTAGAAAAAACCTCGAAAACAACACTAAACGATTGACAACGACTCCAGACTCGGAGTTGAAACATCTGCATACACAGGATAAGTATTACACAATATAAAATACATTACTTATATACAGGAATACTGGTAGATCATTTTGTAGACATCTCTTTCTCTCAGAATAACTGTGAGGAAGAATCTCTGTACAGACAGCCAGTAATCCGGGCAATTTTACGAAATTGCCTTACTACACTTTGTTCTACATATACAATTTTTAAATACTTATCTGTTGCAGGAAATAATTTGGAGGAGAGAAAACTCAATGAACAGACAAAATAATTTTGATTCATCTTTGAATCTTGCAGACGTTTCACCAAATTCTCACGTGACATTAGCATTAGCAGTTGATAAATAAATACATTTTCTCATGAAGTTTTTATTAATGTAAAGGGAAAACGAAAAAGATATTTAGACAAATGAGTATCTATTGAGCCGAAAATGGCCATGAAGCTTAGTAAGTTAAGGAGCACAAGACGCCAACTGTACTATCACCAAAAGTATGTGGGTCAATGTTTGTTGAGCTTAAATAGATAAAAGAAACTACTTGGGATGACCACAACTGTTTCCAACTTTTTTCAATTTTTTTAAAACATAAAACTCAATGTCTTAGTTATATTCTACAAGCTTCATTCTCTTTGAAACCCCGTACTTTAATTAAAATTTTATTCAGAACCTTACCCTGATGAAAATCCTCTGCGGCACACTGAGACAAAAAGATTTCAATTTACATGACGGCTTTCCTTTCTCAATCTAATTCCTTTTTAATGTCGACCGCTCTATTCATGAGCGGACCGCAAAATATTCCTCCTCGTGCCGTACCCCACACACACATTCCTTTTGAATGACTTCTGTTTGAACTACTGCCAAACTATTTTCGTTGGCTCCGTGTAGTTCTCCTGTGAGAATTCACCCCTACGAAAACTAAACAAACACAAACAGCGACGGGTCCTCGGCTCTTAAACATGCATTTTGATATGCAAATGTCTCTTTAAAACTTAATACTCAGAGAAACACGCATTCTTTGTAAATGATATGGACGTGGAGCTAGAATGGATGGAGTTGTGCAGAGTTGTAGGATCACTAAAGCAAAGTGAAACATTTGAATAAGCGTATGATCTGCTACAAGTCCGAAAGGGACAGTCTTTGTTATTTGGGACTTTTGAAAGGGAATGACTTATATGATTTCCATGTGTGAAATCATCTGCATGGCATTAATCTATATCTATATACTATTATAAAATTGTAAGTTTGTCGGTTTGTTTGTTTTTTTGTTTGTTCGGGCATCACGTAAGAACTACTTAACGGATTTTGCTGAATCTTTTTTTGTTGAGAAGCCTATAGTCTGACTTAAAATCTTATAGACATTTTATCTCTCTAAATAGACAGACACGGTAGATATAGCGAAAAAACTTCTACCATGTTGGGTAATTCAATTACCCAATAGGTTCCACCGCATACACAAAATATTAGAAATATTAGATACTGTCATCAGCTTAGCCTTTATTCAAAATTCGGAGTGTGCAAATGTAACATGTTTCGATTTAACAAAAATCAACATATATCAAGCGTAATTTTACAGGGTATTCTGTATATAGGAAAGCGGAGTAGAATTACATGGATTTTAAAAATCTAAAAAAAGTTATATTTGGTGTCCTATAAGCAGCTGGATATATACGATGTGGTAGCCATAAGGGCGTGTGGAATTAGTTATACGGGGTGGCCCAAAAAAGATATATTGAATGGGCCATAAACAGTTCCATATACTTGCATATATAGAGTACGTGAAGTATGGTGCATAGTAAAGTTATACTTTTATAGTGTCATTCAAACAAGGTTAGAAAAAATTGTAAATAAAGGGTGGTTTAAATGAAGTGTGGAGAGAAATTATACTTTAATATATCTAGAAAAAATATAAGGAAAAAATGTGAAATAGCTTAGTTCATAATAAGTTGCAAACATATGATAATTGAAACATAGGGTGAAGAAGTGTTGTGATAATTATTTAAAAAATGTTGTATTGGTTGACCAATTAGCAGTAGCGTCAACAGGGTAGTTGTAATACATACAAGGTAATTCAAAAACATTTTTGAACAAAATTGTTATTTTCGGTGCCCTATAAGCAGTTGCGGTTTTGGTTAAATATATTCGGGATTGTTGGATTTACGGTTATGTAGGGTGGTTCGAACAAGTTAGAAATTTTTTTATATAGGATAACCCATATGTCTCCATAAGTTATTTATTTTTGGGAAGGCTTGAACATTCCGTACGCGGGTGAAACCGCGGGTAACGGCTAGTATTGTATAATAGAGAATGAGCTAGGGGAGGATAAGAGGTAGTAAGAGATGCAAACCAAAACAAATTTCATTGGAATTCCAAATCATATACAGGGTGATGTGTTTTGAAGTTGAATTTTTTAATAAAACTAGTGATCGCCCAGTGGTCGAAATTCGACACTATTTCATGAAATTGTAAAAAGTATATTTTTATAAGAAACAGTGTTGTGGAGAAATCGGAGAAGTAGATGTAATGACCAAAATTGTTGCCTCATATTGGCAAATCTATTGAAATAAAAATAATATAAAAATGTAATCAAATATGTATCGGTATTCGAAATATTTTTAACAAATGAATGACCCCTCAAATTTTTGGATGGAACCGCTTCTGGCAAAATATTCGATATAATAATCGGAAGATTGTTCTTTGCAACCTAAAACTATTCGTCATTTGCGGTTTCAATCAAGTTCAGGAATATTAAAGAAAAGATGTGACCAACAACCCTAGGAGATCTTAAATATTTAATACATTCTCTATTGTCCGCATGTGACAATTTTTTACACAACACCTTCGGGAAAGTTGTGATAATAATATTTTAATCAAATAATTAAATTCGCATTAAAACAGAATATTTAATATGAAAGTTACTCCAACGCGACCGAAAAATCAATTCTGATCTACGACATTGACTAATTCACCACTAAACAATAACAACGCTTGCATGCCACTTACAGAAGTACATGCTCTAAGAATATAACAGCACCTAACAATCGCTCCCTCCATATATAATTACTCAAGGTTTTGAGTTTTGACCATCTGGCGGCGGCGGCAGTGTCAGTTATTTGGCGTTGATAGTATGGACGTAAATAATGAATTTTTTATTATATTTTATTTAATGAATGAACGGGTATTGTAAATTAATATTAGCCTTCTGCACTGAACGTCGTCAGTAGCTACTAAACAAAACAAAAATGAAGAAAATCGGTTGAGAGACACAGGAGAAAATGGTACTAAATCATTTTGTCCTTGCCTATATATATATATATATATATATATATATATATATATATATATATATATATATATATATATTGTGTATGTTTAGGTATATGGACTTCTGAGTCAATTTTACTACAAAACACACGGTACTTAGAACGTACACTTTGTAAAAATAATGATGTTTAGATACAGTTGCACGTCAGAAGTGACAGGTATCATGGGAAGCTGTATTTGGGGGAAACTACTGACCAGATTCTATACTGTCAGGAGGAAGAATGACAAGGAGAGCTTCTGTATTGTGGCAGATATCGTCACTATAATTTTGAAAAGGATAACTGTGGATAAGCTGATTTTTTTTCAAATAAAACCTTCATATTTGGAATCTGTAAACCTTCTAGTTGTTAAACAGTCAATTCACTATAACACGTTAATATTTATATTCAAAATGAGCCAGGGTCTAGTTGTTGAATTACTGTAAAAGAGTAGAAAATGTCCAAAGTTACACACTCAGGAACGCAGAAAACTTTTATATAATAACAGTGCACAGACCATCTGATCAACAAAACCTATTCCACAAAGGACTAAAATTGTACAACGAGCTACCCAACAAAAAAAATTTAATAAATTGAATGATTTTAAAAAACTTTTTTATAGTCATATAAAAAATACTTTTTGCACTGTAACATTGTATTGATATAAAGTAATTAGGGAGACTGAATATATGTGTGTAAATGTCGTATAAATTGTATAAAGTTGTATTTATGTTACCTAATAGCTATTAATAAATAAATAATAATATGTAATAACTTAAAAAATAATATTCCAAAAAGGACGTATCAACAACCTATAGAAGGGTAAGACGACTGTTGAAAACTAAGCTTAACAGTAAAAATCTGTTTCAGGCTATTAACACCTACGCGTTTTCAGTACGTAGTTACTCATTCGGAATAGTTAAATAGTGCAAGACTGACATTGAATAACTACAACGGAAAGTTCGAGTTCTACTAACAAAAGCTCAAAATCACCATCCAAAGAGGTCTGTCGAACGTACAACGTTGCCACGGTATGAAGGAGGAAGAGGATTGGCATATATAAGCAAGTTACGTGATCAACAAATTTCTAATTTGCGTAATCATTTCCAGAAACTCGCAGAATTTTCTGATCTACATAGAGTCATGTGTCAGGTTGATGAGTCAACAGCTCTGCGACTGATAGAACAACAAATTCAAGTATACCACCAGACCACTGATCAGAAACTGCTCAAATAGAAAGAGAAGCCCCTTCATGGAAGACATATAATTGACGTCAGCCAAGATTTTGTCGACAATTCAGCGTCGAACTACTAGTTGATCACTGGTGATATGTTTCCTGAAACGGAAGGCTTTATATTGGCAATTCAAGATCAAGTAATTCTAACTAAGAACTATCTAAAGCACATCGTTAGAGACCCTTCTATCAACAACGACCGATTCAGATATCGTTGCCAAATATCTGAAGCTATCCACCATATCAAAGAAGGTTGCCAAGCGTACGCTGCAACTGAATACAAAGAACGACATGATGCTGTGGCAAAAATATTGCACCAGGAACTAGCGCTTAAACTTGAGCTGTCACAGTCGGTAAGAACACCGTTCTATATCTACAAACCAGAATCTATTTTAGAAAATAACAACTACAAGCTCTACTGGGACCGGACGATATTGACCGATCGGACTGTAGACAATAGACCAGATATAGTTTTGGTACATAGAGTTAATTGACATAGCAATTCCTAAGAACAATAATATAAATATTAAGCAGGCTGAAAAAATAGCAAAATATAGGGATTTGGAATTTCAAATACAGAGACAATGGGACATGAATAACACTCGAACGGTACCAATTGCTATATCAACAACAGGAGTAGTCCCAAAACATCTATTAAACAATTTGAAATACCTCGGTCTGGACGAACAACAGCCCGGACGGTTAGAAAATTCATGGAGAACTGCAGCCACGACGCCAACCACGGGCCTGATAACCTGGCAAGTGCTCCCACAGAGCTAAACTCTTTTGATAATTATATCTGGGGTTTAGTGAATTTTCCCCTAAAGGTACACTTTGTGTGCCTTAGAGGGAGTGAGATGCCACCATTGTATGGTCAAGTCGGGGTATATTTACAAAACAAAATACAAACCAGAATCTGTTTTAGAAAATAACAACTATAAGCTGTACTGGGACCGCACGATACTGACTGATCGGACTGTTGCTCACAATAGACCAGATATAGTTTAGGTTGATAAAATCTCTCGAAAAACAACTTTAATTGAGAGCAATTCCTAACAACAATAATATAAATATAAAGCAGGCTGAGAAAATATCCAAATATAGAGATTTGGAATTTCAAATAAAGACTCAGTGGGACGTGAACAACACAAGAACTGTAAGAATTTTTATCTCAACGACAGGACTAGTCCCAAAATTTCTACTAAACAACTTAAAATACCTCTGTCTGGACGATCATCTTTACCAACAAATGCAAAAAGCCGTCCTGTTAGGAACAGCTCGGACGCTATGCGTGCCTTAGAGAGAGTGTGTATAGGGTTATGTGACAGATTCTCATGAAATTAAGAAACCAAAATGGTTTATACTTTTTGTGTGTTTTGTTATTTTTTATCATTTAAGGCCGTGGAGTTGAATTTCGATTATCATCCACTCAAAGATGAAATTTCAATATCTTTCCATCTATTTAGTATTATCTGTATCTGTCTGTAAATTGCACATTTAAACCAACCCATACAAATTTTATTATTATGTTTGTACCCGCAAAAAAAAATTGCTATATTTTTGATTATTATTATTTATTTTTTTCCATATTCGTGATAGCAGTGGAATGATTTCATTCAGGTTGGGCCCCTATATACCCAATTTTACTATAAATTATAGAACAAGGCTGTTCAAACTCCAGCCAAACTTTACTTCCTGACCGAAACATTCTCAATCAGCATCTTCCGTTACCGAAAACTACTATCAACAACGGAAGTGAAATCGGATCGGAGATCTCGATCAAATCCGGATTGACAAAGTTTTGCAAACTATATCCTTGTTCCGTGTTCTATACCCAATTCACACGGTTAAGGACTTAATTGAGTTTCGTTTAATTGTAGGTAAATACAGTAGTTTGCTTTTCTGGTGAATGTTGGTGAAACTATCAAATAAAAAGAAGTATATCATGCGTTAATATTATTACGTAATATTATCACTTTACTGTTTTAAATTCACGAAACTCAAATTATATTTCAAGACAAAGTAAACCACATAAATAAGAAATATGTCAAAAGCTACTTCGTGATTTCCCAATAATCACAGCACTACAAAATTGATCTTAATTACTCAGTATGTGTCCAAAAATTAGTTTTCTATATTAATATACCATAAAGAAGTATTTGTGTGTTTATGCCCATTCTAGAAGTTTTACACCAACCGAAATCCTTAAAAAATAGACTACGTCTTAATTAATTATTCAATGGGGCAAATGGCGGTCTCTATTAATTATTATACAGGGTGAGTTTTTTTTTATGATCAGTCTGGGATCTCGGAAACTAGCGGAGACAGAGCAATGGTTAAATTGGGAAAGATTTGCAGTTTTACTGGCACAATTTAATGACACTTTCGGATTTTTGTAAAAAGTCATGGCTTACTAGATATTTTGAAAAAACGAAAATCTGTGGATTTAGTCAAATCCTGCTAGCTCCTTTGTTTTTGATTTTATAAAAAACGTGTAAATATCAAAATTGAAGGGAATTGTATCACGAATATGATTGTCACATCCTTGTTGCGCTCTCGTTTTCGAGATATGACACAAACTTATCTTTTTTTGAATGGATACCATAGTTGTCTATGACCTCAAAATATCGCACATTTTTAGAGCTATTCAACGATATAATACTCGATACAGTACATAATAATGGTTACAATTTATGTTCAAAAAGTCCACCATTGTTATTAAGACAAAAATTGCACCTTTATAGGATTGGCATTACCGCTTTCCTCACAGACCGCCTATCTATTTCTTCAATTGCTTGTAATACCGCCTCCCTTAGGTCACCAACTGTCTCATACTTTCTTTTGTATACTTTGTTTTTTAGCGCACCCCATAAACAGAAGTCTATAACTGCTAAATCGGGAGACCGGGGTGGTCATTCAGAGTTTGGATAGATATTATCTAAGTGTTGTACTACTAATAACGAGTTATGAGCAGGTGCTCCATCATGTTAGAACCACTCAATTTCTAAACGAGTTCCCAAATTCAAATTATGCAACATGTCTTGAAAAGTGTATTGCAAGAAATGCAAGTAGCGCTCCCCAGTAAGTGACTCGTCATAGATTAAAGGCCCCAGAATAGTAGACTCTATGATACCACACGAAACATTAAAACCAAATTTTATCTGGGGTCGTCTTTGTTCTACATGGAAAGGGTTTTCTTTAGCCAAATATGCTCATTGTGACTATTTAGCTTACCGCAGTTAGTAAATCTAGTTTCATCTGACCATAACACCTTTAATGGAAACTGTGAATTGTCAGGGCACATGTCTCTAAACCATGTACAAAACAAAATACGCCGCAATCTCACGAGTTGATGTTGATTAATTTTGATTTACCATTGCCAAAACATTAATTTGTGCTGCTTCGTTAATTTGATTGCGTTCCTTTGGTGGTTTAGTAAAAGATCTATATCTGCGTAAACTATCGCAAAGTCTCTTAAATGTACATAGAGCAGGTTGACGACGATTAAAATATTCCTCAGCTACACGAACTGAACTTTTATGGCATATGATATAACATTCCACCAAATTCAGTTTTTCTTCGTTAGAATATTCCATTTTATTACGAAAACTACGTTAAAAGTGAAAATAAGACAGAAAAGCATCCATAACACCGTTATTTTTATGAGTAACTATATCGAGTATTATATCGTTGAAAAGCTCTAAAAATGACCGATTTTTTGAGGTCATAGCCAACTATTTCCTTCAATTTTGATATTTACACTTTTTTATAAAATCAAAACAAGGGAGGTAGAGGGACAGAATTTCGTTTTTTCAAATTATCTAGTAAGCCATGACTTTTTACAAAAATCCGAAAGTGTCATTAAGTTAGGCCAGTAACACTGCAAATCTTTCCCAATTTAACCATTACTCCGCTAGTTTCCGAGATCCCCATACTGATCATCAAAGAAACTCACCCTGTATAACACTAAAACAGAATCCGAATGTTCTTATTTAAAACGACCTCTTTTTCCTAATAAATAATACCGAGTTAAATAAATTTTTCGGGGGTAGGTGGGAAACATTCAGTATTTTTAGAAAATTTAAATTAATAGTGACAGCAGAACTGATATGTGGTTCGTTTATTTAAACGAATAAAGACGGGATTAATAGTGTTTCAAAAATTTAATTGTTGGATAGCAGATTGTGGGGCCCTGTACTCATTTTTCTGGAAACTCAATACATCGGAAAGAAAAACTGATACGGGAACGTGTATCGTTCTACAAATTTTTCAAATGAATAGTTGTTTTTAGGAACTTTCGCGATATTTCGGAAAAATTAGTGAAATGAGGATGAGAAATGAAAAGCAGTTTCCTTCTCTAAGTGAATAGAGTTTTGATTCGTCATTTAGCAAAAAGTCAATTATTTCTATGTAAATTTGCATGGGTATGAGTTTAACCATATTTCGGAAATACAAAATATCTCATAGGGTATGGCTCGTCCTTTAGTTAGTTAAAATTGAAAATATTATGGGCAAGTATAGAGAAAGGGTAAATTTGCAAAAAATATTTAAAAAGTCGAGAATACAAAAATGTTAAAATCAGTGAGAAAAAAAATATTAAAAATATCAAAAATACTTGATATATTAAAATTTTAGAAATGCAAAAAAACAACAATATGAAACTCAGGAAATATTAAAATGTTAAAATTAGCCAAAATGTAAAAAATATCAGAAAATCTACTTAAACATAAAACAAAAATATGAAGAATTCTTAAAATGTCACATATAAATAAGGTCTAAAATAACAAAAATAAGAAAAAAATGTAAAATATAGAACATGTCAAACAATCTTAAAACCGACTTAAACCATACAATAATATTATTTGCAAATTAGTTAAAATTTCAATTTTGTTAATTAGATGTTGTCAGGTTATACATGTTTATATTCAGGAAAACGAACACTAGTACTTATGTGGGACTCATTCGGGAATTTTTTTTAATGGAATACAATTAGATTTTTTCTAAATAGATCAGGTAAGTCGTTTTACAGTAATCGGTTGATTATGCATATAAATTAGAATAATATTCCGACAATTTTTTTTTAACGTCAGTTAAATTCTGTTAAAATATTTAATTTAAAGTAAATTAAATAGGGTTACTTTTTTGAAGCTAAGGAAGAGTTTATTTTTGCAGAAAAGCATATTTTTCACACCGAAAGAAGTTATGGTATGCGGGCCTATTGCTTATAGGCATAGACGTACTAGAAGGAGATTTGAGGGTCGACCCTCCACCCCCCCCAACCTCAATAAAAGATTTACACTTTTAGACTACTTTACAAAATATTATTACTAAGTACAGCCCTTTTCGAAAAACTGGCCCGAGTATGCCTTTGCATACAGCAGTAGACAACAATTCGAATTTGTCAGGGGTAACATGCCCAGTGCTATTTGTTGACGAGGTTGAAACAGAGTTTTAGGAGCCCACACAGTACATGCATTAATATTTATACTAAATTAATAATTATTGGGTGTTCTTATTTATAGGTCACGTATTTTTTCACGTTTTCCCTGTTATAGTTGTTAAGAAATATTCTCCTACCCAGAATTTATTAATAATAGATAATAAATAAAGCATTTTCAGACCCTACTGATATATAATTATTAATAACTCGAAAAAATTGACATCAATAACCTAAATTCCCTATTAAAGTCAGTCATTTCTTTGATAAATCGAAAATTATATCAACACACATAACTGCAGACAAAGGCTTCCATTTAATTCGTCGATAAGGATCTTAATGTAAGCAAACCCCATCAAAAGAAACAATCTTTACTTTCCTTTCATTGCATGATTGAAAGTCATAATTTTTATCTGTTCGTTTTTTACAGCTAATAACACGATAGCACGAATCTAAATGCATTTTTGAGTTATTTATGTTCGCAAAAAGATATGAAAAATTCATAATTTGAAAATCTTTAGTACAAGTCTCTTAAAAGGCATTTTCTCTGATACGTTTGAATTATAAAGTAATTATGTAAATATTTGACGGAGAATGCCACAATCTGATTCTACTATTCATTTATTATAGTTTCTAAAGGTTGATTTTGCGAAATTTGTCATATATTATTAGGAATATTTCACAGATTCAGATTAGAAGCAAATAAATTAATTATTACTAGCTGTCGCCCAGTGGTCGAAATGCGACCAATTGTGTCAATATCTCTGGCAGGTTAAGTAACATGAAAATTTTATCGTGACATTCTATCCTAGGACTTTAGGGAGAACAGCAATTACACGGAACGGATCCAGATTCGGAACCTCTGTGTGATAGTTTCCTCGAAAATCCTAGATGCCGGTCTTACATCTCGCTTCTACAAATAAGTAACGAAATTTTTTTCAGATATAATTCATAGAAATTTATTTGTGTTCAAATTCGTAATTCTTAATTTAATATGACAAAAATTCAACCGCTAATGGGTTACCCTACATTTTATTTTTTCTAAAATTTGTTGTTTTTTATTTATGAAATTTTTAATTATCTTCTGTAACTATAATTCTACTCCGACCTATATTTCAATAATTATATATATGGAACTCTTTATGGGCTACTCTATAAATCATTTCCTTTTCTAACATTTTTTATCACCACCCTGTATATCTATAATTCCTCTCACCCTATATTTCATCTTAACTATATATACAACAGTTTATGGGTTACGAAATGTTGCATTTCCATTTCTGCCACCCTGTATATGCATATACGTATAAAATTTTTTTGCACCACCCTGTATAACTGTAATTCTACTGCACCTTCTATTCCAAGAACCCTGTAAATTCAACCGCTAATAGGCTTCCCTATATAATTATTTTATTAGTTATAATTGCACTCTACTCTATATTTTAAACACCCTATATATGCAACTGCTTATGTGCCACCCACGAAAAAAATGATTTCTAACATACCTGGAATCGCCCTGTATAATTATAATATACAACGATTACTTTACCACTAAACAATAACAACGCTTGCATGCCACTTCCAGAAGTACATGCTCTAAGTATATAATAGCATTGGTCTGTATATATATATAATTACTCAATGTTTTGAGTCTGGCGGCGGCGGCACATTCAATTGTTTGTCGTTGACATTATTGACGTAAATAATGAATTTTTATTATATTTTATTTAATGAATGAACCAATATTATAAATTAAGATTAGCATTCTGCACTGAAGGTCGTCAGTAGCTACTAAACAAAACAAAAATGAAGGAAATCGATTGAAAAACAGAGGAGAAAATGGTACCTAATCGTTTTGTCTTTGCCTATTTATATATAGATAATGAAACCCTGTAAAAAAGAAATAAACGTAAATATGTAGATAGCTATAAAAAGTGCTCTTATTCGAAAATAATTTGGTCAATTGCGAGTTGGACTTGCATACTAAGGGTTCTGTACAGCCTAATTCTAATAATCCAGTTTCAGACAAGCAGGGAATCAGTGCATTTTCTTATATTTGCCCTAATATCTTTTAAAGGAAGCGTTTTAAATTTATAAAAAATATACACTTTCATTTTCCACACATAGACTTTTTATTTTATTTTATTTGCTTCAGAATTCGCTTGATTTTTATAATAATACATATGTATTTAATTTTCTAATATGGCCCCCAAAAATTAACATTAGAGTTTTATTTTACTAATAAATTTTTAGGGATGACTTTTATAATCTACTGTCTGAATTTTGAGGCTCTGTAGATTAGAAGACAAAGGGCAAAATAGGACAAATTTTAAATTATAAATTATTAAATCTATTATTTAAAAATACAAATAAAATATATATTTCAAAATTTAAATAGTGTAGTTTCTAAAGTGGGAATTAAGTCGATGTTTAATATTTTTGTTAATACATTTTAAACAAATGATTTAAAAATATGATAAAATATTTGTAATTGACATAATGAGCCTTTTATCTGATATGAGGCGTTTGAAAACTGAATTTTTATTTTCCACTTAATTGTATAATTTGTCCCTAAAATTACTATGGGGGTTTTCTAATAATTTTTCTTATAAATTTCAAGTGAGCACCATGCGATTTTTATGTTAATATCTTGTAAACAATTAATTTTAAAAATATGAAAAATTTGTATTTGTATTCCTTATATTAAACCCTTTCATTTGATGTATTGCATGATGCCTTAAAATTCTTTTTTTTTCGTTTAATTCTATAATTTGGCCCCCAATATTAATATTAGGGATTTCTTCGTATTTTTCCTCTAAACTAAAAAAAATAGGTCTTACAGTTTGGGGAATGAAAGGGGAAATGGGTAATTTTTTAAATATATTTTTTTAATATATTTTAAAATATTTATTTTAAAAAAATAATATTTTAGTATTCGTCATAATGAGCCATTTGATTTGATATATTACTTGATGCGTTAGAAACAATTATAATTTTTTATTTTCCATTTAATTCTATAATTTGCCCCCAAAATGAATATTAGTGGGTTCTCCTTATTTTTCCTGTAAAGTTCGCGCAACGATCTACATTTTCTATTTTTTTCAAAATTTCAGGCTCAGTAGTTTCGGAGATCAGGGGACGGTCGATTTCCCCCCCCCCGAAAGTACCCCTAAAATTAAAATTTCTGCATTTACGATATGTACTCCTAAAGGGGTCACCAAACTATACATTGATACCAAATTTCAACCTCTTCCATCCAGTAGTTTAGGAGAAAAATTGCTGTGATGGGACAGAGGTAGAAATCTGGAGTGGTATTATAAGGGTATGCGTATATTGTATATACGGAACCCTAAAAACTACAGGAAAAAAGTAATCCTTTTATACTAGATTTTTTCCATAAGTATATAGCTGTACAAAAGAACGTATCGTAAAAATTATGATAGAATTTCCGAAAAACTGCATACATACCGATAAGGGAAAACAGGAAATCTTCCAATTTTCAAGTTGATTTACAAAATTGCAAATTAGAGATTCAAAAAATCATTATTTTAATTGTTTAAATTTATTCCTAGTAAACCAATTCATTGCAACAGTATTTACTATAATTTCAATGTTCGTGGCTTTGATTGTTTTTTCTAACTAAAAATGTTGCAACAAACATAATATTTATTTAACTGTTTATAATAACACATTTCAAAATAATTCATAACACTATTTTAGTTATTGTGGACCCCAGTGATATGATTTAGGTACAGAACAAAAATAGAACTAAAAATACTGAACCGATTCTGAATCGATTCAGAACTGCTTCCCCGAAAACCACTCTGCACCACTGTATTCATTGCCGTCGATGGTCCAACCTCTTTCAAATTCACTTAGCTGGCGATACATTCGGCTTTCACGTACTGTAGGCATTTTAACATTACTATGAATCGATTTTAGATCCTATCAAACAGTTTGTTTCTTTAGAAAATTTAAAAAAATGCAAAAACTACTACAAAATTAATTGATGAAAAAAGTTTACATGGAAAGTCATTCACCAAACATTACCAAATTTTCAATCATTTACTCCTTACAATAGCATCTAAGTTTTACTAAAACAATATTAAATTTGAACAGCACCTTCTTGATGTTGCGATTTGTTTGTCAGTGAGTATAATATGAAAACATAACAGTAAACCTAGATATAGATCTGAGCTGCTGTTTTGAAGTTCTGTTTATTTGTAAATTGACAAGTTAGCTGCCTGAGAGTTACTTTTGATTGCCATTTGTAAGAGTTAGAAGGACTTTTGTGAATTTTTTAATTATGTTGAATAATTTTGAAATCATTTGAATACTGTTGACCTAGTTCTCCAAAATGAATATCACCAAGGCTTTATAAATAAAACTATAAATCAACTAGAAAGAAAATCACAACAACAAACCAACACAAATAACCAACAGACCACTAAGACCAACCAAACACAAACAGAAAACAAAATTGTTAATATAATTCCTTACGTCCCAGGTGTATCCGAAAAAATTAATTGGTTAGGAAATAAATACGATATTAAAACTGTTTTCAAAACAAATAATACATTGCGCTCTACCCTCATACATACCAAACCATTTAACGTAGCTCAAAATACAGTGTTGTGTGTGACTGTGGCCATAGTTATACCGGTAACTTCAAGACCTTTAGAAGTAAGGAAACAGGAATACCAATATAACATTTCAGGACGATATTTGGAAAAATCAAATTCGGCCAACCATGTATTAACCAGCACAGGCAGCCATAGGATAGATTGGGATAAAACAAAGATCTTATTGAAAGAGGAAAATTTAAAAAAGATAAAACTTTAAGAAGGCAGCTATATGATGATAAACAACACGGATGTCGGGGCCCTTTCAATCGACCTTTATTTGGGTTGGAGAGATCTATTGCTAGAAGAGCAAAAAATGGTACCCTCGTTATCAAGTGGAAGGCAAATGACAAACTGTCACTATCAAAATTTTTTAACAAACAACAAACACCAGATAAGATCCAAATATGATTTTAAATACATATCTGTTGAAGGAAAAAATTTTGAGGAGAGAAAACCCCAATGAACAGGCAAAATGAGATATTTATAATACAAATTTGACATTTACCATGATGTTTACAGTTTTTTTGTATATATTTTTCCGATTTTCAGAAAAATGGTATGTTTTGCGTTATAGAAAAATGTACGGAATCAAGCTGGAGCAAACATATTTTTGTATAATACAATTTATAATATTCAAATTGAGTGAGCACTTTTAGAGAAAACAGTGAAGATTCATTGAAAATCGCTGAAATCCCTTATTTACTTTTTTTAATTATTTTCTAGAAAACCGTAAATCTCATGTTATAGACAATTATATGGGACTTTTCAGTAATGTTCCTTAATATAATGCAATTTAAATCATCAAAATTGCCCTAACCGTTTTTGAATAATCGCAGAAAATACATAAAAAAAGTTGCATACGAATTAATAACTTTTTCCTTTTTGGAACTCGGTTAAAAAGAAAACAGACCGAAGCCAACAATGACCAAGTGAATAATTGGAATAATGCAGTTCGGCTAAAATACGAAAACGCTTCACCTCCTGTCAATATTTAAATACAGTGCCTGTCATAGCAAACATGCCGAAGACAATTTGTCTCAAAATTCGTGTAAATGGATTGCCATATTCTTCGAACACTTTTCAGGTGGCAGAGAAATGCACCGACCATAAATATTTTGTCAAAGGCAATACCCGTGCTAAGGCCGCCTTTTCCTGCCAACTGAATTATTCATGGACAACTATCCTGCCAAGAAAATTATGTCGGTAAGACACTTCTCGCCCTTCTTCTCCGGCATAGAGCCTCTAATCCTGACAAGTGATATTCCTATATGTACTGCTAAGGCGACCATACACGATTGGAAGATTTTCCATATGACGAAAGACGATATTTTGCTCTAGCTATTTTCAACCGATTTGAGAAATGATAGTTTAAATTGTATTTCGTTTAGGAGTGGCAAGTGGTCTCGTATAGCAAGGAACTTACCCTTTAACAAGTGAATAGGTAAAGCTGTCATTTAATCTCCACTGATTTCTTTAATAGACATTAATCTATTAAGATAGCGTAAACTGTATGTTGTTAACGTAGATCCCAAAGTTGTAGCGCATATGTTTATGTACTGTAAAGCAGAACAGACAATGAAAAGAAGTTGAGTAAATGGCAAAAGGTCGTACAAATATTTTTCTCAGATATCAAATTATAAACGTTAATATTAATCTAGTAAGAGGTATTTATCTATTACACAATATGTTTGTAACTGTTTTCACTTTTACATAGTCGATTCAGTTTTAAAATGGGATTGGTTTTTATCAAAAAATTTAAGAAAAAGAACAATACAAATATTTTAGTATTTGAAAACAAAACCAAATTCAGTTTAAATTTTAGTCATGTCCAGGAAGCCTACCTTCTCACATTTGTTTTAGAGTAGTACATATTTCCTTAATGTATGTAGTCAAATATTTGGCTAGATATTTATGAACTTTTTGACATTTTTGGACATATTCCACATTTTTCATATTTTTGACATTTCTGGCATTTTTGATATTTGACATTTTTAAGATTTTCAACTCTTTAAGCATGTTCGACATTTAGAGGTATTTGACAACTTTGAAATATTGGACATTTTTTGGCATTATTGCTATTTTTTAAATTTCCCTATTTTTCAAGATTTTTACAGTTGTAGACAATACTGACACTTGGCATTTTTGACACTTTTGCAATTTACACACTTCAAAGAACGTAAAAAATGTTTAAAAATGTCAAAAAAGCACAAATTTGCATAAATGTCAAAAATGTCAAAGCTGTGAAAATGGGAAAAACAATGACTTCTAATATAAATGGTGCCGCCGGTTTACATTAAGAACGGGTTGAAAAATGTTTTCCGGAAAATAGTAAACAATGCCAAACTTCTAAGACGTAACTACTAAGACGAAAATTTAGGTATATCTTAGATCATTTACCATCTAGATATAGCCTGTCAAGCATAAAATCGTGGCAACGCTAGAAAGAGAGGGAAATAGAGACAGTAAGAGGCTATTTCACTTAGTGGGTGGAAGCAGCCAATGAACAACATGCTGCACATATTTCATTGCAGTTCCCAACCGAGTGAAATAGCTTCTTGCCCTCTCTTTCCTTAGTCTTACCAGGGCATTTGTGCATGAAAGGCAATATCTAGAAGGTACATGATCTAAGAGGTATATGTACGCATTGACTGAACGCCTGAACAGCAATACTTTTGATATGAGTGTTTTGGGGTTGAAACTTTTTTGAAATCAGGGATTATTTTGTACAATTGTAAAAAAGTGTTACTTCAGTGTTTTATATGCGGGAAAACAGCATATTCGTTTGCCAAATTATCTTCTCACCGGTAGGTGTCAGATCATAAACGTGTTAACTGAGTTTTACAAAAAGTCATTTAAGCTGTAAATAAAACTACAGTTTACGTGAAGAAATGAATGTTTTGATAATAATTACTATTACATATTAGTAATTAAGCCAATAATTGTTTTTGTTATTGTGCACATCTTTAAATAGATTTTAATATATTTATATTTTTGGATAGGTTACGTAGTATTATTATTTCGAATGTGAATAACATGACCTTTGATTCAATGTAGGTTGGACACCACTGTTAGAGCCGGAATATTTGTAAACAAATATATCAGTGCCTCTTTCTATTTTTGTCACATGTTTCAACCCATTTTTCCTTTGGTCGTATATGAGAGTGCCGAGTCCATTTATATTAGTAGTCATTGGGGAAAACTAATAAGCCAGTCAAAAGGTCAAAAATGCGAAAAATGCAAAATTGTCAAAATTGTTAAAAATATCAAAACATCAAAAATGCCAAGAAAGCCAAGAAAGTCTTACATAAAAATTTTGAAAAAATTTGACTTTCTTGACATTTTTTGACGTTTTTGGCATTGTTGTCATTTTCGACAATTCTGACATTTTTAACATATTTGACATTTTTGATATTTCTGGCATTTTTGACATCTTTGAATTTTTTTATATTTCTGACATTTTCGACAATCCTAACATTTTTTGAAATCTTTTTCATTCACGACATTTTTTTTACATTCTTGGCATTTTTTACTTTTTTGACCAGGTTAATATTTTTCCCATATTTGAAATTTTGACATTTTTGGCTTTTTGACAATTCCTAACTTTTTTACATTCTTTGACGTTTCATACCTTTTAACATATTTAATTTTTTGATCATTTTTGCAATTCTATCATTTGTCATAATTTTGACATATTTTACCTTTTTTAGAAAATCTTTATGTTTTTAGATCATTTTCTTTTTGAAAATATTTTTCGACACATTTTCTTTCGTCTGTTAAGAGGTTTGGCTTTGAAAATTCTTCTGCAGTTGTTACAACGACATTGGCTAGAAAAGCCGTAGATAAAATTACAAGCAAATATTCTATCACGTTTTTTCTCCAATTGCAAATGCACGAAATTCCATGATGCTACTAACTCTTAGTATGTGAAATAATTTGGCATTTTAGCTGAACATGTTGGAGATTCATTCAATAAAAAATGTTTTTTGTCATAATGGATTAAGAGACATTCGTTTAGCACCTTGTGGCATACGTTTTTTGCTATTGCAAAATTCCGCTATATAATACAATATGCGTACATGGAAACCTATACAGCTACATAAATAAATGGTCAATCCCGATAAAAGATAGAGATATCAGTGCATAAGTCTTGGAACAATGGCGTGTTCGCAAACTTCTTGCTTTTCAACCATTAAACGCCTTGGAAAATCACGCGATTTGGTACGTTAAAAGTCTATTTTGTACGATAAACTCCAAGATCCCTTTTCAATTAACTGAAATTAATTTATAACAGAGAGAAGGTTTAACACATTCATTTTACGCTTGCCTTTATCATGTCATTTCCTTCTTTTAGCAATCACCAGCTACATTTTTTTACAAAATCAGTAAACATTACGGCGGAACTTCGCGGGAAATAATGAAGAATTATTAAAAACTTTCACATAAACCCAAAACGCAACAAATTTAATTAAATCATCCCTAAACGCGGTATTTCGTTCTTTGTTGTGTCATCAAATGCGTTCACAACGCTTCCTTCTCCATTATTATCACCCCAAAAAAATGCAATACAAAGAACCTCACTTCCAAAATACCGGCCCGGAATTTACTCATATTAAAAGCTCACACAGTTCCCACAAAAATACCTCTGTATATACACTCGGCATTTACCTCGATGACTTCGCAACTTTCAGCAAAGAGAATATCACTGAAAAAACAAATTTCCCTATCATTTACCTCGCATTTTTTGCTTCCCCTAAACGGGGAAAATCAAATAGTCTGCACACACACAAACGCAGCACGGCATGAACGGTGTTATACACGTACGAACGATTATTAGGACAAACCACCCTTCCTTTGTTGGAAAACCTCCCCTGCTATTCATAATCCAACGCTGAACATTTATTTCCCTGTTCGTCTCACAACAAGACGCATTATAGGCCGGTCGAGAAAGTGTCGGAAAGATGAAGAATTGGCAAAGTTAGCATACCCCAACAATGCATCCTGATAATGAAAATTCGAGATGTACTTTATATTATTTTTTGTGATCTTGACAATAACACTACAATTGCTAATAAGTTGGTATATTTCAAATACCCCAAACATTTAAGGATCTAAATCAGACCAGATTTTCAATGGCAATAAAAATAACTGAATAAAGAAGTTAAAAATTAAAAGTTTGCAAGTTTAGCTTTTTAGTCCAGTCAATGAAGGCAAAAAACTGTAATCTATATATAAATTGGCAAAAACAAAACGATTAGGTACCATTTTCTCCTCTGTCTCTCAACAGATGTTCTCCATTTTTGTTTTGTTTTTGTTCAGTAGCTACTGACGAGCTTCAGTGCAGAATACTAATTTTAATTTATAATATTGGTTCATTCAATAAATAAAATATCATAAAAAATCATTATTTACGTCCATAATGTCAACGCCAAACAACTGAATGTGCCGCCGAAGCCAGACTCAAAACATTGAGTAATTATATATAGAAGGACCAACGCAGTTATATACTTAGAGCATGTACTTCTGGAAGTGGCATGCAAGCGTTGTTATTGTTCAGTGGTAAAGTAATCGTTGTATAATATAATTATACAGAGCGATTCGAGATATGTTTTTTTTTCGTAGGTGGCACATAAGCAATTGCATATATGGGGTGTTTAAAATATAGAATAGAGTGCAATTATAACTAATAAAATAATTATATAGGGAAGCCCATTAGCGGTTGAATTTACAGGGTTCTTGGAATAGAAGGTGCAGTAGAATTACAGTTATACAGGGTGGTGCAAAAAATATTATACATGCATATTCAGGGTTGCGGAAATGGAAAAACATTTCGTAACCCATAATCAGTTGTATATATAAAGAAGATGAAATACAGGGTTAGTGAAATTATAGATATACAGAATGATGATAAAAAATATTAGAAAAGGGAATGATTTATAGAGTAGCCCACGAAGATATATATGATATTTGAAATATAGGTCGGAGTAGAATTATAGTTACAGAAGGTAGTTAAAAATTTCATAAACAAAAAGAGTAAATACGTTGGCTTATAGGCAGTGGCATATACAGAATGGTTCACCGGGTGGTTCACAAATGTGAACAAATATTATGCGAATTATTATAATGAGGATTTTGATAAATGTTAGTTAGAATTGAGTGCAATTATATCTATACAGGGAGGTTAGAAAAAATAAATATGTGAGGTAGCCCATTAGCGGTTGAATTGTTGTCATATTAACTTTAGAATTACGAATTTGAACCCTAATAAAGTCCTATGAATTATATGTGAAAAAAACTTGAATTTCGATATTTATTTGTAGAAGCGAGATGTAAGACCGATATCTAGGATTTTCGAGCAATTGCTGTTCTCCCTAAAGTCCTAGAATAGACTGTCACGATACAATTTTCAAGTTACTTAACCGGCCAGAGATATTGAAACAATTGGTCGAATTTCGACCACTGGGCGACAGCTAGTACGGGGTAGGGATTTAATATCTACTTACCCTCTAGTTCAAAGTTGACCCTGTGCCTGGGGTTGTTTGTTGTGAAGTGGTAGCAATTAATTTCAACTGGGGTGCAATTTAAGGGGTAATTTGTCAAAAAAAAACAAAAAAAAACACTTTGTTTATCTCATAACTTGCTTAATTTTCATGCAACAGATTTCTATATAAAAAAACACACTCAATTTTTGAAGCACTTTAAAAAAGCTTTTACAAACTGTTCCCGAAAAAGGCATTGTTTTTCACTTCTTTTACGATAAACCCAATTTTTGTTTTGACAAATAAAAACACAATTTCATCAAGCTATAACTCGGTTTTTTGTATTGGTTCTGCCGATACCAAAAGCCCCATATTTAGTTTTGTTTTGTTTTTTTATAAGCTACATTTTTGATTTAAATGATTTTTTTCTTAAAGTACATATTTTTAAAGTTATTTACGAAAAACCTTATGTTTTTTGTTTTTGGGTTGAAAAATCGATACTTTCACTTGTGATTAACTCGAAAAGAATTGGCTTTCAGAAAATACTTAATCATTCCCGGACTTTTTTCATATAATATTTTTAACCCCCAAGAACCTTACCTTTAATGGGATCTCTGTAACAGCAGAATTTCTTTGATCTCATTCTGGGCCAATGCACTATTTTATAACTAAGTCGTACCAAGGAGTCACATGAAATTCTGAAGGTAACTCTATCAAATTCTTCCAATTTGAAAGTGTACACTGTATAAATCAAACTAGCAGTAAATTCTCGTAGTTACATCAATTTTATTGTCAAACATTTAATGTCAAATTGAAAAATTGAGAATACTAAATTTCTTATTGCTAACTTTTTAATTCCTAATTTATTTATTTAGTTGTGTTCATATTTTATTCCACTGAAAACGGGGTCTGATTAAGACTAAAAAAGGTTGTTTACAAAAACCATCTATTTATCTTGAAACTGCAAATTTTTTACCTATTTTCGAATACCAGGATGAACTTAACATGTTAAGAAACATTTGAAGAAGAAAATGATGCAGAAAATATTATTGTTGAAGAGACAGCAACTTGTCGTTGTTATGAAAATGAATATTGATGAAAAAAAATGATGCAAAGTTATAGTGAAAAAAGTGTACAATTTTATTATATTCTTTTGATAAAGAGAATCAATTCACAATTACAAGCAAGGTCAAACTAACTAATATTTGCACGAACTGCATCTGAAAATAACATTAAATGTAATATTGTTTTGGTAAAACATACATGACATATTAAGGAGTAAATGATTCAAATTTGATAACGTTTGGTGAATGCTTTTTCACATAATTTTTTTATAAATTAATGTTGTCGTTTTTTGCTTTTTTTAGTTTACCAAATAACAAACTGTTGGATGGGGTCCAAAATCAAAGAAGTCGACACCAGACGTCAAAAGGGCACAAATGAACTTTGAAATCGAAGTCTAAGACTTATGGCCTTTCGTGACCGATTTTCGACAACCCAAAATTTGGTTAGGACACTAACGCCATCTTGTAAGTACCTGAACGGTTTACAAGCATGTAAACTGTAACATTAACGACCCCATCTTGTGCTACCTCTGACCCGTGAACATCGACGGCAATGAATACAGCGGTGCAGAGGACAACAACATTGGAATGTGGAATGACATCATACAGTCTTCTCTGATGAATCTTGATTCTGCTTGGGTGAACATGATGGCCCAAAAGGGTTAGACGACGTCGCGGAGAAGAACGTCAACTTCAATTTGATGCTGAGCGACATATACACCGAACATAAAACGTTATAGAATACTCTCTTCGAGGTGTCATTCTTTTGTACGCAAGACAATATATATAATATATATTGTTTTTGGTTAAAAATATTTCATCGTAACATTCTAACCTAGGAATTACGGGTAACAGCAGTTACATGGAACTGCTCCAGATTCGGAACCTCTATGTGCTAGTGTCCCCGAAAATCCTAGATGTCGGTCTTTACATTTCGCGTCTTCAAAATTAGACGTTATGTTATGGAGGCTATTGCACATGGAAGTAGATCACCTTTGCTGTTTGTTCAAAGCAATATGACTGCGCAATATTATCTTCAAGAAGTAGTGGAGCCCTATGTTGTACTCCCATAATCGGTTCATGAGTATATCATAAAGGAAACTTAGTTGAGTCGTCCATAGACAAGTTGCCTTAGAGTTAATCCTGCAAAAGAGTTTTTCTATAAGAAGCCAGCTACTTTCTGGGCAGTTTCGACTTTTTAATAACATATCTGTATTTTTAAGAAACCATTGGGAGGATTCCAAACCCCAGTAAACACTAATAAACACTCAAAACGCCCAGATATTATTCAAATTAAACCCCCAAGAGGTATTAAAACAAGAAAGAGCATTAAGGTAGGGGAATAGTAATAAATAACGCAACTATGTTTTATACACAACAATGAGCATAGGACTAGGTGGTTCAGATCAACATCATGAGGTCATGCCATATATGACGAGATAAGTTGCCGAAGCATTTGAGGCATAAACGTGTCAGTCAGGGAATCTAAACAGGAAAAACGATCTGTGGGCAACAAGACGAACTAGACATGGAAAACAGACAGTAGTAGACGTAATGAGAAGGAGATGGCTTATAATATTAGGAAAAAAAATATACTACCATTAAAAGTGTTTCTTTATATGTTAAGTAAGAACTAAATGATGTTGAAGTGAAAATCTTGAGGAGGCATAAAACAGGAAAATCCTAAGATTCCTTGGTGAATGGATTGACCGCCGAGAACGGAGAGTGGTAAGTGAAAGATGAAAGTGTTTTGATTAGAAACATTAGGCATTTAATTGTCTCAAGGCTTCCTTAATATCCCTAAATATTCAAATATTGTCATTGCAAGACTTCAGAGACTACTAAACTGGGCTATCAAACAATATCCGAAGCGTGCCATTCCCCAGGACTATAATTTCTTTTTCTCGCTCCACGCAAGGCATTAGCATTCGAAAACGCAGAGCGTATCACTTTTTTCATGTCTAGACTGACAGAACGGGCCCTCACAAGAGCGAAGGCTCTACTGTACACAGGGTGTGGTTATTCCCAACGCAGGGCCTGATAGCTTTTGTTTTTGTACTTGTTGAGCGTCCCTGAACAAAGTATTATGTCAGAATATGGATGATGTAATTTTTTGTCGTGACAGGATATTTAATAAAGCTAATTGAGGAAGGAAAGCAAGATTAGAATCAGTTGAAACAAAGAGGATCGATTGAGATAGCTTTGGTTGGCACTCAGCCAATTGTTTCTGCGGTTATTTGCATTGTTATAAGCCGTCGTTTGTTAGTGTTTGTAGTTTATCATAAGGGAAAAAAGATTTGTTGAGCTGAACATTACTTGAGCGAAATAGCTGGACAATATATGTAGTGTTGTTATTTGTGAAGATTCGGGTTCCTATTGAATATAGGATGTTATTATTTGATCTTTATGATTTGAAATACCAGAAAATGAGTTAATTTAGTTGTTATTAAACTAATAATTGTTTCAGTCATTCCTTGGTGAAAATTCATATTTTAATTATATTAAAACACTAACCACTGTGGTAATTTTCATAAATTTATTATATTTTTTTGACAATTGTTTCGCTCTGATGATAGGCTTCGTCAGAATTAAATATTAAACTAAATGCTAAACATCTACATATATTATATAGTGTTGTAATATAATAATGAGTATATAGGTAGAAGGCACAATATGTTTACTGTATAATATTAGTGAAGGTAAATATTATTAATATAATCTTGAATTTTGTATTAAATAAGTATATTAAGATTAAATAAGGGAGACATATTTGTATCAGTTTGGTCATTTAAAAAATGTGGTGAATTTTTTTTTATTGATCTCAAGTGATAGATTCTAAAATAGTTAATTTCTTACTTTTTTGTTCTAGATGTAAAATTTCGAATGTAGTTTGTGGAATATGATTTTCATTTAATAAATAGTCGGCAAATGTAGATATGTTGTATTTCTGATTTTCAATGACTTTTAAATGTTCAGACCATCTTGTTTTAAATGACCTTTCTGTGTGACCGATGTACACAGGGACAGTTACAATTACTACTTAATTACATAAACCAACTTAACCCCAATATTCAATTTACACTAGAAACTGAAAGAAACAACACATTAGATTTTCTAGATTTAACTATAAAAGTATCTGATAATAAATATAATTTTTCGATATATTTTAAAAAGTCCCATACAGACCTCACTATTGAACAATACTTCATGCCATCCAATCCTACACAAACTTGCAGCATATCACTCCATGATACACAGATTAGTAACTGTCCCATTATCTAAACTTAACTTTGACAAGGAACTCAATAAGATAAAACTCATTGCTATCAATAATAATAATAATAATAATATTCTTTATTCCAAAATAATTGAATACACAAGCAATTAAAAAGAAAAGACGTCAACAAACAAATGGTTACAAGGTAGTAAGCAAAAAATTAAAACTCCAAGTACTCGGTTCAGTGTAAGGCTCAACCTCATTTATATAGTTACAACCCCCAAATCATTGATAACATATTATTCAAAAAATTAAAGATAAAAGGTATAGAACAAGTATCTCCTTCCTCTCCCAACTCTAACTCAAAATTTCAACAATCCATTACATTTATAGGTTCTCAATTTCTACTAAACAGAAATATTCACACAGCCTTTAAAACTAACAATAATTTTGCCAAACACATAAAAAATAATAAAGATAAAATTAATAAGCTTGAAAACTCAGGAGTCTATAAATTAACATGTGGTAGTTGCCCAAAATTTTACTTCGGTCACACAGGAAGGTCATTTAAAACATAATTCTGCCGAAGCCTGTCATCAGAGCGAAACAATTTTCAGATAAAATATAATAAATTTGTGAAAATTACCACAGGGTTTAGAGTTTTAATATAATTGTTATTAAACTCTTCCAACAATATAATAAGTTGCCAACTTTTTATTTTTGACATCCATTTTATTTTTGTTTGGTACATAAAACAAAATTCCACAACTAAATTTAATTAAACGGTAGATTTTATAGATATGATTTCTTGAAAAAAGATTATAGCCTTTTAAATGAACAATAGCATGAGTTGATACATAAAATACAAAATCGCTTGGCTGATGGATTTTTTAGCGGCTACTATTGCGACTATTACTGCCCCAAACCATGTCACTCGAAGAACGGTATATGTTCGAAAGCAAATTCTTCATGTGCCTAGGCATAAAAAACACAAATAACTAAGTATCAAATTAACAACTACCTGGTTGATTCTGAGTCTATTCAAATGGGTGTCTCTTAGACACAACCACGTATTTCTCTATTACATATCACGTCAACATAATCAGTAATATCAAATAGATTAACACCTTTTAGAGACTACATTTTTATATGGTAAGCACAATTGATGAAGGTTCTCGACCAGGAACAATATACATTTGTATATTATCTGGCGTTCCAAGGAATGATTCGTCGAAATGTTATAGTTAAATATGGTTCGTTAGACTATACCTATATTTACTTGGATAAATAGCTAATAGATGACTGAAGAGAGTTCGTCGGAATGCCGAAACTTTTTTATGGTTTGCGTTTAAGCACGACAGACTTTGTTGGTGCAAACACCTTTGCAGACTTCCAACAAGACTGGCGTTAACCTGTGCGAACTTTAGTTGCAACTTACCAGTGTTAGCCCGTTATGTTTCAGAGCCAGTATGATTCCGAATTTTATTGTACTCAGTCCCTGATTATGTCCTTTTCGGCTACAGGCTTCACGGGCTGTCTCCATAGACTGTACCTGCAAAAGGATTGGCTTTGTTCGTGCTATATTTCTCTTTTTCTCAATTGAATATTACATAAGGAATATTATCAACACAAAGAAAACTACCTGTGAACTCCATAAGACTGAGAGAATTAATCACTCAGTATATGATAATAGATAAAACTATGGCAATACTACTGCGAAGATTATACTCACAAACACATACCCTGCATTATTCCAACAACAAGGACCAGCCGATTTTTGGTTTCAGTCTCTGCTGTGCGCGGTTTTTACTCTCGGCCTTCACATAAATCTTCTTAGAGAGACAGGCGCCTTCTAACAACACTAGGTTGAGCAATAGTAGGTTTGTGATGCTCGTAGAAGTTCTGAGCCGCACGGGAGCTTCACTCAAGGAATCAGCATATCTTCCTGGGCCTAGCCCGTATAACCCCCTGAACCTCCTTCTTTTTAGGGATTTGGGCTTGCAATTGTAACGCATGAACGAGAAATTCCCGGCAATCGCAAGTCATAAGCTTGCCATGATAACGTTCCTACCCTTTGTACATAATGCCTATCATTATTACCGATTGAATAATATAGTGAAGTCCTCGAACTGATACTCGATCGTTTTTTGGCGTAGCAGATGTTTCGAGTAAAATGATCAAACTTTGTAAAAGTCGTAATAAAACTACAAAACTTATCTATTCGCACCAATAGTTTGAGCTAACCTAACCTCACTTTTAGATACTCACATAATGATAATTGTGGCATCCCCAGTTTTTATATTTTTTGGAAATAACACCACATAAACTTGAAAGTCTGTATATTTCAAAAGTCCCAACGTTTCAAGGTCTAAATCAGACCCCGTTTTCAATAGTATTATACAAAATGAACAAGAAATTAAAAGTATTCGCAATGGCAATTATCTTAATCACAATTTGACATTAATGTTCGACGATAAAACTGACGTAACTTACTGCAAATTTGATATATACTGGGTAGATCAAAAAATTTTAAAGATCATGTGAAATAACAAAGCTTTTTTCAAATTGGAAGAATTCGAAAGATTTATCTTTAGAATTTCATGTGGCGTTCCTACGTACAACTTTGTTTTTGCCAAAAATGAGACCAAAGAAGTTCTGATGTTCCAGATATCTCATTAACGTCATAAGGGAAAACCTAAGAAAAACCTTATGAACTATCCCAATATAGAGTTGTTCAAAAGTAAATTACCATTATTAATCTCGTTCTTGCGAATGTAACACATTTTATATTGGAGAAACCTCTAGGACCATAAATGTTCGAATAAATGAAGACATAAATTATATAAAAAACCAACAATTCGAATAGTCAAAAACTTGTGAACATGTCTGGAACCTTGGTCATAACATACAATTTCAAAATTCAACCATATTACACAAAGAAGAACACAACACAAAACGAAAGCTGAAAGAGTCTGCTTTAATTTTATTAAATGAAAGCGACTGTGTAGCTGGTACTTCTATAGAATTCAGCCGTTCCTGGTTGCCAATTATCAAGGATGAAATTAATAATATCTTTTTAAAAAACTCTATATCGGGATAGTTGTCTTCTAAATGTTGTTTGTGGCAAATTCTTGATAACTTTTATGTTTTTTGGGGCAATAACACCACAATCGAAATAAAACGACGTATATTGAAGGAAAACCAAACGTTTCAAAGTCTATTCTGACTTCGCTGTGAATGGATTAATATTTATTGATGTAAATTGCAAATCGATTGTGGTGTTATTGCCCAAAAAAACATAAAAGTAATCTATATCGGGACAGTTCACAAGGTTTTTCCTAGGTTTTCCTTATGACTTTCATAAGGTCTCTGGAATATCAGAATTTCTCTGGTCTCATTTTTGGCCAATGCACTATCTTATAACAAAGTCGTACCTAGGAACGCCAAATGAAATTCTATTAATAATTTTTTCAAATCCTTTCAATTTGAAAGGAGCTTTGTTATTTCACATGATTTAAAAAAAAATTGTGCTACATTGTATATATCAAATTTGCAGTAAATTCCCTTAGTTAAATCAGCTTTGTTGTCAAACATTAATGTCAAATTGTGATTATGAAAATTGTCCTTTTAATTTTTTATTTTTTTGTTCATTTTGTCTAATACCATTGAAAACGGGGTCTAATTTAGACCTTGAAATGTTTGGACTTCTGAAATATATAGATTTCAAGTTTATGTGATGCTATTCCCAAAGAACTCAAGAAAAAAATAAAAATACTCACATAAGTTTAATTCTCTACGTTTCTTTGTTTTGCAATAGTCAAGTTGACAACGGATCTAATTTTCTCACTATAAATTTCTAACGTGCATTGTATAATTATCTTCAAAACGATATTCAATTGACATCTCTATTATACGAATCACAATGCGCGAAATAACCAAACCGCTAATTGTTCAAACAAACAGCTATTGTTAGATTGACTGTCAAATTTCCCATTGTCAATTTACCCATAATAGCAGCTGATTGTGGATAACCGTTTTTAATTCAATTCCGACTCTTCTCACCGAATCCCGCAGGATCAACAATTTCCGACTTTGAAACGTTTCTCAACGAATTTCTCATAATCTAATAGCCCCAATCGCTTTGTATTTCATAAACAACCTAATCCCATAAACTGCCCCAATTGAGTCATATCGGGAGAGAAATTTCAATACGGAACGACGTGAAATACCAGATTCAATTAGCCGAACGCCATTCGTTAACGCAAATTTTCAACGGATAAATTGTCAATATGAACCGAATGAAATTCTAGAAAGTCACGGAATCGATGTGTTTGATGTTGCAGGAACAAATGTATCAAAGCTTTTGTCGATAATTGAAGCTTTGTTTACCAGAATAATACATTACTGGAATTATTAATGCTGTGTTATAATTAGGTGGTATACAGGGTGAGTTTTTTTTGTTGATCAGTATGGGGATCTCGGAAACTAGCGGAGATAGAAAAATGGTTAAATTGAGAAAGATTTGCAGTTTTACTGGCCCAATTTAATGACTCTTTCCGATTTTTGTAAAAAGTCATGGCTTACTAGATATTTTGAAAAAACGAAATTCTGTGGATTTACTCAATCCCTCTAGCTCGTTTGTTTTTGATTTTATAAAAAAAGTATAAATATCAAAATTGGAGGGAATTGTATCCAGAATATGATTGTCATGTCCTCATTTGCGTGACAGTTCTCGTTTTCGAGATATGACACAAACTTATCTTTTTTTTAAAGAAAACCATAGTTGGCTATGACCTCAAAAAATCCGACATTTTTAGAGCTTTTCAACAATATAATACTCGATATTCATAAAAATAACGGAGTTATGGATGCTTTTCTCTCTTATTTTCACTTTTAACGTAGGTAGCCATGAAATAGATTGATTTATTAATAACTATTCCAAAAAACATTGAACGATTTTTTTATTAGGCATATCAACTATAACAAAAAAACTAAATAAGTAGGTACTTACTAAAAACTTTAGAAATTAAAGTACATAATAATGGTTACAATTTATTTTCGAAAAGTCCACCATCTTTTTAAGATTGACATTACCGCTTTCCTAACAAACCGCCTATCAATTTCTTCAATTGCTTGTAATACCGCCTCCCTTAGGTCGCCAACTGTCTCATACTTTCTTTTGTATACTTTGTTTTTTGGCGCACCCCATAAATAGAAGTCTATAACTGCCAAATCGGGAGACCGGGGTGGCTATCCGCGTGGGCCATTTCTTCCTATCCAAGAGTTTGGATAGATATTATCTAAGTGTTGTCTTACTAATAACGAGTTATGAGTATGTGCTCCATCATGTTGGGACCACACAATTTCTAAACGAGTTCTCAAATTCAAATTATGCAACATGTCTTGAAAAGTGTATTGCAAGAAATGCAAGTAGCGCTACCCAGTAAGTGATTCGTCATCGATAAAAGGCCCCAGAATAGTAGACCCTATGATACCACACCAAACATTAAAACCAAATTTTATCTGGGGTCGTCTTTGTTCTACATAGAAACAGTTTTCTTTAGCCCAGATGTGCCCATTGTGTCTATTGAACATACCGCATTTAGTTATTTTAATTTCATCTGACCATAACACCTTTGTCTTCTAAACGTTGTTTGTGGCATATTCTTGATTACTTTTATGTTTTTTTGGGCAACAACACCACAATAGAAATAAATATTTATTGATGTAGATTCCAAAATGAAAATTTGATTTATAAATATAAAGCCATTGACAACGGAGTCAGAATAGACCTTGAAACGTTTGGTATTCCTGCAATATACGTCGTTTTATTTCTATTGTGGTGTTGTTGCCCAAAAAAATATAAAAGTAATCATAAGACCTTTAATGGAAACTGTGGATTGTCAAGGCACATGTCTCTAAACCATGTACAAAACAAAATACGTCGATACAAAACGCTATATATTACAGCAAAGAATGAGCCACGAACCACAAACAAAACAGTTGCTCTACTACCAGTAAGTTAAAGAAACGGAAACAAACCAAAGCCAAGCTATCCCAGTCAGAAGACAGCGAAGGGAGCTCTAAGTGTCCTCGGTCATTCCCGAAAGGCAGTTCCAAATCCTGGGCTCGCGCAAAGGCTGGGTGTATTGTTTAAGTGTTTTAGATATTGTTCCACACATAAATGCATATTTATTAAGTTTTTCCTCAATGAATTTATCCCGATCATATGATTATTGGAAGCTAGACATATTTATTATTAAGTACTACCTTAGATATGGTAGGATATACGTGAAAGGCCATTACTGTGGTCTTAGTAGATGATATTTTCATGTACTTTGTACAAAATTGTTGAGGTGTGCGTGTATTTTCATTTGCAGTCTTTTGATTCTGTCATTGATACGATGTCATGGGTGTAATAAATCGAGTTTAAAACTGTATTTTGGTCTATTTCTTTTATGATTTCGATATACATATTGAATAAAGTTAGGGAAATATAGCATCCTCTTCTAAGTCCTATTTTTGCCTTTATTTGTGCTGTTTATTTTCCGTTGATACCGATTGGTATTTTAGTATTTAATAGTATTTTTAATTGTGGCAAAAGTTTTTTATTTTACAGTTACAGTTGTTGCAGTAATTACTAAGGTTGTCACTAACATTATTACTTATTGGAAGCAGTAAGTAGTAAAATCTATGCCTATCGCCATAGAACAAATGTCTGTTGTGTAAAAATAAACTCCTTTTCTTGTTCAATAGATCTTCATTTTATAAAAAGATACGGGATAAGGAAAACATCACTGCTTTTCCTAAGTCGGATTATCTTCGATTATATGTAGCTTATGAACTTACGGTTACTGATACTTATTACGTAGTACTTGTAGTCTCTAATGAGAAAGATGAGAATGATGAAACACAATAAATTTAAAAAAAGCATACATAAGCAACACAAGCATATGAATAGGTTTGAGTTGATGATGAGTACTTCACAATAGTTTTTTATATATAATTACAGCTCTCTTTTCTCACTGTTTGACTCTTAGCGTAACAGCTAATAAACTTTCTCAATAACAACGTCAAATTCATCTTAGGCACAATCCCAGACGACCATGGCATCCTCTCATTCTTCAGAGATTTCCTTCCTTGCTCCCTTTTTGGATTCAGCAGCAGCTGTATCTGTAAGAACGAATCAACAGCAGCTGTAAGAACGATTCAGCAGCGCTGCAGCTATAAGAACTGTGTTGTAGCTGTTAGAACTTCGCTTGCAACCTTGCTTGGATCCTTAATGAATTCCTTGATGGTAACAGCTTCTTCAACCTCTATAATTATAAATGCTCTTGGGAGCTAACACATTAGTGGAATAGCTGATAATCAAATAATGAGCTGACAAATTGGCTAGTCCTGAAAAGAATTTCTCTCGCAAATATTCACGTTTGATGTCCCAAATGGCAGGCTAGAAGATGGTACCAGAATAAAAGTACCAACTTTGTCTGTTGTTGTGAACATCACAGATAATTTCAATAATACGCTTGGAAATCTTTGTTGGGATGTTCAAGGCCTAGAAGAAAGTTGTTTTTATAAGAACCAATCCAGTGCTGGGCATAAATGTTGACACCAACACGAGCTGAAACTTTGTCATTGTTCACCACGAGTTTATCAAACCTTCAGTTAAATTTTACAGTTAAAACCTGATTTAAAATGAAATCCGTTCTCCGTGTATGCTGTTTTAAATTCGGGTATTCTAGAAGTCCTTTAGAATATAATTTTTTATTTCACTCCATTTTCGGTTGGAATTATTGATTTATTTAAAATAACCGTCAAGTCCCCCGCAAACCAATAAATCTCTCATAAGGCGCGCTGCCCTCTTTACCAATTCTTTCTAATCGAATTGAATAGCTCGCTAATATACCCTCTTCGTAAATAGCAATCTCTCCCTCTTGGCGTCAACATTGAAATAAATTCCCTTCAAGGCCGTCTCCCCTCAAAACTTTGTTCGAAACTATATAAGAGTCACATAGGTGTGTTCGAAGCAAATTCCCGTGAAAAGATTCGCATAGAAAACGCTAATGGTGGAGAGAGAAGTGAAAAGTGAAACACGTTCCTTATCTGTGGCAAACAGACACGCTTTGTAATAAACACTTACAAGTTGGAAGGGTAGGCAAGCTAAACAGGCGACATTTGCACTCGCTTTTCTTACCTACCATTAATAACAATATGTCGTATATGTGAACGAGCACGCCGATATTCATGTTAATGATAAATTATACGTAGGCGGTTCAGACGATATTTGATGATGACAAAAATTTCACTGATGTAAAAGGTGGGTACCGACTTACAGTGTTGCCAATTTTGCGAATTTGTAGGTAGAAATGACGATTTTTGCTAAAAATTTAGCGACAACACAAATGCTTAAGCACTACTGTCCACGTCCACATTTCCACCAGCTAGACGCTTGCTTGCAACTTGCGTATGAAATAAACGATACTATATACACAAGGCGACAAAAAGTCATGCCATTACTTCAAGCGTATTGCAAGAAGCAAATTCTATTGAAAATAATATTTTCGGCAGTGAATTTTGTCAAACACAAACAGTACTATGAAATTTTCTAACAATCTGACTAACTGCAGGACTTTTAAAATTTGGAATTTATTTTTTATAATACCAAAACTAAATGATTAAAGTTTGGCCAAGTTTAGTGCATGTTTTTTCATATAAACTTTTTTTATCAATTAATATTGAAGTCGTTTTTTGCTTTTTTTAGTTACCGAAAAACAAAATAGCTGATGGTATCCAAAAACGATGTCTATGTGTATGCTGAATGTATCGCCAGGTAACTGAATTTGAAAGAAGGTCGAATTATTGGTTTACGGGAGGCGAGTTTTTCATTTCGAGAAATCGCTAACCGCATGAACAGAAAACCAACTACTGTTATGACATGTAGTCAAGCATGGTTTGATAATACGCATAATCGGAGTAGAGTGGGCACCAAACGTCGAAGGGGAACAAATGAAGTTCAAGATCGTCATCTAAGGCTTATAGTGGTTAGGAGAAGAAGGCCATCTTGTGTGTCCAAACGGTTTTCGCCGTATAAGATCTCTTGGACTCCAGAATCATCGACCCCATTATATGCTACCTCTGACTGGTGAACATCGAAGGCAATGGCTACAGTGATGCAGAGAACGACAACATTGGAATGTGGAGTGGCATCAGGTCGTCTTCTCTGATGAATATAGATTCTCCTTTGGTGGACATGATGACTGTAGAAGGGTTAGATGACGCCGAGGACAAATACGTAAATCTCAATTTGATGTCGAGCGACATGTACATGTAACAGTGGGGGTTATGGTATGGAGTGTTATTACACATGGAAGTAGGTCAACTTTAGTTATTATTTGATGTTACAAGACAGTTCAATGTTATCTTCAGGAAGTCGTGGAACCGTATGTACTTTCTTGCCTTAATCGGCTCATGCTTCCCATGTCTCATCAAGATTATGCTCGGCCTCATGTTGCTCGAATTAGTTTGAACATTTTTGATGACACCCATGTGGATCTACTGCCATGGCCGCCCAGATCCCTCTATCTTTCGCCCATAGAACATGTTTGAGATAAGATGTGTAGAAAGCATGGAAATTTACCCTACTCCCCCACGGACTTTGAAGGTTAAAAAACATAAAATGCAGGTAGTTTGGGATAGTATTCTTCAAGAAAAAATAGACCACCTTATCGAGTCAATTCCAAGACATCTTGGGAAGTATATAGATAACCGAACAAACACATTATTAACAAATTTAATAATAAAAAAAATTCTTAATATTTATTATTCAAATTTTTATCAGTTTTTCCTTACTATAGCATCAATGTTTTACTACAACAATGTTAAATTTAAAGAGTGAATTATACCATACTCTCACATTCAATAGAACCCCCTCAGAAAAAATCTCCCAATTTTACAGAACAGGAACATATATAGAGTCTTCACAAAAAGCAATTCCTCTAATTGTCTTCTAAACGTTGTTTGTGGAATATTCTTGATTACTTTTATGTTTTTTTTGGGGAATAACACCACAATAGAAATAAAACTACGTATATTGCAGGAATACCAAACGTTTCAAAGTCTATTCTGACTTCGTTGTCAATGGCTTTATATAATCACATCAATAAAAATAAAGCCATTGACAACGAAATCAGAATAGACTTTGAAACGTTTGGTATTCCTGCAATATAAGTAGTTTTATTTCTATTGTGGTGTTATTCCACAAAAAAAACATAAAAGTAAACAATTTCTCTAGACATATAAAAAATAACAAACATAAAACAGACATCAATTCTAACTCGGTGTCTATAGGTTGAACTGCGGAAGTTGCCCCAGCTTCTATATTGGTCTCACTGGAAGATCTTTCAATTCAATATGGCATGAACACACTAAAGCTTTTGAAAATCAACAACGAAATAAATCTACATTTACTGACCACTTATTAAAAGAAAGTCATATACATCAAAATCCATTCGAAATGTTCTTGAATCCCCCCAAATCAACAAAAACAAAAATTCTCCTAATCTCCTGAATGACCAAACTGATACCAATTCATCTCCCTTAATTAATATCAACATATCTTTCCAAACAATATTATATTATATTATCAATATCGGTTGTCAACAATGTTTCATAAATGTATAATGTGGACTTCCGGTTCAAGATGGCGGGGCGACCATACGTGTGAAGGTGTTAGGCTAGTTAACCCTTAAAAGTATACTGATTTAATTCCTGTTTTTCAAATTCTTTACATTGCAGAACCCTAAAAACGCTGTTAAAAGTGATAAAGACGCTCTAGAAGTGATTTTATGTGTTAGTTAGTGACATAGCCGGAGGTCCCAGGTTGTTCCGTCCTGTATATAAATGTGTACATAAAGAAAACCTACTAGAACAATTCCAGAAGAGGTATGGCAATTCCCAGACAATCCTCTCTGGAAACTCACTTTGATAGGCCGACAACAAGTTTAATTTTTGTATTACCCTGTCTGTGGGGTGCATTTTACTATATTTGCATAACTCTCCTCTTACAAATAGTTGCCAATAGAATAATTGTAAAATTTAATATTTCAAGCACCCCACGCTTTTTACTTTCTACTGCTGAAATATAAACTGTTCATAATTAAAAATTATTTTATATTATTTTTAGTTCGGTTTGCCACTTAAGCGTATTTTTTAGTTTTGTTAAACTATAATTATTTCACAGTTTCATTGACAGTGCCAACAGAGTCTGACCTAGACTCCGAAACGTTTGTAAATATACAAAATGGAAATATACAGAAATTTCGGGACTTGTGGATTTATTTTTCAGAAAGTCCTTAAACAGTGAAAAAATATGGCACAAATTTCTTTCAGAAAACAACATTTCAATTGATTTAATGAAGTAGCACCTAAGAAAATTATGCAAGATTTTAAGTTGACTTGACCCAGACTTCTAAATCATACTAAATTGGTAAATGATTAATTTGTCAAAAAGAAGTATCACGAACTATAAATGGGTAATTAATATTTAAAGTTCGGTTTGATTCATTCAAAAAATAGTTTTCAAACCTGATATTTCATTTAAATAAACCACGTGTCATTGAAACTACAATTATTCTAACACTGTGGAACATACCGGTTTATTTAACAACTGCGAAAAATTCAGTATTCAGAATTATGTCTACCTGACCTAAAAAACTTTTTGGCTTTATGACTATTTCAAGCACCAATAGTTACTGAGTAATTAAAGTTGCATTTGGGAATAAATTGTAAATGTTATTTAGCAAAAAAATCCGGGAGTTACTAACTTTGTCAGTTTAATTAACTGGATGTTGTTTTAATTAAAGCAGTTGTCTGACTTCCTATAGGAACTTTGTCAAAAAATATAACAGGCCAGTATTTGTACGATAGGTGCATAAATATGTTTAGTGTGTTTTGTAAGTAAATAAAATAAGTTATTATGCTTTTTTGTGTCTGTTTTGAAACTTGCATATAAGAAAAGAAATAAAACAAATATGTTATTTTTGAATGACTGAAAGGAGAAATTGATTAAATATTTTTTATGGTTCTAGCATCTCTCTCTAATTAGAATTGAGTTTTATACAGGGTGTATAGGAATAACTGATTTTATTTTCGCAAACGCTTACTGATTTACAAGGTGATGAAATCTTCAAATTTTTTTAGTTTTTTTTATTCTGAATACTAAAGTTTTCGAGATATTTAGTTCAATTTGGAGTATTAATGCCTCTATGACATCATCATAATAAGATCACCGAAACGGTCGTGAAAATTTACAGGGTGCTACTTTTTCTTGAGTCACGTGTTCTATCTAGAGTTCTAGAGTAGATTACTTTAGAACTTTTTTCAGGACCTCCCTGACAAATGACAAAATTGGCAATTGAAAAAATTTGTAGATTATTCTCTTATGAATTTGCAATCTTTTTTATTTTACGTATCTGCCTCTGTTTTTGTTGTTTTTGTATAAAAAAATATCAATTTCATGTGTAGAAACATACATCTGTTATATAGTTATATATCTGTTATATAGTTATCTAGTAGGCGGCTGTCATATTAATTCCTCTTATTGAGAACTCTAACTTAATTGTTGATAATTTCCTCTCGTTGATTTTTACAAACAAAAAGTGACAGTTGTGCTTGACTTCTCCCTAATTGTCCCCAATATGGCGGTTAATTTAAACGCAGAAACAGCTGACATGCATTTCTTCTACGGTCTCTCTAATGGTAATTCCGTAGAAACATCAAGAAGATATGCTGCAATGTTTTCGCCAAGGTCTCAATTGACATTTTCAATGCGTGGTGATAATTCACCGTCACAACATAAATAAGACCTTGGCGAAACGTCTGCGAGGTTCAAACTGCATTCATACTAACGAACGGATGTATTTCCGGTTAAATGTTTCTTCATATTTATATATAAGCATTTTTAAATGTGAGATACTTTCAAATACCGATTGAGTCTTTGGAAAATTAAATATAGCAGCTCAAATATGGAGGTCGGATGTGGTAGAAAAATGGAATGTTGTTCAAAAAAGACTGTATACAGTAAGTTCGACACCGATAGGGTAGTTTTTTCCCTGATATTGTAGCTGACTGACGACTCTAAAAGACTGATATGGTAACTTGAATCTAACATAAGGGCTGAATTTCTGAAAATCAACGAGTTTGCCTCAAATTGGATATTCGGGAAGTTCTAGGGTTACAGTTTATACAGAAGTTGACAAGTTCATAGGCCAACTTTCTGAGAGATAATCTTGCAAAAATGTTTCTTTTAATAGCAACTAGTGTTCCGGATAATTTTGATAATTTTCGCTTACTACACTTTAAAGGACCAGGCACCTTTCTTATGGAAAAATAGACTTCGTCAAATTATTTGAAATTTTGGTATCTTGTAGAAACTGATGTTCTGACAAAAAGAGTCCATGGGGTCAAACAGATTCTATGGCTAGTTTTCGAGATACAGGATGTTAAAAATCGAAAATGCCGCATTTTAAATATCAGATTTAGCATGATAGATGTGTTTTATTTCCAGTTAGTGGAGAAAATGTGATTTGTACATTATTGGACATAAATATTTCACAAAACAATTGCCATAAATTTTGCTGGATTACAGGTTATTTCAAAAATACGTAACATGTGCTTCTGGAAAAAATCATTTTTTTATTACAACGTTGAAAACATAAGAAGATGTGTTTGCACAAATAATATCTCATTAAAGTAATAATTTCTTTGGATATGCTTTATATAATATGTGGGTGATAAATACAGCTAGAGAATGTATATATTGTTTTTTCCCATTATGAGTCACCCTGTAGGAACCATTCGTACTACAATTTTAATAAGATAATAAACAGATATACGATCCGTCTATTGATACTTAACAGGATTTTAAACTCATTGCAAAAACTATATATATTGAATAAAGGTAGTTTTTTATACTGCCCTGTAGTTTTAAATTCTCCGTCAACTTTGTATGTTATAACATTGTTACGTTAACAACAGTTCGGTGTATAACTGAGCAGAATATTGTTAAAATTGTTAAACTAGTTTTCGAGATATAGGGTGTTAAACAACGGAAATGTCTAATTTTTCTTATCAAGTTTCTTTAACAGACGTATATTGGTTCGGTATATTGCAGGAAAGATAATTTTCGCATTTAATTATTTAACAAAAATTTTGAATAAAATAATTACCATTAATTATCTTTGATTATAGTGTGTTTCCAGTATATGTAGCAATGATGAATATATAAAATGTAATCGCACAGTTAATAAGAAATGAGTTCTTGGGCGTGTTCATATATTATACAGTGTAAGTCGTAAATATAGCTATAGTGGGAATATATCATTTTTTTACCATTAATCAGTAACCCTGTATAAACTACAATACTCTAATTTGTCCAATTTTTGCAAGGCTGTAGAATTTAGTGTGATGAATCGTAGATTTGTATAATTTAATATAAAAATTCCAGGACGCATGGTTTACACCAGGTTACTTATTAATGGAAAAAATAATAGATGCCCACTTTAGCATTATTTACAACTCACACTGTATAGTGTATGAACATATCTAAAACTTAATTTCTTTAACATTGTATTAACTGAGTATTTAGATCTTCTTATGTTTCAACGTTATAATAAAAAATGAGTTTTCTAAAAAAAAACATGTTCGTATATGGGAAACACCCTGTAATAAAAAATATTTAATAGTAATTTTTGGTGCAATATTTAGGTCAAACAATGTGCAAACCACGTTTTCTGAAATAAACAGAAATAAAACACATCTATTATGAGAAATCAGAGACGATAAAAGTGACATTTTCAAAGTTTAACACTCTATATCTCGAAAACTAGTAATACAATTTTAATAATATTCGGCTCAGTAAAACCTGAACGTTGGATAACGTAAAAATGTAATAACATTCAAATTTGAGGGAGAGAATTTAAAACTACGGGGTACCATAAAAAATACATCTTTTCAATATGTATTGTTTTGCAATCAGTTTAACATCCCGTTGAGTATAAATTATTAAAATTGCAGTACGAATGGTTCGTACAGGCTGACTCATTAATAGGAAAAAATAATATATGCCTTCTTTAGCTATATTTGTGGCTCACACAGTATGTTATATGAAGCACATCCAAGAAATTATTACTTTAACGAAATATTAATTGTGCAATAACATCTTCTTATGTTGTCAACGTTGTAATAAAAAAAGATTTTTTCCAAAATCACATCTTACTTATTTTTTAAATACCCTGTAATCCACCAAAACTTATGTAAATTGTTTTGTGAAATATTTATGTCCAATAACATGAAATAAAGCACGTCTATCATTGGAAATCTGATATCAAAAATGCGGTATTTTCGATGTTTAGCAGTCTGTATCTCGAAAAGTACTCATAGAATCTGTTCGGCAGCACATCAACTTCTACAACATACCAAAATTTTAAACAATTTGGCGGAAGTTCATTTTTCCATAAGAAAGGTGCCTGGTCCTTTTAAATATTTACTTTATTAGTTGGTATTTACCTCATGAATCATTCAGAGATTACTTAGTATTTGTTGCAAATTCAGTTTTTGATTTTTCGGTACATTTTATTAAAAGATAAAGTGTCCAAGAACTTACGCATGATTAACACACAAAATTAAGCCTTTTTTTGTTACATACTTCAAATACTTTGATTGCAGACTAATCAACGGCTTCTCGACGAAACTACTAATAAAATTTTTTCTTATGTAAACGGCAAATTTTTACTTAATATTATACCATGTTTATCTACGATTTTTTTATTTATTTTATCTAAACATCATAGTTAATTCAAACATTTCCTGATCCAGGGTCCAAACGCGATATCGTTTTCATACTCCACTGCACCGCATTATTATATAAAAAACACACATTAGAAGTTTCTTTCCCCTAGATGAATAATTACCTTACACGAACAAAAACTTTCTGTAGGGGGGATCATAGTTGTGGGTGTGTCAAATCGTGTTTACAAGAAACTCCCTTATTAACTTGCCCCGTATACAATGCAATAATGGTATATACATGACACGCGTGCTCTTAATTATTTTATTCATGATAAAGGGAGATCAATCTCCAGACGGTCGGATTTGGTGCCCTGTCAACTGGCATAGCTCAGAGGATGAAGTCACGCCATGACGCCTGTACACCAACCACTAGTTATATGCACTGTAGTTTTTCCCTTCGACGATTTGACACGAAACGCTTAGTAGGAATTCAATATTAGATCAAAAATTATTGGATTAGTCATCAACAAAGTTATCTAAAACTCACAGCTGTTTGACGATGAATTTCCATGTAAGAAAAGCCTTCTTAAAAATACATTAAGAATGTATTAAGTTTTAGGATAGGTCAGAAGATATTAATCAAGAATTAAGAATAGCTCCAGAAAAGTATTAAATATAGTAACTGACAAAGAAATTGCAACACCCAGTAGAAGATGTTTAAATTTAATATTGTTTTGGTATTGTAAGGAGTAAATGATTAAAATTTGAATAAAAAATATCAAGGAGTTTGAATTTTTCTATTACTAAATTTTTTAATTAGATGTTTGTTCACCTTACTTATCTATTCACTCCCTCTTGGCATTTAATTAATAAGGTGATCTATTTCATCTTGAGGAATACTTTCCCAAGCTACCTGTATTTTATGTCTGAGAACCTCGAAAGTCTGTGGAGGTTAGGGTAAATTTCTGAGCCTTTTACCCGTCTATCCCAAAAATGTTCTATGGTCGAAACTCTAGCACATAAGGCCGGCAATTGTCCTTTTGAAATATGGGATCAATGAGCCCATTAAGCTAAGGGAGTAAGTACGGCTAGAGGTAACCCACTTCCATGTGCAGTAGCATCTAATACAAATATGTCGCTCAACATCAAATTGAGGTTGACGTCTTTTTCCTCCATGTTGTCTAACCGTTTTTCAATCATGTCCACCCTAGCAGAATCATGATTCATCAGAGAAGACGACCTGATGCCATTCCACATTCCAATGTTGTCTTTCAGAGCACAAGATGGGGTCAATAATACTGCAGTCCAAAAATCCTTATTCGGGGATAAACCGTTCGGCCTTGTTCTCCTAACCACACATCAGCCAAATTTCGAGTTGTCAAAAATCGGTCTCTAAAGTAAGTCTTAAAGGTTGATGTTGAACTTCATTTGTGTCCCTTCGACGTCCGGTGCCTACACTTCTCCGATTTTGGGTAATATCAAACCGCGCTTGACAACATCTCATAACAGTAGTTGGATTTCAATTACTAAACATCGATTTTGACTCTCATAACAGTTTATTTTTAGTAAATTTTAAAAAAATGCAAATATTGATAAAAAAAGTTTACCTGAAAAAACATTCACCAAACTTTAGCCAGATATTAATCATTTACTCCTTACTATAGCATCTATGTTTTACCGAAACAATATTAAATTCAAACATCTCCTTCCTTATCAGTGAGTATACAATGAAACGTGCGTATAATGTAAACTAATTACCTACTTCTCTAGTATATCTTTGAGCTCTGTGTCAAGCATCAATGAAGTCTGCATAGGGTTTTCAAGATTACTTACCCTAGGCTCTAAAGATATTATAGCTCGATAAGAAATTAATTTGTACATAATAATTATAGTTAAAAAACTAAAAAAACACTCTTTAATGGCAAACCGATCTAAAAAGTAGAAAATAATGTTTAATTATGAACAGTTTATATTACAACAGTAGAAAGGAAAGTCGAACAATAAATCATGAGTAATTCCCTCAAAATAAAAATATAATAAAATTTTAAATTATTAACAGAATAATTCGATTCTGAATCAAAAACGTGGGGTGCTTGATATATTAATTTTTACAATTATTCTATTGGCAACTATTTATGACAAGAGAGTTATCTAATACTATAATATCTAATCTAATACTATAATACGAGCAATGTGTGTGTGTGTATATATATATAATTGAGTTGTGAAAAACGGCTCTAACGATTTCGATAAAACTTTCCCATTTGGAAGTTTCGATGGATAGAAATCGATTGGCGAGGGTCATCTTTGGGAAAAATCGTTTTACAGAGAAAAAAAATTTATTGACAGTTTGACAATCAAGGTGGCTGCTTTGTAATTTCAAGGCGTTCAATACAGGGTAATTTGGTAACCTACGTAAGACTGACTCCGGTTGTAAAAATTCTTTTAATACAGGGTGATTTGGTGACCTATTTGAGAGTGAAACTTTTTTTAAACATTCTTTCAATATCTCTGACAGGTGAAGTAAAGAAAATTTTATCGTGACAATCTGTCCTAGGAGTTAAGGGAGAACAGCAATTACAAGGAACGGCTCCAGATTCGGAATCTCTGTGTGCTAATTCTCTCGAAAATCCTAGATGTCGGTCTTACATCTGGCGTCTTCAAATTTAAAGAAATGTAACAAATACATAAATAAGTGTTCGAGAGGACATTCAGTTGTGGGAAGCACAGCTGATGAAGGTTCCCTGACCAGAAACAATGTATGTTATATATAATATATATTGTCTTGCGTACAAAGGAATGTCACTTCGAAGATAGTAATATAAATTGTGTTTGTATGTTCCGAACATATAACTATTTTATGCCTCCGTCATATTTTCCTAGCTTAATATTTTTATACCAAGACATTTCAAGTTTTCAAGGTGAAAAAATTAGCACTGTTTGCATTTTTTGGATGAATAAGTTCTCATGATTTCGCATTTAATATGAATTGGTGGTGTAAAATTATAATTATACAGGGTCTAACAAAATATGTTAGATGATCCATAAGAGTTGCTATGCAGGATGGTTAAAATATAGGTCCTTAAAAAAATATTAATAGAATGTTTTACCTATCGGGTAGCTTATTAGCATTTGCATTTATAGAGTGGTTGCAATATATTTACTGGAATTATAATTATATATGGTGATTCAAAACAAAAATACAACAGCTGGCCATAAACAAATGCATATACAGGGTAGTTAAAACATATGGTGGTTGGAAATTATAATTATACAGTGTGATTTAAAATATGTTATATTAGGTAGCCTGTAAAAAGTTGCATATATAGGGTGGAGCGGAATTATTATTATAGAAAGTATTTACAAAAATGTTACAATATAAATGAAAGAATTTGGAAACAAAAGTGTTTGTAGAATGGCCAAAAGCCGTCGCATATACAGGGTTGTTGAAATATGGAATCGAGTGGATGTGTAGCGTGATTAAAAATGTGTTAGAAAAAAATGTTTTGATGGGTTTTTCATAAGAAGTTGTACATTTAGGGTGGTTCAATTGTAGTAACACCATGTAAATAAAAAATGTAAGAAAAAAATTAAATTAGATTACATAGCAAATGCCCGATTATTTGAATATATGATAAAAAAAAAGCTCGGTTACCCAGGTACTGAATATATAATTCTCTTAATAACTTAAATTTTATTAAAATTTTATTTTGAGGGAATTAATTATGATTGATTGTTCGACTTTCTGCTGCTGCAATATAAACTGTACGTAATTAAACATTATTTTCAACTTTTTAGTTCGGTTTGCTTTTAAAACGTGTTTTTTAGTTTTTTTTTAACTATAATAATTTTTATTTAGTCTCATAATGATGTCTATAGTATTTATAATTAACAGCTTTCATTTTGGAATATTTGTCGTTCACTTCCATTTCATGACTGCAAGTTCTACTACAGCCAGCTAGGTGGCAAACGCATTTAAGCAAGAACAGTGACAAAAAGACAACAAACGGGAAAATTCAACTTAAGGATCTGTATTGTCATCGGCCCTTGTCACGTGTGCAAATTTTCAAGTTAATCAGACTTCTTTAAGTTGCTAACAATTACTTTGAAAGTTTCCGTTACATAGATACATATATACAAGTCAACCTAATAAAAGCGTGTTAATAAGCACTTTTAATTGTGTTATTATTTTCTATATAAAGGGGCCTAAAAACTGTTAATATGAGTGTAGATGTACTCAGTAAGTACCTACAGACTAATTACTTTATCTCTCGACAATGGGGCGTAAAAAAACAGTTTTATTGGGGAAAAATGTCATTTGCCTGTCAAGTCAAGTGGAACTCCCAAATGCACCTAACATTTCGTTAATGTAAACTAACTTTAAAATATGGTTAATTATAATAAGACGGTATGCCATAGATCGTTGACGTTTCTGACTACTTGATTTTTTCCACTTTTCTCTGATAAACGGTATGTTTCACTTCAATTTATAATCCGATTCAGAAGTAAAGATACATATTAGAATATCTAATTCAGCTGGAACAAATGGGCCATCTATGTTATATTTCGTAGTATCTACATACAAGTAACTGACTGATAGAAATTGTACCTTCACCCTAGGGCATCCATATGTTAACATGAATTTGCAATATACGTTCCATAGAAGATGTAGAAATGCAATAAGATATGATTTTATAAATGGATTTCCAAATGTTAAAGAGTTGCTGGGCGTAAATCTCTCTGTTTTAGTTGTCCGTTTTTTTCAATTTCCATTGCCAGCTAGCTCTGAGAAACAAACAGACGACGTCTGCTCTACTTTCACACTTTCACAAACTGAACAATTAAATCAATGATTAATAAATATACAACCGAACCACTAATATACAGAGCAAACCTTACACCTCGCGATGTGAACCAAAAGACCAGGGAGGTGGACGAGTCAACTCAAACGAATCAGCGTCACTACAACTTCCGTCGAAGTCCTATAAATACATAGCAGAAACACACTTTCAGTGTATTACCTAAGAATATATTGCAAGAGAGACATTGACGAAACAACTGCCAGATTCAGACAATGTTTTTCTGTGCAATAGCAAGCAGTGCACAGAAGTAATAAGTTACTTATTACCGACAACAACTATTATCAAAACCTCCCCACCAACTTTTCCATTTTTTATTTATTTATTATCATAACTGCTAAAATTCATCAGATTTTATTTCCTTTACACATTTTGTTTCTCCCTGTATGGGCAAGTAAGCTTATAGAAACAAATTTAAATATTACATCGCTATACTGCTAGTTTATTGAATTTTTTTTGAAAGCCACGATGATTAATATTCAAATAGTGGCGTGCTTTAGCATGCGTTCGCCTTCAAAAGGGTTTTGCAGTCATAAATTTGCAACATAAACGGTAGACCACCTCCAGCAAAGGCGAAATGACTGAAAGGATATTAGAAAACCAGAAGAAGGGGGTAAGTGACAGCTGACAGAAGAAAGGGATGGACCGAAGTTGATTTATTAATGGAGATTTATTCCGATAAGGAATGCCCGTTGCAAAAGTTATCTAGCTTTTAAATCTTTGTAATTTATTAGTTCAGTTTCTACCACTGAATAAAGAAAACATATGAACAATGATATGCGAATAAAATTGTTTCGATTCTGAGTTAGAAAATTGTAAACGGTAACCAATTTTCTAGAATTTTAAACTCATACTCTTTCTACACCAACAGCATTCTGGACACCTCTTGAAAGTGTTATAATATGCATTCAGCTTTCAGTTTTTCAGTTTAATTCCCATATAATGTGTGTCATCCTTTATACCATCTATAAAGTTGGTAACGTTAACCTTTTTGTTGAGTTCGAGTTTCTCTTTCTTGTCTCTACCATCTATAAACTTGCCCCTTTGACTTATGTCAACTTCCTAAATTAAAATATTGCAAACTGAGAATTGGTTTTTTTATTAGAACGAAAAACAAATTGTGTACAGCTATTGTATATTACTTTGATGCTATATTTGTTTGTTAAGCATAATTTAATGATTTTTTGTTAAAGAGCAGCCCGAACAAAATGTCGAAACAAATGCAATATCAATTTTTTGTGTTTCAATAAGCGGTGCCAACAGTGCCATATTTTTTCTTAACTTATGCTCTTTTTACATAAAAACTTATCTTAACAAGAACACAAACCACCATCAAATGTGAAATAATTTGGTCAAATGCGAGTTGGACTCGCATACTAAGGGTTCCGTAGCCCCTTCAAGATTCTAATATTCCAGTTTCAGACAAATAGGGAATGACTGCATTTTCTGATATTTACCCTAATATCTTTTAAAGGAAGAGTTTTAAATTTATTTTCCACACATAGACTTTTTATTTTACCTGCTTCAGGATTCGTTTGATATTTATAAGAATACATATGTATTTAATTTTATAAATTGGCCGCCAATAACTAACATTAGAGTTTTACTAATAAACTTTCAGGGAAGCCTTTTATAATCTCCTGTCTGAACTTTAAGGCTCTGTCGATTGGAAGATAAAGGGCAAAAATAGGTCAAGTTTTAAATTATACATTATTAAATCTGTTATTCAAATTATTTAAAAATACAAGCAAAATATATTTTTCAAAATTTAAATAGTGTAGTTTCTAAAGTGGGAATTAAGTCGATATTTAATATTTTTGTTAATATCTTTTAAACAAATGATTTAAAAATATGATATATTTGTAATTCATATAATGAGCCTTTCATCTGATATATTAATATATTTTTTATATATTTTTTAATATCTTTTAATTAATTTATTTTAAAAATATGAAAAAAATATATTTCTTTTGGTCATAATGAACACTTTTATTTGATATATAACATGATGCGTTAATAACAATTCTAATTTTATATTTCCTACTACTGTAATTTCCCCGCCAAAATTAAAATTAGAGGTTTCTGCTTATTTTTCCAGTAAACTTCAGGTCGGATCCTATACCTCTAATTTTTTGCAAAACCTTATAATTTATAGTTTCAAAGATAAGAGAGGGGGGGGGTAAATTTTGGTATATTTTCGTTAATATCTTTTTAACTATTTTTTTTAATATGAAAAAAATACATTTGTGTTCCTTAGAATGGGACCTTTCATTACATCCAATGAAGCGTTTGAAAAAAAAACATATTTTTAAATTTTCATTTAATTCTGTAATTTGCCCCCCAAAATTAATATAAATGGTTTCTTCTTGTTTTTCCTGTAAAGTTCGGGCAACCATCTATATTTCCTATTTTTTTCAAAATTTTAGGGTCAGTAGTTACGGTCGATTTTTTAAATTTTTCCCCTCAAAAGTACCCTTAAAATAATTTTTTTTCTTTTAGGATATGTACTCCTGATCGGGTCACCAAACTGTTTATTGATGCCAAATTTCAACCTCTTCCGTGACAGAGGCAGAAATCCGGAGTGATATTATAAGGGTATCCGTATATTGTATATACGGAACCCTAAAAACGATTTCAAAAGATTTGTTCTGAATTGCCAAAAATCCAATTCCTTAGAAATATTTACTTGTCTAACTTATCGTAACAGGTTTAAATCTGTAGAGTGACTATGTTCCAAAACATAAGGTGCTTACTCTAGATTTGCCACATCTCCCTTATTTTTTTGAGCAAAATGTTCTTTGAATAGAGTTCTAATAGCTCTACGAGTTTGCCCATAATACTTCAGATCACATTCATTACATATTGCATTTGATCTGATAGATTCCCGACTTTTCGAAATCGTTAAGTTTATCCCAATAGTTTATCTTTATTTGTCATTGTTTCGACAAATTGGCACTTCATTTAGTGTTTCTTTCTAATCAGTTTATCTACAATATTTACTGGATAACAATTACATGTAGCTATTTTCCTAATTGTTTTCTTTTCACTCTCAAACCTTCCTTTGGTAAGAGGGAATCTCAACAAACGATGTACAAGGAAGTTGATTCCTGCCATTACATCAAAAATGGGATCCGATTTCTTTTGGTGCCAGAATGGGAATGTAGTTTATGCACGATGGCGCGGGTGCTGCTGCTCATTTTTGTATGAGAGCACGTCAATATTTGAATAAAACATATTAAGATAGCTGGATAGGTCGAAGAAACCAATTTTGGTCAGCTCGTTCACCTGATTTAAATCCGATAGACTTTTCAACTTGAAGACATTTAAAAACGTTGATTAATACTGAAACTCCTGTTCAAGACTTAGAGGACGTAAGAAACCGCATTATTGTTTCTTTAAAATTATTCAAGATTCTCTGCGTCTTAATCTAAACTCCTGTGTAATAGCTGAGGGTGGCTATTTTGAGGACTTAATTCAATCTCTTCCGTTTTTTTGAATTTACGTAAACTTTTTTATGTTTTTACAATAATAATTGCATATTACATCACAGAAGGATTGTTTGCTTCTACGGTATAAATAAAAAAAGATTGCAAATTCATACGAGATTCATCTACTTTTTTTGGCAATTGCCAGAGGCGTACTGAAAAAAGGTGTAGGGGCAGAAATAACACTTGAGCCCAGAAAAAGTACCACCCTTGTAGATTTGCATGAAGCATTTATTCATTTACACTCTGTACAAATCACGAGGCCACTTTAATTATAAAAGATTAAATTATATGAACATTATTTAAGCAGCTATTCATGAAAATACCTGTTGTAATAAACTTTAATCCAATAAATAGTCCGTTTGTCAAAATGCATTAAATTAGGGTAGCGCTGATGTAGCATGAGGGTGGATTGAAAAAAACAAAATCGGTGGCTTAATATTAATATTATTGTTTATTTAGCAACTCAGATCGTAACCTCTTTCTATACCAGCACCATTTTGGTCAGTTCTTGAACTTGGTATTTAATACATTCAACTTGACACTTCTTCATTTTAATCCTCATATAAGTTTGTCAGCTTTGTCTCTACCGTTTATATACTTAACCTTTTATGCGGGGTTTTAGTTTGTCATCCTTGTGTTGACGCTACCATCTATAAACTTGCCCTTTTTCGTGTTGTTCTGAAGTATGACAAGTCTCTAATTTAAAAAACAGAAAAATGAAATTTAATTAAATGAAACGCTGGTATTGAGTATTAATTTGATGTCATTTTTGTTTATTTATCATAACTTATTGATTCTCTATAAACGAAGAGACTTTTAAAATATAAATTAGTCGCTGTTTCTTAACCAGAAAACTAGTTTGTATGGGTATTTTAAAATCAAGGTAATGTGTTGTTGGTCGGAAGGAAGTGTCGAAACAAATGCATTCTCAAAATTTGCATTTCATTACTATACTTATCTATTTCCATATGTCTAAGTTTTAGCCTCCATTAAGAAGCTATTGCTTGAAAAATTATTATACAATATCTGATTATTTTTAGTATTTGCATAATTTCACTTTAAAAAAAATACGTTTCTCTAAAACTTTCCCAGAAACAAATACAATTCTAACCGCCGTACTCTTTTATCCTTGATCTTGTCACTTAAGGGCAAAATTTCACTTTCCACCCGTCATATCGCAGAACTCCACACAGGCATGACGTTAACCTCAAAAGTCAAGTAGCTATAACGATAGCAGGAGTAAAACAGCAGGAGTCGAGCAGTTTTCATGACCGCCGAGATAGATAGAGTCAAGGATTTCAACAAAACTCGGATCGATATGTTTATTATGAATTCATTTCTTGCGTGTTGATCGTTTTTTTTTGTTCTTTCTTTAGAACGATAAAGTAGTTAATTGTTTTGCACTACGGGTCGGCTAAAAGGAATTTGTCTGGAGAACTATCGGTGATTGCTCCCCAGGAGTTCGCCAGTATTTTATTAAACTAACTCATGACTTGTTGAATTACGTTTCTGCTTACATGCACACACTCACAAGGAAATAAACAATAAATACATAAAAAACGAGCTCAAAAAGGTAACTCAACTAAAAAGCATGAAATAATTTTTTACTACAACAATTAAATACTTTTTCAGAAGTCGGTGCCAAGCTGAACAGGGAAGTTGCGAAGTATAACTTATAAATATACTTCCCAAATTATATTCACTTTAGCTTGGCACTGACTTCAAAAAAATTATTTTATTGTTGCAGTAAACAATTACTTCAACCTTTTTAGTCAAGTTACTTTTTTGCACCCGGTTTTGTTTTTTTATATGTTGTGTATGTTTTTATTTTACATTTTTTAGTTATGATTGACTTATTTGGATAAAGTTTTCAAATCTAATGTTAGTCTGAAGCTGGTAGACACTGTAACTCGTTCCTCGAAGTTCCCTTCGACTTCTATCGTCTTCAAATCTAATTAACTTTGTCGATATTGCCTAAAATAAGGTATTTTATCTTTAAGCAAAACTCATTTTTTGACCAACCTCGTTTAGAGTGTTGAATAGAGTAGAGTAACTTGTTTTCTATAAAGTGTGAATTTTTGTTTGCTGATCCGTATGGGGATCTCGGAAACTAGCGGAGATAGAGTAATGGTTAAATTGGGAAAGATTTGCAGTTTTACTGGCCCAATTTTTGAAAAAACGAAATTCTGTCGATATAGATAAATCCCTCTAACTCCTTTGTTTTTGATTTTATAAAAAAAGTGTAAATATCAAAATTGAAGGAAATTGTATCCTGAATATGATTGTCATGTCCTCGTTTTCTAGATAAGACACAAACTTATCTTTTTTTGAATGAAAACCTTAGTTGGCTATGACCTCAAAAAATCTGACATTTTTAGAGCTTTTTAACAATATAATACTCGTTATAGTTATTCATAAAATAACGGAGTTATGGTTGCTTTTCTCTCTTATTTTCACTTTTAACGTAGGTAGCCATGAAAAAGATTGTTTTCACTTTGACGTTTCCTCATTTGAGAGTAATTCCATTAGTAGTGCTGAACTGAAGTTTTCGTGATAAAATGGAATATTCTAACGAAGAACAACTGAATATGGTGGAATGTTATATCATATGCCATAAAAATTCAGTTGGTGCAGCTGAGGAATACTTTCATAGATATTTTAATCGTCGTCAACCTGCTCTATGAACATTTAACAGGCTTTACGATAGTTTCCACAGATATGGATCTTTTACTAAACCACCACAAGAATGTCAAATCAAATTAACGAAGCAGCACAAATAAATGTTTTGGCAATGATAAATCAAAATCCATCTACATCAACTCATGAGATTGCGGCAGAAGCTGGCACATCTCAACGAACTGTAGTTAAGGTACTGATAGCGCACAAGTTCCAACCGTACAAATTTTTAGTTTCTCAAATTTTGCTTGTTGGTGATGAACATCGACGTATGTTGTTTTGTACATGGTTTAGAGACATGTGCCTTGACAATCCACAGTTTCCATTAAAGGTGCTATGGTCAGATGAAACTAGATTTACTATCTGCGGTATGTTCAATAGACACAATGAGCATATCTGGGCTAAAGAAAACCCTTTCCATGTAGAACAAAGAACACCCCAGATAAAATTTGGTTTTAATGTTTGTTGTGGTATCATACTATTCTGGGGCCTTTTATCTATCACGAATCACTTATGCAACATGCATAATTTGAATTTGAGAACTTATATAGAAATTGAGTAGTTCCAACATGATGGAGCACCTGCTCATAACTCGTTATTAGTAAGACAACGCTTAGATCATATCTATCCAAACTCTTGGATAGGAAGAAATGGCCCACGCGAGTTGCCACCCCGGTCTCCCGATTTGGCAGTAATAGACTTCTATTTATGGGGTGCGCTAAAAAACAAAATATAAAAAAGAAAGTATGAGAGAGTTGGTGACCTAAGGGAGGCGGTATTACAAGCAGTTGAAGAAATTGATAGGCGGTCTGTGAGGAAAGCGGTAATGTCAATCTTAAAAAGATGCAATTTTGTCTAAATAGCAATGGTGGACTTTTCGAACATGAATTGTAACTATTATTATCTACTTTAATTTCATAAGTGTTTAGTAAGTACCTACTTATTTAGTTTTTTCTTTCTATCTGATATACTTAATAAAAAAATTGTTCAGTTATTAATAAATGAATCTATTTCATGGCTAACTGCGTTAAAAGTAAAAATCACAGAGAAAAGCATCCATAACTTCTTTATTTTTATGAATAACTATATCGAGTATTATATCGTTGAAAAGCTCTAAAAATGTCTGATTTTTTGAGGTCATATAACTATGGTTTCTATTCAAAAAAAGATAAGTTTGTTTCATATCTAGAAAACGAGAGCTGTCACGCAAACGAGGACATGACAGTCACATTCGGGATACAATTCCCTTTAATTTTTATATTTACACTTTTTTATAAAATCAAACACAAAGGAGCTAGAGGGATTTGACTAAATCGACAGAATTTCTTTTTTTCAAAATATTTAGTAAGCCTTGACTTTTTACTAGAATCCGAAAGTGTCATTAAATTGGGCCAGTAAAACTGCAAATCTTTCCCAATTAACCATTGCTCTATCTCCGCTAGTTTCCGAGATCCCCATTCTGATCATCCAAAAAAACTCAGCCTGTACATGTCAGAGAATAGTGACTGTTTCTAAATGGTTTTTATTTTAAGCCAGTTTCAATTACATTGTTTATCCAATACTTTTTACTTTATATTTAAAGCCAGTAAACCATCTCCTTTAAAATAATTTACTAATACTTGTGTACCGGTTTAGGGCCGTTATTTTTCCCAAAGAAAATTTTAAACATAAAGTTTACTGCGTTTGACAGTTCAAGGAAGGTAACAACGTACAGCTATATACAGGAATCCGTGGTTGGTATACGGCTTGTTTGGTAATAAATGAAATAAAGGTTAAGAACGGTAATTTGTCATCGAGAAAAGCCGGAACGGCAGATTTAATGGAGAATTCGTGTGCTCGGGGTTGCCTTTCATGCTCCCGTGCCGTCGCAAGGGGTTGCACGATGCATCCAGGGAAAACAACCGGGATTGTAAATGTAATTTGTTACGTATTGGGAGAAATTTGAGCACATTTTTTTCTTTGAATCATTTGTTACTTTCTTTAATAAAATGCCTGTTATGATACAACGTCATTTTCTTTTCAATGATATTTGGGAAATATTGTGTCGGGTGATCCTGAGGGACAGAAAGAGTTGGGAGAAATTTTCGGATCATTATCGTTATGGATGGTGAAAAAAAATGACATGGAGTGTTCTTATCATTCATTATCATCGTCGGATATATTGGAATTTGGACGAAAAAAAAAACGAATCCTGTACTGTACCTATATGATACGAGAAGTCATTGACCTTGCTATAATTTACAGTACCTGTACGACCGAGCCTGACTCGTGGTTTACCTAACGAATAACTTAATTTCTATGATTTTATTATTTTAATTATCTTAAATTAATAAGTGTATTAATTGACAAGATACTCAAACATGATTTCATACAAAAAGACTACATCAACCATAAAATCTTTATTGGGTCTGTTAAGCAGTGAGTGGTGCCCCCTAGTGTGTCCTACTTTTACTTTTTAAAATACCCTTACAGGTTAATTAAAATAGTGCCTTCAGATTTTGCAAACAATATTAAATAAACCTTCAAAAATGCTCGGAAATAAAAAATATAAATGCATGAGTTTGTGTGATAATACCTCACTAAAAAAAATATTTTACTACATACTTTCCCTTCAAATCCAAGCATTTGTCATCAAATCTTAGTATGGTGGTTAAAACTAACAAAAACGCTTTTTAAAAATCTGATTATATTGCAATTATATACAAAAATTTAAGTTAATTAAAGTATAAAATATAATTATTGTAACATTTATTTCATAAAGAAATCCTTGTTAGCAATCAGAATTTTGTAAACACAAAAATAGGGTTTCATCTAAATATTTTCTCACTAATTGTTGCACAAATTGTTGGATTTAGCACTGTAATTGTTTTCACTTTGAACAAGGAATCTTCACCCTTTAAATGTTTAAATATATCAGGCTTTGAAAACTCGTTAATTATTCACTTGTATATTATAACGAACCACGTAAAACTTTGTAAACTTAAAAAATAAAACTATGTATGCATAATTTATTTTTGAATATTGCTTACTTTTTTTATACTACATATAAAGATATTAAAAATAGCATAGTAACAATTGACTAATGGCATCCCTCATTGCTCAATAATTAGTCAATATCCCTTAACCTAAATACCAATATATTATAATAGTGACTATTAAACTTATAGAAAATTTTCCAACAATTCGATAAGTTCTGGATTTCATTGCGTGCGTTTAGACTGTGAGGCCTCTTCGCTATTTCTATTGCCTCTCTTACGAGTCTTGACAAAAGGTAATGAGAATTATGCGAACCGACCTGAAGAGGGCAGATGTTACTCTGCCGAAACGTCGTCATTTTACCATCGATCCCGGCAGGGATCATTTCTCAACTACGCGGATGAATTCCCGGAAACCGCCTGCAAAATATATATATATATATATATATATATATATATATATATATATATATTTATATATACAAACCTCGCTCATATTATGGTATTAGACTTTGGTAATTTTCACCCTAATCAAGCGTTATATGAAGACAACGGCACTAATTCTTTTATATCAAAAATATTCTCTACCTCAAACAATGTCAAAAATGAATATTTGATTGGATATCATTAGAATATATTGAAGCGTGTAAACCTGCCTTAACAGTAAACAAAAGGCTAACTGGAGTTAGACAGAAAAACTCCCAAGTACTCCACAACTCTACAATCAACCAACAAAGGATATACTAATTAACCACAGGCAAATTTAGGTAAATTAACATAAGCAAATTTGGAACAGTCTATCACATTGTTCTTCTGTTTGAAGTGATAGATATCGCCCTGTATATCCTGCAAGATAAATCACCCTCTATCTGTCAAACTCAATTTAATTAATATAATTGACAATTTTCCATTTTTGTTGACTGGCCTGATAAGTCTAATTGAGTTATTTCAGTGGTAGATTGTAACACCGGTTCTTAAGAGATTTTTCATAGTCCTCTTTTATACCACATTAATCCTTAAGGATATGAAGGAGTCCATTTGCCTTATTGTGTTCACAAGAATTAAACTGACGCCATAAAATATCTAATTTGTCATTTCTAATGGCCAATATTGAGAATCGTAAACTAATATTGCCTATAAAGTCGTCATTAGACACAGACCTTTTTAGAAAAATTTCTTCAGGGATATCTTTCTTAAGCTTTATTAGTATTTTTATGGCGTACTAACCCTGATGTCTATCACAGTGTTTTTTTCTGTTTTATTTCTTTAATGATATTGCCATTTTTTATATTTTCATACAATTCACTCCTATTTGAAAAGCAAAAGCTGAACTGTGTTTTATAATTAAAATTAGAATCAAGAGTGTATTTAAGATAACTACTTAGTACACTAAATAAATGCACAAATTTTCTTTAGCTCATTTTAAATGAGCGCATATAGCAGAAAAAGCAACCTAATTTTCTATCGAGAATTCTCACGTCCAAATATCTGCTTTTTTAAAAAGTCGGTGGTTATTTTGTTCGTTTAAATCTCTACTTTCTGACGGTGTGAAAAAACATATACATAACTATGGTAAATGTTCTCAGAAAATGCTAAGGAAAGAAAGCAACTCAAATCCGAAAATTACGTAGTAAGGCCCAGACCCTTGTAACTCCTTCCTCACTTTTCTATGAAATACCTTTTCATAGGCAAAAAAATAGATCACTCAGGTGTGTAAGTATAATCTTAAAATAGCAACAAATAGGCATATACGCATATAATAAACAAGATTCTATAACTTTCTCAAAATATTGTAAATGTTTTATTAAACATGAATTTTATTATCTTTTTATACCATCAGAAAGTAAAGGTTTTCAATAAACAAAGAGCCCACCGACTTTTTAAAAAAAGTAGAGATTTTGAGGTGAGAATTTTCCACTGAAAATTAGGGTTGTTTTGTATATTAAGACAAAATAAAGTTAAAAAATAGATATTTTAAATTAAAATAAATTGGTCAAGTGCGAGCTGACGTCGTACACTAAGGGTTCCGTACCACCTTCAAGATTTGGTACAATGTAGGTGAATCAAAGTATATGTTTTCTAATATTCCAGATTCAGACAAGCAGGGAATGAATCTTTTAAAGGAAATGTTTTAAATTTATAGAAAATATACACTTTTATTTTCCAGACATATACTTTATACTATATCTGCTACATGATTCGCGGTATTTTTAATAAAATACAGTGTTTTAATAAAATATGTTTTTAATTTTCTAATTTGGCCCCGAAAATTAACATTAGATTTTTATTGTACTAATAAACATTCAGGGAAGACTTTATAATCTCCTGTCTGAATTTTAGGTTCTGCAGATTGGAAGATAAAGATCAAGTCAAGTTTTAAATAATGAATATTAAATACTTTAGATAAATTATTTAAAAATACAAATAAACTGTATTTTAAAAAATTTTAGATTGTGTACCTTCTAAGCGTAAAATAAGTGGATGTTTAATATTTTTGTTAACATCTTTTAAACAAATGGTTTAAAAATATCGTTACGAAATTTACCAAAGCCGACCCTGTTTCATTTCAGTACAACAACGATCGGTGGGATATAAAAAAAAAGCTAGAAGGTTCGGACTGGAGAAAATCTCGATCATAACTTGACAACTGTAAAATTGACACTTGATTATACTAGAGAACTCGACGCTGATTTTAAAAGGAGGACCCAACCTCGCAGCAGTGAGTGATACAGAGTACAGAGACAACTAGCGTATACTGTAATGTTATTGTGAATCAGCTGTTCGGTATAATTTGATGTAAATAAAGTTCTAGAAAATTGAAAGTGAATATTAGTTTTATAATTTTAAATTGAACCCACGGACTTTATAACAATATGTAAAAAATATACTTGTAAAAATCAGCTTTTAATTTGACACATTACACGGTGCGTTTGAATTTTTTTTATTTTCCATCTAATTCTATAATTTGTGCCCAAATTTAACGTTGGGGTTTTCTATTAATTTTTCTGATAAATATCAAGTGAGCCCCAGTACCCTCGATTTTTAAGTAGTATGGTTTCGGAAATAAAGTGGAAAATAAAATTTTTTATATATATTTGTTAATATCTTGTAAATAATTAATTTTAAAAATATAAAAAATATATATTTGTTTTCCTCAAAATGAGCCCCTTCATTTGATGGATCGCATGATGCTTTTAAAAAATATATTTTTTCTTTTCTGCTTAATTCTATAATGTGGCCTCCAAAATTAATATTAGGGATTTTTTCGTATTTTTTCCTACAAACAAAAAAATGTAGGTCTTATAGTTTGGGGAATAACGGGGGAATAGATAATTTTTTAAAATATTTTGGTTAATATATTTTAAATAAAATAATGAAAAAAAATATATTTGTATTCCTCATAATGAGCCCTTTGATTTCATAATTACCTGAAGCGTTAGAAAGAATTTAAAATTTATATTTTCTATTTTATGCTGTACTTTGGCCTATTAAATTAATATAAGGGTTTCCTCCTTATTATTTCTCTAAAGTTCATGTGAGGTCCTGTATCCTAAATTTTTTTTCAAATTTTTACGTCTTTTAGTTTGGGAGATAAAGGTGGAGGAATGGGTAATTTTTATATTTTTATTAATATCTTTTAAATAATTTATTGTAAAAATACGAAAAAAGTTTATATTTGTCATAATAAGCCCTTTCATTTGGTATATAACACGAAGCGTTAGAAACAATTTTAATTTTATATTTTCTATTTAATTCTGTAATTTGGCCCCTCAAATTTGATACTAGAAGTTTCTCCTTATTTTTCCGGTAAAATTCAGGTGAGGCCTTATAAGTTTAATTTTTTTTCAAAATTTTATGTCTTATATTTTCGGATATCAGGGGTGGGGTGATTTTTTTTTAGTTTTTCCCCCAGAAGTTCTCCTAAAATTAAAATTTCTTCATTTACGATATGTATTCCTGATCTGGTCATCAACTATAGGCTAATACCAAAATTCAATCTTTTCCGTCCAGTAGTTTAGGAGAAAATTGCTGTTTTGGGAATGAGGGAGAAATCCGGAGTGTTATTATAAGGGTATCCTTATATCGTATATATGAAACACTAAAAATTATAATATGTTACCAAATTTGACGTTGTTTTGGAAAAGTAAAAAACCAATAATATGATTTTTTGAATTTGTCACATAAATTTTGAGGTTATGTGAATATAATGCAAACACAAAAGTTGTAGATATTTTTATTACCTACAACTTCTCAATTAACTTTTTTCCATACGACTTACAGTTTTGCCGAAAATCGAGATAAACCGTTTTTTACTCATAAAACTCTAGCCCCTCCCTTATTTTTCCCTTCAATTGTGTTGTATTACTATTTTTTTTTCACTTCTTACCATTCTCAAAAACTTCAGCCCTGGTCTAATATGTTAACTACAGCCTGCTTACTACATCCTACATTAATTTTATTGGAATTTTTACATTATGACATAATACTATATTATTACTTTTATGTTTTTTTGGGGAATAACACCACAATAGAAATAAAACTACGTATATTGCAGGAATACCAAACGTTTCAAAGTCTATTCTGACTTCGTTGTCAATGGCTTTATATTTATTGTTTATGAATTTTTGGTAACCCATAGAAATGTGGTGGTTTAGTATAGTGTGGAGTGAGTGCTTTACGTTCTTGTTCTGTGAATTCATGTTTGTGGTTGTACAGTAAACGGTATATTTTGTTTTCTATTGAGCTTGTTGGATCTTTTGTTAGTTTAGTGTATTGTCGTTGGTTTATTATAGTTTGAATTTTGTCATCATAATCAGTTTTATTTAAAATTACTGTTGCGTTGCCTTTGTCAGCAGGTAAAATGTTTATAGAATTGTCATTTTTTAAATTTGTAATCGCACATAATTCATTATTAGTAAGGTTATTTTTAACATTTACAGGTTTTTCGAGTTCAGTTTTTGCTCTTATTCTATATTCTTGAGCATCACCAGAATTTAGTTTATTTGCGGTTTGTTCTATAGCACTTATTATATCAAATTTAGGAATTGTTTTTGGAGTAACAGCAAAGTTAAGTCCTTTTTGTAATACTGAAGTTTCAGTAGCATTTAGCTGTTTATGTGAAAGATTGATGAGAGTTTTTGTTACAGTAAAGTTTTTTTCCTGTTTGTTATTTTTTGTTATGTTTCTATTTAAAAGAAGTTGGTTAAATTTATGTAAATGTTTTTGTTTTTGTGAAAGGAATTCTTTATTGTAGCTATTAAGAGTGCTGTTTTTAATTCTATTAAACTCATTCTCTGATATTCGACAAGAAAGGAAGCTGTGTGAATACCCAATATCACGTTCTAACTTAAATTTATTATATCGATGAAAATTTATCCTATCTCTAATAGCTGCGAAACTTGCTCGCTCCAATATTCTCTGAATTCTCCCACCGATGTAGGGTTGACGAAATCTTAAACCTTTAGGAATAATCCCCATCTCCCGACATCTGCACAAGAATGTCAGGCTATTCTTGGTTCGGGCAAGCTTCTTAAATAAACCTTCTAAATCTCTAAACACTTTAGTCACTACAGTCCCATAGCTGGTTTCTAATTGTCTTCTAAACGTTGTTTGTGGCATATTCTTGATTACTTTTATGTTTTTTTGGGGAATAACACCACAATAGAAATAAAACTACGTATATTGCCATAATACCAAACGTTTCAAATAAATATAAAGCCATTGACAACGAAGTCAGAATAGACTTTGAAACGTTTGGTATTCCTGCAATATACGTAGTTTTAGTTCTATTGTGGTGTTATTCCCCAAAAAAAAAACATAAAAGTAATCAAGAATATGCCACAAACAACGTTTAGAAGACAACTATATTATTATCCTAGAGATTTGCGAATTTTAATTTGGGTCCTTTAATATCGTCTTCTATCAAATATGTTTTTGGCTGGAGCCATAATTTTTGTACTTGAGGGAAATCAAACCGTTGTTGCTGTTACTACGTATAATAAAATAAAAAAACAAAAACTAAATAAAAAATTAATCAATCAAAAAGATCTTTTATTAATTTGCCTGTAATAAAATAATGAAAAATGGATATTGAAACTAATTAAAAAAAATGTCCAGGATTTGATAGATAGGTAATTGATTGTTATCTATTAAACACCCCTGATATTCCCTAATTAATACTTTGTATCTAGGTACCTGGAAACAATGAATATGCAATAGAAGACACAATCGTCATTCGTTAATTATATCTCACGTATTAGTCCTCGTTTGAAATTGGATAATTGTTTTAAATTTTTTTTCACAAATTTGAAATTAATTGTAATTTCAATTTACTAAATTACATAAAATATAGAAGAATCCAACAAAATCACGTACAATAATGGGAAGTTTATGAAAGTTAATCCAATTTCCTTTGCTCGTCCAAACTTTTCACTTCACAATTTCCTTCCAACGAAAATGAAAATTTCGTTTATGACTTTATAATTCTAGAAAGCAGAAAACAAAGCTAATTGATGCAGCGCGTACTATTCCAAGCTACAAACTAGGACATAATATAAAACAAACTAGAGAACAATGGTAATTATGAAGGATAATTATCACTCCTTGAAGTCCTCGTTTTCCAGTTACTTTTCGTTCTGAAATGGGGCACAACTTCAAAAATCACTTACAACTGAAATTATTTAAAACGATATTTCAAACAAACGAGTATTATTCGTCAAATAAAAGTAATTATAATTTTAAAACAGAAACTATATTTATTAATTGTTACTTTTAGTCTTTACTTACAAACAATTTGAAGGCAAGGTGACACAAATGCTCCTTATGAAAATCTTAAGGAAAGCGGAAAACCCTGTAATAACTAATACAATATTTTTTACTTTTTTGGATTTGATAGTGATAATAAGATGTAAAAAGGTTTTTGCAAATCATGGCCTAATTGTTACAAATTACATTGTCAAATATGTAACAGACGACTTAGAAGTAATCAACATATAAATTAAAACAATAATTTTATACCAGTTGTGCAAACGCATTTGACCCTAAGGATATCACTAGCAAAATCTAAATTGCATTAACCAGTGGTTAAATGTTTTCAGTAGTATACGAGGTTTGTAAAAAAATATGAAGATGGTGATTTAATACTAAGAAAACATTCAAAACTCGAAATACACTGAAATCCATTTTATCAAAAACTAAATCCAATAACGTTCAAGCATTAAAGATAAACAATGTGTTATACATGGACGACTTAAAACTGATGGCAGCTACGAAACAACAGCTGCATGATATGCTTGAAATAGTAGAAAGGTTCTCTAGTGATATACATATGAAATTTTGTCTAGACAAATGCCGAATTATTAATATAGTTAAAGGCAAAGCAGGGGCACTACGAAATGGGAGATGACACCTCAATTGAATCTATGGGGGAAGCTCATACTTATAAATACCTTGGAATAAAGCAGGCTCAACGTATTGATCACTTGACCATGAAAAATGACCTAACAGCAGAGTTTTATAGACGAGTCAGACGACTGTTAAAAACCACACTAATCAGTTTCACGCTATTAATACCTATGCGTATTCAGTGCTCAGTTCGAATTTTACTAACAAAAGCTCAAAATCACCATTCAAAGAGCTCTGCCGAACGTACAACTTTGTCACAGCATGAAGGAGGAAAAGGATTGGCAGATCTAAGCAAACTATTAGATCAACAAATTTCTATTTTGCGTCATTTCCAAAAACTCGCAGAATTTTATGATCTACACAGAGTCATGTGCCAGGTTGATGACTCAACACCATTGTGACTGACACGACAACACGTCTAATTACACCACCAGACCACTGATCAGACACTGCTGAAATGGAAAGAGAAGCCCCTTCATGGAAGACATATAAATGACGTCAACTAAGATTATGTCGACAGTGCAACGTCGAACTAGATTGATCTATGGTCATATGTTTCCTGAAACGGAAAGCTTTATATTGTAATTCCAACTAAGAACTATTTAACACTGCCTACATTTTTAATTTACAACGTTAATTTTAACAACGTCAGATACAGGTACAGTTGCCAAACATCTGAATCTATCCAGCATATCTCAAAGGGTTGTCAAGCGTTCGCTGCAACTGAATACACAGAACAACACAAAAATACTGGACCAGGAACTAGAACTGAAATTTGAACTATCACTGTCAGTGAGATTACCATACTATGAATACAAACCAAAATGTGTTTTAGAAAATAACAACTACAAGCTGTACTGGGACCGCACGATACTGACTGATCGGACTGTTGCTCACAATAGACCAGATATAGTTTTGGTACATAAAGTCTCTCCGACAACTACTTTAATTGATATAGCAATTCCTAACAACAATAAGATAAATATCAAGCAGGCTGAGAAAATAACCAAATATAGGGATTTGGAATTTCAAATTACGACTCAGTGGGATATGAACAACACACGAACTGTACCAGTTGTTATGTCAACGACAGGAGTTGTCCCAAAACATCTATTAAATAATTTAAAATACCTCGGTCTGGACGAACATCTTTACCAACAAATGTTAGAAACAGCCCAGACGGTCAGGAAAGTCATGGGAAACTGCCGCCACGACTCCAACCACGGACCTAAAACCTGGCAAGGGCTACCACAGAACTAAACCCTTTTGATATCTAGTATATCTGGGGTTTAGTGAATTTGCCCCTAAAGGCACGCTATGCGTGCTGAGATACATTGTATGGTCAAGACTTTTTATTTTTTGGAAGAACTAGAATATTCTCCTATGTATTAGTTTTTCATATATCTTGCCAAAATTTGAGATGAAAGACTTCGGGCGATAGTTTTTTAGTGATTCTTTTTCAACAGCTTGTATATTGGCACTACTGCAGCTATCTCTGCGTAACAAGTGTAATATTTTGTTGTTTTCATTTTACTTGTTTTGAAAGTATCTTCAGAACAAATGTGTTGTATTTTTGGAATTGCTTTGTAACCTAAAATCTAAGAAATATTTAAAGGGTTTGTCGTTTAAAAATGTTGTCTTTACTCACAAATGGTTTAACCAATATATTTCACTATTCTGTAAAAACATGTTGAAATAAAATCAAAACCTGAAAATTATTCTTTTTCACACCTAGCAACATCAACAGGTGAATACGTACTGTCACTTTATTATAACAACTTAATTTGATACAAAACTTTAAACAAATGCTTAGGCAGATGAAAAAAAAATATTTGTAGCTTTTAAGAACCTGGGAGCCTGACGTAGTGAGTCCTACTTCATAATTTCAAAGTAATGTCAATAGTAAAAAGTCAGGGGGTACTAAAAGTATTTAGAGACGCCATTATATTATTAATTAAATTAATTATACACAAATTTCAGTTTGGGCTCGTAATTAACAAATTTCACGAGATAATGTCAGATAGCAATCATTTATTCAAAACACACACACTGTATAATTGAATAAAACCTTTGTATGGAAAAATTGTACGTATAATACGCCATTATAATTGGTTGAAATACAATTTCCAATTTTAATGTGGAATTAATTTCATTTTATATTTACGAACGTCAAATATTGACGATGCTTGATTTTTGCATTGAATAATATAATTACATTTTATCAACTGAATAATTTATTTTCCATCTGATAGTAACAATCGAGCTGACAGAAATGCCCTGCTAGGATGATAAACGTATATGTTACATGCTATATTTGTATAGATGTTGAGATATATTTAATTATTTTCCTCATTAAATTTTATGTTTTTGGTTAGAATTTGAAACGTATGGGAATAATTAATTTGCCAATTTGCCTATATCATGTATCTCTACATACATATTAGAAACACACTCTTCATTCTACTTTTTTTTCATTTTGCTTTATTTGTTTATATAATTTGGTTTTTTTTTTATTAACACTGACCAAAATGTCAGTTATTTTATATCGTTTGTTGAGTGAGGTTGTTGCAATCAGTAAATTTGGACAATTGTCTTTCAGGTCCTACAAATAAATTGACTAAATATAGGGTGTTTTTTTAATCCTAATATTAATTTAATAATAGAAGAAGCAAAATATATCAGGAAAGTAAATAATAAACATGTTTTCCCTATTTGACACAAACCCTCACACAGAGACACCGTAATTGCTAATTCATCTCGCCATTCTATCCAACATAAATTAGCTTTTATCTATAGGAAGATTCATATATTAACATCATAACTTAAGGAAAATAGCTTTGAAACAGAATTTAATATAATACAACAAATTACAAATAATAATACGTATGACCCTAAAATCGTCAATTCTATCCTACGGAAAAACCAATCAGTCTAAATAATATATCCAAAAACTACAGACCCAAATAAAAGATATAAAACCATTACATATCTAGGTTTCCCCAGAGTTAGTATTTCAAAATTTTAAAATATACATAACATGAAAGTTACCTATAGAACCAATAACTCTTTAGGCAAATTAATTAAGATAGTACCTGCTCAAAAAAAAAAGAACAGATACCCAAAGCCTTTTTTAACTGACATCAAATAGGTTATTAATTTGTCGGCACTTTTTTAGGGTTCCGTATTTAAATAATATCACTCCGGATTTCTGCCTCTGTCACATTGCAGCAATTTTCTTTCTAAACTACTGGACGGAAGACGTTTAAATTTGGTATGAAGGTATAGTTTGGTGACCCGATCAGGAGTACATATCGCAAAAGTAGAAATTTTGATTATAGGGGTACTGGGGGAAAACTAAAAAAATCGACCGTTCCCCCCCTGATCTCCGAAGCTACTGAACCTAAAGTTTTGAAAAAAATAGGAAATTTCGAACGTTGCCCGAACTTTACAAGAAAAATAAGGAGAAACCATTAATATAAATTTTGGGGGGCAAATTATAGAATTAAATAAAAATTAAAAATTAAATATTTTTAAAACGCATCATGTGAATGAAAGGTCTCATTCTGAGGAACACAAATTACATTTTTCTCATATTTAAAAAATATTAATTTAAAAGATATTACCGAAAATATACCAAAATTTACCCATCCACCCCCACTTATCGCCGAAACTATAAAACGTAAACGTAAATTAGAGGTATAGAGTCTGACCTGAAGTCTACTGAAAAAATAAGGGAAAACCTCTACTTTTTCTAATTACAGAATTAAATGGAAAATATAAAAATAAAATTGTTTCTAACGCATCATGTTATATATTGAATGAAAGGGCTCATTATGACGAAAACAAATATATTTTGTTTATATTTTTAAATTAAATAAATTAATTTATTTATTCCCCCCCCAATCTCCGAAGCCATAAGCTGTAAAATTTTGAAAAAAAATAGGGTATGGCGCCTCACCTGAACTTTACTGGAAACATAAGGAGAAACCCCTAGTATTCATTTTGGGGGCAAATTAAATGGAAAATAGAAAACTAACTTGTTTCTAACGGATCAAGAAATATATCAAATCACAGGTCTCATTATGACTAATACAAATATATTTTTATTAATTTTTTTTAAATAAATAATTTAAAATATATTAAAAAAATATATTAAAAATATTACCCATTCCCCCTTTATTCCCCAAACTAAAAGACCAATTTTTTTGATTTACAGGAAAAATACGAAGACATCTTTATTATAAATATTGGGGGCCAAATTGTAAAATTAAACGGAAAATAAAAAATATGAGGAATACAAATATATATTTTTCATATTATTAAAATTAATTGTTTACAAGATATTAACATAAAGAATAAAAATTCTCATTTCTCACTTTATTTCCGAAACCATACTACCTAAAATTTTGAAAATAATTAGGGGTACTGGGGCTCACTTAAAATTTATAAGAAAAAGTATTAGAAAACCTGCATAGTAATTTTAGGGACAAATTATACAAGTAAATGGAAATAAAAAATTCAATTTTCAAACGCATCATGTAATATATCAAATAAACGGCTCATTATGTGAATTACAAATTTATCATATTTTTAAATCATTTGCTAAAAGATATTAGCAAAGATATTAAACATCGACTTAATTCCCATTTTAGAAACTAGACTACTTAAATTTTGAAAAATATATTTTATTTGTATTTTTAAATAATTTGATTAACAGATTTAATAATTTATAATTTAAAACTTGACCTATTTTGCCCTTTATCTTCCAATCTACAGAGCCTCAAAATTCAGATTGTAGATTATGAAAGGCTTCCCTGAAAGTTTATTAGCAAAATAAAACTTTAATTTTAATTTTTGGGGGGCCAAATTAGAAAACTAAATACAGTGAATCTTGAAGGTGGTACGGAACCCTTAGTATGCGAGTCCAACTCGCACTTGACCAAATTATTTTGTGTATACTCAGTTATTATTCAAAAACAGCTTGAGCAATTTTGATGATTTAAACGGCTTAGTATTAAGGAATATTACAGAAAGGTACCATATAATTTTCTATAACGTGAGATTTACGGTTTTACAAACAATCAGAAAAAGCTCTTCTCTGAATTTCAATGAATCTACACTGTTTTCTCCAAAACGACTCAAAGATATAAAAAGATGTTCCAGCTTGATTTCGTATAATTTTCTATAACATTTTTCTAAAAATCTTAAGAATATGTGCAAACGGTGAACATCAATGTAAATGTCAAATTTTCATCATAAATATTTAGCTTAAATATCAAGATATGCCATGAAAGTATAGCGTATAGGATGTTTGTAACGGTTTTCGTTTTATAGGGTTTGCAGTTGAATAAAGTGGCATAAAATATTCCATTAGTGTATCGAAAAGAAAAATTGTTAGGTCAGCGGTCTTCTCTGTACTATATACGGCGGTAGTTGTGTGTGTGTGTTGCATATTCAGGATGAAATATAAGGCGGAGTGGAATTATATTTATACAGGTTGGATAAAAAATGTTATATAGTGTAGAACATAAATTTCTTATAGTTTACATATGGGCCGAAGTAAAATTATAGGTATACAGGGTGATTTAAATAATAGAAAAATAGAAACAGTCAATAGGGTGGCGAGGATTAATACTTATACAGGGCTCTTGCAACATCATGTAGAGTTGAATTGTAGCTATACAGGGTGCTTCAGAAACGGATAGACAAATAATTTATATTGGGTGACCATTACACAGAAACGTATACAGGGTGGTTGCAATTTGGTTGAATTAAATTCACATCCACAGTAAGTGGTAAAAAAAATAAATAAAATAAAAAATATGGGAATAATGTAGACAAAAATACGAATTAGCGAAAAAGAAAGAGATAAGAATAGGCTAAAATAATCAATAGAATTGTACCTTAAATCAGGTAAAAAAGAATATATGTCAGAAAATAGTTATTTTTTGCAAACGATTTTTATTTTAAGCCAGTTGATGTCGGTTCCTTTTTTAAATAGAAATTATTAAATAAATTGTTGACAACTTTTGCATATTTTATTGTCACCTTTTGATTATCGAATGCCACCTCACAATAAATTTGGTAGATTATGTTTCTAAGTTTCTCGAAATTTCCTTGGACTTCCATTGTCTTGAAGTGTTTGATCTCACAACGTTTCAATAGCTTTATATCTGCTATCGTTATCAGGTGAATGATTGTTTCTAAGTGTTCACTTTTTGTTTGTTTCCATTACATAAGCTTCTTGTAGGAGCTATATTGAATTTTCTCTTTCCCTTTCCAATTTTGCAATTTAAAAACTAACGCTAATTCTTATTACAATCATTGGGAGAAATTGGTGCAAATACTGACAGATCTCTTACAGCAGATTAATTATTGTAAATTTCACGCTACGTTAGAATCGCTGCCAAACATAATTCGCCGTACATAAAACACGCTGTCAAAGATCGATATTCCCCTTCATTTTTCTATGTCATTGATGTTTCACGCTTATAAGAGCACATAGCACAGCAATTTCATTTTATTATGCTTTCCTTACTTTTCCTACTCGCTCTTTGAAAGTTGTAACGAGCAAACAAATAATATTTCCTCAAAGAAATATCCACTTTGTTAGAAATAAAAATGACGAGAGTTTTCTTTAGCTCAACCGGGACGAATATTCTGCAAATTATGCGCTGTGGAAGAACTGGATGAATTAGACGAGATATGAAAGAGAGAGAGGGTTTCGATTCTTTTATTCTGTTGTATATTTTCGTTTTCACATAATTTAATATAAAAGATATTTTCATCTCGTTAAGATCTTGTTGGAGTCAGTGTATCGTGTAACATAATTACGATGAGTTCGAACTCGAAGCAAACGTGAAAAACTTGAGTGCAGGTCTTTCACGAGAATATGTAACGAAGTCGAGACTTTGAGAAAAGTTGTTAGAGGGTTTTTCTAACTACATATTTATTTGAAAGTAAATCTAACTGAGATTTTTGCCAGATATTCACTATTATTATTGTATTTGGGCTTAGGGATATTTCGTTTATTGAAAAGATAGACGAATTTATGTGGTATCTCCAACTTTCACACACCACGCCTCTCCTCATAATCACTGTCATCAATCTTAATATAAATAGGCATAGACAAAAAGGTTGGGAACCATTTCCTCTCTGTACCTCAACCGGTACTCTTTATTTTTGTTTTGTTTAGAATACTGTTTCATTCATTAATTGAAATAAAATAAAAAATTCATTATTCACGACTATTCTGTCAATGCCAGATAATAGTAACAGTGCCGCCAGATTGCTTGAAAAGAAAATCGTAAATGTATTTTGTGGATATAATTTCACTAATATTACAAAAATCGTGAAATTATGCACAGATAGTGATTCGCTATAAATTGTTGATCTGGCAACCCTGACATTCAAAGCCATCTGACGAATTTGATTTAAACTTTGAGATTTTCTTCAGTAGAAAAAGTTTTCAATGTATCTCTAAAATTTTAATTTCAATTCGTTGAAATAGATTGTCAAAAATAGGTGTATTTACCTAATAGTAATTAATAGTAGATGATTCGTATTTCTTTTTATTTTCAATAGAAAATAGAAATCTTCTGGGGTTACTAGGTGAGTATGTTTAACTCACATTAATGAAATAATACTGAATCTTAAGTTATATTGTAATTTAAGGTTTATCAATATCTACTTATGTATTTTAATGTTAATAGTACTCCACATTCATACTAACTTAGCTGCTTGCATTTTCTTCTTACGAATTAAAATCGTAACTGTTAAATGTCTGAATAAAAATTCTGATTTTATTCTATTAAATTCACCTAAATACACTTTACCTACTGGATATTTTGTTCCTAACCGTTAACAACCTAGCATACGTCTCACAGATTCCGACGAATTTATAGCCGTGAATATTGTTGCGCCCCAATCTGGTATAAACTTGTTAATTTCTGTACCTTTTCCTCGCACCCCTAAGAACCACTCAACAACTCGGCATAGTCGAATGTACGTTCGTTTGTCTCTGGTAAGTAAAAAACTGACCCGGGAGTCTTAAAGACCCCTGTTAGGAGGTTACGTGACTTTTTAACATTCGTGTATTTGTTATTCTTTTAGTTGAAAATGGCTTTTAATTACGAAAATATTCAACTTCTTATTCTTACCTTATTCTTACTTCAAAAATATACTAGATTGGTAGGTAATTAATTTGTACAGAATGATCACCTTTTAATGTTTACATTTTTTACTTCCTGGGTAGGTATCTTACAACATTGAATGTGTTGTTTATTTGCTAGAGTTGTATTTTGATATAATTATTTTTAGCTTTTTAGTTATAGGTAGAAGTCGGTTATATATTTTTTTAAATGTTTTAATAGTTGAATAAGTTCCTAAATAGAGTTTTATTTTAAATCTAAAATTTACATCACAAAAATCTACAAATGAGGATCATTTTGCTCGGGGGTCTCGTAGTTAGGTGGTATGGTGACAATAATAGGTACTAGACAGTTAAGGGTTAATTTGAAATTTTTTGTACTGAAAATTGTAAGTATAAATTATTGATAGATTTAATGCATGACTTTCGTTTGAGTAGGTTCGCTAATTTAAATCATTCATTTTTGGGAACATAATTTACCAGTTACTGTTTTCTGACTATTTGGGTACGTTATAACTAATTTATTTTACATAACAAACTCCTGGCTTCTAATAGTTAAAAGAAACATATCATTGGTAATTTAGGATGTGTTTTTTAATGAAATTCAATGCACCTATTTATTTATTAGGTTACATTCATTCTAGAGTTAAATATATTTTTATTCGACATACTATTTCTTTGAAATATAGCTGAAGTTAAAGTTGGTAACCGAAAAATGTTTAAACTTTTAAAAACTCAAATCGTCCTACCACGATATAATTGGAAAACGTTTGGTTTTTCTCTGAATGTACAGATTTTTGTTTCGATTGTGGTGTTGTTTCCCAAGAACACATAAAAATAACCAAGAATATGCCACAAATAACATTTAGAAGACAAGACTAACTGCTTTCAAATGATTTATTTACTGTCTGTTTGCTCATTAAAGCGTCTCTTCTAATCTTTAATCGAGTAACAAGTTGTTTTATATGTTCATATTCTCCCCACTAGTGAGCTGTCCCAAAGATTTTTGTTCACCTGCTTCACAGCATAAATTCATTTAGTGCAGACGCTAAGGATTTTCAAGAGCAGCAATACCTTCAATACTAAATAACTGTGTATACAGCATGCACTGTGAATCTCTACATTGAGGATACAAAGCGACCACTGTACACCAAGGTTAAGGAGCACCAGATAGGCACTCAAAAGGCGGAGCTAAGAAAGTCTGGGTTAGCTAATCACGCATGGACCGAAAACCATAACATCAACTGGGATCAGACCAGAGTAATTCACAAAACAAGCAATTGTGTACAAAGAAACTTTTTAGAGACAGCATACATAATCTGAAACTAGAATATATTTAACAAGCCCAGCATCCAAATTAACCGGTTAAAGGTATAAATACGAAGGATAATCTGAATTTTTCATCACTTACCTGACGATAGCAGACTCAAAAGCTATTGAAACGTTGTGAGGTCAAACATTTCAAGTCGATGTAATTCCAAGAAATCTTCGAGGAACGAGTAACACAGTCTGCCAGTTCAAGGTTAACACATATGGGTTGTTTTTGAATTGTTATTGAATTGTTTTTATCAAATATGCAATAAAGTCTTAACATATCTCGTTTTTCAACATTTGTGAGATTCACCATGTGAACTTTAATTTGGCTTGACAAATACTGTCATATTAATAAAAAAGATTTTTTCGGTGTTGTCAAGGTCTACTAAGGTCATATTTCTTGTTACTTAAACTTTTCTGCTAGTAAGTAAGCAAAATCTAACAAGTAGGATATTAATAAAATCAGAATGAAATGCACTATTTTTATGTTTAAGAGTCTAATTTCGCGTCAGTAACGAAGAAAAGTTGATGATGGTAGCCGAAAAATAAAACGTCGGATCTGAAAAGGTCACTACCTTATACGTGGAAAATAGTTGCAATAAAAAAGTTGTTTTTGGTTTTGCGTTACATAGTCAAATAGCGCTACAAAAAAATATAAGAAAATCTCTAATTTTTTTCGGATATCTTCGAAAAATTTGAATTTTTAAAACGGAATTTCGTCAGGCTCTAAATTTGTCAATTTTCCGCCCTATTTAAACTTCTTCTCATCTCTTGTCCTTTCGGAAAACCCAATGTTTAAGGTCAAATTTGAATTACCCTTTATATTATATACTGGATAAACAAATTTTAATTCATGACCTTACCTGTAGGAGTCAACTTAAAACAGATGATAATAATTTATATAAATCTGTAGTATAATTAATTTTACATTTCCCAACTATTTAGGGCTGCTAAACTTTGACCCGAGACAGATCCAGAAGTTTGGAAAACTTAAGAAACGCGGTCCCCATAATCTCCATTCTGGATGATTAGTTTTAAACAAGATGCTAACAACGTCGTACCAGACGCGATAGGTATCTGGCGGGCTAAGCTTAATTACCTGGGAAAAATTAATGAAAATCTATAATGGAAAGATGGAAAATACTCGACTAATGACTTTTTAATGTATTACGTTTACAGGAAAAGCACAGAAAATGTTTCGGAACAATAATTGATATTGCTCGCTAATAACGGAACGGAGAAAACATTCACTTTTCTCTCTCTCTCCTTTTCTCTTTTGGCCGTCTCACTTTATTTCAGACTAATGAATTACTTCAGATGGATTTTGGGTTGCAACGTTGAACATCTTGGGTGAGAGGTTTGATTTTGAATTATGATAAAGTAATGTAATTATGAGTCACTAGATGCACTAGTCAATATAGATTATAAAGTTACATACAAATCAACAGCAAACCGTATAAACAATCATGTAAATAATAGTTTATAAGCCATAACTGATATAATTTTAACAGCAAACTCCTAGAAGTAAATTATTTAAACTCTAAAACCAGCAAAAAATATGAAGAATTTTCGTTTTTTGCTTATAGTTTAAAAAGTATTGATCAGTTCATAATGCTGTCAATCATTATGAATCAGAAAATCTTCAAATTCAATGTTTATAAATTTTGATCGCAGCATTTTTCTTAAAGAATAGCTGCAAAAACCAATGTAAAGTGAGTGATTTTAAAAAATTCATAACTTGGTTGTAATAACAGGTTTCCTTGCAAATATAACAAATTTTATATTGGAGAAACCTCTAGAGCTTTTAAATGTTCGAATAAATGAACACAAAAATTATATAAAGAAACGACAAAAGTAAAAAAAATGTGAACATGTCTGGAACCTTGATCATAACATACAATTTCAAAATTCAACCATATTACATAGAGAAATGAAAGCGATGGTATAGCTAGTACTTCTATAGAATTCGGCCGTTCCTGGTTACCTATAATCAAGGATGAAATTAATAATGGTAATGTCCTTTTAAGCAACCCTATATCTGGATAGTTCATAAGGATTTCCCTTATGACTTTAATGAGATCTTTGGAATATCAGAATTTCTTTGGACTCATTTTTGGCGAATACGCCATCCTATAACCAACGAACCTAGGATCGCCACATGAAATTCTAAAGAAGGCTTTGTATTTCACATGATCTTTAGAATTTTTATTGCTACCCTGTAGCTGTATATATCAAATTCTAAGTAAATTCCCTCAGTTATATCAGTTTTGTTGTCAAACATTAATGTCCTTTTAATTTTTTAATTTCTTGTCCATTTGTGTTAATACCATTTATTTAGACCATGAAACGTTTGGACTTTTTTAAATATACAGACTTTGAAGTTTATGTGGTGCTATTCGAAAAAAAAACTCAGAAAAAATAAAGATCAACTGATACAAGGAAGCAAATCTTTAACTCTTAAGATTGGATAACATATATAGTGAATTTACTTCACATGTCCAGTTGTATGATAGAATATATCACAGTTTAAATTTGATCCACGTAGAAATACTCAATTATTATAATTGTATGAAATTTTGTCACTAGTTTATTTTCGGTCATTCTATTAGTAAATATGGAGATACAGAATATACGTTAAAGCAGTACCCCCTTAAAATATTTTTGAACCAAAATCGTATGAAACTTTACAAGGGACATTAAAGGTTATAACTTCCAATGCTTTCCCTATCCTATAAGATTAAAAACCATTGATGGTAGCTCTGAAAGCACGAAATGAAGCAATGATGATAATAACGTCCTGTAATTCAAATGTGTAAGCTTCTGAGCCTAGATAGTTTATACTATACTGATAGCCGATGAGGCAGTCAATCACCCATATTTTCACCAGAAGTGGAACTCACAGATATTTCTGTATTTTAAAGTAAAGTAGAAAGCCATTTTGGGTGCTTCAGACTGTAATGTTCTGACGAGTTCGCTTAGTCCAATAGGAGACCCTCAGGAGAGTAACCAGATGAAATTTCTATGGAGACAGCGGTAGTTTAGATACATTCAAGGGGAAAGATAGCCATATCATTATCGACAGGGATCCTCTTACATCTATTGTCCAACCAAGAATTTTGAGACCCTCTAAAATACAGCCAGTTTTTGGGCTCGCCCATATAGAAATCATCATCGGCAATACAGGCTGAAGTAGGGCAACTCAAAGTGAATACATGGTGAGATAGAAGACGAATCACCCTTAGATGAAGACCCTCTTCGCTGTAAGAACCTGGTGCCATACTAATAGGCTGAAGACTGGGCATGGAGACCATTAGACAACATGGGTTCACCATGGGTTCGATCTACAACGTGCTGAGATTTTGGAATCAAGAAACTAAATGGACAAACGTCTCAACCCTCTTTTGACTGGTATGAAATTTTCAACACAGTATTTCCCCAAGCAAGTAATCACGTAGAAGAGGCAGAATAACTCAAAACGAAAATGTAACAAATTAAAGGTGGAAATTGACCCAAGACAAATATAGATCATTAAAAAAATAGGCAAATTTGACAATTTTGTAGATCACTTACATGAACTGCCATCACAGACGAGGATTTCTCTGTAGAACGTGTCCAAGAAGAATTCGGTCTAAGAGAGCCCTTTCTGGAAAGCAACTTCCTAAAGGAGGGTGTCTATCTAGGTAGACTAGCTATATACCAGGTTAAAGCCGCTATCCATACCGGTGGTCCGCAAATGTTCTATATAGGCATATTGTATTTATAAATAGAGTCGAATATTCTACAAATTTTACCCGAACTCGATCTGTTCTTACTAGACCGAATTATAAATGTGGAGATTAGGCTAAAAGTATCCACCATGAAAGAAAAAAGACTCAAGTAGTGTGGACACACAAGAAGATGCAGTAACAGAAGTTGTATAAAGAAAATTACCCAGTGGCGTCCTATGTGAACTGCAAGCGAGGATCTTGTCCTGGTATATTAACAACTGGAAGAAAGTAGTTTGAAATTACCAAAAAATAACAATAACTGTCAAACTTCCAATCACCATAAGCGCAACAGATCGCCTCGACTGTTGTTGTCGTCGGCCACCGTAAGCAGGACGGCAGGCGTCCTGCCAGGCAGCGTCGCGGCGATGTGCTCCTGCTTCTTCCTCTTCTTCTGCTCTTTAAAATCGATGTGGGTCAGCTACGACGCTTAGTCGACGCCGGAGTTACAACGCGTTCGGTTCAGTCCGTTGCTTGATTCCACTTCGTCGATCTTATCGTTGTTTTCTAGATTCGTATTGAATACGAGAGCTGAGATAATGTAAGCAGCTGAGACTAATAATTCTTAAAAGAACTGTCACTAAAACTTTTCTGAAAAATCTGTTTTTGAAGAACTTGTACTCTTTTAAGTGTTAGTGAAACTTTAAGGTGGTAGTGGTGCTGGGTAATTTTACTATTCGAAAGGTAAGATTTTTATCTAACCTTAATGTACAATTAAAAAATAGGCAATTGGCTGGTTTTGTTATTTTGATTTTGATTTATTGGTATATATATATGACCAATAAAGAAAAATAAATGCCTACATTATATACTAAGGTAAAATTTGGCGCAGTCTACGTTTGTTTGATTGACAAAAATTGTTTACACATATTGTAGTTATAAAGTATTGAACTAAATATATGATCTTTTTTGGTGAGCAAATATTGAAATGCTTATTGATGCATTTCAATTATTGCTACAATATAAAAATTATATAAAAATATTTTCTTCGTTTGTAACTGCTGAAACAAAAAAAAATGAGTGATAACTTAAAAGCAATCTTCTGAGCATTATGTTGTTCTATCTTAATGTATAGTGTGAATATTGTAAAAATTACATTTTGTATTACGGTTATTTTTTAGTTATAATTCTAGTAAGCAATAAAACGAATTTAAATTCGTAGGTGCTTCCCTATTTCCTAAAACTATTTTGTGCCATGACTTTACTATCAGTGGCATTCTCTTGGGTAAAGACAGACAAAGAAAATTTTGATTCATGTAAACTGTGCAAAATTTACATCAAATTTTCTATTTCATAGATATTTAGTCTTTGATAAATTTCATTAATCCATCAACAAAATATTGTTAAATATTTTCCTAACTAACTTCAATCTATGTAGAAACATTTTTGACATTATTAAAATTGAAAGTCCTTATTAGGTACAATTGAATAATCTACCTATCTAGTATATTTTGGAAATCAGTGCTATGCAATAATTACCTTTCATGAAGTAATAAATACTCTACTTCCAGTTTGTAAATTCAAAGCGGAGTCGTAATTTCGCAACCTTTGTCAGTGTATAAAGGAGATATAGTTTGGATAACTTTCTCCACTAATCTGTAGCTCTCATCACTCATTACTTCATAAAAAAAAATAGACGACAACCTTTATTTGGTCACAAGAATCTGACAGACCAATTAGAAGGATCTTATAAGTGTTAAATATTCTCCATTATCTGGTGAATTATCTTGGTATCCTGACTTAAACCATTGAAAATATTTGGCATACGTATTTTCTCGTGATCTTTATTGCAATCAGTAACAACGTAATGGAACACTATTGTTTTTCAATGATAATAAAATGAATTTAATCTAATTATTGTCACGAACGTTAGAATTCCTTCCAAGGATAGGATCTCTATGCAGATTGAAACTTGTCGATTCGATTGTAATTGTCAGTTCGAGAAAATTCGTGACATTTCTGGAGGTCTATGATGGAACATAGAAGAATTTCCGCGAAAATTGTGAACGACAAAACAAGATATTAGGAAGTGATTATAGAAAATCTTAATTTAGTTGGTCAGTGCAACTGTTAACGTATAGTTAGAGTGTGAGAATATGCTGATTGTAAATAGAGGTTCTAATCAGTTGGAAGCACAGCTTACTGGAACGTAGTAATGTGTAATATTGATATCGGCTTATTAAATCTATGAATACCAAGATCATTTTGTTCGTACTAACTAACTTCTATAAAAATCAGTATCGCTATGATGGGGATTTCTGCATCACAAGAGTTATTATTATTATATTTATATTTGAAATTTTAAGAGGACAAGTCAGTTTGACATTTCGTTGGAAATAATAATTTATTGGCTTTTATTTTTAAAACCTGTATGACACACGTCACTTTAAGACATATGTGACTTCTTCCTTATTATAATACAAGTTATAAAGGATAATAAAATATCTTAAGGACTTAAATTTTACAATATGTCAGAATATTGAAATATTCACATCATGGAAAAACTTAAGATCTTCTTTAATAAAATCCAGTTTAAACTATAACACGTTGAATTGCGTCTTGTAGGCCCATCTTGATGTCAGATATGAAAATCGAACAGCGTTTGTAGATTATTTAATGATTAACACTGTTGTATCTTATTTAAATCTGATTTACGACTAGTGTATTGATAATAGTTTTAAACTAAGCTTAAATTCAGATTTAAGACATACACTCTTTGACCAATAAATTACAAATCAACCAGACTTTTAATAGGTAAACGTACATATGTTTAATGAAGTACACAATAATTAGGATACCAATGCCTGCAATATATAGTGCGAACTGTCTGAACATAGTTCTTGCTTTACCACGATCCACTAATAAACAAACGGGCTGTCGTACCAAGCGATTTTCAAAGTCACGTGACCATAGAAGGCGGCAAGAATGAATCGCTAGCTAAGGAATAAATTATCTTTTTTATGCATTTTAGCTTATTTTGGTTAATACTAGAATCTTATCTCATCACAACTTTCCAGTTTATCGTTCAAGAATTTTAAAAGTTTATAGAAGCAGGACTTACCACCTAGAAATTCTTAAGAGTTTTTGTTTGCCCAACATTTTCTTTTATCACAATCAAACTTATGCGAAATGTAGTTCTCTTCTTAATTCAGAATCCAGTGTTTATTAGTACAATTGCTACTTTTGTAGAATTTTAATGTTACTTACAATATTAATATGTTAAAAAATGTCAAAATCCCTAACTGCTTCTCGGTTGGCCTTTATGACAAATAACTTGACAGGCTTTAAAAACTGTTGGAGCTGCATCTTCTTGTAGTTTAGGATTAGTTTGGTCAAATTCTCTTATTTCAATATTTACTCGAACTTTGTCTATCGTTATAATGCGCCACCGTTGTTTTAGTTATTAGTTTTAGGCAAACAACAAGTAGTTACTTGTTTTACACTTTTCGGATTTATAATTTGAACTACAGCCTCAGATAAAGCACTTATAAGCCATATTTTATGAAAATTCCCTTTTTTAATTTTAAAGTAACATTTTAAAACATAACAATTCAGAACGAAAGGTACCCTATCCTTTTTAGTTTAGATACAAAGCGTAACGTGATATATCCAGTCCCTGGGCCAATTGTTTATTTGTGGGACGTGGTAAAACACGTGAAATACCTCTCAGGTCTCCGGTAAACAGCTCAGTTATAACTCAAATTACTTGAACTGCTTCAGAATTCAAGCTCACACTACGACGGCCATTGAACACAGTATTTTCACCGATATGGATTGACTATATCATCTAAGTTTCATTATTTCTTATCCTGTTATTAATTTCTTACAAAGAATGCTGAAAATCTTGGTTCATACAAAAAGTTTTAGTTCTCTACTAAAAATATTCAGAAAAGTTTCAAATAGATCTGGAAGACTTCAAAGCTTTAGTTAAAATCTGGGAGTTCTATGAATGAAAACTTTGTAAATGGGTCACGGTTCTCTTAGATGAAAAGAAGTGCAAGATACTTCAAACAAAAACTTAAAAGTTTTCTAAGTTTTGAAGCGAGAATTTCAAGCCTTCAAATTGAATTACACTATAGTATTCTTTTGGTCTCGAGATGACAGCCAGAAATTGAGTTTTGCCCTTCTAATCAACTTATATTCGTAAATTATGAAAAATTTTGCTGAAGAAAATTCTTTTGTAGCGCCAACTAGAGCATGAACTATTTTTTATTCTATAACTAAGGGACCAACAATCTTTTCCACAACTTGTCGTTAAACATACTTTTTGAGTTACTAAGTCCGTTTATTTCCTTGACCCAAGCAGATTACTCTAAAATTATCTATAGATGTTATTGTCCAACACTTACTGAACATTGACAAACTCCAGCCGTGGTCATGTGGAACCATTTCTTAATTTTTGGAGCCAGGGAATCCGATTCTTTCCTTCATCACTATTGTCATACCCTTTCGTTTAGAGAATTACTTGAATGAAGGCATATCGCTACTAGTTCCTCATAATATAGGACTATTATTATAAGTAGTTTCTAGTATTATAATAAATTATTCCATAAAGTATAACATAATACTTTTTTTTCATCACCAAAACAGTATATGCTTAGGTGTCTATATTTTCAAGACCAAGTATTTTCCTAATATAACATACATTAATTGGGAACTATACATATATGTAATATATGTTTTTAAGTTTTTGCATGTACTATTATGTGGTGTTTTCCGGAAATTTATCTGCGTAGTTAGATAACTTATCCCCGCCGGGATCGATGACGACGTTCCGGCAGAATCATATCTGCCCTTTTCCGGTTAGCACAATTCTCGCAGCCTTCTGCTTACGTTTCTAGTTACTCGAAAACTAAGATATTCAGTAGGGCGCCTTCTTATATATTCGCAGTTCGGCGCTTAACGGTTGGTACCGTGAACGGCTGCGTGTGATGGGCCCTTGCCGCTCAGTTGCCCCGCCTCCCGCTTGCTGAATGGTTATGACCGGGTGAGTTGTTGTAGAGTGAAGCCGGGCCGATACGGTGTTTAATAGAGCATAAGACAATAAACAAGGCTTATTTACTGTATGTCAAGTGTACCACGGACAGTATTGGGGGACTTTTGACATTTCAAAAGTATACCAAATTCAACATTTTTCGATTTTTAAGTTTCAAAATATATTTTATTCGTAACCCAAAATTTTTTCTTCAGTACAAGCTCAACCTCGATTTTTGTAACTATAATAGTTTCGAGATATTAAAACAATACCCTCTTCGAGGTGTCATTCTTTTGTACGCAAGACAACATATATAATATATATTATTTCTGGTTAGGGAACCTTTATCAGTTGCGCTTCCCACAATTGAATGTCCTCTCGAACACTTCTTTATGTATTTGATACATATCGTTAAATCTGAAGAAGCGAGATATAAACACCGAAATCTAGGATTTTTGGGCAAACTAGCACATACAGGTTCCGAATCTGGTGCCATTCCATGTAATTGCTGTTACTTCTAACTCCTAGGTTAGAACGTCACGATGAAATTTTCAGGTTAACTTCACCTTTCAGAGATATTGAATACTCTATTCGAGGCGTCAATCTTTTTTTGTACGCCAGACAACATATATAATACATATTGTTTCTGGTTAGGGAACCTTCATCAGTTGCGCTACCCACAATTGAATGTCCTCTCGAATACTTCTTTATGTATTTGATACATATCGTTAAATTTGAAGACGCGAGATGTAAAGACCGACATCTAGGATTTTCGGGGAAACTAGCACATAGAGGTTACGAATCTGGAGCCGTTCCATGTAACTGCTGTTACCCGTAACTCCTAGGTTAGAATGTCACGATGAAATTTTCAGGTTAAGTTCACCTGTCAGAGATATTGAATACTCTCTTCGAGGTGTCATTCTTTTGTAGGCGTACAAAGATTAGGAGCCTCTACGTGCTAGTTTCCCCGAAAATCCTAGATTTCGGTCTTTACATCTGGCGTCTTCATATCAAAAAACATACTACTTCGCATGTTTAAGAAATATTTCTTCAGGCAGAACTTCTTGTTCTGAAGAAACAACAGTAGTAATTGGTTAAAATTTTGGATACTTTTTATGGGGCACATTTTTTTATACATATTTTATTATTAATATGGTTCTTATTGATCGTCCATAATTTTTAATAAGATTCTATGCGGCTGTGGCCTTTCATGTTTTCTTCATTTGTGAATCTCATTGAGTTAGAAAAAATGTTTACTTTAATTTCGTAAGTCAGTGAAGTCAAAGCCAACCAAGGTAATTTTTTTAAATTTGAATATTTCTGCTTTTGAGAAGGCAAATTATAAGCAATTGTATACCGATGAGTTCAAAATTAAAATACTATTTTTCTTTAGAAAAATCTAAGATGGCCTCTATAAGAAAAAAAAAGAGTTAATTGTGGTAGTAAAAAAATGGAAAGGCGATGACAAATTTAAAAAGGTCATCTTATACATAAAAAATGTGGCCGTGAAAGTGTGAGTTTTACCTTCCTCGTCTAATAACACTACAAAAAAATAAATAAAACTAAATCATGAATTTTCTATATTTTCCGTATATATCTTCGGAAGTCTAAACGTTTAAAAACGATATTTCAGTATACTACATATATTTTTAGTTTTTAAATTTGAGAAATATTGCAAACCTTAACATTATTGCCCTAAAAAGAGTACATAAAAACAGTGATGTATTTTCATCTACGAGTAAATGTTTTCCTCTTTAAAATAAGAAAGACCAGCCGAGATGATGATATACAGTTCCGTATCATGTTAAAATTGTTTTTCAAGCCCGTTCAAGGCTGAAATTTAAATTAAAAGAAAAAAGTTCTTCAACTCTCACAACGAAACCGACGAAGGAGCTGAGGCTTATTTGCATACGAGATACGTTTCGAGTTTTCGGTAGCATTTTCCCAGGTGAGGGAAATTCCTTTTCCTAGTGGGAAATCATTTAATTTCACTGCAAATAACAAATTCTATAGCCACTTCGGCTTCTCAAAGAAGCGTTGTTATTTTTCCGATGTTTTCGTCAGACAGGCGAGCTTTTTAGAGGTATATATGGAACCGAAAATGAGTTCTTAAAATTCATAAAGTTTGCTTACTCATTTCTGGTTTTCATTTCTTTTTCCCTGTTCATTCTTCCGGAGTATATTAGGGAATATCACAGTAGGTATGGAAATTGAATATTTGATGGTTTATATTGTCGGTAAAAAAATTTGCCTCATTGTCTTTCCTACTTAGTATTTCATTTGGGGTCCACGTTACACAACATTAATAAATTCATATAGATTTCAAATGAATGTCGAAAAAGTTGTTGCCTGTGCTCAGAACTGATATAATTTTGAAGCAACTACCTCACCCAATATTTGACATATTTATTTAAATATTTTTCTAATTTGGTAAATTTCGCAGCCCGTACATTTTTATATTTTTAGTGATAATGATTTTAACATCATTCATAAGCGAATGTTATGTAGCAACAACCGCTTCCAAAAATACATTATTTTCGGATGTAATATGAACAGCTAGAGATATTTGACGTGTTTGAGATTCTTACTTTTGATATCTTGCTTTTATCATTTTCATTTTAAGTTTTTTGAGTTTGAGGTTTTTTGATGTTATCAACATTTTTGACGTTTTTTATATTTTTGGCATGTTTGGCATGTTTGACATTTGTAAAATTTCTGACATTTCCAACATTTCTGATATTTCTGACTTCTTGATATTTTTGTCAATTTTGACAAATTTGGCGTTTTCGAGTTTGTTAATTTCCTTTACATTTACAGTAATGTTGACAATAGACTGTGATTTTTTTTTGTCAAGCAATAAAATATAAATCAAATTAAAAGACCAGATGTTGAATTGATACACAGATAAGTATCACACAATCTAGAAAACGCTATTTGCATACTGTTGATAAATTTTAGTCATCTCTGAATGAAGAAATGCTTGTAGGGTAAAGTTTTAAATGCGCATTTTCTCAACAAGAAAAACTATTTAGGGTGTGTCATGTGACAGTGGCCAATACCAACTTTCTTATTTTAAATGCAAGACCCTGTACATTATTTATTTTTTGGATTCACCAGAAAATTCTAGACATAATTCATACACAATGTCCTGCCCCTATCTATCTTCAACAGTTTCGGAAATATTAAGTGTTTTCAGATTTCTTACAAAAATTAAGAATAAAAAAGAAAATTATTTTATTTCACAAATTCGCTACATTAAACTCAATACTTAATTACTATTTAGCTCTTGATATTGAGATAGTAAGCAAAAACCATTACTGCCTTCCTTTTTACTGATTTGAAGAAAAAACAGTTTTGTTTATTTTGGTTAAAACTCATAGTACATAATCTTGTTGTCTGTCTTCATCAAAGTGGTGATCAGTGTCAGTGCTATTGTCGTTTGAATTTCGTTAACTCTACCTAATAATCTCAGAAAAATGCTTCATTTGAAATGAAAAAAATAACCATTCTACAAATGGAAGTTTCTCGCTTATTTCACGAAAATTTTCCGTCTGTATCCCAAGGAACACTTAGCAAAATAGAAAAGCAGTTTGGCGAGCTTGGTCATGTAAGAGAGATGAAAAAAAGTACCTGCTAATGCTCTAAGTGATAATACGAAATTGAATATTATGCTTGAGTTTCAAGGAAACCCACATTACACTAAATACCTAATAAGTAATACTACTGATTATTCTTAATAATATATATACATATATATATATATATATATATATATATATATATATATATATATATATATATATATCAACATTAATATCAAATATATATATATTTGTTTTTAAGTTTTCGCGGGCACTAAATGTTTTAGGTGGTTTCCGGGAATTCATCCGCGTAGTTGATAACTGATCCCTGCCGGGATCGATAGTAAAATGACGACGTTTCGGCAGAGTCACATCTGCCCTCTTCAGGTCGGTTCGCATAATTCTCGTAGCCTTCTGCTTTCGCTTCTAGTTACTCGAATACTAAGATTTTCTGAAGCGCGCGCTGTTATATAGTCGCAGCTCGGCGCCTATGGGTTGACACCGTGAACGGCTGCGTGTGATTGGCCCTTGGCGCTCAGTGGGCACGGCTCCATCCTGCTGATTTGTTATTTCCGGTTGAGTTGGACGGGTAAGGGTCGGTACGGTGTTTAATAGGATTTTCCAACAATTCGATAAGTTCTGAATTTCATTGCGTGCGTTTAGACTGTGAGGTCTCTTCGCTATTTCAATTGCCTCTCTTACGAGTCTTAATTTCGGGTGTTCTATATTTGCCAGTACTCTGGTGTTCTCAAAGTCTATTCGATATGACATCGTGGTGGCGTGTTCCGCAATGGATGTTGTTTTTTCCTGCTTTCTTACAGCGTTCTGGTGTTCATCACGTCTAGCTTGAATTCTTCTATTAGTTTGCCCCACATAGGTTTTATGACAGTCTGCACATGGAATCTCGTACACTCCCTGTTGTTCTAAAGGGATCCTCGTCTTCGGAGTCCTCAACACCGTGGTTATTTTTCTGTCTGTATGGAAAATAGTATCGATATTGTGTCTCCGTAGAATTCTTGCAATACTGTCCGTGGTCCCCTTGACATACGGTAAATAAGCCTTGGTTATTGGTGTCTCTAGCTCCCTGCCTGTTTGTCTCGGTTTTGACTTTAAGGCTCTTTGTATATTTCGGTCTGTAAATCCGTTTTGTCTCAGAGCTGTTTTTAAACTGTCCATTTCCTGTTTGATGTCATCCTGGTCAGCTAGCCTTTGTGATCTGGTTACTAAAGTCTTGACGACGGCTTGTAGTTGGGCTGGGTGGTGATGCGAATTAGCATGAAGGTATCTGTTGGTGTGAGTTGCTTTCCTATATACTGTATGGCCCAGGGTTCCATCTTGCTTCCTATTTATGAGAAGATCAAGGAATGGCAGTTGATTGTTGGCTTCAACCTCCATGGTAAATTTTATTTTGAGATGGATGCCATTAAGGTGATCTTAGAGCATTGGCAGTTACTTTTTTTTATCTGTCTTACATGACAAAGCTCGCGAAACTGCTCGTCTATTTTGCCAATTGTTCTTTGGAAAACAGGCGGCAAATTTGAAAAATTTTCTAGAAATAAGTAAGAAACTTCCATTTGTGTCCTTGTGTTATCTCCATAACCAATCATTTGTAGAATGGTTATTTTGTGCATTTCGTTAAACTAACCATTTTTCTGATATCATTGCGTACAGTTAACGAAATTCAAACGACAATAGCACTGACACTGATCACTCATGTCAGGCAGGCAGACAACAAGATGATAAGGCTATGAGTTTTGACGAAAATAAACAAAACTGTTTTTTTTTCCAATCATTAAAAAGGAACGCAGGAATGGTTTTGCTTACTAGCTCAATATGAAGAGCTAAATGGGAATTAAGTATTGAGTGTATGTAGTGAATTTGTGAAATAAAATATTTTTCTTTTTTTAATATCAATTTTTGTAATAAATTTGAAAACAGTTAATATTTCCGAAACAGTTGAAGATAGTTGTCGGACATTGTACATAAATTATGGCTGAGAGAATCCAAAAAATAAATAATATACAGGGGCTTGCATTTAAAATAAGAAAGTTGGTATTGACCACTGACACACTCTATATATTTTTTTTGTTAAAAAATGCGCGTTAAAACATACAAATCGACGTGTCCAAGCGTTTTTCCGAACACACCCTCCTTTATTCGTTATCGAATTTATTCCATTTGGCTGTTCCACACTGTATGTGAGCAAGAATGCCTGTACAGACCATCAGTAATCAGGACAATTTTTCGAAATTGCATCATTACACTTCTTACTAGTTTTATATTTCAAATCTACCTACACCCGAACAGGCAAAAGTTTCTAATATGTTAGAACGCGATTTAAACTGTTTTACATACTTAAACTGTTCAAGCAGATGTTAATATCCTAATAGTTAAACCTAAACTGGAGTAGATATTACCAAATTTGGTTCTTCTGAACACACACGACATATGTTCATCTAGAAATACAACGCTTCTATATTTCTCCAGTTTTTGTTTAATTTAAGTTTCCAACTTTAAATACACATGAAGCGATTTCATCGCTCTGCGATTTTATCTGCACCAGACAGCATTCATCAACATTGGAGGTGGCGACAAAATAAGGACAAACTTTGTACAGTTTGTAGAGCTTAGTTATATTGCTGTTCTTGAACTTTGAGGGCACGAATAGTTTTAATAAAATTGAGATTGTGGGTACGTTTAAGTCTACAAAACTTTGACAATTTCGTCTGGAGATGTAGCGCTTCTTTCAGCTATTTTGTTTTGCTTTTTTGATGTTTAATAGGGATTGTAATCGGATTTTAAGTTCACAGATAGAACAATTTTATTTTATACTTGCCGTTACCCGCGGTTTCACCTGCGTACGTAATGTTCAAGCCTTCGCAAAAAGAAATGACTTATGAAACATATGGGTTATTCTATATAAAAAATTTCCTAACTTGTTTGAACCACCCTACTTAATATAATATATTTCACCCAAACTGCAAGTACTTATGGTCCACCCTATATAACTATTTTATTCGACATTTTTTGAATCATCTTGAATAACTGTAACTCTACTTCACCCTATATTGCAACCATACTGTATATGCTGCTGTTTTATAATTTTTTGAACAGTTGACTTTAACTTTTCTCTACCCTATATTTCAGCTATGCAACTGCTTATGGTGTACCCTGATATTTTTTTAACAATCTCTTAATGTAAAATTTCTCTTTACTCTATATATTAATCAATCTTTATATGAGCTTTTTCTAACGTTGTGTTATACACTCTAAAACTATAATCTTGCTTCTCCCCATATTTCAGATATTCCATATAGTAGAATGCAACTGTTTATGGTCTACCCTATATAACAGTTTTTTTTAACTTTTTGATCCATCCTAATGGAAATTATGTGGAACCCTTCGTGAGTCACAAATACAAAAACACAGGTTTGCACCCTAACACCAAACTTTTATTTAAACCCTCACCCAAACTACAACTGCTTATTGGCCACCACATATAACACTTTTATTCAAAAAAATTGTAACCGTAACCTCTTTGTATAATTAACTCTACTTCCATCTACATTAAAATCATCCTGTATACACCGCTGCCAATTTGTCAAACATAATAAATTATTTTGAACCACCCTGTATAACCATAATTTTACTCTACAAAATATTTCAACTACCCTGTATGTGCATCTGCTAAGGGACAACTAAATATAAAATTTTTAAATACTTCTAATCGCACTGTATAAACTATAATTTTACTTCGATCCATGTTTCAGATATTCCAGATATGCAACAGCTCATGTTCTATCCAACAAAAAAAATTATCCAACCTGTTTGACTATAAATCTACTGAACCGGCTATTTCAATCACCTTGTATTTGCAACCACTTATCGGCCACCCAGTATAACATTTTTCCTACCACACTGTATAACTATAAATAAATCAATGCCAAATATATTTAACCAAAACCGTAACTGCATATGAGGCACCGCAAATAACAATTTTGTTCAACATGTTTTTGAATCACCTTGTATGTATTACAGCTATCCTGTATACGCTACGGCTTATTGGTCTACCAATATAACATTTTTTTAAATAATTATCATAAAATTTCTTCACCCTATGTTTCAACTATGCTATCTTTGCAACTTATTATGAACTATTCTATTTTACATTTTTTTCTTATATTTTTTCAAGATATATTAAAGTATAATTTCCCTCCCCAATTCATTTAAACCACCCTTCATTTACAACTTTTTCTAACCTTATTTGAATGACACTGTATAACTATAACTTTACTCCACCATACTTCAGGTACTCCATATATGCAAGTCCTATATAACAAAATTTTTCTAGCAATTTTTACCCACCCTGTATAATTCTAACTGTAAGCCACCCTATATTTCAACAACCTTTTATATGCAACTACTTATTTTCCACCAAATATAACATTTTGTACGACCTTGAACCCTATATTTCAACCATCCGGTAAATGGAACAGCTCGTATATCATACCATTACTTTAAAATATTTTTAAACCCGCCTGTATAGCTGTTACTATACTCCGCTACATATTTTAACCATCCTATATATGTAAATACTTGTGGATATAAAACAAGTTTTTAACCACAACATAAACTATAATTCCACTCTATCTTATATTTCAAACATTTCTTTAACCCATTTCATAATTATAGTATCTTATGAACATAATTTAAAGTGCTTACCTAAGACATATTTTTTTAGTTTTTTTATTGAATGTATAAATATTCTACTCTTTTTCAACCACTTGGTATATGGAACTGTTTATTGCCCACTCAATATAACTTTTTTGAACCACCCCGTTTAACTAATTTCACTCCCCCTTATTTACACTACATTATATATCCAGCTGCTTATAGGACACCAAATATAAGTTTTTTTAGATTTTTTAAACCCATGTCATTTTACTCCGCTCTAAGTTTCCTAAATACAGAACACCCTGTAAAATTACGCTTGATACCTATGTTGATTTTTGTAAAATCGGACCATGTTACATTTGCACATTCCTAATTTTAAATAAAAGCTAAACTTATATCTACTGTTTCTGTCAATTTATGGAGATAAAATGTCTACCAGATTTTAAGCCAAACTCAGTTAAGTAGTTCTTATGTGATGCCCGAACAAACAAACAAACAAACAACCAAACAAACAAAGAAACAAACAGACAAACTTACAATTTTATAATAGTATATATAGTACATTTAGTAAATTTATTTAGAAAAATGATTAATACATTTGTTATAAACATTTTGGCATTATACAAATCAGTAACAAGCCATTATATAAACTGGTTTGCTCTCTAATGATTTATCACATGAAGCCAGAGAATAAAAAAACAAATAATATTTACTTACGAAACAAATACTTTTTTTTCTGTTGGAAACCTCGTATACCAGCTTTATGTGACAAATAAAACTAATGTTGTGGTGAAGATGTTGATTTACGCGTCTTACTTACTGCTCGAACTCCAACTGAACAAATTACTTATTTTTTTAAACCAGGAAAAGCTCAACATCAATTACAAGTATATTTCTCAAAATGTTTATCCAGTTTTGCTAACTGCTAAAATCATGTACTATTTTTACACGAAATATCTGGCTGCGATGCGACATCTGCATTTTACAGGACAGGAAAACCAACAGTTTTCAAAATGTTTGAAAATCAAGATTTAGTTCAATGTGCAGAAGTTTTAAAAAACAGTAAGTGTCCTCCACAAGATGTTATAACTAACGGAATTCATTTTCTACTTTCTCTCTATGGAGCTCCTAAAAAAACTACTTGTTTAGATAAGTTGCGATACGCGTGTTTCGTTAAAAATACTCGAAACAAAAAACAAGTACAGTTACCTTGTCTTCCTCCAACTTCAGTCAAAATTTTTTTCGGGTATATTACCAAGTTCAAGAGTGGCTTCGTAATCAGCTGGATCCTAACCACTGGGGTTGGAAGTTGGTCGACAACAAATTAGAACCAGTTCAGACTTTACTTCCACCAGCACCAGAGAAACTTCTTAACACAATATTTTGCAACTGCAAAAAGGGATTTAATGCTAAATGTGGTTGTTCCCTGAAGCGTACACATTTTCCAGGCCGGTCGTGCTCTATTGTTGAGTCAACAACTGTAGAGGACTCTTATGACACGTATGATACCAACGAAGAATCGCTATTAGGGCAATATACTTGGACCCAAAGTGAAGAAGAAGAAAAACGTGAGGAACATGAAGAGGATCAAGCAGAAGGAAGAGAAGAAGATCAAGAAAAAGAAGAAGAAGCATAAATATTCGAAAATAATGATTTTCTATTAAACCGCCTTTATTTTTACCAACCCTTATTAATAAATATTATTTTGCAATAGTTCTGAAACAAACAGAATTACAACCGACCCGTGGAATAGGCCTATGGTGAAAACCACGTTAAAAAACCGTACCTCATACGTGGGGTGGAAAGATGTGCAAATTATGAGTATTAAAAATTATTCAACTTTTTTAAAGTGCTGTATCTCTAAACCGGTGGCTCTTAGAAAAAACAATTTTACATTTTTTGTAAGACATTTTATGTTCTACAATTTTTGCCCAGATAATTTTGCAATAAAACACACCGTTTTGCTGACAATCGCCAAAAACTCATTTTTCTGTCTTTTGACCTCGAGAACGATGAGGACTTTTGAGATTTGTTTTACAATTGTATTTTGAGCAATTTTACTCAGCTACAACTTCTTATGAACTTTCATAACTTCGAATGTATAAATTGATGGATTTATTTTATTGTTTTCAAGATTATTTAATCCACCAGTAGATGATATAAAGATATTATCCCTCAAGTAACCCAAATTATAGGTATAGGAATTATTATGGAGAAAAACTTAAACTTTGATAACAAAATTTCCTTAATAGTACATTTCTTCTCTAAGCCAAATAATTTCTCTTCCGATTTTGTCTATTTTGACCCCTCACAGAGCCAAGTAAAGATTTCAATAACAAAAGGAAGTCACATACAAAAACAGTGTTTTATTTCAAATAATGCAAATCGGAAGTCTGAACTTTGCAGTCATTTTCTCGACAGAAGCACCGAAAGAGCAAAAGAAACTAAGACAGCAAAATGTAAAATTAAGTCGACTGCTGATCCAATTCCTTAACCGGTACTCCAACACGAACGATGGTAACTGACTGCAGCCAAGTCGAGAGAAATACAGAAAGAAAAACAGAATCAATAAGCGTAAATTTGTCCTCTCGTTCATTCTCCTCGAAGTGATTCTGCTGTTTGTTTCAGGATGTAACATTGATTTGATTAGGGGACAGCTCCGTCGTCTTTTGTTTCCGCCGCCTCATTACCAGCTATTGCCGCTTTTCCATTGTTTACAAGCAAATATACTTTGCCGTGTTAAATTGACAAACATTGAAATTCGAAATTCGTCGATTCGAAGAGAAAGATTACTTCCGATTTGGTGTTGTGTTTTTCTTCTTTCTTTTGTTTTTTTTTCACGCTGAATTAAGTTGAAGTTGACAGTGGGAGAAATCAACTGTCTTTTGGTAATTCTGTGATGCACTATTATGAACTGAGTATGATTTTTTTTTATCGTAATTATAAAAAGGTAAAATTTCTAAAACAAATTTAGTTATTAAATATCTCTTGATGGAATTTTTTATATTTGAGGGGACAAATAACCGGACATAAATTACATTTTCTTCAACCTGTAGCCACCATATATTTAGTTAATTCTGTAAATCAATCTGGCAAACGAGCGTAGCTGCTCAAAGTTTGCAATGTAAACGTATTTTTGCTAAGATATTTAACCGACTTCCAAAAAGGAGGAGGTTATCAATATGTCGAATTTTTTTTTTCTGTATGTATGTTACTTGATTTCTTCTCCTGTGGTGAACCGTTTTGTATGAATATGCTCTTGTTTAATAGAGTATATATCCGGATTGGTGAAACTTCAAATTTGGGAATAGAATTCCATTGGTAAAGTGATGAAATTTGTGAATGAACACATGCGTGCATGGAAATCGACCAATATCCCTAAAATATTGGTCGATTTTTCGAAAACTGCTTATGGATGTGTATTGTTTTTTAACGTTTAATCTATTAAAAAAGATCCCTAGGTGATCTCATATACTTTTCTCCGACGTGCAACTTGTTGTTTTGCAGAAAATCGCTGAAAATTCTAAAATTCTTATCAAAAATTTCATCGAAATTCCAACGTAATAGTGCGGGAATTTTAGGCACTGGAAGTTTTAATTGCGAATTTAAAAATTTTCTATGTACCTCTCAAACATATAGGTAGTAAAGCATAGTATTTTCGGCTCATTAAATCAATGAGTACTAAGCTCGTTTTGTTTGTATACCAGGCAAATACCTATTTAAATTAAAATTTTTCCATTTTGCGAAGACGGTGCTTTTGGTTGTCACATTCTCCCGGCCCAATAGAAAATTCAGTGACAACACAAATTCTAAACTGCTATTTGGTGCGTTTATACACAGGATGTTTAGTTATAGCAAACAAAATCACAAAGTAAGGTGATAGAAGGAATTGCATTTATATATTGAATGAAATATAGGTAAGACCGTTCAGCCGTATATACAGGATGGTTGGAATATATGGTGGAGTGGACGTTTGGTGGTATAAAAATGTTGAAAAATATGTGAAATTAAAATTATATAGGGTGATTAAAAAACTTATATGATATGGACGTAAACAAATCTTATACCGGATGGTTGAAATATATGCTGAAGTTGAATTATATTTATACAGTGTTATTACAAAATTATTTACTTTATAGCCCATAAAGTGTGGAGAGGAATTAATGTTACACAGGAAGATAATATAAAATGTTAAAAATTAAATAATATATGGGGTAGCCCACAAGGAGTTATATACTATGGTTGAAATATAGGACGGATTTGACTCGGTAAATATGGGATGGATTCTACTCCGTCCTATAGTTTACAGAAGGCAGCAAACAAATGTATGCTTGTCCGTGGGCAGTCATATGTACAGGATGGTTGGTACATAGGATAGAGTGGAATTATCTATAGTTATACAGAGTTATCATAAAAAGTTGAATAAAGGTTACATGGCGTGGTCCATATGGCATAAATATATTTTGGGCTTATTAAGTCAAAGCGTACTAGTACATTTTGTTCGTAAACATTTACCTGCCAATTTAAATGAAAATGTATCATTGTGTAATGTTGAGGCTTTCGATATTACCTGGTCCTGTGTATTAAGGTTATACATACAAACTAAAAAATAAAGAATGAAAATTACCTGAGTTCAAAAAAACTAAAAAGTTGAAAATAAAACATTTAAAAATATATATATTACCGACTTCCACCTATAACTAAAAAGCTAAAAATAATTATAACAAAATACAAATCTAGCAAATAAATAACACATTCAATGTTGTTAAGGTACCTACCCAGGAAGTAAAAAATGTAAACATTAAGAGGATCTCATTATGTACAAATTAATTAAATTAATTACCTACCAATCTAGCATATTTTTGAAGTCGGTGCCAAGCAACAATCAAGATTGATGAAGTAGTAGATAAGTACGCAATGAAGGATTTTAGATTTGCTTGGCACCGACTTCAAAAATATACTAGATTGGTAGGTAATTAATTTGTACAGAATAGGCACCTTTTAATGTTTACATTTTTTCCTCCTGGGTAGGTACCTAACAACATTGAATGTGTCTAAATAAGACCCGGTTCTCAGTGCGAATAAAATTAATTAAAATAAATAAGTGCAATTCTATAATTCACAATTTGACATATCCAACGAAACAAAGGCTAGTTAAGTCTACCAGATGTCTATTCCCTGATAATTAGTGATTCATTTATGTTCATCTGAAGGTGGTAGACTATGTAACTAGCTGCTCCTTGGACTTCCTTTGCCTTTGTACTTTTTGACCTCACAACGTTTCGATAGCTTTGATCTGCTAACGTCATGCCGTGAAGGATGTGCTCAGGAGATATGCCATATATATGTTTTAAACCATTAATTCGTCACGGGCTATTCTCACTGGGCTATGAAATTCCATACTTAGACCAATCAGTGTTACTCTATGCTACTTACTTAGCATTACTACATGGTGTTTTGTGTCTGCGCTGCATAGCGATATTAATTCGATAATTCAATATGTTGCTTATTTGGACACAGGGTTCGTTGAAAATGTTTTCGTAGGAAACTTTGAATGCCGTCTCTATAAACTTTCTTCTGTACCAGTTATCTTTCTTGTGGACTACCCTGGTTTGACCCCAACTAATGTTCGGTTCAGTTCAAGAATGTCTTGGTATCCCAACAGTGTAATCTCAGCCCTTCAAGGACCCAACCTAACCTAGTGTCTAAAATTCTTTTTTATCTCCACACCTTGTCGGCATTCGTTCTTTTGATCCTTGTCTGTCTGATTTTGTTGTTCCATTATTCTTCTCACTATTTATGTATGTTAGATTATTTGGTTCAGTATTGGTATGCAGTTTTTTAGATAAGCCTGTGATATAGGCAATATTAACGTAACTGTCTTAGTTTCTTACACCTTTTATGTAGGTTCATCGAGTACCTCAAGTACCTTGTTATTGATGATTCCAGAGGTATCCATCAATCAACAATTCTTGTCTGTTGAATAATGTTTCTAAGATAAAAATTTTAAATTCTGTGGTTTGTTGGGAATCAGAATGAAGTTCTAGCCACCGTATATGTAGCCTTCAGGTAAACTACGGTATGGACTTCGGCCTCAGTGTAAAGATTTATGTTTTCTTCGTTCACAGTGGGTGTCCATCAAATTAAAATGCTTTATATTTTGAGAATGTTTCAAATGTGCTGACTATATTACAATATCTATTAAAATCTATACTTCTAATATTATGATTATTATTATGCTATTCCCATAATTTCATTAAATATTCATCTAAATAAAATATTCATCAAAACATTGCCTTAATTTCATTTGTCGTTTATTTTAATATACAAATGAGAATTTAATGTAGAACGCATTAGTGCTAAATACAAAACTCCAATACGCCGTGGAAACTTACAATTAGTTAATTTCATTTCTCTGCTATTCAAATTACGATAGATATGAAACTGATGATATTGTTGATATTATTTATAACGGTTGCCATTATGCGATGTTTGTCTTGAATAAGGTTTCTATAAAATATTCATTTATTATCTTTTGTGCTATTAAAATAATGATTGTGTTATTTCAGCATTACGATAAATGAACGTGTCAAAGCAACATTATCATGAATTGAAAAACGTTGTAAAACGTTTGTAACAGGTAGATGGTAAGGACTGATATGTAGATTTCTTAAAGTTGATAAATTATGAGATAAATTATTGACAATAATATCTGTAGCTAACGCTACGAAATGTATATGTTTGCAGGCTCTGTACATTGTGTTCCATAATTAAAATCAACATGCTTTAGTCTTCTTCTTTCGGTTTTTTTACCCTCCTGGGTTTACCGTTTTTTATGTTTTTCAAGTCAAGTACTTGCAAATAGTCTGACTACTGATGCTATTACCGCTATTTCTCTATGGTTTAAGCATACCCGTTTGTCTCCTTTTTAGTATACGGAGCTTAAATAAGATTATTTTTATTTCTAACAAATGTCTATTTTATTAAATATTATCATATTCGAACATAACTTAGTAAAACCTTATAACAAAATGAGATACAGAGGGTTATAAGTGATGCTTGATTATAGAAATTTCGTTATAGCTTCAAAAAAGTTGATAATGTTGAACTCAAAAATTTAACATTTTAGTTTTAAAGGATGATAAACAAGAATTGATATCATTTTTTAAATTGCTCCAACAACTAAACAGTTGGAATAAGGTAAATAATCATTTAATTTTTTAAGCCTTATCGTATTTGAATTTTGTCGTCAGTAGTTAAGGCTTTTATAGCATATTGTTCAAGTGTAATTAATTGAAGCCAATTATTTGACATACTATGATTATACTCTCCATTGGTAATAAATTCTAGTTGTCAACCTTTATAGGCTAGAGTCATCTTTTTAAAACTAGTCTCGAGATTTCTAGCGATGAACCAGAGATCTTGGCAATAACCATCTACCTTGGAAACAATTATGAAGACTGGTTAGAAAAACTACTCAATGCTTTATGTCTAAACACCAATTCTCAAACATTTCTCTTGGTTTAAACAGAACTTAGCACTTCTAGTGATGTGTCTTTTTATATCATCTATTTCCCAATGTTGGTCTAATTGTTTGGCTAAAATAGAATCATACAACTGTGCCAACCATATATCATGTAGTTTCATGTGTTATTGTGAACATTACTGTATCTTCCATGAAGACAGGTATTTTCATTTCAGGTAAGCATGTATTTACAGTAGAAGATTTCTTATCTAGTTAAATGACAGGAACCTGATTAAGACTGTTGAGGTTGTTTTGACTTAAGACTAAGTGCTCAGGATGTAAATTTGTTTTGTTGTGGCATATGGGCTAATAAAATTGACAGGTATAAATGTACTAAAGGGACTTCTTGTTGAGAATGTGGTTAACCACAACTGTAGAAAAAGATCTGATGCAGATCCACAATTATCGTGTGGGGTAGACACTGGTGGAAGGGGGCGCTTGACCTCGTTAGGAGCGGATGGATCTTGAGCCCTCTGTGTGTATGTTTTAGCAATACAAACAGTAAATAAGCATATGACACTGTTGCCTAGGAAGCTCGAGCCTCTTAGCCCCCTTTGAGACACAGTTATTGAAAATTTGAACTTTATTTAGTACTTTTACTCGTTTGGTGATTAAATTAGATGACATTGAAATGAAACATAGTATTAGTTTTTTATTATCTACTACACTGTCTGGAGTGTATATATTTTTGGAGTAAGTTGTTAAGTAATGAAATGTTATGGAAGTTTATAGTATGACAATTAGTACAAAATATGTATAAATACAAATAGTTGTTATAATAACGTAACTTCGGTGGTGAATGTTCAACAAGAACGCTTTAAGGTTCAAGGCAACACTTACTCTTGAGTAGGCTGTGCAAGAAGAAACACCAGATAATTAGCTTTTTGGTGAATATTGCTTGCAAAATATTTGTTTAAACTATTAAATTTTCATTCCTCCGAAAGTATTTCGCATGAGCCCGGTTAAGCCGAAAGTCAGTAACTATCATTTTGACAAATATTAACATTTGTTATCTCTTTATGCTGGTAAACCCATACCCATAGCCATGAAGAGCTCCTTCAGAAGCTGCTACTGAATGTATCAAACTTTCTACTAAAGCTATTTGACATTTTTAATGAGCTTTAAACTCGGTAATTGAGGCTCGTCTAATGGCTTCCGCATCTTTGTAAATTCGCTCGAAAACATCAAAATCTTGGCATTCTGGGCCAACACCAACATCGGCAACTCTAGCGAATTCATCAGGTATATTGTAAAAATCTTTGACGATCATTCCTAGTATAGCTGGAAGTTCGGTTAGTTAGAGCAATTCGTATAGTCTACAGCATACCATGGTTTCATACTTTAGGCCTGTAGATGTTAGTTTAACTGGATCGTAAAGATCTTCAGGGTTAGTCCAAAGACTGAGAAGTAGGCCTTTGTGGGAATTTACTTTGCATGGATCTACTGGCGGTTTTTTGGCAGAATTTGAAACCGAATCTTTCCCTTGAACAAGCATTGGAAAACTGCGCTAAATTTCAGCTGTTTTTTAAATTACTTACAATTTACAGATTATTGAAAATATTTTTTAAAAGTAATTTTGCCAGATTTTACTTAACCAAGTAAACTGTCAAAATTAGAGCAAACAAATTCCACGTAAACGTAAACATCAACGAAGAAACTTGCAAACTTGTCTCAAACGTCGAAATTCACGTGTTAATATACAGGGTGTCCCAACGAAAAAGAGTAACTCATTATTTTGAAAATCGTAAAAACAGATGGTAGCTACTTAATTTATTTTTAAGGAATCCTACCATAAGTGACACCTCGTTTTACAGCCCGTTTTAAAAAAATTCAACTGTGTGTCGTTTTTGATATTCCATCAACATTTAAGGAATTAAAATGTGATCTATGATGTTATTGACGAATAATAATTAAAAGAAGTAATTCTTTTATAATTTTAAAGACTTTTGCTATAACGACAAGGAAAATGAATCTGACGATGGATGATAAATCATTTTGTTACAAGAGATGAATTCATTTTTAAACAGACTTTAAAACCAGTTGTTACTTATGGTAGGGTTCCGTTAAAAAATCAGTAGAGGGCGCTGGTGTGATGAGGGTGCAATTTAATTAATTGTTGCTATTGCCAAATATGGCCCCCATCGTAAATCTTTTAACGTGTTTTTCCGATTTTCAAAATATTGTGTATTTTGGGAATAGTCTAGGAGGCTCTTTCGATGCGACACCCTGTTTATCAGAAAACAGTGACTGATCGCACAAGGTGTTTGCAACAATTAGCACGTTTACTTATTTGAAGTTGTTCTAATTAGAATCTTAAATCATTACAATGCTTATAAGCTCATGATGACTTCTTATTTGCAAGGCAGAAAACAGCATGTTAAAGTAAATCAGGTTGTAAGTGAATATTGTGAAGTTCGAACAGGTGTTCCACAAGGAACATTACTAGGGCCATTGTTATTCATTCTTTACGTTAATGACTTACTAGCGGTTATATCTATAGGAGAAAGTTAGGCTGGAGTAGTGATCAAGATGAATAACTATCTTAAAGCCATAAGTAACTGGCTAGCTTACTAGTTACTCGAATAATAGAAGCGAAAGCAGAAGGCTACGAGAATTATGCGAACCGACCTGAAGAGGGCAGATGTGACTCTGCCGAAACGTCGTCATTTTACCATCCATCCCGGCAGGGATCAGTTGTCAACTACGCGGATGAGTTCCCGGAAACCACCTGAAACATTTAGTGCCCGCGAAAACTTAAAAACATATATATATATATATATATATATATATATATATATATATATATATATATATATATAAGACCCCCGGTAGCGCAGAGGAAATGTGCTCGAACCTCCAAAATTCCACTAATTCGGAGGCTTAACCGAGTCTCGTACCCGGGTTCGAATCCCAGCCATGCCACGGCTTTTAATTAATAAAAAGACGTGACGTCATCTCGGGGGTACGGTCGTCTCTGGTAACTGGCAAAATCCATGAGAAAGAGAATCATTGCTCCTTACCAACCCGCATTGAGGCAGCGTGGTAAGGTATGCCTCAGAACCTCAAACATGTCGAATTACAAAACTCACGGAATTGTACCCCAGGTGGGTAAGCAATCCCACATCGGGAAACCGGTCTGCCTCAAGGATTCTGGGGGAGGCAAACATTCGACTACACTACATCTAGCAACATTAACTGCCGAACACTCTCGAACCAAGCTAGAATTGTAGAATTAGAACAAGAAGCAGTAAAAATCAAGTGGGATATCATTGGCATAAGTGAAGTTAGGAGGAAAAACGAAGAGCTAATAACACTTGAATCAGGCAACCTCCTATACCACCGAGGAACACCAACAGGAAGAACTAGTGGTGTTGGATTCCTCATCCATAAGAGATGGACCGATAAAATTATAAGCGTGTCCGGAACATCAGACAGAGTCGCAAGTCTAACATTGTCGCTTTCGAAAAGATACTCTATTCAAATAGTACAAGTTTACGCCCCAACAATTAGTCATTCTGACGAAGAAATCGAACAACTATACAGCGAAATCAAAGAGGCCTTAGATACCAACAACAGCCATTTCAAATACATTATCGGCGACTTCAACGCGAAAATTAGGAAAAAACATGACCGAGAAGGATCAGTGGGGAACTTCGGGTTCGGTGAACGAAATGAAAGAGGAGAGAGATTAGTACAGTTCGCACACTATCAGAACATGTACATATCAAACTCCTTCTTCAAAAAAAATTCTAATAGGAAATGGACTTGGGAAGCTCCAAATGCGTCAGTCAAAAATGAAATTGACTTTGTCCTGACAAACAAGATTAATACCATCAAAGATGTAAGCACGCTAAATAAATTCAGGACAGGAAGCGATCACAGACTTGTCAGAGCAAGGATTGTCCTTAATACGAAACTGGAGAGATTTAAACTTACTAGAAAGACGCCCGATACTAGCATAGACATTAACAACCTGAAAGAAAATTCTGAAAAATATCAGACGCTGATAGAAGAGAAGCTCCGGAAACAACAAGACAACACACAACTAATGAATACAATACTGACCTGTGCTAAAGAAATAGGCGGAAGCCAACAACGAAACGAACACAAGAAGCTTAGTTCGGAAACAAAGGCGTTGCTTCAGAAAAGAAGAGAACTGAAAAGGACAACAGACATCCAACGCATAGAATACAGTGAACTATGCAAGACAATAAGAAAGAAAATTGCAGAGGACATCAAAAAATACAACGAAAAATTGGTAGAAACTGCAATTGAAAATCGGAAAAGTTATAAAAACACTAAGAACGCATTGATAATTGGGAAAAGACAAGTAATCGAATTGACAGAAGAAAATATCAGAATAACGGATAGACACAAAATAATGGAGCATGTCACGAAATTCTACACGGATCTATACAAAGCCCCCGAATCCCTGGAAATACAGCTGACGAAAGAAGAAATACCTGAAATACTTGTGGAGGAAGTGGAATCAGCGGTCAACAAAATGAAAAATGGCAAGACAGCAGGTAACGACGCAGTAACGGCTGAACTACTAAAATACGCTGGTAGAGAAGTATGGAAACGCCTAGCCAAAACATATACGAATTGCCTAAGAACCAGACACATCCCAGAAAAATGGAATAGCGCCCTCATAGTATTAATCCATAAGAAAGGCAATAAAGAAGACATTCGGAACTACAGACCGATAAGTCTCCTGCCGGTAGTGTACAAAATATTCACTAAAATCATACAAAACAGAATACAGAGTACACTAGATTCCGCTCAACCCCGAGAACAAGCCGGATTTCGTAGTGGCTTCAGCACAATCGATCACATACACACTATAAGGGAAGTTATCAGTCGAACTAGAGAATATCAAATACCACTTGCCTTGGCCTTCATTGACTTCGAAAAAGCGTTCGACACTATATATCCGAAGGCGGTAATCAACGCCCTGAGTGAACAAGGTGTAGATAAGCCATACATAGAAACGTTGGCTAATATATACAAGGAAGCCAAAGCCAAAATCAGAATATACGAAGGCAGCTCTGAATTTCCTACTAACAGAGGAGTGAGACAAGGTGACTCAATATCACCGAAGCTATTCACAGCGGCATTAGAGAGTATCTTTCGACGATTAGACTGGGACCACAAAGGACTGAACCTAGATGGAGAATATCTAAACCATCTGAGATTCGCCGATGACATTGTCCTAATTGCCAATAACGCAGGAGAACTACAAAATCAAATCAATGAACTTAGCAGAGTTAGCAAGGAAATAGGCCTAAAAATAAATATCGGAAAAACAAAGATAATGTACAACGAACTAATAGACTCACAAGACATCACAATAGATAACACAGTTCTGGAAATAGTAGAACAATATATATACCTAGGTCAATTAATACACATATCAGGTTCGCTACTACCAGAAATAAACAGAAGGATCAAACTTGCATGGATGACGTTTGGAAGAAACTCCATAATCTTCAAGTCACGAATGGCATTCCGCCTTAAGAAGAAAGTATTTGATCAGTGTGTTCTACCAGTACTGACATACGGTTGTGAAACCTGGATTCTGAAAACCGAACTTACAAGAAAACTACAAGTAGCACAAAGGTCTATGGAAAGATGCATGATCGGAATAACGAGAAGAGATCGGAAGAGAATAGAGTGGATAAGGAACAAAACCCAGGTAATAGATGTTATCGACAGAGTGAAATCTCTGAAGTGGCAATGGGCAGGGCATTTGGCAAGAAGACAAGATAATAGGTGGTCAACAAAAATCACACAATGGTATCCTAGGGGTGTTAAAAGACCAAGGAAACGCCCCAATGTAAGATGGGACTATGACATCAAGAAAATAGCAGGCATAACCTGGTCCCAAAAAGCGTACAACAGAACAACATGGAGAGATTTGCGAAACGAATATGTAAGAGAGGCTACACCATAAAATAATGGTCGAAATTAGCTGCATATGATGATGATGATGATGATGATATATATATATATATATATATATATATATATATATATATATATATATATATTGGTTAGATAAATAAATAAATAAACAGTGGGGGTATACATGTATATTTGACAATTGTATACAGTATACATTCGTCATTAAAAAAGCCTAGTTAAGGGTTATTTATTATGTTTTTCCATTTTTCACATATACAAAACCAATTTATTTCCGTGTGCCATTGTAACTTTTTATTTTCGGTCAGCAGCTGCAAAAATACGATTGATTATGGCTGTTTGCGCTCGAATACAATCTCTGGACACTCTTCACACTGTACACCATTAGCTCGTTTTTGTTAAGGTGACAAACTGCTGTTTGATTACGACAACGTATCAAAAACATTCGACATTCGCCACGCATTGTTCTGTTTGAATACATATTCGAAACTCGAACAATCTATCGGCCCAAAAAATATGTTATGTTTCGAAGAGATGGATGAAAAAATGATATTTGGGTCATCAAAAAATCAAATTCGATCCGAGTGGAAACTAGCAAATGTTTGTTGAATGCTGGAATTGAAAATCGGTCGGTTGGGTATGTTGTAATTATTTCTTTTTTTATGAATGGCTATATTAAAGTGCAATTTTTACTGGTGCATGAAAACGTTTGCTACACGCGAAAATGTGGTATTGAAAAAAGTGGGCATATTGGGTTTAATATTTGCGAGAAAAAGTTCAACCATGAAACTATTGAATAATATAAACAAATCGAACTTGATATAACATGTAAAACGACCATAGAATGACCAGAAGCGAATAGGCAAATAAAGAAATGTCTAGATTTAGATGTATTATTACTTTATCTTTTCATTACAAATAAATTTGGGTGCAAGTCAACTGACCCGTAAATACGCCTATGATTATTGGAAAAAAAATGTTACATATCTATTATTATATAAAAGTTTTTCAGCACAATTTCATTTAAATAAAGACCTTTAGATATATTAGAGCCCAAAAAAATATTTATTGTGTAATTTATTAAAAAGTGAGCCAAACAAAAGTTAGGTATACCTAGGATTTATGAAAATTTCTCTTATTATAGGGAATTAACAACAACAATGAATATAAGGAAAGCAGTAGTAATGTAAGCTTCATAAAAATATAACTATATATTCATTGTTGTTGTTAATTCCCTATAATAAGAGACATTTTCATAAATCCTGGGAGGGTATTATTAAAATTATATTACTTTAAAAAATGTGACCTCTCATTATTACATTTTGAGGAGCAATATTAAAATCTCTATACCGACTGCATCAAATCTCTGTAAAGTGGAACAAATTGGGCATGTTATTTTCAGTTTTCTTAAATATTTACTCTTGTGAGTATGCCGTTGATTTAGTAAATAGAGTGTACAAATAATTCGAATTTACGGATTATTCGTATCGAATATTTTTATTCTACTCGAAATTAGACAAACTCTAACTACTATCGGTCGCCCAGTTGTCCAAATTCGACTCTAATTCATAAAAACTAGAAGTTCATCATTATTGACGTTATTTGGTCTCTATAAGAAACAAAGTTGAGGCGAAAGTAGAAAAGTAGGCTAGGCCTGTGTTATCTCTATTATTTCATTTGGATTACAATTGTAGAAATAATACACGATATTATATTTTATTTATTTATATTACTATTGGATTATTTTTACATAAATATGTCCTATACATTATCACAATGTAATAGTGTCTATGTAACCTGTTCCATGTAATTATCGCCGGATTTTTCTTTGTAACCTAAAATTTTCCTTCATTTACACACAAACAACTTCAATGATAGAGATGACAAACAACCCAATGGAAACTCTAATCTTTAATGGCATTTCTATTGTCCGCTGATTCATGATTTGGTGCACAACACCTTCAGGCTATTGTGAAAATAATATTATAGTAATGACAGAATTATAAACATAACAAAACATAACAAAAATAATTTTCCACGAAACTTAGTCCGAAAAATCAATACTGATCTACAGGCACATGGTCTGAGAAAGGATTTCCCCGTCACTGTCGTGTTTATCATTTGAGAACCAACCTAGCATATATAATTACTCAGTGATGTTTGTTGTCGTTGTAGAGCTTTTTGAACATTATTAAGTTGCAAGGTTTAAAGCCAACAATGTAAGATCTCAAAGGAGAAAAATATGTCGATTAAAAATATACTTTACTCTCGAATAAATATAATGTAAGCTAATGAATGACACATTTTTTTATATGCAAACAAATCTATAAAATGTCAATGCCATTTTTATTTTAAGTAAAACTCAGTCTCCTGGTTTTCAAAAGTCAGAAATTTGCAGGAATGGGACCATGTAATATAAAATAAATTAACTTTGAGATACCTACATTGTCAGAAAACATTAATTTTCACTATGATATTCGATATATTTTTTTTACATATCTCAACGTTCAGTATATTGTCATCAATGTGAATTAAAACACACTTACCTACCTAGTAACCGATGACGATTTCTGTTTTATGTGGAAAATATAAAGAAATACGAAACACATACTGTTAATTAATATTAGTTAAACGCATCTATTTTTGACTATTTTTTTCTGTGAATGAAAATTGATACCTTGAAAATACTTTGAAAACTTTTCTGGCTGAATTGAAAACTTTCAACTTAACTGCTACAAAAGTAATTAAATGTCAAATTTTAAACCAAATTTCCTGCAGATAGCCATGCATTCAGTGTTGCCAGATCTACCTGTTTATCGTGAATTTGTTAATAATATCACTATTTTTTGTAATCTTAGTTAACAAACCATATTTACAAAGCAATGAAAGTTGCAAACTGTAAACTCGCAAGGATAAATTTAGCGAGGACCAACAATTTAAGTTTTACGTTTAATTTAGATTGTCTTTCAAATTTTAGTCAACCCATCTTATGATTTTCTCACCAAGCAATCTGGCGGCACTGCCTGAAATAATGTTTTTTTTTATTATTTAATAAATGAACCAATCTTAGAAATTAATTTTATCATTTTGCATTGAAGGTCGTCCGTACCTACTAAACAATACAAAAATAAAGCAAATCGGTTTGAGGGACAGAGGAAAAAATGGTACCAAACCGTTTTGTCTTTGTCTATTTATACCACTTTGTCAATTAAGTCCCGGGACAGCTGAATATTTGCTCAAGTACTTCATTTCTAGAAAAGATCAAAGTCATTCTTTTAGTAACTTTGACCAAGGAATCCGATGATGACCTTGGATTTGAGTTTGAACCTCATTTTTGAGGTTATCTTGAGGTCAACCTCAATTTTTTAAAGAAAACTCTTATTTTTTATTGCGGAATCGGATAGAGTGGGAAATTTCATGCCTGTACATGTATTGAAGTACGAGGTTGAGGCAACCACAAGAGGTCAAACAATGACTTCTTCTGGCTTGACATTTCTTACTCGGGGGTTTTGAAGGTCCTGAGTTCTAATCCATAATTACAATTTTTCGCTCCTTTCGAATCCGTTATCAAAAATAAAGGTTTCTACATGAAAAAATTATCTTGAACTTCAAATGACCTTGAAAATGAGGTCTAAGGTCAAATCCAAGGTCACTATTGAGTTTCTCGTTAAGACTCACCTAGGGTATGACCTTTGTTTTATTTTACCACTGAACTCGCGAGATTTTTAAGCAGTCATTATTTGAGCTCTATTTGGCCTCTAGGGTTACCTCAAACTCATACCTCCATACATATCGGAGCGTACAATTTCCCGCTATTTCCGATTCTTATTTAAAAAAATGAGGTTGACCTCAAAATAACCTCAAAAATGAGGCTCAAGGTTGTTATGTCAAAAAAAAAAACGTCCGGTTACTGCCTACGATGTAATAGCTAACCTACTACCTTATTACGGCCCATGTGGTAAACGTTGACACACCTGGGTGCACGGCAGCTTCAGTGGAGACGGGAGTGGGTTAACAAACAAGGGCCAAGCCAACTGTAAGTTAACTTTCCAATATAAAGATGTTCTGGGCGTCAGGTAGATTCTCTGCCTCTTTACCCCAGCTAACCGCCCAAGATAACCTACCAATAAATAAATAAAACCTCAGTATATTGTCAGTTACGTCACAACAAACCTACTTCAATAAAACTCTTCATAAAACAGTAAATAATTTAATGAACTTTTAAATTATTTCAATACAATCCTGCAAAAATATCAAACACAAGTCGACCTGTAGCTAACTTAATGTACCTACATAAACATATCTATAGTTCAAACAAGAATCAACATTACATACCTGATACACTAAGTTCAAATTATTACCAAAATCAACAAATATAATAATCAATTACCAAAATCAACAAATGTAATAATCAATTAATGATCAAGCGAACCTAGATAAAATAAACATATGTTATCAAAAGCGTTAATCAAAATAGTCAAATGTTGTTGTGATCCGTATACATGCACAATATATCTTAAATCAGAAATGAGTTACTTAAGCGAGCAATATTCAAAATAATATCAAAGTCAATAATGACATCTGTCATTCTGAAATCTGAAGCCAAAAACTCAGTTACTGACAAAAGTGTTCAATTACATTTAAACTTCGAGAAAAATCAATAATGATTTCATAAATCTAGAATCCAAAATAATTCAATTAACAAGTTGACGTTTCGAGCTCTCACGACGCTTTCACAAAATACCAAATAGTATAAATACCAAATATTATCAATATCCAATAAATCAATACTCATGAAATGATGGTAAAATTTAGCACTACAGAAAATGTATAAATATCAAATTTATATGAGCAAATTAACAGTCAAAAGTTTGACTAAATAATCAGGTTCTTTATTAAATCCAATAAGTTCAAAATGTGATTCAAATAAATCAATTATCTTAAATGTGAAAAGCAAATTATGAGCAAAACAAATACACTGAATCAAATTACAAAGGTACCTTGTTCAAATGCCATGACACAACACTCAGATGTCCTCTATAGAATCGAAGCAAACATACGCCGTCGTTGCTATACGGCAACCAACGATTCCGGTTCCCAATAAACCAAAATGGAACTCGTTCGATTACAAGACATGCCAAAACTTCGGCAAACTAAGTGAAGTTGATAGCCCCATACACTGAAGAAAACAAGGTCTTGGGCGGGCTAAAAGTCTTACATACGATGTTCAAATGGTGGTTGATCAGTTAGTCGTCCAGGAAGGTCAACGAGACTACATGCAAATATTCAGCAATCAAATCCTCACAAATGAGAACGTTTTTCCACTAATTTCCAAAAATATCACCAAACTGCCAATGGAAATATCAATTAAACGTTGCTGAAACCGGTGATCACCGAGAGAATGAGTGTTGAACTTGTCTTAAATCCTCACACGAGTATGGTTTCCGTTAAAATCCAAAAATATCACAAAACTAATAACGGAACCAACGACTAAAGTGTAAATGTGTAAATCCCAAACATGGATGGCACAAAATTGCCATTATAAATTCAGATAAAACTTGTAGACATCAATCACATTTCACCATAACCTCTCTTCCCAAGTACTACACGCATCCTCACACTAGGACGGTTAACAGGCAACAACCTTTCACGAGGATGGTCAACGACCGACTCCCCTCCGACAACTGACATCCAACAAATCCTACCAACCCATACTCAATTCTAATACAAACATCGCCTAAATTCCATACATACAACGCTCTTCTTCTACGACATTCCACAACATCAATGCTCGAAATGTCCCGTGCTCGACTCTACTTTTCTACATCTTCTTCCCATAAATGCCATTAACCTACTTAGAACGTGTGATTCCGCCTTTAGCAAAATCGCCTCGAACGTCAAGAAAATCTAACCAATAATCTTAACCTAGAATAAGTCAACATCAAAACAAATCAATACTAAATACAAAGCGAGAATATTTCCAATACGAAAAACCCAATAAGCCTATCGCATAAAAAAAATGCTACAGAATAATAAAAAAAAGGTAAGTCTTTACGTTTGAAGATAATTTTATCCTATCCGTTGGTGTTAATATTCGAAGTCAATACTCGTGTTTTAGTTCCAAGAAAACAGTTATTGTCTATAAATGACACATCTAACGTCCAGTTTAGGCTATTTAAAATACGTTTTGCATAATTCAAACCTCAGATATTTCGTCGTTTCTTGTTCTTTTTCGGGTTTATGGAATACACTGCTAGTTATACGATGCGACAAAAATGTAATATTACATTGCCCCCTTCTACTTCAAGAAAATTTACTTCGGGAAATTTTCATCAGCGCTAGCTGGCTTTAGGTCTTTGATGTTCCATATACCTTTTGGATCCAAGGTCTCCATCGGATTCCTTGGTCAAAGTTACTAAAGGAATGAATGACCTTCACCCTTTCCAGAAATGAAGTACTTTAGCCAATATTCAGCCGTCCCGGGACTTAATTGACACCCTGTATATAGATTCCACTTAAATAAATATTGATCCTATTATAATATGTATACAGTATTCATGTTACACACAAGTAGTGAATTTTGTTTGATCAGCGATTCAACATACAACCAAGTTTATCGCTGGTTGTTTCTGCAAAGCACAACGGTTCCTCCTGTTTTTGATGTTAAATTTATTATAATGCCTTGGAGAACCAAATTATAATTTCATCCCAGTTATAGAATCCTGTATATAATTCTCGAACAATGCTCGACAACTGAAAGAGATTTTAATTTCTACCACGAAGTAACACATCACACACAGACTCAACCCTTGTCAACTCTATCCTGATCAATCCCAGGTTTCACAATTACAGATAATTATATTATTGGGTGGAACTGAAGCCCTTGTCAAAGTATGAAGTGGAAAACGAGGACGCAGAACTCAATACAATCAGATATATACGCTTAATGTACTCGTATATACCTGTGGATAAGTGAATATGCAGGTGTAGTACTAATGAAGTCAAAGCCAACACATCTGTTTCGAAAGCTAATGTTGGTGAGTGTTATAATCATGTTTGCAACTTGACGCCATGTCTGTTCGATTCTCGTACGCGTATCTGTCACACGTATTGAATGCAGATTTATAGTTGACATAACTAGATGAAGGATTCATAAGCCTGTTCCGGAATTGGTATTGAATGTCGATTCTAGTAAGTTTTTTGAAAAGATAAATTCAGTGATTGAAAATGATTGGAACATTCTACTGTATAACCTGAATATCCCATTACAATAATTTAAAGCAGAGTTGCTGACACCACAATCAATACTGTGCTGTTTTTTTTTTCTGAAAAAAGACAATCTTTACTCCGCAAATTTCTAATTGGGGCAATTTTTGTACCAACGCGTGAAGGCCCATATCTGTGTAACAGTGTTGATAAAAACATATTTTAAAAGAGCCTAAAACCGACTTCCAGCTATAACTAAAAACTGAAAATAATTTAACAAAATACAACTCTAACAAATAAATAACACATTCAATGTTGTTAGCGGCTCATTCTGTACAAATTAATTACCTACCAATCTAGTATATTTTCGAAGTCGGTTCCAAGCATCTAAAATCCTGCATTGTGTACTTATTTACTACTTCATGAAACTTAATTGTTGCTTGGCAACGACTTCAAGAATATACTAGATTGGTAGGTAATTAATTTGTACAGAATGAGCATCTATTATTGTTTACATTTTTTACTTTCTTTCTTTTATTTGCTAGAGTTGTATTTTGTTATAATTATTTTCAGCTTTTTAGTTATAGGTGGAAGTCGGTTATATATATATATATATATATATATATATATATATATATATATATATATGTTCTGATAGGCTTCCGCGCTCATTACTATGAACAAGGCTAGATTCCAGGTGAGAACCGCGTCTGAATTTATTATATACTCGACATTTCGACTCCTTCTTTGGAGCCATTATCAAGAGAGAAAAGTGAAAAAAAATTTTCAGAGTCTAGATCGAACTCGGGGCCTCAATCTGCCTACCCCCCAGGTAACTGAACTGAATTTGAGTCTGCTCTGCTTCTTTTATTTATAGTTAGCGCTGGGTTAAAAGGGGATCTCACGTGATGAGGCTGTGTTGTGATTGGTCGGGTGTTGGTGGGCGTGTCTGCTTTGTTTAATCTAGCAATTACGGAGGTCCATGCTGTGGGAAGGCGAGAGCTGTCATCGCGTCGGTTTAGACAGAAGGGTCTTTTCTCTATTTCAATTGCTTCGCGAATAGTAGAAGCCCTAAGGGAGTTAAGAGATACGATAGTCTTACTGCCCTCGAAGTTGATGGACTGTCCTGTTTGGATATTATGATGCGCGAGAGCGGAAGTCGGATCTTTTTTGTGAACTGACAAAGAATGTTCATATACTCGATGGTTGACGCGCCTATTTGTACGACCGATGTAGCTCTGTGGGCAATCGCGACATGGAATTTCGTAAACTCCGCCATCCTCGTTAGGTACTTTATCCTTAGGGTTCCCGGTTAAGTTAGCTTTAGTTTGACTAGTGTTGAAGACCATATTTATTTGATGTCGGTGTAGGATTCGTGCTATTTTGTCAGTGACTCCTTGAATGTACGGAAGGAAGGCTTTCGGGTGTTGTTGGTCTGTTTCTGGTGTACTCGAGGGTTGTTGCGATTGACGAAATATGCATGCAATGAGGTCTGAATGATAACCGTTTTGTCGAAGGATTTGTTGATGTTTATTAAGTTCGTTTTGTCTATTGTCAATGTCTGTTAGGCGAATAAATCTAAGGGCCAAAGATTTCATTACAGAACTTAATTGGGCAGGGTGATGATGTGATTGGGCATTTAAGTATCGATTGGGTTGGTTTTCTATAGACTGTATGTGAGAATGTGCCATGGCTGGTTTTTGTTATAAGGACATCAAGAAACGGGAGCGAAGAATCGGATACGATTTCCATTGTATATTCAATGTTAGAATGTATACCATTGATGTGTTGTAGAAAGAAGTGTAACGACTCTCTGCCATGAGGCCAAATGACAAAAGTATCATCAACATATCTAAGCCAGCAGGAAGGTTTTAAATTAGACGAGTTTAGGGCCTAGGTTTCTATTTGTTCCATGAAAATGTTAGCAAGCACTGGAGAAAGAGGTGAACCCATCGGGGCCCCACGTATTTGTTTGAACAGAGTGTCTTGAAATGAAAAATATGTGTTAGAAGAACAGTGCTGTACCAGTTTGATTATGTCAGAAGAGACATTGTGTTTAGTTTTTAGAATATCTAACGTTTCTGACATTGGCGAAAAGAGATACAACATCGAAGCTAACCAGGATATCATTTTCTGAAATTCTATTAGCGCCTAATATATTTAGAAAGGAAGAAGAGTTCTTTACGTACGAGGATGCTTGTTCAGCTAGAGGTTGAAGGGTTTTGGCTAAGTACCGGGCTAATTCTTGAGTCGGGGATTGTACCGAACTGACAATTTGCCTAAGGGGAATATCCTGCTTATGAATCTTGGGTAGTCCGTAAATTTTGGTAATTTTAGAAGATTTTTCACGAGGAATGATGGTCTTTTTGACGTCAAGAGGAAGATTTGTGTTGATGATTTCCTTGGTCTTTTTCTCTAAGTAAGTAGTCGGATTATTGTTAATTATTTCGTAGTCTGGAGTGTGGAGGAGAGATTTCATCTTGTGAATATAGTCCTTAGTGTTGAGAAGAACAGTCGCGTTACCTTTGTCGGCAGGAAGAATAGTTATGTCACCGTTGTCACGTAGTTGTTTTAAGGCATGTCTTTCGTTGGAAGTTAGGTTTGATTTTGGTGGCTTTGATGTGCGGAGTACTCTAGCAATGTCTTGACGAGTATCTTCAGCCTCAATATCTGCTAGTTCAACCAAAGCTACCTCAACTTGAGAAATAATTCTTTCAGTTGGGATAGTTTTTGGCGTCACTACAAAATTGAAACCTTTGGATAGGACGTGTAAACTGGTAGAGTCTAAGGAGAAGTCAGAAAAGTTATGGACAGTCGTCTGAGGGAGTGAGGTGACAGCAGGTTTTTGTTTTGTAATAAGTCCTGTTAGTTTATGTTTTTGAGTTGCTGTTTTCTTTTGAGCCAAGTGTTCCGCTTTATCGTTCGAAATGCGATCAAAATTGTCCCACAGAATTGGATGAGGGTTGAAAGTATGTAATGACGAGTAACAATGATACAAATTTCGGTTGGTTTGGTCAAGTTGATGTCTGATTGAATTTATGGAATTTCGTAATAGGGCAAAACTTGCTTTCTAAGAATACTGGAAATTGAACGTGAAAAGGTGTGATGTTTTGGTTTGAAAGTGTTCGGAATGATGTTCTGGGTTCTGCAAGATTTAAAGAAAACGAGATCACGAGATCGCGAGCGATAGTTCTGGCCAAATCAACCAATACTGTATTCAAGTAACTAGAAGCGTACGCAAAACAATACTGAAAAAAGTCTAATGAGATAAAATCCGGTGACCTCACAGGTTATCCTAAGGCTACTTGTAATCCATTCACTATTAGTTTAAGCAAATATGTACACTGAGAGCACAATGAAACGTTTTCTTATTATTGATATGTCAATCTTGGTATAAGTTTACTGGATATTTCAGATTCATATTAATTATTGTAATTATTATTTTAATATCCAACATATTGAAGTATGTTTCGCTGTATGTATTTCTGACAATAAATATTACGCCTAAAAATGTTTTACCATTCCTTAGATTTAATTACTATCGGAATTGTCTGAAATTTCAAGTCAAGAAGTACAAAATATAGAAAAATTACTAGCTTTCATAAAGAATTTCTATGAAAATTAGTTCATCAAAAAAGCAAACAGTAATCAAGAGCACCAATGATAAAATAGATATAATCCTTCGAACACACAACATTCAGACTAAGTAGAAATCTCACACAACAACAGTATATCGCCAGGGTAAAAATGCCGCCGAAGTCTCAAACATTTAACAAAAATATGAAGCATTTCTTCCTAAATGTGCTCACAACCAGTTAAGGCCCAACTTTACAACATACATTTTTTAAATACCAACTCATACCTGCAAATGCAGTACTCAGTAAATATCTATGGAGTATAAATACTGTCATATTAAGATCAGTTAACGAAACAAAAAGAACTATATTTTATAAAACATACCTTAAGAAAAATTGATATAGCAGTCATACCAACAAAAAAGATATAAGGTTTAATTTACTTTGAAGGTTCTTCTAACATACAACATACAAATCACACACAACTATAGGAAAATTACTTAAGAATGCAAAAATATGTTGTGGAGACTCACTTGTACCATTAGAAAGGCCAGTGTAATCGAATACTCTTTCAAAAATTATCGTCGATATTGAAATCTATCATTCTACGACATGGTAAAAATAAAGTCAAACCACCAAAAAACCTAGATAATCGAATTAACAGAGTTTTTGGTGAAACACATAAGCACGTCAGTGATAGACTTTGTATTATTGAATTTATTGGGAATAACACAGTACTTGCAGAAAACTCTGTATATTTCAAATGTTCAAAACGTTTCAGGGTCTAAGTCAGACCCCATTCTCAATGGCAATAAAATAATAATATTTCATAACTTTTTTTGAGGTCGCTGAATGATTGCGAATCAGTGGAACTCATCTATCCTCGTTGTTCGTGTTATCGATTTAAAATCGAAAAAGCGTCAAAAACGAAAAATAACTTCGCGGCTATCTCTCGGCCTCCTCGGCGAATAATGGTCTCGCATTGGAGCCATGCAAATTCCGGAATTGGTACAATCTGAGGCATTCGTTCTCCTAATTAGGTCATTTATCCGCGAACTCCCTAGCACTTCAGCTTCATTTCTGAAGCCGTCTGAAGAGCTCCATCTAGTACGCGACTTCTAATTTATAAGGCTCTACACCGAGAAAAGTGGTTGCTGGAAGTTGGTTTTACAATTGAGACTCGTTTTATTATGGCAATTCTTTGTTTCGTTTACGTCACATCCAAGTAAAAGATTTGATAACGCGAAAACGAGAATTGCTTCCTCTTGTGTATTATTAGGTGTAAGGATATTTTTAAAATTTAAATCGTAAGTTGATTAAATCAAATTCCATCTTGTTCTTTCTTTAAGTTAAATATAATAGCTTTATACAGATATTAACGGAAAAAAATTAACACAAAATTGTTATTGGGGATGTAAATTGTAGCGACTCTTTCTAACTCTCTCAGGTATTTTAATTTGTATGCTCATTTTTTGTGCAGTTTTGTATATAATTTTTAGCTTCTCTCACAGATACAATGCGACTATTCAGTTGGCCCTTAAGGTATACTTTGAGCTAGCGACAGCGACAGTCAAATACATTGGAAACAAAAAAAAATCGAAAGACAAAATATTTTAAAATTAATTTATCCTATAAATGAATCTATTAAACGTGCTTTTTGGAAGGACTATAACTTTTGTAAGGCATTTGACTGAATACAACTTTGCCTATTTCATTTAAAGCTCTGTAACTCTGTAATCTTCTTAGGTGGCTTGGCTATTATCTTACAGGCAGAACTTAGATTGTTTGATTGAAAGCAGTTTTCTTACACCGATTCAAGTTTCATTTGGGGTGCTCCAAGGGTGACACTATAGCCTTCTTTTTATTAATCTGATTATTAATAATATCACTCTGGTAGTTATGTTCTCAGAGTGTCTTTTTGAGGATAATCATTTAAACAGACTATCATCAATTCCAACCAAAAGTACATGCACTACGTATGCCTTTCGAAACATTCATGTTTTAAGATTTGGTGGCTTTATACACTTTGACAATGGTTCCTTAGATCTAATGAAAAGATTCTAAACAAACGTCATGATAAAAATCGACGTCCTACAGTATTTTGTTTAAGTAATTTTTTTCAGTTTTTTTACTCTCTCGGATTTATTTGTTGCTAAATGATTTGAACAAATTTCCACCCCACCTTTCAGTAATGTCAATATAGTTGCTTAGATGTAATGGAAAGATCATAAACATTTGTCATAATAAAATCCTACCTACTACATTTTGTTTTAATTCTTTGTTTGTTTTTTTTTACTCTCTCTGCTTTATTTGTTGCTAAATGATGTTGTTACTGTTTTTAACTAACATAAAATGAATATAACTCATTTTAATATTACATAGAATAAGAACTTAAATATTTGAAACTGTTGCTACTGTTGAATATATTTCTATATAATTTATTGTTTTGTATAAATATAATGTGTTTGCAATGACATTAGCTAAGAATAAAAGGAACTTTTCTTATACATCAAATACTTATTCAGATGAACAAAACTATTTACAAACACTTAAACAATATATAAACTTATATTTCTTTGAAGATATATTTAAATTAGGAATTAAATAAGGATTAATATTTGAGTCGTAACAAAATAGTGACAATTATTTTAATTCACCTAATATTTATATCCATTACTAAGGGTGACACAAAAAAAAGAAAAATAGAGACAGTGTGATAATGATAGAAGGTAAGAATGTTTCGTAAGAAGTTTTCGCTTCCAACATTCCGTCTCAAATGACTTCCGCTCTTTTTTTGTTATTTTTTCTTCTTCAATATATCTACCCTATTACATATATGCGTACATATATTTTTAAATAAGTAAATAACTATAGACGCATTATGCTAATCGTAGTAGTCTATTTATTTTTAATCAAATTCGCATAACGACCAATAAAATTAATAATGAGTAGGTTCTCCTGTATGTATGCCAGAGGTAACCAATAGGGATTCCGTAATAGATTACGGTTCCTACGTATCATATTGCCCATATGTTCAATGGGGTACAAATCAGGTAATCTTGGTGGCCTTTCCACCGTTTCTGCGCCAGATTCTTTTGTGAATGTCGTTGTGTCATCCGCAGTATGATGTCTGGTGTTAGCTTGTTTGAAGACTGCATTAGGTATGGAATACCGTAACACCTTGCTGAACTCTATGTTTCGCCTCCCACTTCGAGGTTCCTGACACACATTCGTCCATCAAGGCAGTCAACAAAAAACCTGGATTTGTTCCTGAAGCATATGAAATTCCATTGGTCATTCCAGTTTTGCCTAGGATCGATAAGCATTTAGCCACATTCCAATCTTCAGACTCTTAATATCGTTGAAAAATTGATATTAATTCCTCTTCAATTTTTCAATAAGACTAATTCAGACCACAATCGGTCTTTGTTCGAAGTCATATACATGAGAAAATTGGAGACGATTGCGATATCTTGGCATTTAACTTTTAAAACAAATTGGATGCATTCAAAAACTACTAGTAAACTAACTTAAAATTCTCAGAATTAGTCTCTTTTCAGTGCTAATAATGGAAGATTTGAACAAACAATAATGTTAAAATACTGAATTGATTCGATTAATAGACCTCTTTAGTTAATCTAAAGGTATCCTTGCACCTATAATAAAGCTAAATAATCCTTTTCAAAATTAAGTACCTGGTAATTATATCAATCGACGAATATAAATACAAGTTCTTCAAGAAATACCGAGTTAGTCTAGTTCCTTGACCAAGAAATTAGTCGAAACGCTTCGGACAGTTTTTTAAAAAAATTGTGGAAATTATGAATTAAAAAAAATGACATAAGAAATAAACTTTTTTTTGACATAAGAAATAAACTTTATAGGTACTGGGTGTTGTTTATTTTCTGTTCACTAGTAGATTGTACTTTGGGCGTGATCAATAATTGCCTCATCAATTTTTCTCGCAGTACCTTCGAGCGGCTTCGTAATTTAAAGTGGTCCACAACCTCGACAGTTTAAGCAAAGAATATCCACGGGAATATAGCTTAGAGAATTTAGACACTATATTTTAGAGAATTATTTATTTCCGCTACGGTGCACTCTCCGTCGGAATGAACCTACTTCGTCGTCGCAGCGAAAATTAATGAAAAGATTTCACCGAGATATGTTGTTGTTGAGTTGTTGTGTGTCAGGATTATGGGGAATTTAGTGTTCCGTGATGAGGGATTTGCTCGTTCGCACTCGAGAATGTGTCGGGTGAGATGTACCGAGCAGAACATGATAAGGAATGTGTAATTTTTTTAGATTGAGAACAGTTAGAAACAACGCGAAACTTTACTTCGCAGAAGGAGTATGCAAAATGCAGTTTTGGTGGCAGTCTTTTTTTTTGAAATGTAAATTTATTCTATCCTTACTTCGATGGACATTCAAAAAAGTCAGTTTTTGTTTGTGTGCTCAGCGCTTACTTGAAACCTGGTCAAGGAATTTCTATCGCTCAAATTGGATTCTGTTAAGCGGTATCCCGAAGTGGTCCCGTAGTTTGTTCAAGAACATAGTTTACCCCTGTTTTTACAAAACCGTCAAAAACCTATTAACAAACTTTGGTGGAAGCAATAATATTAGGAAAATGAAATATCTCTGTTCAGAACCTGGAGTGTAAAAAATTGAAAATTTATTGGAATTAAATTTAAAAAGTGCTAGTCAATCAACTTCAAGGTTGGGATTCTCAATTAGTCTCTGTCACATACTGGAAACAAATGGAAAACTTTCTTGTAAACAATATTCTGAGAAAAAGTTATTGTCCATGAAAAGTAATCATTACATGCTATTTTTTCAACTATATACGAGGTTTGTCAGCAAATTAGAACTTAAAAGTGATATTATTTTTTATATATAAAAGTATAATCAAACAGAAGTAATTTGAATTAAAAACTGCATACAATTATGACATTGAACTAAAAATTGCATAGAAAATATTCATGTCACTTTTTCAAATGAATTCTAGTTTCAACAAAAAAAATAAAATAATTTGGTCAAGTGGGAGTTGGACTGTCATACTTAGGGTTCCGTACCACCTTCAAGATTCGAATACTCCAGTTTCAGACAAGCAGGGAATGAATGCAATTTCTTATATTTAGCCTTATATCTTTTAAAGGAAGCGTTTGAAATTTATAAAAAATATACACTTTGATTTTCCACACATAGACTTTTTATTTTATCTGCTTTAGGACTCGCTTGATTTTTATCACAATACATATGTATTTAATTTTCTAATTTGGCCCCCAAAAAGTAACATTAGAGTTTTATTTTACTAAAGTCAAAGTTTAAATTATAAATTATTAAATCTGTTATTCAAATTATTTAAAAATATAAATAAAATACATTTTTCAAATTTTAAATAGTGTAGTTTCTAAAGTGGGAATTAAGTCGATGTTTAATATTTTTGTTAATATCTTTTATACAAATTATTTAAAAATATGATATATTTGTAATTCACATAATGAGCCTTTTATCTGATATATTACATAATGCGTTTTAAAATTGAAACTTTATTTTCCATTTAATTCAATAATTTGTCCCTAAAATTACTATGGGGGTTTTCTAATAATTTATTTTCCGTTTAATTCTATTATTTGGAGGCCAAAGAATAGAATTAGGGATTTTTTTCATATTTTTCCTATAAACAAAAAAAAATGAGGTCTTAGAGTTTGGGGAATAACGGGGAGAATGGGTAATTTTTTTTAAATATTTTTTTTAATATATTCTAAAATATTCATTTTAAAAAAATTAAAAAAATATATTTGTACCTATTCGTCATAATGAGCCCTGGGATTTGATATATTACATGACCCGTTAGAAACAATTATAATTTTTTATTTTCCATTTAATTCTATAATTTGCCCCCTAAAATGCATATTCTTCTTATTTTTCCAGTAAAGTTCCGGTGAGGGGCTATACTTCCAATTAAAATTTTTCAGCTTATGGTTTCGGATATAAGGGGGGAATGGGTATTTTTTTATATTTTTGTTAATATCTTTTAATTAATTTATTTAATAAATATGGAAAAAATATATTTGTTTTCTTTATCATGAGCCCTTTTATTTGATATATAACATGCTGGGTTAAAAACAATTTTAATCTTATATGTTCCATTTAATTCTATAATTTGCCCCCAAAAAAAATATTAGGGTTTTTTCCTTATTTTTCCAGTAAAGTTCAGGTGAGGGGCTATACCCCCATTGTTTTTTCAAAATTTTCCAGCTTTTGGTTTCGGAGATAACGAGGGGGATGAGTAATTTTTTTTATATTTTTGTTAATATCTTTTAATTAATTTATTTTATAAATATGGAAAAAATATATTTGTTTTCTTCATCATGAGCCCTTTTATTTGATATATAACATGCTGGGTTAAAAACAATTTTAATCTTATATTTTCCAATTAATTCTATAATTTGCCCCCAAAAAATATTAGGGGTTTTTCCTTATTTTTCCAGTAAAGTTCAGGAGAGGGGCTATACCTCCATTGTTTTTTCAAAATTTTCCAGCTTATGGTTTCAGAGATAAGAGGGGGATGGGTAAATTTTTTTATATTTTTGTTAATATCTTTTAATTAATTTATTTTAAAAATATGAAAAAAATATATTTGTTTTCGTCGTAATGAGCCCTTTCACTTGATATATAACATGATGGGTTAGAAACAATTTTAGTTTCATATTTTCTATTTAATTCTGTAATTGGCCCCCCAAAATTAAAATTAGAGGTTTCTGCTTATTTTTCCAGTAAACTTCAGGTCAGAACCTATAAATCTATTTTTTTACAAAACTTTACGTTTTATAGTTTCGGAGATGTGTTCCTCAGAATGAGACCTTTCATTTAATATATTACATGATGCGTTTGAATTTTTTTTATTTTTAAATTTTTATTTAATTCTATAATTTGCCCCCCAAAATTAATATTAATGGTTTCTCCTTAATTTTCCTGTAAAGTTTGGACAACGTCCTATATTTCCTATTTTGTTCAAAATTTTAGGCTCAGTAGTTTCGGAGACCAGGGAGGGGGAACATTCGATTTTTTTAGTTTTTCCCCCCAGAGGTACCCCTAAAATCAAAATTTTTTCTTTTACGATATGTACTCCTGATCCGGTCACCAAACTATACATTGATGCCAAATTCAAAACCTCTTCCGTCCAGTAGTTTAGGAGAAAATGGCTGTGATGTGACAGAGGCAGAAATCCTGAGTGATATTATAAGGGTATCCGTATATTGTATATACAGAACCCTAAAAATATCTCAATTTTACTAAAATGTATAGTAACTTTATTTTTTATAAAAAACAAAGTTAATTATAACTGACAACTGCACCAAATTATGCTATCTCACTAAAAATTGTATAATCTTATGAGTAATATTCCATGTTACTCGAGGTCAGAAAGTAAATTTTATTTACGATGCAGTAACATTGCTCTGTTCAGTCGTATACTCTATACTTTACTTACTAGTGCTGAATATTATCAGAGGGAGACAAGTCTGGACTATCAGCTGAATGTTCGCCTTGATTTGCACCAAAAGTGTTACACCAATAAGGATTAGATTCTCGAGCCTGACTTTTTGACTATGTGAAAGTCTTAGGTAAATGAAGAACAAAGCGAAAACTATCATGTAATCAGAATAGCGTCTTTGCTGACTCCATAGCTGAGTACACTGATGCAGAGGTCTAGGCATAGACAAAATGAAGGAGGGTAGGGCATAGTGCCCTTACCATCATATCACACACATTTCGATGGGATATAAATCCGGTAAACGTGGTGGCCACGCTATGCCAATCACGCTTACTTCATGTGGACATGCAGATAGTCATCTTGCAAAGTAGTAAGAAGGACATTATCAACGTAAGGCTCAGCTGCTAAATACCGCATTCAATAAAGAAAAGTGGGTATCGGCTAGAGTACGACAATAGCCTCCCAAGTCATTAATCAACAGTTTTCTGTACATGTTTGCCAAATTGCCAACAACAAATCCAATATTACGACGCTTTTCACGTTGGCCTTATTCTTCTACGGCCATTTTACATACCTATATATTCTGCTTGTTCCTCCCAAGATTGCTGTTCTCTGTACCTGTAATCACAGTGGGCGGTGGTCAAAAGAGGCACTACTCGTGGATGGTAAGAAAAAAGTTCAAAGGCTCGAATATGGTGACATAGTGTACCAATAGTAAAAGGTCTACTCTCTTCTTCAACACATTAGTCAGCCATTTGATGTTTTTTTTTCTAAACCAAATTATCCTAATCAAGCAGATAGATGGTCATCACTTTGACAATTATTTAGAGCCAGACTGGTTTTTCTGGAATTCATTGGTATTTTGTAACATATTGTTCCCACATACACTATATAAGGTGTTTCTAAAATAGAGTTCCAAACTTCTGCTGTGTATAGAACTCATTAAAATAAACCAAGTTATACAGGGTGAGTTTTATTTTGACAATCAGCATGGAGTTCTCGAAAACTAGAGGAGATAGGGCAATGGTGAAATTGGGAAAGATTTGCAGTTTTACTGGCCCAATTTAATGACACTTTCGGATTTCTGTAAAAAGGCATGGCTTACTAGATATTTTGAAAAAACGAAATTCTGTCGATTTAGTCAAACTCCTCTAGCTCCTTTGTTTTTGATTTTATAAAAAAAGTGTAAATTTCAAAATTGAAGAGAATTTTATCCCGAATGTGATTGGCATATCCTCGTTTGCGTCACAGCTCTCGTTTTCAAGATATGACACAAACTTTCCTTTTTTTGAATGGAAACCATAGTTGGCTATGACCTCAAAAAATCGGACATTTTTAGAGCTTTTCAACGATATAAACTCGATATAGTTATTTATAAAAATAACGGGGTTATGGATGCTTTTCGCTCTTATTTTCACTTTTAACGTAGGTAGCCATGAAAAAGATTGTTTTCACTTTGACTTTGAACCTAATCAAATTAAGGAAGCAGAGCAGCACAAATAAATGTTTTGGCAATGAAAATCAAAATCCACCTACATCAACTCGTGAGATTGCGGCAGAAGCTGGCACATCTCAACAAACTGTAGTTAAGGTACTGAAAGCGCACAAGTTCCACCCGTACAAACTTTCAGTTTTTCAAACTTTGCATGCTGGTTACGAACATCGACGTATTCTGTTTTGTACATAGTTTAGAGACATGAGCCTTGACAATCCACAGTTTCCATTAAAGGTGTTATGGTCAGATGAAACTAGATTTACTAACTACGGTATGTTCAATAAACACAATGAGCATATCTGGACTAAAGAAAACCCTTTCCATCTAGAATAAAGACGACCCCAGATAAAATTTGGTTTTAATGTATGGTGTGGTATCATAGGGTCTACAATTCTGGGGCCTTATATCTTTGACGAATCACTTACTGGGGAGCGCTACTTGCATTTCTTGCAATACACTTTTCAAGACATGTTGCATAATTTGAATTTGGGAACTCGTTTAGAAATTGAGTGGTTCCAACATGATGGAGCACGTGCTCATAATTCGTTATTAGTAAGACAACACTTAGATAATATCTATCCAAACTCTTGGATAGGAAGAAATGGCCTATGCGAATGGCCACCCCGGTCTTCCGATTTGGCAGTTATAGACTTCTATTTATGGGGTGCGCTGAAAAACAAAGCATACAAAAGAAAGTATGAGACAGTTGGTGACCTAAGGGAGGCGGTATTACAAGCAATTGAAGAAATTGTGTCTGTGAGGAAAGCGGTAATGTCAATCAAAAAGATGCAATTTTTGTCTAAATAACAATGGTGGACTTTACGAACATAAATTGTAACCATTATTATGTACTTTAATTTCTTAAGTTTTTAGTAAGTACCTACTTATTTAGTTTATTCTTTATATCTGATATACCTAATAAAAAAATCGTTGAATTTTTTTTGGTATAGTTATTAATAAATCAATCTATTTCATGGCTAACTACGTTAAAAGTGAAATAAGAGAGAGAAGCATCCATAACTCTGTTATTTTTATGAATAACTATATCGTGTATTATATCGTTGAAAAACTTTAAAAATGTCCGATTTTTTGAGGTCATAGCCAACTATGGTTTCTATTCAAAAAAAGATAAGTTTGTGTCATATCTCAAAAACGAGAGCTGTCACGCAAACGAGGACATGACAATCATATTTGGGATAGAATTCCCTTCAATTATGATATTTACAGTTTTTTTATAAAATCAAAAACAAAGGGGCTAGTGGGATTTAACTAAATCGACAGAATTTCGTTTTTTCAAAATATCTAGTAAGCCATGACTTTTTACAAAAATCCGAAAGTGTCATTAAATTGGGCCGGTAAAACTGCAAATCTTTCCCAATTTAACCATTGCCTTATCTCCGCTAGTTTCCGAGATGCCTATACTGATCATCAAAAAAAAAACTCACCCTGTATACTCTTAAAAGGGCTTAAACAAAACTGTTGTTTTTTTTTAGTTATTGACATATTTTTTAAGTAAAATTGTTACGATTTTATAAATCTGCAGAGAAAATTGTAAAAAAATTAAAATAAAAATAATACGGTCCGAAAACCCCCTTCACCAACCTAAATAGGACGCTTATGATTTGGATGTCGAAAAACGGAGTGGCACATGTTATTTAACCTAAAAAGTTATATAAGACCCATATTTTTTTCTATTTATTGTCGACCGTTTTGTCAATAACAAAAAAAAAAACAGTTTTGTTTGAGCCCTTTTAAGGGCATATAACTTCCTAAGAGTGCGTTTTAGGGGACATGTTAACATAAACTATTCGACTTATTTTAATGAGTTCTACACACAACAGAAATTTGGAACCCTACTATTGAAAAACCCTGTATACAATCATACAGGTATGAAATCTTTAGTCTAGTGCTGAATATTCTATTTGTGTTTTCATAGACTAATTTCACGAAATTACCAGGATTACCAGGATACACATAGTGTTTCTCTGTACTTTTGGAAATTGCTTTGCCATTCATTATCCCTTCTAGTGTTCGCAAATTTCTCTTAGCAGTTTGAACTCCCTTGAAATGGCGAAGTTTTTAAAAAAGTTCAATTTTATGCGATATTTTTGGAATACACTTTCCAATTTCGTAATGGACTCGCTTAAAAATATAATATAAGATATTGACGTTTGGTCGATGCTCGATTTAGATTTCCAAATCCATTTGCTTTCACATCTCATGAAAATTCCCACCGTTGTTACCTGTCTAAAATCCATTGAACAGTTACGGCACTCCGTCATCAGAAATTTTATTCCCCTCTTGGGACGCCGAAAGTTTCCTCTTCTCAGTAAAACGTTCCTCAACCGCATACACCCTACTCGACTACAGACTAACGAAAATTAATCATGATTTTGTCGAAAAAAAGATGAATAATTTATGTTTCGAGGCCGGGCGAAAGCCATTATTACATTGATTTTTCGTTTATTTTCCTTTAAATATTTATAGACCCTTCTATTTTGATGGAGTCAGTGAATTACCTAAGTCGTTGCGAATTTCATGAAAGGCGTATAATCTATTTGAAATTAGGGCTGCGGAATTAGCTGTTTAGATATTTTACCATTGTCTGGGTTTTAATAAAAGCGAAAAAATTAAATTTCTGTGTAGACTAACACGCATAAAAGCTGATATTGTTAAAAGAACTCCCAAGTTGTGGGAATCATAAAAGATCCGTGTTATAAAGTTATTTTTTGTGAGGTAATGCTCCATACGATCATTTATCAACGTCATATAAATAATATTAACAGTCATTTGTAATTTCCAAGAATAAAAGATTATATATAGCTACCATAAAATTTATATATTTAATTCTTAGTTGTAATTCAACAGCACAGGAAACAATTAAAGATTATATCGACTTGAAAAACTGTTAACAGCTTTAATTGTTATTTGTAAATTATTAGTGTTGTATTAAGTTATAAACGAATGTTTTTAATTACGTAATGATAGACACTGACCATGGAAAAGAGAATTAATTTTTACAAGAGGTCAGGTATAAGGATCTATGACATCCCAGCCAGTACTAAAGTCTAAAATATCTACAATAAAAAAGAAACTAAAATCAGCATCATCATTATCATCATTATCATCCTTATAATCATTATCATCAATATCATCATTGTTGACACTAGTTCCTAACTATTGTAACAACTGGATATGCTATTATCTTGGGGTATAGTATGTTATTACGCCCGTTTAACGTTTATATAAAAAAAGAAATATATAAAAAGAGAAAATCTTCCTTTGTCTCGAAGTTATTATTTGATATAGGTCGAGGTTAGCGTATGCATGTCTGTGAATTGCCAATACTGTTGGGAGAAATAACTTTCAAATTGTAATTTTTACTGAAGATTTTAAGTAAATAGTAATGTAGGTTAGTAGTTTTAATAAATATTAATTTGTATAAAAAGTAATTTTAAAAAATATGCCCTTTAGGATATTGATTATCAAAGTATTATTATTATCTGAAGATGGTTAACTAATAAACCGAGTCGTACGTAATAATCAACAGCATAAGTGTTTGATTGACTGTACCCCAAGATAATAACATATCGAATTATCATCATTATCATCGTTATCTTCATTATCACCATTATCATCATTATCATCATTATCATCATTATCATCATTATCATCATTATCATCATTATCATCATTATCATCATTATCATCATTATCATCATTATCATCATTATCATCATTATCATCATTATCATCATTATCATCATTATCATCATTATCATCATTATCATCATTATCATCATTATCATCATTATCATCATTATCATCATTATCATCATTATCATCATTATCATCATTATCATCATTATCATCATTATCATCATTATCATCATTATCATCATTATCATCATTATCATCATTATCATCATTATCATCATTATCATCATTATCATCATTATCATCATTATCATCATTATCATCATTATCATCATTATCATCATTATCATCATTATCATCATTATCATCATTATCATCATTATCATCATTATCATCATTATCATCATTATCATCATTATCATCATTATCATCATTATCATCATTATCATCATTATCATCATTATCATCATTATCATCATTATCATCATTATCATCATTATCATCATTATCATCATTATCATCATTATCATCATTATCATCATTATCATTATTATCATCATTATCATCATTATCATTATTATCATCATTAGCATCATTATCATCATTATCATCATTATCATCATTATCATCATTATCATCATTATCATCCTTATGATCATTATCATCATTATCATCCTTAACATTATTATAATCATTATGTTTAAACACTTTTTGGGAAATAACACCACAATACACGAATCACCTATATATTTCGTTCCTGTTAACCACGAGGTCTGACCTAGACCCCGAAACATTTGGAAATATACAGTAATTTCGTGTATTTTGGTATTATATCCAAAAGGTACTTAAACATTAACAGAATATGCCACAACTATGTTTTAGAAAACATTATAATCGTTATTATCAGTATGATTATCATTAATATATTCATAACGTCAAACAGAAAAAATTAAGCTATTGCCGCCCAGAGTTAATATTTGATCCCCCAACCCGTGCACCCTTTTATGCTGTTGCTCATGCGCATTCAACACATTCTACATACAGGTTGTCCTTACAAACTAAGAGACCTTACAGCAGAGGCAGAGAAAGGTGAAAATAATTGCAAATTCACAATTGTTTAGTAGATAAACATAAATACAAAGCATAGCAGCTACTTAATATGTACAAATTAATCACCTAAGACTCTAGTTTATTTCTGCCAAGCCAAGCTAAAATCCTTCATTGCAAACATAAGTTTATTTTGCAAACGTAATAGTTTTAAGATTTTAATAGTTTGTACTTATTACTTAACTAAAAACTTTTAAATTATAATTTTTTTTGAATTTAGTAGTAACCAAGATCCGTAAGTAGTGTTGTGTTTTTGTTCATGATTTTCAATGTTTAGTTCATTTTTCTGCATATCTTTATGCATAATTACTTTTTGATGTCCATGTTATAAAAAATACGTGAAACTACCTCGGTAATTTCCTTAATAGAATATAATTTAAATTATTCATATCGTGAATGAAGTTAGCAAGGTTTCAGACATCAATACATATTTCTTTATTTGTATGAAAGGATTAACTAATCTTTTGTATTCTAAAGCGGCGACTTTATTAACCATTATATTAACAATTCGTTGAAAAGATAAACATTGTACACATATGTTTTCTACAATTAGTATCATTCAAGTATGTTTTCGTCTTAACTGTTCATTATCTCTTTCATCAGTTATACGTATAATTAATCGAGAATTACGTTAACATGAATTCAAAAAGTAAAACTTTCTGTTATTTTCTTTTACAAATATCATTCTAGAAATATAATCAATCAACACTAATTATTCACTGATATATTGATATATATCTATTTTTTATGTAATTCATTTTTCCGATTTTCTGAAAAGCTGAGACTGGTTCAAAATACCCAACTCGTGTGTAACCGGTTGTAAGAATCTGCGAATAATAAAGAACCCTAAGCGCCTAACCAAGTCATTAATAACATGAACATATCCCACTAATGGCAATTCAATTAAATAACAGAAACGAGACAGTGACTAATATAAGCACCAACTCGAAAACAACTAGGAAACGGCAATCAGACGTCTCCCTTGTTTTTCATACACTCTCAGAGTTGACATTTGCCCAAAGCGAGGATTTCTCTGAAAGATGGAACGTCTGGGACGTTGAATTATTGCAGTGACAATTATTTTGACAGGACTTTAAGTCGTCAACACATTTTCAGGAAGGGATGAGGATTGTTGACTGTTTACTTTGGAAATGACTTAAAAACATGGTTGCTATCTTTAGGGCGTTATGGAATAACATTCGAGAGGATCGACAAGAATATGTTTCCTGTACCAATTAAAATCGTCAGATAAATCAATATATTTTACTAATTCTAGTATGTTAACAACAACATTCGATATGCGAACAATACAGAAGTATTCGCTAATAATTTAGAGGATTTGCAAAATATAATATACGGAATGTCGAAGCACAGTCAATAATATGAATTGGATATAATCGTAAATAGAACGGATTACGTTGTTATAAGCAATAAGTTATCTCCATCTAGGCAACTATAATTTTGAAAAGATTTTTGAGGAGGTCTTGAATTATTTTTCCAGTTCATTGGGTTTTCTCTCCTCAAAATTATTCCCTTTAACAGATGTCTATAAAATGATCAACCAGTATTCCATGGATATAAGTATTGTATTGTATTATACTTATCTGTGTTCGGAGACGTTTCAACTCCGAGTCTGAAGTCGTTTTCAATCGTTTAGTGTTGTATTTCGAGGTTTTTTCTAAAAAATTTCGTTTTGATGTTGATTTTGTTGCTTGTCAAAAACTTTGACAGTCACAATTTGTCGTTTGGAGATCACTTGATACTGAGGGTAACGTTCTCCTGCTCTCTTAGCAATAGATTTTTCCCGTCCAAAGAAGGTCGATTGAAGGTTATGCGATTTCCGTGTTGTTTGTCATCATATAGTTCTTTAAGTTTTCTCTTTTTTAAATTTTTCACTTTCAACAAAATATTTGTTTTATCCCAGTCTATTATATGACTGCCGGTGCTGGTTAATACATGATTGGCCAAATTTAATTTGTCCACATGTCTTCTCGAAATGTTGTAAGGAAAAATGAACCAATTGCAGGAAAAAAATTTTGGAAAACCCAATGAACAGGCAAAATAACTATTATTCTATTAAAATTCTCAAAATCCCCTAACATCCTGCGTTCCAAACTTCAGTCAATTATTCTCTAAAATTTGTTTCATTGGTTCATTTCTTTTTTATTAAATTGTTGAAAAGATACCAGCGGCTTTACTTTCTTTGGTTTTTCAACGGTTACTTAGTATTGTTGCTGTAAGATCTTCAATGCCGTTTAGTTGCTCTAGTTTACACCTTATACACACTTATACGTTAAAGTAGTTGATAGATCTACAGCACTGGCTCAAATTACTTTAAGTTTAGTTTTTCTTTCATTTCTTCCCATCTGACAATGCTTTGGTAAATCTCTGCATTCATGATGTAGGTCTTTTTTCCGATAGTGTTTATTTTAAGATTATGTTATTGAGTGATTCTTCGCTTACTGGTCTCACGTTATTTTATTTATCTATATTTTTTGCTAATGTTCAATTTACTTATATATTCCTTTTTATTTTTTCCTTTCGGGTCTAGATCTCCTTCGTGGTCTTTTCTACAACTGCCTCTCAACCGAACTTAAGTTTTTCTTGTCTGTGATACTAGCTACTGCGGAACCGGAATATTTACCATTTTTTTCCTCTAGTTGTTCTGCCTTTAAAAATCACTTCACTTTGTCTCAATATCAATTTTATGCCTGGATAGATAAATCCCTCACAGCTTCCAACTTTTTCCCTTCTAGGGCTGCCACCAGATGGGTTTTCTATTCCAGTCCATATATATTGCGTCTTTTTGGTGTAATTCCCATTTTTTGGGCTTCAGTGCCAGTTTTATATTCACATATTTTAGGACTTCTCTTTCCTAAGGAATTACAATCTCGTCATAGGCACAGTGTAGGGTATAAAGTGTTGTATCCCCAAACAGCATTTCCCTACCTCTATATTCTTATACTCTCTTCGAGGTCCCATTCTTTTGTACAAAGGACAAGCTATATAATACATATTGTTTCTGGTCGGGAACCTTCATCAGTTGCGCTTCCCACAATTGAATGTCCTCTCGAACACTTCTTTATGCATTTGATGCATTTCGTTAAATTTGAAGACGCGAGATGTAAGACCGACATCTAGGATTTAGGTTCCGAAACTGGAGCCGTTCCGTGTAATTGGTGTTCTCCCGTAACTCCTAGGTTAGAATGTCACGTTAAATTTTCAGGTTACTTCACCTGTCACTTGAGTACAAAAAAATGAGACCTCTAAGAGAGTTTTTAATATCTCTGAAAGGTAAAGTTAACCTGAAAATTTCATCGTGACATTCTAACCTAGAAATTACGTGTAACAGAAATTACATGGAACGGCTCCAAATTCGGAACCTCTATTTGCTAGTTTCCCCAAAAATCTTAGTTGTCGGTCTTTACATCCCACGTCTACAGACTCTATATTTTTCCTTCCAAATCCTTAAGGTTTCATCCATACAGATTTTAAACAAAATAAGGGACATACAACAATCCCGTATTAGGCCTTTTGTTATAGTGATTGATTTATTATGTTATTTCCTATTTTAATTCTGGGTGTTGTGTCTGTTTAGAATTTTTTAATAGCATATTAGTGTTACATTTATGTTGGTTTGTTCGTAGAAGAGTTATGCTTTCTGCAGGTCAACCAGCAGTAGATTTCATTTACTATTAAGCCATATGTTCTAATGCCTCTTTCCGATAATTTAAACGTCCATATTATTTCATTTTTGGACTTCACCAACAATAGAGTACCCCTTGACAAAAGCGAGGCGTTTACATCTGAAGTAGTTTATCAAAGCATTAGTGTTGATTCCACTTTCGCTAATAACTATTTTCGGTAGTAGAAGAATTAGAAACTGCGGACAATAGATCTGATCTCCATGCCATGCCATGTTTAGTTTGTTCTGGGATCTCCTCAAACAGTGACCAATTATTCCTGCCAACAAAAAAAAACAAAAGTAAAGTGAACTTTATTGCGACATATGGGTTTCGAAGTGATTTGCTTCCTGAGCTCGAATCCATAGTCAGTTTTGCTCCATAGCTCCAAAACTGAATTGTTCCGTAAATCACTGAAAAAAGAATGGCGATAGTTAGGAACTGAGAGTGCTGGAGCAAAACTAAAGATGGATTCGAGTCAGAAGGCAAAAAATATATCGAATACCATATGTCACATTTAAAGTTCACATAAGATTTTATTTTTTATTTGCTGATGTTATAATCAAATTTCTTTTTTGATCTGCTAACTGACATCCATATGAATCAAACGTCTCCAATGTCACAACAGGAAAACACTAATACTCGCTTTAACATTTATTTCAATTGATTGTAATTTCAACGTAAACCTTTCACATTCACACATTTCAACTTCACACAACGGTCCTTATATTCAGTACTCAAAAGTCCTCTTCGAACAAAAGCTTTTAAAGAAAATTCTCCAAACATTTTCCACAATGCTGAACTGCAAATGGTGTGCATTTAGGTTACGTGACTGAAAAAGGCGTTCTACCTTAAATTAAACAACCCCTCGTCGCGAAGCCAAACTGTTTTCCCACACACACAAACACAAACTATTGTGCGATGGAAATGGATGGTTATCGGCATAAAACTTAAATTCATTAGAAGCAGAAGAGGAGGAGTCTTTTTCATCAAATTTCCCTTTTGTGAATGGCGAGCGACTGGCGATATAAAGTAATTCCATTAATTTTCAGTCTTCGGAATTATTGTGAAGAGACTTCTATTCATAGTTTGCTTTCTAATGACGACGTCTGAAAAAGGCGCCTTCGAGAGGTTTACAGGGTCACCGATAAAGTATTGGAAAAGCATACAGTCTGTATCAAAAGTAAAATCGAACGTTTGAGGAGGCAATTCCCGGGTTCATTTTATGAAAAAAAATCTTCATATTATAGTCAGAAAGTCAGGATTGCGATTGAGAAACACATCAAACAAAATATCAACGAATCCGAAAGGAGAATCATAAAAACACTTAAGGACGACAAATCTATCATCATTCTACCAGCTGACAAAGGAAATGCCACCATCCTGATGGACAGACGGAGTACAACAAGAAAATCGAAGACGTACTGTCGAAAGGAAAATACAAGCCATTGCCTGCAGATCTTCCAAGATAGAACGGAAAACTTACAACACTCTCAGAGATCAGACTGAATACATTCCACCCGAGACAAGGAAAAGTAACGCCGCATCACAGCAAACCACCACATCTTTATGGACTACCCAAGATACACAAGGCTGGAGTACCTCTCAGACCGATTACTAGTTCACGCAACTCCCCAATAGCAGCACTATCAAAATTCCTTCTACCAATCATCCAACCTTTGGAGGGCAAAACATCATCGCACGTCAAGGATTCAAAACATTTTGTTGAAGTCATCGGTGCCAAGAAGCTTGGACCAGAACATCGCATAGTAAGTTTCGACGTTGAAAATCTCTTCACGAACGTACCACTAGACGAATCTCTCAACATATTGAGGAAGAAACTTACTGAAGACGAAACCTTGATGGAGAGGATGGAGCTACCAATAGACTCAATCATGGACTTACTTGAATGTTGCCTCAAGAACTGCTACTTTCATGAGAAGGACAGGTTCTTCATGCAGGAAGATGGATTGCCTATAGGCTCCCCGTTATCGCCAACCATCGCCAACATCTACATGGAGTGGTTCGAAGAACATGCTCTTAAGAGATACGAGAAGCAGCCCAAGCTATGGTTGAGACATGTCGATGACACCTTCATCATTTGGCAACACGGAGAGACACAACTACAGGCATTTCTGGAGCACCTAAACCGATGCCAATCATCCATTAGATTCACCATAGAGATGGAAGAAGGTAGGCACCCTACCATTCCTAGATGTAAAGTGTCAAAGGACTAGGACCGGAATCTAAACAACAGTCTACAGGAAGGCTACCCACAGAGGACTGTATCTACATTACAATTCTAACCACCCCATCAACAACGAAAGCTGGAATCATCAAAACTCTAATCCATAGAGCCAAAAATATCTGTAGTACGCCAGAAGTCCTCAAAGAAGAACAAGTGAAACTTAGAAAAGACCTTTTGGCGAATGGATACCCGGAAACCATCATTAACAAGGCGTTTGAAGAACTGGACAAACCACCTAGGCAGGAAGAGGAAACCGTATAAAGCCTTGTCGGAGAAACTTAGACGAATTACACACAGATATGGAATCAGAATAATTTTCATAAGCAGCAACACTCTAAGGAGCATGATTACAAGAACGAGGCCGGACGCTCCAGCAATGCCAAATAACTGCATATACAGTATACCTTGTGAATGTGGCAATCTTTGCATTGGAGAGACAAAGCGACCGCTGGACACCAGGGTTAAGGAACACCGCCCAGCTACTCAAAGGGCGGAGCTGACGAAGTCTGGGCTAGCTAATCACGCGTGAACCGAACACCACAACATCAATTGGGACCAGGCCAGGGTAATTCACAAGGAGGAGCATTGGTATAAAAGAAAATTTATAGAGACAGCATATATGATCTCGAACGAAAATATAATTAGCGAGCCCAGCGTCCAAATTAAAAATATTTGGAAACCACTTCTTCTGCCACTGTCGCTACGCATCACCGACAACCAACCGCCAGATACGACGACGCTGATTGGACCGGATGAGACCCAATGACCATGACCGGCGACTCATGACCGATTAAAGGTATAAATACCACGGATAAACTGAATTTCCCATCATTCACCTTTTGACGATAGCAGATACACAGCTATTGAAATGTTGTGAGATCAACCTTTTCAAGACGAGAGAAGTCCAAGCTAACTTCGAGGAACGAGGGACATTGTCTACCAGATTCAGACTAACTTCATATATATAAGATTGTGTAAAAATACATAATGTGAATTCAAATGAGAATTTATGAAAAATGAAAATAGGTATGATACAAAAAAATTATTAAATAATGTAGAATATCCTTGGGGCACTAAAGTTTCAGAGCATTAATTCTCCAAACTAAATTAATTTTATTACACGTATGATGTTTAACATATTCAAAACTATGAAAATCTTATATTATGATTGACGGTATTTTATGACTTTTCTTTAATAAGGTATAGGTGAAATCTATATACAGGTATGGAAAACGTTTGACTGGGGTCGGAGAATGATAACGTTAAACAAGGACGGAACTGCTATTATATGCATGAGACGAGGATTGTCGTTTTAAGTACGTCTGTTTCACGAGCATTCACGGTAAAGCACGAGAATATCGTATCGTAAGGAAGGCGGAGCATCGATCGTCACAGTCACAGAGCGACCGTCCGTCTCTTTCCTCGTCAGTAAGGTTATATCAACGAAGGAGTATGATTATTTACGCAAATAATACGGATTTCGGAGCATTTTTCCTTTTCATGATTTTTGCGATGAAAAATTAATTTTCCGCTATTACGCCAGAACGAAAACTTAACATTTTTTCTGTTTTAAAAATGAAATAAAATAGATACTCTTAAAAATAAAATAAATTAGTAACTGCTAAAAAAATTGTCAATAAGAAATTAATCATTAACCTTATAATTATTTACAACATATCGTCTGTTTTATTTTTAAGCGATTGGAATCGTCGGAATGTGGTGATAAGAAAAAAAGTATTTACCGCCCGAACACGTCCGAACTGGCGTCACACCGACTTTATTCTCCTGGTGCGTATTGCGTTGATTGATTCAAAATCGCATGGGATTCTACCCGACCCCAGAGAACGAATTTCCACACCTGTATAAATAGGCAAAGGCAAAACGATTAGGTACCATTTTCTCATCTGTCTCCCAACCGATTTTCTTCATTTTTGTTTTGTTTAATAGCTACTGACGACCTTCAGTGCAGAATCCTAATATTAATTTATAATATTGGTTCATTCATTAAATAAAATATAATAAAAATTAATTATTTACGTCCATCTATCAAAACCAAACAACTGACAGTGCCCCCAGACGGTCAAAACACAAAACATTGAGTAATTATATTTGGACGGAGCGATCGTTAGATGCTATTATACATTTAGAGCATGTACTTCTGGAAGTGGCATGCAATCGTTGTTATTGTTTAGTGGTAAAATAGTCAATGTAGTAGATCAGTATTGATTTTTCGGACGCGTTGCAGTAACTTTCATATTAAATATTCTGTTTTTGATGTGAATTTAATTATTTAATTAATATATTATTGTCACAACCTTCCCGAAAGTGTTGTATAAAAAATTATCAGAGAGCGGACAATAGAGAATGAATAACCCCCCACCCCAAAAAAAATTTGGGGAGTCATTCATTTGTCAAAAATATTGCGAATACCGATATTTGATTACATTTTTCTTTTCTTTTTATTTCAATAGATTTGTACATATGAGTGAACAACTTTGGTCGAATTTGGACCACTGGGCGACCACTAGTAATAGTTATACCATATACAACCCAATACAAAATTATCTGCAGTGCATATTTATATCTGCCCTATTGCCTTCACTGGAAATTCAATGCCATTGGTTCCAACGAAATTATAGTCTTTCTTCAACACCTTATTACAATTAAAAACGGAAACGAATAATATTCAAAAACATTCTCAAAACATGGTAATTTCCACTTTTTAGTGGCGTACTGTAAATTATTCATCAAATAACCACACAGTATCGCAAATAAAATCCGTTAAACGATAATATTGATTCAGCAGACTAGGAGCCACACCGTACAAACGTAATAAATAGCGGAGCGTAAAATATATTACCTAATCGAAAAGTAAGAACCATTCAAAAATGTACGACACAGCTCTACAAATTTTACTTCAAAATGGATTTCCACTATCTTCTAAAAATGGGTTATGATTCAAATCTCAAAAATTCGAGCCCAGGGGTTCATTTTTGAACTTTTAAGCGATGGAAATAAACGGCATCCACAAATATATTTTACGACTGACATTAACCAAGTCGGCTTCTTAAAACGTAGAAGAACACACTCACATAGAAACTATAAACTTGTAACAGTTCGACAAGTTCACTCCACCACAGTAGCATCAAGAAGAAAGCGATTCCCTTCGTTCGATGACAAATTGAATTTTTTCCCCCTTCCTATATAACGATCCCAAGTCTGGCTTTTCGGCGTGTTTTTGAGAATCATAGACTAGCCTGTTCTAATTATTTACGGATATTTACCGCAGAAGAAGAATTTATTTCTTTGTAGAGTGATAAATCTAATAGTTATAAATAGATGACTTCTAAATGAAAACAAATCGAATTTGAATTATGATTCACTGTAACGACAAACAGAAGGTAGAAAATATTGGACTTTATAACTTTTAATTGGAAGATCTTGCAGAGAATGAATATAAACGTTGTTTTTGGTTCTATCAATCAGAGCGCAAAATAAATGTCTTTGGTATCCGCGGTTTGTAAAAACTTAGCAAGCCAACAGGAGCTAGTAACACCTAAATTGGTTTAGTGTACCATATCTTTTTAAAATACTCGAAAACCAAATTTTCAAATCTCTACTAGGTTCAGTTTCCCCAGAAAATCGAAAGTACAATCTCATTTAAAGAACCTTGTACGTTAATAAATTTCAATATAATGTTAAATACCGGTGGATGAAGGCTGGCTCGTTCCCGTAAACTCTATTATTACATAAACCTTGCGTCAGATTATTATCGATCCCAAACAGAAATAACTACAACAATTGAAATCCTCCACAATCGTAACAATAACTTTTATGAAAAAAAAAAACAGGATCCTAACTGTACCCGATCCGATTTGCTGGGAATCCCGCAGAACAAGAGCAGCCGTTCGATGCAAACGACCGTGAATAAACGTTGGCTACCGACGAGAAACCCACCTGAGATTCCAAATTAATTACGTAACAATTAAAGGGTTGATTCGTAATCGTCTGCAAGCAAATCTACTGAAAATTCTTCAACGTATAGTGCTCGAAACGTATTTACATGCCGAGCAGTATTGACATATAATGCGGACATATGAGAGTTGTACAACAATACGTTCTGTGTCGCAACAAAGCCATGCGGGTTGCCTAACTAAATCGTTTGCGGATGACACAAAGGGCATTTCTGCTATTTCGTGTGTCGGGCTACAAATTTGTTGTTTGATTTTCGATCTCTAATTAGTCCGCGGTTTTGAGATGGATCAAGGGTATTGAGTTTCCGGGCAGCGGCCCTTCAAAGTATAACTTTATTTTGGCGACAGTTCCCACTGACATACAATCTCTTAATCAGGGCGGTATAATGTGGTATGCGTATGACAGATGTGGGAGATTTCCAGCCTAGACCTACTGTATTTTGTTGTAATTAAATGTTGGTTTTTGACGACACTTCAATAAAATAATTAGAGAGATTATGAACTTACGAAAAGGAAGTTTGTGGTGTGCTCTGTTTACACAAAAATACATTTAAAAAAAACAAATATTAACTAAAAAGCATGAAATAATTTTTTAAATACTTTTTATGAAGTACATTCAAAAGTTGTTCTTAGCAACTTCGCAGTTCAAATTGGAAGCGACTTCTGAAAAATAATTTAATTGCTGTAGCAAAAAATTTTTTTCTGTTTTATTTTCATTGCGAGAAGAGAAAATCCCAGTTGAACATTCAAAATACCATAATAGGACGTAGTTTTCAATTATAATTAACTTTGTCAGATAACAATTTAAGTTTTTATTAAAAATAAAGATACTTACCTTACACAAAATTTATATTATTTAACAAACCTAGTACACAATTTTACTTTTAGGCAAAATTAATATTTGCTGACAAACTTCTTATAAAGTTGAAAAAGTGATATGTATTGATTACAGTATACATTTCCGATCATGCAAATATTTTTATGAAAAATAACTTTTTCTCTAAGTAATATTCATAAGAATGCTATTAACATAATTTCTCAGCAATTGTGCCAATCAGCTTAATGTTTTGAACACTTATTGCTATAAAAGAAGAGGATCAAATTGATCTTATGACTTTCCGATAAGAATAGAACAATATTTGCTAAGTCAACTAGTAGAAAAATAAAATTTTAAATATTGTGAATATCTATTTCATAAAATCAGTTCTATTAAATCGACTACAAAAGTCGATTTTCATATTCAGATTGTTTACAAAGTGAAAAGTAAACATTGCAAAGTACATCATTTCCATATGATGTTTTTTTATACTCCGTCAAACTCGCAGCCTTCTAAGATACATCTCATGAATTGTTGATATTCTATATCGAGCATTTTGTCAGACGAAGCTAACATCCCGAAAATACACAGACGCACATTTTTATGAAACTTTCTGAATGAAGTCCCGCGAATGCTTTCGGCGAAGACCCCGACCCTATTCATTATTAAACTAGCAATATTGCTTCGTTTGCCGAAATAGCTGGTGCTCTTTTTCATCTTTTTTTTTCTCCACTTTTTTTCAGACGGTTTTTAGAATTTTTTCATCTCACCAAAATTGCCACGGAATGCGAAATGAAATCCCAGTTCAAATACAAAAAATCGTGGAATTGGTTGTACAGCGTACCAATGTTGTATTTTGGTCTGGAAGTTATTCCTGTCATATTATGTTTGCACAGCGGCAAGTTTTTCCACATCATCAACAACGAATCTGTGTTCATTTACATTTTTCGTTTCAAATAAACTGTTTTTGCGTTGTCAATGCATCTTTTTATTGCTTCAATATATTTGTAAGTGGTTGGAGTTGATCTCTCCTTAATAAAAATCCCATTGAACGTATTCCCAATAATATGCAAATCGGGGTTTGCTATTCATATGCAAACAAACATTAAATCAGCGCCATTATATAATAAATACTATATATTATATTATATTGTAATTATATCCCGACTTGACCATACAATGTAGGGCATCACACTCACTCTAAGGCATGCTATGAGTGCCGTTAGGGGGAAATTCACTAAACCCCAGATATCCTAGATATCAAAAGGGTTTAGTTCTGTGGGAGCCCTTGCCAGGTTTTCAGACCCGTGGATGGAGTCGTGACGGCAGTTTCCCATGAATTTCCTGACCGTCCGGGCCGTTCCTATGATATACTTTCATAGCATATTTTGACATTTAAGCAAGATATTAAGATGAAAATTTGACATTTACATTCATTTTTACCGTTTTTTTTTGCACATAATTTTCTGATTTTCAGAAAAATGCTATGTTTTACGTTATAAAAAATTAAACGAAATCTAGCTGGAGCATCTCTTTGTAGAGCACAATCTAAAATAGCAAATTGATTGAGCCGTTCTAGAAAAAACAGTGTAGGTCCATTGAAATTGAATGAAGTGTAGTCCCTTCATTACTGTTTTTCTGTTTTTCTGTAAAACCGTAAATATCAGGTTATAAAAAATTATGTGGTACCATTCTATAATATACCTTAATACAATGCCGTTTAAATCATCAAAATTCCCCTAGCTGTTTTTGAATAATCACTGAGCATACACAAAAAAATACCGACGAATTGATAACCTCCTCCTTTTTGGAAGTCGCTTCGGTTAAAAATTCTGAATTTATATACCTTACTGTATTTAAATTTCCAAAATTCTTTCACTTGTCTTAATATCACTTATTTAATTGAAATATCACATTATTTGATACTGCCTTGTATTTTTCCACTTTCAACAAAACTCCAGTCTCTAACCATATAGTTTTAATTTCCTGACATCTGTCTAAATATTTCCTACTAGATTATATTTTTAAAACACTCTACATGCTTCAACTGTTGTCAAATTACTAGTTTATCTATTTTAAAGTTATTATTTAGGTCATTGAACGTGTGATAGGTTATTTATATGCCAAGGTTTGAAAGTACAGATTATCTTTATCTTAGAGCATGTACTTCCTAGAGATAGCCCGGAATGCATAAATATCATGCCAAGGGTAGAAAGAGAGGGCAATAGAGAGAGTAAGAGGCTATTTCACTCGATTGGGATCTGCATCCAAGGAGCTTATTGGCTGGAGCTACCAATCGACTGAAATAGCCTCTTACTCTCTCTATTGCCCTCTCTTTAGCACGACATTTGTGCATTGCACGCTACCTCCAGAAGGTATGCTCTAAGATGTTTATCTAAACTTGTCAAATATTTTAGAGTTGGAAGAGAGAAATTTCACCAAAAAACATTTCTCTTATAAAAAAATTGTAGCCACATTTTGGATTTTTCAAAATTTTAATTATTGTGAATCCTTTTATTATTGTTTTATTCTAAATACATCGTGACTTTCTTCTTCTTTTTCTTTCTTCCTGGTACAAATTTGTTAGTTTATTTGCATTCTAACCTTCCTTCTAGCAATTTCCTTTCTTTAATATTCATATACATATTTGAACCCTTTAAAAAATAAAATGAATGGATTCCAGGCATTAATTATATTTCATTCATGAATTCAGTATAATGTGTATATATAAATGAATTTAATATGTATCGCAAAAATGCAGTACAGTTACTGTATGTAACTCCGTGTCGTAGGTTAACCAAGACCTATCAAAGAAATTTTCATACTACTTTTCGAGATCTTTCAATAAATTGAACGAATGACAATAAATTGTTTCTAGTCTAGCACCTTCATTAGCTCCACTCCTCCCAACTAAAACACCTAAATGTCGAAATTCATTTCGTTATAAAATATATTAATCCTAAAATGTATATTAAATTAAAACGTAGATGCTATCATAATAAAATTTCCTGAAAACTCAGATTTTATCAAACATTACATTCCCTTAATCAACACGTGCTTATACACCACGGTCCCCATTCAAAACGCAATTCAGCAGATTTCACACAGCACCTACCTATGGCATCCTTCAACCCTTAGTTTGCCCTCGAGTAGGGCAGTAACGACTCTGCTAATCAGGGCAATTATCACGCAGATTGTGTCCTCGAATATTCTATTATGGAAATAATTTTCTTTTTGTTATCTCCGAGAAAATGAAAAACCAAGAGGGAAAAGCGGGACCCTCTGTTTTGCGTAGATTGAAAAGGGAGGGTTTTATGTTTGGGTTTTGTTGTAAAAATATTTCCGTTTGGTGCAGGTGTCGGATATCACACGTCCGGTTTAAGGGGATGAATTGAATTTTCGTGTGACGTGGGAGATTTTTTTAATGATGAAAATACGAGGTATAATGCGCAAGTTTGTCTTTATTAATATTTCAAAGGAAATAAATTAACGATAGTAGATGATATTTCATACTGAAAACATAAAAGCGTAATCTAATCCATAGTAATACAAAAGAAAGTTCACATAAGATAAATAGGAGACATTCAAGTGGGCACGTATATGTGGAACTTTTGTAGCTCTTTATCAGAAGTTCTCATAGGCTAAATATTTGAAAATAGGTTCTTTTGAAAAATCAAAAGTAAAACTGTATTTCTGTATATTCAAGGCTAAAGTGTAAAAAAGTCGAATTATCTGGAGAGGCAAAAAACCAATACTTTTTTCATAAGGCTTCTACTGTTTGCTTCTAGGAATATTTTATATTATAATACAACTATTACATTATTGGTATATAGATTTTGAGTATTTGCAGTTTAATAGAGACCAATATTTATCCTTATTGGTGAACTAAACACAAAATAGGAAACTTTGACTTATGAGGTTTTGCACTATAGCAGTATATATATTTCCATCATTATCATCATCACATTGAACCAAAAGTTCATAATAGCCTCCCTGAAGCCTGAAAGATTTCAGTGAAACTTGAAGATCTGTGGAACTAAAGCCCTTAGTTCTTGAGGAGAAACGAAGAAGAAAAGCCTAAGATCTGTGAGAAACACTGGAATACTGTATTGAAGAGGTCTGAAGATCGGGAGATAAATGGCCTTTCTGACTAACTGAACTGAAGAAGCAGAATAAGTAAGTAGAGACTGTAGGACTAAAGAATTGAAAAACTGTATTGGACTGAGAAGAAGAACATATTTTTGGCAGTTTTTTATTGGAAAACCCAAGGCAAGAGATTGAGGAATTTACCTTAATTAACTAAACTTGGTCATGAGCTGACTGGAAACACGTATGGTCTTGAGGCCTCAAACTATTGGCCAGCTACAGAGCTTGGAACTTTATACAATTACATAGATCAACAGGTCAGCCTCAATGGGATGGACGGCGAAACTATCTCTATTTCACTCACTAATCAATCAATTGTGGAGAATCTATAAATGTTTGTGATTCTGCTTCTTCTATAGTAATGATTTTGAATGGATCACAAATTCATTTTATTCTAGTCCTTTCCTTCCAGCACTGTTAATGTTAATTAAATCAATAACAACCCACCAGATTTTTGTCCAGAAATGAGACTATACTTTCGTGAATGGTTTGGATTTTATTCAATTCTGGCCACAGAATTGCTCTATCAGGTCAGGATTTTGAGATATCCTAACCTAAAAGTGAAAAACCATTGTTGTCCACTTTTAGGATTATTTATAGACAACAGTTTTTTTCACATAATACCTACAGCATTTAGAGTATGTCTTGCTCTTTCGAATGGCGTTGAGTTGGCTCATTTCCGGTAATATAGAGCAATATTCATTTCAAAAGTTCTCCTATAGTTTTGTACCGCTCTCAGCCGAACCCCGGGTCTAGAGTCATAAAAAGTGGACGAAGCGGTGATGACTCCATGTTTTTTTTCTTGTTTGTTTTTTTATTTTCAATTTTTTTGCCTTTTATATAATTTTCGTTCTTTCCATTCAAACGAAATTTATGAGTTTGGTGAAGATTTTCTATATTATTTGTTTATTTTTTTTTTTTTGTTTTAGGAATGCTATAGGAAAGTTTTAGCAAACTCAAATGGTATTTTTGCACTTTTAAGTTACGATGTCCCTAAATCCTGTCGTGATAGATCAATTCAGATTTAAATTCAGCGCATTTAAAACCTTCAAAAAGTTTAGTCTGGTTTCTGGACAAACGTATCGGTACCAGTTTGTCGGCCTGTGTTGTTTTCCTAAATATCTAACACTACTCTTTATATACAAGTGACGCTGGCTTGACATTTTACTCCAACATATTGGTAACTGTTTTCGTCCTGGACTCATTGTGTATATTGATAGTAAAGTGGCATTTCTTCGCGTCAATGTCGAAGCTGCTAGGGGGTGACAATGATAATAATAATAACATAACTAACATTGTATTGCACAGTCTACATTTTTAATTATGAAAAATTCAGAATTAAATTGAACCTTTAAACACTAAAATCCTAAATGTACCAATCTAGTTTGCAAACTATCATATTACAGAACTATTTGATCACCAATGCTTTGTGAATGTAAAATCCTTTGGTCCTGCAGGCCATTCTGCGAATTGGATAACGTTGACCGACAAAATGGCATGTGAAGGCATGATCGGGTAACCCGATTAGATATTTTCCAGTAGGTTACCTTAAATCCAAAATCTCAGGCTAAAAATGAAATATTGGTAGCTAGCACCAGATAATTGTAAACAAATATAACAGTATTACTAGAGAAATGTTTCAGAATATTGACAATAAAACACATAATACGTTATAATACCGGCCACAGGTCAATGGTGAATAATTGAAAGACCTTTCAAACTAGAGTTTTTAATCTTTACTATAGTAAGTTTATAACTGTAATACATGTTTGCTATTAGACACTTTTTTCGGAATTCTCATAATATATTTTTTCTATTAGATTCTTATAACCTTACATTTGACTTGAGATATGCTATTAAACTGTTAACAAGACATGAGTTCCATTCTGTCACCTGAAGAAAATTGTTTCTTTAGATTTTCGGATAAACTTAATATACTTTATCCTAAGTTTCACCGTATTTACATGCTCTATAAATGTACTAACTATCCTGACTGGTCATTTATTAATTTCTGGTGGTCTTGAACCTATCCTCGTAGCACCCTGTTTTATTTTGTCGTACACATTTATTGTTGATTTCCAGAATGTTTCAAAGGTGATGTGAGTGATTCTCCCAATTTAATTTTGCTATTGCGATAACTTTAGTTTCAACAAACATAATACTTGATTGTAAAACATACTCTCATTGAAAAACTAACATTTAAGTTTCTCCGCAGTTTTTGCTAATACAGTAACATTCAATAATTTAAGATTTATACTAAAATTTAGTATGCAAAAATTTATTTTATTAACATTATTAATGTTAAGAAAATATTCACACTTTTTGTGTTCTCCAAACACATTTTACGTTATTCTACTTTTAGTATCAATAAAAGTAATCCTCAATAAGAGCTTTCCCACCCTCTTAAAGGAAACTGCCTCGTATTAGTATCATGTTAGTTTTCCTTGTTTTCTACCCTCACAAGTGAATAACGTGATAAAACAATCACATATCTAGTAAATTGGATCATCGGGTAGGGATTTACCTCGGATTGTTTGTTTTTTGCCCCATCTGTTGAACAAAACAGAAACGAATGGAGAAGATTAAGAGAAAAAAATAAAGTTACATTTTTTGTTGTGTATCTAATTATAGATGTGTTGCGACGTGTAGAGTGGTTCATAAATTTTTAGCTTCGTGATACTGCATGAAGATTTCTGTGTTTTTTAGTGATAGGAATAGTCAATAAATATAAGCATTTTGTTTATTATTTAAAACGTGTTCAAATTTAAACTATGATTTAAATTGTAAAGAATTAAGGTATTCATGCATATGATGTTTGTAAGGGAGCTTGGGAAGATTTGCATTGCTATGTTTCCCTATCATACTTTCCATGGGATGCAATCTTGATGCCAAGTTTTACGGTCATTTCAAGATATGTCAAGCCAGTGGCCAGAATGAGTGGCTTTCTTACCAATTCAGACATAGTTATATAGAAATGTAGGAATGTAGGACATAGTAAAGATACCACAATTATCACTGTGACTACAGAGAACAGAGAACTGTAAAGTAGAAAAAAAAACGCACAATAAGGTTAAGATATCATCTAAACCAGACCTGGCTCAATAATCTGTGGTTAAAGTCAGTAGAAAAAGAAAATTTTCCACATCAAGTGAATCGAGTATTGACGTTGTTCTAGAATGTGTGATTATATTTTCAGAAGATACAACACAAGTGAAATGTGACGGCATTCTCAGATTTTCAGTAAGGCATCTAGAAGTTTCTGATGTTCATATTTACTTCGAGCTAGAATGTTAAATTCAGTTCCTTATACGAAATACATACATATTTATCCGAGGTTGAGTCAGTTCAAGGGAGTGCAACTGATGAAACCGGAAACGATATATCTCGAACAGATCGTATAAGAGTTTCTATAATAAGTTTTGAGTTTAGGTATATTGTTGTTTGCCCGTAAATGAAAATCCCTAGAAAAAAATGCAAACTGTATCAATTTAAGTAATTCAAAATTGCCTATTAATTTACTGTAAAATTTACAAAAAAATCACAATTTCAAAAAAATATAAAACATTACTCTACTGTTATTTTTTCAATGAAATATCTCCCAAATTATTTTTTTTGCACAACAAAGATTGTAAAACAAACATTTTATTTAAAAAATAGTTGCACCCCCTGAATTTCATTTTAAATTTCTTTGTCTCAATACGCCTTTCACATATTTATTGAAGTAGAAACACAGGACCCAAAACTAAAATTTAAGTAACTAGATGTATTAATTGTTACACCAATACCTATTTTATTGACAGTATTGTACAATTTGCCGCACTGTATAGGTGACCAACAATACACGTGAATTAGTATACCTTTAAAATTCTAACATAACAGTTTATAATTTTTGTCATGGAATTTTCTTTCTAGAATTTTAATATTAAATATTATTTACTATTGTATTGTAGAAATGTAGTTTATTCCGAAATTATTTAATTGTCGAATACACACCACAGCTGAAGCCTTGAATATTGAATAATATCTCTAGTAGGCTGTGAGCTGTGACCTAAATTTAAATTTCTTTCTATCAGCGTCAGTATATTTTCTCCGAAAATGAAAAGGTAAACAAGTTGTGTCTTTAACAATATTACTTAGTTCAGGAAGTGGTAAGAAGTTATTAATTCTCGTAGTGAAAGTGTGTAAATATGTTTCTCGAATCTACACATTTTAAGGTAAGAATTAATTATCAAATTTTAAGTCATATTTTTATTTGTAATGAATACGTTTGTAGAAAACATTGCATACATAATTACACTATTTTCACATTAAGTTTGTAATCACGAAGTACTTAACTTATAAATAATAATTAGGTATAACGGGAATAAGTCAAAAAGCATTTAGTAGGAAGCTTCCTATTATGAGACGCCCTCATTAATTTTCGTTATTAGTACACTGAACTTGCAAAATTTTTGCCAGTGAACCGATTTTTATGAAAATTGGGAATTAAGTTCATTTTACCCTCTAGATCAAAACTTATATAAGCTTGACATAAGCTTTTTATTTTTAAAGCGTGAAACCACCCTAAACTAAAAAATAATTAAACATAAAAATAGACGTTTCTTAGGTTAAATTTATATTCAAACGAGTAGAACAAGGATTATTTAAGATTGTACAACATTACTTACACGTTATTATATAGTATTTATAATATTTCAACCCTTAAAACCGCCCTTAACATTTTTTTTATCATTTCAAATGTTGATTTTGATATAGGGAAATATGAAAAATAAAATTCTTCTGTATAGTTATGGTACAAGAAACAAATGAGCTAAATTTGAAAAAATTTTAGAGAGTACATTTTTGAATATCACAATATTTATTTTGTTATGTAGCATAACTATGTAAACAAAATATCCCACCTGAAATTTCTTGTTCACCTGACGCGAAATCCCTCATATCTTAATGGTTAATATTGAGTTACCAGCTCAAAATGAAACTTTCATGCGACCAGAGCCATCTTAGGAGACAACAAGTTTATGACTAATTCATCTCCATCGAGTTCAAATTAAATCTAATTCACCTTAAAAGAAACATCCCCATGTCGACATAAAGAAATCCTTGCACTTTTTGCTCGTTCGTTTTTTCTTACAGATCTCATACATAATTCAAGAAGTTGTACGTGATTTTTTTCCTCGATGGAAACCTACTTTATCACCGACTTTCCAGGACGAGGAATCTTCTAAGTATATATATAAGGAAGTGCGGCATTTTCCGGTTTCTTTTATTAAGATTCTGGAGTGCGTTTCCACGTGAGTGCGAGATTTATATGGTCCAGATAGTATCTGGACTCGCTGGTGAATATGAAAAGGGACACACTGAATACAGCTACAGGAGTTTCTACTTCCTCTGCCTAATCGGGTTCTTTTTGTAGGGTCTTGTGAAAGGATGGAATGCTTTGCATTGAATACAATGAAATGGGTTTAATTGGGTCTTAATATAGAACATTTTTTGATAAAGAAACAATTTTATAAACATATGTTATATTTTTTTAATCATCAAATGTTAGTTTGCCCGACGCAAGTAATTTGTGTAGAGAAAAAAGTAATTGCAATGTATACCTACTGCTTCTGTCCGGAGTATAGGGCCTCAGTAAAAACTTACTATCTAGTCCGCCCGGCTATTTTTGCTTCATTCCTAGAGCCTAAGATGTAGAGCTCCTCTAGTATTGACCGTAGTCAAGTTTGTCTAATAGGCCAGTTCTCCCGGTCTCCTATTTGGCTTCCATCCTCATTTTCTTTTCCAAATTTCTACATGCACTTCTAGTTTGGTTGGTGATGTGGTAAAGTTTATAGTTGGGGACAGGTGGCTCTGATGGCTCCAAAATACCTCGTTTGATTGAAAAATTGCAAAATATTGAAATAACTAATTATTTATTGTGGCACACATTGCAGTGTTGCACTTTCAAAAGAAGAACATGTCTATACTTAGGGAAAGGGAAATGCTTGTATCATATAACTTAAATAAAATACGTATTAATTTCATTGCAATTTAAAGGGTGAAGGTAGGAGACTTGGTCATGGTAAACAAGACCATATAAGAGCTCCAGAACTTGTAGAGTCTCTCCAACATGAGCATGTAGTAGCTATCACTCTTGGTACTGCACATGTTTTAGCATTAACAATTGATAATAAAATTTACGGTTGGGGTAAAAATAAAAACAAGCAGATTTGTGATAGCTTCGAAATGTATGTTAAACAACCAAGATTATTAGAACCGCTAAACTGTCAAAAACCGGAACATACCTGTTACTTTTGGTATTCGGTCAGAATATGTTTAGAATCCTTCTCAGGCGACGGATGCTGAATCTCTGCGGAGGTTTAGTAGATATTTTGTTATGCTCTCTACGCTTTTTTGATTTCATTGATGGTGTCTGTGTTTGAGCAACTGTTGATGCTAATGATGCTTCTTCAGTATGTAAATTCGTTTACATTTTCAATGTAATTTTTCTCTGGCTGATGAGGTGAAAGCACTAATTAGGATTTCCATATCAATCAAATCTGATGACAAAGTCCATCGGATACCGCGAGCATTTGCATTAGAATTGGGCTGCACCCTATCCAGTACTATTTTAATTAACTCCTTCTGTTAGTTTAAAGGATTGCTGGTCCTACCATATTGCAACAAGCTACCAGTAGCTCTTCAATCGTTCTGATAAGTGCGATAGGAATAGCTTTTTCTTTCACAGCTGTCCATTCAATGAAGTGGGGATTACTATCAAATGCTCTTTCAAATCACCGAATATTAGATACTTAAGGTGTTTGAACTTCTATGATAATTCTTAGAGTGTTAGTGTGATCTAAACATGAACGGTTCGGTCGAAACCCCGTCTAATGCCTTCTTAGTACGGGTTCTATAGTTGCAAAAGGACTGAAGTGTTGTTGTTATTTTCCCACGCTTTGGCTAGCAGAAAATGTAGAATGTGTGCCGATGTGCATGGATATGTAGGTCTGCACGGACGTTGTTTGAGCCGGTTGCTTTATTTGTCTTTAAAGCTTTGGTCTTCACTATTTCCACTTTCGTTGAAGGTTCGCAGTTAACAGGCAATGCTGTTATTTCTCGCGGCTCATCCATTTCGATGTTTTTTTCCAAGAACAACAACAAGCCAAATATGAAACGAGTTTGCCATACAATAATAATTGTGCATACGAGACGTGAGCAAAGCACTAGAGTATTTGTAACGTAAAGTATTAAGTAAGAGCTTCGGCGGGCGAATAAAAATTGTAATAAAGAAAGAGAGCAGCTGTACTAAAAACCAAGTATGCTCGAAAAAATATGGAGAAAGTGATGAGATATCTCAAGGAATTTGGTCAAGGAACGGAGGGGAGAGGCTTTGGACAAGTACAGAATGGTACCTAGGACCATCCAATTTAATAAATTCCAAAATTCATCCTCAGCCTCAATATCAGATAAATCAGGCTACAATTTCGCAGTAACGCCAAAAACTATGCCAACCGAAAGAATCATTTCCCAAGTTAAAGTAGTTATCTCTGGTCTATCTGATATTCAGGCTGTAGATTATTGTCAGGATATTGCCAGAGTGCTCGGCACATAATACTTTTTGAATTGAAACTAGCAAGAAATACAAACTAAAATAACTCGTGAAAAAAAGCACATAGTCTTTCCTCCTGCTAATAAAGGAAACTCCAATCTTCCAACTGAAGTCAAAAGAGTCCACCATGCTTCGGGAAATTTTTTCTACAATTCCAAAAATAAACGAACGACCCAAAGTTCTTAGGACGGTCCAATTTTCCTAGGCTCATTGTAAGTTTGGTACAGTGGCTACCCAAGAATTAGCCAGCTACCTGACCAACCCTTCGCTATCTTCATTATATTAAGAACTCTTCTTCCGTCCCAGATAGATCATTCTTAACTAAAGTTTCTATTACAAAAACAGTAAGTATTCTAAAAACCAAACACAATACTTCTTCTGACGTTATCAATCTGGTCCAACACTACACTTTCAATAACTACATTTAATTTGAAGACGCGAGATGTAAAGACCGACATCTAGGATTTTCGGGGAAACTAGCACATAGAGGTTTCGACTCTAGAGCCCTTCCATATAATTGCTGTTACCCGTAATTCCTAGGTTAGATTGTCACGATAAAATTTTCAGGTTAACACGACCTTTCAGAGATATTGAATACTCTCTTCGAGGTGTCATTCTTTTGTATGTATGTATCTATATAATATATATTGTTTCTGCTTAGGGAACCTTCATCAGTTGCGGTTCCCACAAATGAATGTCCTCTAGGACACTTCTTTATGTATTTGATACATTTCGTTAAATTTGAAGACGCGAGATGTAAAGACCGACATCTTGAATTTTCGGAGAAACTAGCCCATAGAGGTTCCGAATCCGGAGCCGCTCCATGTAATTGCTGTTACTCGTAACTTCTAGGTTAGGATGTCACGATGAAATTTTCAGGTTAACTTCACCTGTCAGAGATATTGAATACTCTTTTCGATATCTCTGACAGGTGAACTTAACCTAAAAATTTCATCGTGACATTCTAACCTAGGAATTACGGATAACAGCAATTACATGGAACGGCTCCAGATTCGGAACCTCTATGTGCTAGGACATTCAATTGTGGGAAGCGCAACTGATGAAGGTTCCATAACCAGAAACAATATATATTATATATATTGTCTTGCATACAAAAGAATGACACCTCGAACAGAGTACCTACATTTAATTTCAGAATACTTTATACAAACAAGTTCGTGGAGCCCCTTTTCCCAGTACTTGTACAAATTTTCATGTAACAAAACAACACCTATACTCGATCACCTTAAAGCCTGCCTGTTGGCTTTAATGTGGTGCAAACAATTTTGTGACTTGGCCTCACGCCAGAAATTGACGAGACACCTTTTTGCAACATGTCAATGGTATACATCTAAATATTCAGTTCACTATTGAAATAGAAATTGTAATAATAAGAAATTCTCACATATTTCATTCCCAATCACACCTTAATTTTCCCAATTGAATTCTATCATGAAAATTCTAGTTATTGCGTCTCGTCGGCTCACTGATGTTGAGTAAAGACAAACGAACAAAATATCCTTCAACAAATATCTGTTTTGTTAGTATTCTGGTAGGTGGATTGAGGCCCCAAGGAAATAGTCTCATAGTGGTTTCTGAATATGGCGGCCAAAAGTCAATGTTTTGCAGTAAGATGTACGCCACAAAAAATGCCCAATTCAATCGGTTTATTATCGACAGCCCTATAAAGTTAAATAGGTAGGTTAGCGATGATGCAAGATGGCGGCGGAAATCTCAGAATCGTCAACAAATTATGTAAGGCGAAAGCCAATCTTAAGGTTTCTATATTTACACTCGTTATATTAGTCCAAAATGTTAAAATTCGATCACCTATTTTAGTGAGAACTTCAAATAATATATTTCCCACAGTGAAAACTGTAAAACTGCTAATCCCCAGAATATTTCATGAGAGAAATTTCACGCTTCAACAATTCGAGCAAATCCCTAGAAAACTTCCAATTTATCAGACACACAAATTCGACTTTGCACTACAATCAAAATAAAGCAAAGATAATCTGAAAACTCCGAGACTTCTAAAATAAACTTCGGGAGGCTTGCTTTTGCGAAAACTGCACACAAAGTTTTCCTTGAGCTCGCGTGTTTCCTACGCCATTAAAATACCTCGAAACGAATACGGATTATAAGTTTTTATAGTAATCAATCAATTCTCGACAATATGACTAGGTTATGAATAAAAATTGGGCTACGAAAAGTGTTTTCAACTCGCCTTTGAAATTATTAAGGGTAATATTGAAAAATAAATTATGTTCTTTTGATGATTTTATAGTATTTGGAAAATTAGAGCATTCTCAGAAAATTGCTTGTGCTCTTGATATTCAGTGGTACAATTAATAGGGAAATTGCGGTGCTTGTCAATTTCTAAACGAATTCACAAATTAGAATTCCGAGAATCTTTTAAACTGCAAATTAGATTTAAATTAGGATTTTGCAGCAATCCAGATAATTGTAATCAAGTTTATTGTCAATTATTCAATTTATAAATTGGTTTGGAGTTCAATAATGAAAATGCGGTTATGGTTACATGCTACACTATGTGAAGTAAAGATTTTATTGAAATCGATTGACCTAATTTTATTTCCTACTTTATTATTATTTGAATACTTTTAGTTATTAAAAAATCACAATTGTTAAATATTCAATATCTGATGTACTTGTTATGATGATTATTTGCCACGGAAAAATTTTGAGAGTAGTACCCGGGCCTGGATTTGGGAAATATATTTCATCTCAAGAAAATATAGACTATTCTACCTTATTTTATATCCTATAGTATCCTTCATTTTCTCACAACATCTGAGAACACCACTTACTGTAAAAGACTGCTAGTAATGCAGGCAATGTTTTTGCTACACCTTATTTCAAATATGTATATGTTATAGAAAAGAAGGGAGTACAGAAAGTCCTATTGAACAGTTTAAGAAGTGTATTGTTCAAGACCAAAAAGGGACCTTCCAAAGCTTGCACATTATTCTCGAAATCAACATTTGACTCATACAAGGGCTCTGGCTCAACAGTCATTTATTTTACAATTAAAAAGGAACAAGAAGATCCATCACATAAGCCTGAGACAACAATATAGTCAGTATTTAGCATCAATTTTTACATCTCGTAGTTGTCATAGATGCTAAACAAATTCTACAAACCACAATGTTGTCAAATATTTAAGGAACGTTAGATTTTCCACTTTGTTGTTTAAATAAAAATATAAAGCGATCTCCTAGGATGAATTTCATTTACCTAGACATTTTGTGTTAATTACGAGATAATGAAATAAGTTAAAATTGACATATGCTATTTTTGTTTTTTGACCTTTTTGACATTTTGACATTGTTGAAAATTTTGACATTTTTTGCATTATTCACTATTTAGACGTTTTTGAGATTTTTGGCATTTTCGATATTGACATATTTGACATTTTATAAATATTTGACATTTTGGATATTTCAAATATTTTTGACATTTCTGGCATTTTTGACATTCCTAGTTTTTTTTTAGATTTTTAACATTTTTGACTTTTGTGATATTTTTACATTTTTGATATTCTTCCCAATTTTGGCATTACCGATATTTTTGCATTTTTGTCATGTTTGGCACTTTTTACATTGACATTTTGGCATTTTTGTCATTCTTTTAAATTTTGAGTTTTTTGACATTTTTACATTCGTAATATTTTTGACATTCTTGGAATCTTTAACATTTTCAACATTTTTGACTTTTGTAACATATTTAACATTTTTGGTATTCTTGCCATATTTGGCATTATTGATATTTTTTTGCATTTTTGACATTTTTGGCAATACTGACATTGATATTTTTGACATGTTTACCGTTTTACGTTTTCTTGTTTCAGTGCTTACCTCTCATATAGTGAATATTCGCAAAATAGAAAATCATATGTCATGTCATTTAAAGAAAGGAGTAGTGATTAGTTACCACAGTGTCACTTTACTCAAAATTCTTAAAGTGTGCCTCCAAATTTCGGAAACCTATATAGTAAATATTAGTTGAAGTTAAATTAAATAAAATTACTTATATATATATAAAAATATGTTAAAATAATTACATAATACAATTTAAAAAGAAAATGTTCAAATTATTTTTAAATTTGGTCGCTAAATTTTGAAATAGTTAAAAGTGTGCGGCAATAAACAAGGTTGAAAATCACTCATCTAAAGTATAATGCGAAAAGAAATTTCGCTACAAAATTACATCTCAAAGAGGCCTTTGCTACCATTTCCATCAACACTTGGCGGTACAAAATCCTTTCTAAGCACTCCCGATGTTTACCTTTTTAGTGAGTTCTTCAGTGGTCCTCAGAAAATTTACTTTATGACAGTATTTGTATATACTGTTGCTGTTACAAATGCCTATAATAAGTTTCAGCTTAATGTTTTTGCTGCTGTTTGCTTCAATGATGTCTTAAATTATTGTTTGTTGCAAAAAGCGATTTGTGTTTGTTTAATTTTCATGCGTTTCATATATTTAGATAAAATAACTGCTCATACCTTTAACAATAGTATTGTTTCCACTATGATTCTACTATTGTGAGGGAGAGGTGATTGAGTTTTCAACAATCCATCACCATAAATCGCTTCGGGATTACATTCAATCTATGGAAACAAATTTCCATTTGTGTTAAAGTACGGACCGTATACCAAAATTCTGCGACGGCAATAATTCAAACGTAGGGTAGAGAAGGGCCGGGTTGCGACACGTCTTGCCTCTGCTGGCTGTCGCATAAGCCGTTATTAACCCTTAACCGGCAAGTTTTTACTTACATAAATGGCCCTGTCGGATATTGCTTTCCATTTCGCCATCTGGTGGACCGACAGACCGGCATCATAATTGTACCAATACATAATTTTTTTTGGACGAACGTTAATAACGAAAACTTATATTTGCGAGTTAAGTTCTATTAAAATTTGAATATGAAAAAAAAGTTTCCTCCAATTGTAGGAAATAAAATTATTTGGTAATCGTGCCAACTCTTGTTTAAATTTTCTAATTTCTTGGGAATAACGCCTTACTTACGAAAAATTCTGAATATGTCGGATGGTCCAAACATTTCAGAGTCTAAATCAGACCCCACTCTCAATAATCAACATCAGTCAACCTTGTTTCGCCCGCTGCTCGACATAAGCCTCTTCAAAAAGTCACTGTTTTGTCCATATTCTTTTGATACCGTCGCTATATGTTGTAGAGGGTCTTCCTTGACTTCGTTTGTCTGTTTTCGGTGCCCACTTCTGGATCTTTGTTGTCCACCAGATACCTTACATCCTGGTAACGTGTCCTGTCCACCTCCATTTTAACCTCAAGTTATGGTAAAACGACTCCCTTAACTGCTATAGGTGCCCGATATTATTTACGATGACCGATATTGAATACATTTGTTATTCACATAACACAATGAAATTAAAGAAAATAGAATATTGTATAGTTCGTAATTCAATTTTTCACGGTCCCAATTTGCACTACCTCTAAACAATATAAACGAATACCCACTAATTATGTTATTTTGTTTTCAGGTCCATGTAACGTTAGTCAGTGAAGATGTGCCTCCTCAAATGTTTGACGCACCTCAAAATTTTGGGGTGCATCCAGCTAATGATATGGATGGTCCATGACGGCCTTGCCTTCGATATAAGTGAGTAAAGTTTGACTTTCATCCACTCAACCAAATGATCAACGTTATTGACAGAATTTCTCAAACAAAAGAAGTGAGAGGATATAATGAACTCATTTCTTTTGTTTTCACACAAATTGCACATAGCAATGCTACAGAATATTACAAGGTAACTGTAGCAACAGATAGAACGTAAATGCAATCCGATAATGCAATAATCGTTTCGAAAAAGGAGCAATTGTTTACGGATAGTCGTCAAAGAGTCGTAAAAGCTAAAATTTTGAAATGCTGAAATAAACACACAGGAACGATACGGCGTCCCAATCGCAGACAAATGTTTCGTTCAGTCGGGCACATCAAAGACAATCGCGCCTTGAAGTGCATAGCTATATCCCTTTATTGAATATGCTTTTGATAGGAATAAAGTGCTTCGAGAGACTGCTTTGAAAATCGCATATATATGCATTAGTTATTTAATGGGGGATTTCGCTAGTAACTATGTTACGTCCATAGTTTCTGTTAGAATATATATTTTCAGTCAGTTGTGAAGTGCCTTGGAATAAATAGGGATAGAATTGCACAGGAAATTTCGAAGAAATCAACAGACGATAAAATTTTAAAATATATAATTGTAATTTGCTGCCCCAAAGAAACACTAACAATATATTCATCCTATATTTTGGGTGTCATATAAAGGGTGTAAATAGTATGAGTGTATACATTTTGGGTGGAAATATACCACGTTAAATTAAACAAAAAACTGTGATAAATCAATGTCTATGGGCTTTAATAACCAAGTTATGACAACATATATGTTCAGTTAATTATTTATTGTATCAACTTTTAGAGTTTTTTCTTCATTGAATTTATTGATGTCCGAACAGTTAGTTATTGCTCTCTCATATAGAGATAGCACTTCACACGAGACGAGACTAGGCGAAATTATCAAAAATCTCGACTCGGTCTCGTCAATTCCTAAAAAAATATGTCGCGTTCTCTCTATCTCGTCTCGCTTAATTTGATATAATGATAATAAATATTGTATAAACTAAATAATAATTATTTTTGTGTTTCTGTGGGGAATAACACCACAATAGAAATAAAACTACGTATATTGCAGGAATACCAAACGTTTCAAAGTCTATTCTGACTTCGTTGTCAATGGCTTTATATTTATTGATGTAAATTGCAAAATGAAAATTTGATTTTTGCAATTTACATCAATAAATATAAAGCCATTGACAACGAAGTCAGAATAGACTTTGAAACGTTTGGTATTCCTGCAATATACGTAGTTTTATTTCTATTGTGGTGTTATTCCCCAAAGAAACACAAAAATAATCAAGAACATGCCACAAACAACGTTTAGAAGACAATTAAATAATAATTAAAAAAAAATACATTTTAACAAGTGCATAAAAGTTTTTATTTTACAAACTCTAAATTTTATTTATTAAACAACTCGATGACCAAGAATTTGAACATAAAAAAGCTTGCATCACAACACCTTTCAATGATGTACGTGTTTTTATCAATTTCTGGTCACGCAGTTTAACATAAATTTTATCTCTACACAATACTTGAAACATTTTTTCGTATCTAAGTTTGTTAACAAATATTTGAATTTTTAAACAGTTCTATTATACAGGGTGTCCCAAAAGTCCCAGAACGGCATTTTATCTTGGCGGGAACGCATTTTAGAGAAAAATGTTTCAAACAAAACTTATAGGATTCGTCCCTGGCTATCGAATTGTGACCTTGAATTTGACCTTGACCTTTAAGGTCATTTCAAGGTCAAGTCGATTTTTTCAAATGAGACAACATATTTTTGACCTCGGAAATGGAAAGATCGGAAAATTTTACGTTCAAATATGTCCTTGACCATTTTTAAAACTTGACCTCTGGTGGTCAGTAAAGGTCAAGTCAAGGTCAAGAACAACTTCGTTGCGTAGCCATACTAAGCATCGCATCCCGTGGAAAAATCCTAAACCTTAGTTCTTAAAAAAAATTTTAAACCCTTATTTGACGGGCTACGCAAGTTGTTCTTGACCTTGACTTGACTTTTACTGACCACCAGAAGTCAAGTTTTAAAAATGATCAAGTACATATTTGAACGTAAAATTTTCCGATCTTTCCATTTCCGAGGTCAGAAATATGTTGTCCCATTTGAAAAAATCGACTTGACCTTGAAATGACCTTGAAGTTCAAGGTTAAGGTCAAATTCAAGGTTACAATTCGATAGCCAGGGACGAATCCTATAAGTTTTGTTTAAACCATTTTTCTCTAAAATGCGTTCCCGCCGAGATAAAATACCGTTCCGGGACTGTATATACTTCCATAGATGTATACAATAATTGTTCACATCTTTACTACAAGAAAAAAACAAAAATTTCTCCAGATGTACAAATAGAGACAGAATTTTCAAAACATTTGTATTTAGAGGCAAAAAAATTTAATTACTGAATGTATAATGGATGAGTCGTATATAAGAAAACTTTACTGTATGTCTGCTGTAACTAAGAGAATCTTCCAGGTAGAAAATTTTGAGCCAAAAAAACTCTTTTAATAGTATATATGTTTATTACTCTCTAGTTTAATATAGACCCATATACTCAACCGAGAGTAAGGTTACCTATCGATTTAAAAAAAAATTCATCCAAACCTAAAATATAAAAATCTGCCGTTTCAACAACTCTAAGTTGTCTTCTTCAAGGAGTAAACCAAACTAAATCGAAATTACAATTTTCTCTATTTTATACCTACCACTAAACTATAATGCTTTCGTAACTAGACTCTTACAAAAGCATAATGATTTATAAAAATAATAAACTAATGAATTCAGATAAGGGTCCTATTCCATAAAGTTCATTGTATAGTTTACTTTCTAAGAATCCATAAAATAAGTATTAAAATTGTCATTACTTAATAATGTAGTGTAAAAGTAGGTAGGTAATTAAGGATTAGCCTAATTTACATAATTGCACTACATAAAATCTGCCTTACCTTTGAAATCTGATATTTAGAATACAGATACTTAGGATTTACCCTTTCTACTATTACTTAAGTAATAGTTCTTTGGTAGCTGTAAATTAGAAAAAAATGTAATTTCGATTTAGTTTGGTATAATCCTTGAAGATGACAACTTAGAGTTGTTGAAACGATGTTGAGTGTTTAAAATACAGGTTTGGTGTTAGGGTGCGAAACTGTGTTTTTACAAACGTTTATTAATAATAAATAAAGTGTTTTTACATTTGTGACGCACCAAATGTTTTACAGTATTTCCACTGTAAGAAGCGTTAACAAATTAAAATTAAAATGTGAAAAAACATACTTGGTTATTGAGTCTTTATTAAATTTACAATATTTAACAGATGGTCACCAGATTTTACAAGTATCCTGTAAAATATTTTGTTGGAGACCTTTTCTAATTTCTCGAATTAAAACTTCATAAAAAACGATACTCTCGGATTGCATTGCATGTGGTCTCGGTATTCCTCATAATATTTTCCAGAACGTCCCCCCCCCCTTTTCCGAGACTACAACGAGATGAGACGAGAAAACTCTCGCTCTCGTGTGAAGCGCTAGATAGAGATAGTACCTCTTTTTACTAAATTTGGATGATTACAGTAAAAGTTCGGATACTTGTTGGTCTGAGTCGGTTTTCTGTAAACTTCTTTTTATTAAAATGTCTAAGAATGTTAATTGGTTATTCTGGTCAAGTTCTAGTATAAACTGAATAGTTTGTTCTTTGTTGTTTATGTCATAAGTAATTCGTGTACTTTAGTCCTCAAAATTATGTTCTTAAATAACGAATATGTTATACAAATTACGTCACCAAAACAAACGAAAAAGAAAATTGTTTGTTTTTCAAATTTTTCCATAAACTGTTGCTTAAAGCAGGAGACAGACAGGACCCATTGCCATGTCAAAATCTTTGTGGTAGAAGTCATCAATGAGTTGAAAATATAAGAGGTTAGTTCCATTATTGTATCGTTGGGCAATTGTGTAGGTTGATTTAAAGAACAATCATGTTCTAATTGACTTTTTTGCTCTAGGAAGTGACAGAAACATTATTGCATTGATTTACACTGTCAAAACTTAGTGCGATAATTTTGTGCGCTGTATACCGTGTAATAATGAAGGACCCAGCATCGAGGTCGTAATGTGATAAAAAATGGTTACAAAGAGTTTGTTATGTGGCTCGGACGAATCTTTAATTGATTTTACTGATGAAACTTTTAATAATTGTTCGTTAAAGTTAACTTTTCGTAAAAAAATAAATATCATGAAATTGAACTAACTAAATACCAGTTGCTCCAAAATATTGCTCACTCTTTACTAGAGTATCGCTGTCATTCTCTGTCCTATAAACACTGAGCATGCGCACTTTCTTATGATCGAGGTCCCATCACTTGTGACTGCAATGTGGGTCCGTTATTTTTACACGGTATATTTACCTCGGATCTTTGTATTACACGTTTCCACTCACCTTAAAATTGCAATATTCAAAATTCGCAACCCCAGGATCGAATTTTTTGCAGACAACCCTATATCAACGTGTTCGCAAGAAAAGAGGGCTTATGTTGATATATTTTTTTTCTATTATCCAATCAAGTGAAAGTAACTGGCATCGACATACCTGTTTACACTTGGCAACCCAGTCGTTCGTCCAGGTAAATAATAAATAGGCAACCCAACAACTGCATATTTTATACTTTTACTTAGGATAAAATTTTATTATCTTGATGATGGAACATTTAATTAAAAATCGTTTTTTAAAATGTAATTAAAAATACTCTATCCAGGATTTTCTTAGGCAACCCATTTTTAATATATTTTCTAATATACTAAATTTATTATACAATATGTTTCATTCTATTATCAGCTCGGTGAAGTCGACTTAGGTTCAGATCTTCTGCTTTTAGTACTTTACACAGGGTGTTTCCAAAATCGGGTTCAAAACTTCTACTGTTTATAGAACTCATTAAAATAAGCCAAAAATTTCCAATGAACATGTGTCCTAAAACGCACTCTTAGGTAGTATCATGCCCTTCAAAGAGCTTTAAGAAAACTTTTTTTTTCTTCTGTTATTCACAAAACAATCGAAACGAAATAGAAAAAAAATATATGGGTCTTACATAATTTTTGACATTAAACAACATGTGCTATTCCGTTTTTCGACATGCAAATAATAATAAACCTATTTAGGTTGGTAAAGAAGGTTTTCGGTCCGCATTAGAGGGTTTTCCGCCCTTTTTATAGTTCATTTTTTTTACAATTTTTTCGACACAATTATGAAATCTTAATATTTTTACGTCAAAAATATTACGTTTGTCCAAATCGATATTTTTCGAGTAAATTGAGTTTGACAATAATTCTGCTATTATTAAGCCAAAAATTAAAATTATTAGGACAAAAATTAAAAAAAAACCTGTTTACCACAGCAAATAGCCTTACGCTTAACAATTTAAGTTATTGATAAACTGTCAATTGAGTAAAAGGCGTGATTGAAAAAAAAACAGTTTTGTTTGAGCCCTGTTAAGGGCACATAACTTCCTAAGAGTGCGATTGAGTTTGGAACCCTATTTTGGAAACGCCTTGTAAATCAGTCCAGATTTTATATTAATACTCAAATATTCTATATCAAAATAAATGTTGTGTCCTTATAAAAAGGTAATTAATATTTAATGCATTATGACAGATTTCCTTTAGGTCTAATTGAGATTGAATAAAGCAGAGGCTGTCAGACCTTTTTTGGGACGAAATGTAATTAATCTGTCGCATTTTTTTTGGAAGCGACTTCTTTAAAGTGATTACGACAATCTTCGAGATTAAAAAGAAATTTTGTAGCGGTGTACTCTTGAAATTAAATCTCAGCAATCTGTTTTGCGGGTGGCGTTTTTCGAGGGGAAGGAAGCTTACGATTCACGCTGGTGGTGTAATAAGTTGAGAAAGATTAAGTTTATTTAAATAAGTGAAATAAAAGAATTACAAAAGTTTGACTCTTTCAAAGATCACTACAATTTAGTTATTCATAAGGCGTTGAATATTAAATTTTGTTGTATTGTGACATACGACTTTTTTTTCAAATCAGTAAATTACCTTGATTAGCTGATAATTGCGAACGGTAGCTCTTCGTCGGGAAAATGACATGGGATGTGGATATAGTAATTAGGCTAAAGTGAATTGGTTTATAAGGGCGCTAGATAGTTCAAAGCATTTGGATATGATATGATATGATAATTTATGAACTTCCCCGGGTTAGCTATATTTAGAAAATTATGCTTCCTAATATGAACTTATTTTGAAAAAACTGGAAACCATAACCATTACGAGAAGTAGAAAGTCGCTACATAGAAATATTATACAATATGCAAATAATCGTATATCCAGTAAGTAAGACTGCAAATCCTTCAGTAAAACTCCGTAATTCTAGGGTTAAATTCCCAGGTAAAACCCCAAACTATAGCACATGACAATTTTCTGTCAGAGTTCCTAACAACATAGTGACAACTCGGCTAAATCACAAAGGGTTATTATCAAACAACCAACCAACATTGTTGTTCCTAAATACGTCAAACTTAACCAACATTTATATTTCATTGAACCTTGAGCTCATATTTTGGAAGAATTTTCTAATTAAGGAAAGAAATTCCAAGATCTTGTAACGATATTAATTCATCCAAATATACCGAAACAAAAAACAAATGTTCAGTTTTTTTCCATTCCGACTTAACATTTCTTTATTTCCTTTTGCCGACAATAACAATGATCCTGTACTTAGTGCGTGTTGTTTCATGCAAGTACAGCAAATTTACCGAAGAAAAAGGATTCAACTACGGCTAGTCAGTTCACTAACCTTAATCTTGAAGTCTGATTATTCAAAATAAATTTGTATAAACAATTAGTTTTTGGCTAAATAATTTAGCCTAATCATAATTAAAGCTATGAAATCTTCCTTGTTATTAATTATAACTATATAACTTATGCAAAAAATAACTTTTGCACAGAAAATAAATGGCAAATCCTAGACATCGCCAGTGCTAATGGAAAATTACCAAGACAGTTGGAACTATAGGTTATTCAAACAAAGAGTCAACGAGAAATTAGCTCTAACCAAAAAATTTTACAAAAGCATGTCAAGAATAAAAATTACTAATATAAATATGTTTATACGGCTAGCTTCAATTTTTTTACAAGCCATTGTGATAAAGTATAAAACGGTGTTCTTTATTGAGTTTATTGGTGAAACATTTCTAGCTAGTATAATCGCCCACAATCTATTCGAAAAGATAATTTCAGCTATTAATAGACTAACTATTAGCGTTAATAGATTAAAATATGTATTGTCTGCCTCCCCATACCCGCGATTGTCGGACACGTCATCCGAAATGATGTCACTAAAAATTCGAGAAACTACGTGACAGAACATCCGCATATAATTGTGTGTATGGCTCCCCGTGCTAATACTAACAGATTTGTAACAATGCTAGACCAATTTTCGGCGCCACACTACTTGACAGACAAAAAGAATGAATCAACCCGAAAAATGTGATAGAACATCGGCGTGTAATATTACGTACGGCTTCTCTGGACCCCAACTAACAGCGATGTAACCTTGCTACACAAATATTGGACGCCAAATCCCTTGGCAATGGTTTGTTAAACTGCATAAGCAACACTAAAGTAGTTTCAGAGCGTTATGTACTGACCTCCGCTCAGTTTAACGCTTACTCGGATTAAACAAACAGAAGGTACCAATAAAAATGAAGTAAATATATTTGATATTTGTTTTGTTATGGACATAAAAATCAAAACACTAAACTATCACCATAAGTCTACGTTATTCTATGATCACAAGTGATGAAAAATCATGAAAAGACCACATACGGATCGTGTGACACACTTATGTTGGTTGAGGATCGTTAGTAATTGTTGCTGTCTCATTTCTTATGAACTAATAAGAGCAGCCAATTATAGTGAACGTTTTACAAGAGTCATCGAAATCTCCACTAAAGGACGAAGAGGAAGAAGAAAGTAACCAAATTAGTTAAGGCATTTTTGAGAAACCGATGAATAAACAACAATATAAGTATATCATTCCTCGAAATTTCTTTGGACTTCCATCGTCTTGAAGTGGTTGATCTCGACAACGTTTCAATAGCTGTGTATCTGCTATCCTCATCAGGTGAATGATAGGAAATTCAGATTATCCCTTGTATTTATATTATACCCTTAACCGGTCATGCGTCGCCGGTCATTGCCGTCATTGGGTCTATCTGGTCCAATCAGCGTCGTCGTATCTGAAAGTTGGTTGCCGGTAATGCGTAGCGGCAGAGACCGAAGAAGAGCTCTCCAAATATTTTTAATTTGCATGCTGGGCTCCCTAATTATATTTTCGTTCAAGATTATATATGCTGCTCTATGAATTTTCTTTTGTACCAGTGCTCTTTCTTGTGAATTGCTCTATCCTAGTCCCAGTTGATATTATGGTGTTCGGTCCAGGCGTGATTAGCTAGCCCAGACTTCGTTACCTCTGCCCTTTGAGTAGCTGTGCGGTGTTCCTTAATCCTGGTGTCCAGCGGTCGCTTTGTCTCTCCAATGTAAAGGTTGCCACATTTACACGGTATGTTGTATATACAGTTATTTGGTATTGTATAGTCAAGCAAGTCCATGATTGAGTCTATTGGCAGCTCCGTCCTCTCCATCAGGGTTTCGTCTTCAGTAAGTTTCTTTCTCACTATGTTGAGATATTCGTCTAGTGGTACATTCGTGAAAAAGTTTTCAACGTCGAAACTTACTAAACGATGTTCTGGCCCAAATTCCATGGATCCGATAATTTCGACAAAGTGCTTTGAGTCCTTGACGTGCAATAATGTGTTCCAAAGGTAGGATGATTGCTAGAACGAAGTTCGATAGTGCTGCTGTTGGAGAGTTGCGCGAACTTGTAATTAGTCTGAGAGTTACTCCAGACTTGTGTATCTTGAGCGGTCCATAAAGATGTCGTGGTATGCTGTGATGTGGCGTCAATTTTCTCCTTGTCTCGGGTAGAATGTGTTCAGCATGATCTCTGAGAGTGTTGTAAGTTTTCCGTTCTATTTGGGATGTTGGATCAGTAGGCAGTGGCTTGTATTTTCCCTTCGACAGTACTTCGTCTATTCTCTTGTTGTATTGCGTTCTGTCCATCAGGATGGTGGCATTTCCTTTGTCAGTTGGTAGAATGATGATAGATTTGTCGTACTGAAGATTCTCCTTTCGGATTTGTTGATGTTTTGTTGATGTGTTGTGTTTTCTCATTTGCGGTTGTGACTTTCCAAAGAAGCACTTAGACATTGTGACTTTCCATTGGAATCCTCCAGTTGCGGTGTCTCTTTTCTGCCTATTGGATAATCTGAATTTCCTATCATTCACATGATAACGATAGCAGATACACAGCTATTGAAGCGTTGTGAGATCAACCACTTCATGAATAAGGAAGTCCAAGAAAATTTCGAGGAACGAGTTACATTGTCTACCAACTATATCATATTTAGTGGATGTACCAGGAACTTTACTAGTGCATAAATTTATCCTACAATACTGTAGGTAATAATTTGCATTACTCGTTTTCCCAAACACATTTAGTTTCGCGACATTAGGCCTCAGTCTAATAGTTTAAGGCCAATGCTGAAGAAGGAGTGAAATTGGCGAATGTGCCAGGCACAGTTTTAGTTGTATTAAATCAAGCTATACATACATTTCATCTTCTTATGGGTAGATTTGTCCTGTAAATTAAAAATAAAATCAAACCGATTCGTATTCTACTTTTTTAGTTTGGAACAAGGCCTTGTTTATTTGAACATCATAGGAAACTATTTTTTTCGTGCTTTGGGAATAAAGATCAATCGGTATCAATGTACGATCAGCTACCAGTCTGCTTCTTTATTCAGTTGAATAGCCTTAAGCTGATACCGAAAATCCTCTATAATTCATATACACTCACATTCGCAATTTTCCGACTGAAAATCCAACAAGGCGGTGACTTCCTTTCCCGTCTATAGCCTACCAGAATGGAACGAACAGAGAAAATGTAACTTTTCATCCTCTCAAGTCGGTTACAAAAAAAGCCCCCCGAATGTTTACCCCGTCGTTTTTTTCCGCTCAGGTGGTGAAGCTTCCGGAAAATGTCCGACTAAATGTTTAATCCTGGAAAGATGGGCAAAAAAGCCGGGATTTATTCCGGCGAGGGAGAAAAGAAAATTCAGTCACTTTTTTAAGTGTGTGGGAGTCGAACGACAGTTTATGAGGTGAACAAGCGAAAAGTCCGAAAGAGTTGATATGTTCGAATAACTGGGGCAAATATTTTTGTGTCGGTGATCATCAAGCTTTTATTAGCTATTGATTTTCTATTTTAGAATTATCGGCTGGTGGTTGTAAGCTAAATTTAGACAAATGGACTAGGCTGGATATCTTGGAAGTAATAGAAATTCATTTAAATGTAATGTTTTTCGAATTCGTTCAGATCTTCTGCCTGAATGGCGATAGTAACGGGCCCGTATAACTCTTATGGAGAGTTCTATTTCGGAATTTTGAATATTTACTGTTACAGTAAATTTAAAGTCTACATGGGCTTTGCTTGTACCTAATGAATTAATTAACCCTCAAATCCATTAAAAGTACCTACACTTGAAAGCATGAGCAACAAATATAGCTGTGTTTTCTGAAACTGACATCTCTGGTTCCTATTTCTTTGGGAATAACACCATATAAACTTGAAAGTATACAGGGTGAGTTTTTTTTTTTTGATGATCAGTATGGGGATCTCGGACAGTAGCAGAGATAGAGATAGAGCAATGGTTAAATTGGGAAAGATTTGCAGTTTTACTGGCACAATTTAATGACACTTTCGGATTTTTGAAAAAGTCATGGCTTGCAAGATATTTTGAAAAAACGCAATTAGGTCGATTTAGTCAAATCCCTCTAGCTCCTTTGTTTTTGATTTTATAAAAAAAGTGTAAATATCAAAATTGAAGGAAATTGTATCCCGAATACGATTGTCATGTCCTCGTTTGCGTGACAGCTCTCGTTTTCGAGATATGACACAAACTTACCTTTTTTTGAATGGAAACCATAGTTGGCTATGACCTCAAAAAATCGGACATTTTTAGAGCATTTCAACGATATAATACTCGATATAGATATTCATAAAAATAACGGAGTTATGGATGCTTTTCTCTCTTATTTTCACTTTTAACATAGTTAGCCATGAAATAGATTGATTTATTAATAACTATTCCAAAAAACATTGAACGATTTTTTTATTAGGTATATCAGATATAAGGAAAAAACTCAATAAGTAGGTACTTACTAAAAACTTAAGAAATTAAAGTACATCATGTTGAAACCACTGAATTTCTAAACGAGTTCTCAAATTCAAATTATGCAACATGTCTTGAAAAGTGTATTGCAAGAAATGCAAGTAGCGCGCTCCCCAGTAAGTGATTCGTCATAGATAAAAGGCCCCAGAATAGTAGATCCTATGATACCACACCAAACATTAAATCCAAATTTTTTCTGGGGTCGTCTTTGTTCTACATGGGAAGATGGATTTTGATTTACCGTTGCCAAAACATTTATTTGTGCTGCTTCGTTAATTGGATTACGTTGCTTTGGTGGTTCCATATCTGCGTAATCTCTCGTAAAGCCTTTTAAATGTACATAGAGCAGGTTGATGACTATGAAAGTATTCCTCAGCTACACGAACTGAATATTTATGGCATATGATATAACATTTCACCATATTCAGTTTTTCTTCGTTAGAATATTCCATTTTATAACGAAAACTTATCAATATCGACTGTCAGTTCAGCACTACTAATGGAATTACTCTCAAATGAGGAAACGTCAAAGTGAAAACAATCTTTTTTATGGCTACGTTAAAATTTAGTAAATCACAATTTGACATTAATGTTTGATGTAATAAAGGAATTTACTACAAATTTGATATATACAGGGTTGAACTAAAAATTCTAAAGATCGTGTGAAATAACAAAGCTTATTTCAAATGGGAAGAATTTGAAAGAGTTATCTTCAGAATTTCATGTGGCTCTCCTAGATGAGAAACGCTATCATTAAATCTTTATATGGCAGAGCAAAAGCCAACTGTTCTGATATGAATAAATATAATGAAGAAATCTACTAGCAATTATCGTAAAATGTTCATCAATTATGAGTTATATAAAACTGAATAAAAATCAATCACTAACATTCAACACCAATCTACTCCAAACATTACTAATCCACTTGACAACCATATTACTACAACAACCATACCGTACTTACAAGGTGTTTCAGAAAGAAATAGATTAAACTTTAAAACAACATTTAAAACAAGAAATAAACTGAAATAAATTATATCAAAAACTAAATCAAATAAAGTAACACAAAACTCAAAAATTGCATTATAAGAATCCTTGCGAATGTAACAAATTTTATATTGGAGAATCCTCTAGACCTATAAATGTTCGAATAAATGAACACAAAAATTATATAAAGAAACAAGAATTCGAAAAGTCAAAATTTTGTGAACATGTCTGGAACCTTGGTCATAACATACAATTTCAAAATTCAACTATATTACACAAAGAAGAGAACAATACAAAACGAAACCTGAAAGAGTTTGATTTAATTTTATTAAATAAAAGCGATTGTATACTTATACTTCTACAGAATTCAGCAGTTCCTGGTTACCAATAATCAAGGGTGAAATTAATAATGGTAATGTCTTTTTGAACAACCCTATATCGGGATAGTTCATAAGGTTTTTTCTAGTTTTTCTCTTATGACTTATGAATAAGATCTCTGGAACATCAGAAATTCTGTGGTCTCCTTTCACTATCTTATAACAAAGTCGTACCTAGGAACGTCACATGAAAATCTAAAGTTAAGTCTTTCAAATTCTAGATGTCGGTCTTTACATCTCGCGTCTTCAAACCTTGTGTTATGTTAATTACCCTTGAAAATTAAGTCTGATTTATACCCTGAAACGTTTGAAGAATTTAAATATGCAGACTTTCAAATTTATGTGATGTTATTCCCAAAAAACTCAGTTCAGTATATGTTACAACTTCTCATGACATCCTCGAGGAACAGTTTAGGCAGACCTCCAGTTTCCTCGTATATCAATCCTGATATACGTTTAACCCAACCACTTCTAACCAATCTTCTTATGGCTGGTTTTGTTATACCTTTGAAGACGTGTTCCTCCACCTTTTCCTATCCCTTTGCCACCTTTTCCTTTTCCATTTATTTTCAAATAATACAACCGTACGCTTCTTCGTTAGTAGAGAAACTAACCTTATATTCATTCTATCACTCAACATTACTAGTTCTATAATCGGCATTGCACCATACTAGAGAAGCGATAAACCAGTATTTTTTTCGTAATAGATAGAACTGATTCCAATTCCAAAACTGGTGCTTGTTACAAATATCTATTGCTGCGCCAAAAACTATTTTAAGCCGCTCCAACTCATTACTTTAAGCAGAACGTCTTAGATTTGTCGACATTTCAAGTAAACAATGACAGTAGCATTTTAAAGAAAGAAAACAATGCCCTTTTTTGTATTACATTGGGTTCCTAAAAAACGTTATTTTTTTATAAAAATAATTCTATATTTAGCTTCCATCCGATAATTTAACCTTTGCAACTTTTTTCTATTCATTTGACGAGAAAATGATTATAATGTCTTCGGTGGAACACAACATGTAAAAAAGTGTATGAGTTTAGATGTTGCGGTTTAGTCTCAATGCTGGCTCAAAACAAATATGTAATAGACGAAGGACCGTTAGCGGAATAATCGATAAAAACAATGTAACATAACGCAAAAGTCACTTATTAACACTAACCTTTTATCGAAGCTCTGAAGGTGATGTATTCTTGGTTCTCCTATTTAAAACTAGTCTCGTTGTAGCAGAAACAGATCTAGAGCTTCGTAATGTCCTTACCCTAAAATCTGTACGTTACACACAAAAATGACGACTAATAATGTTTCTTGAATGAACAAACAAAAAACCGCTTTCGTAAACACGAAAGAAACAAACTATACCGCTCCCGTGGGAGATTCAAAATGCGGTCTTTTTAGGTTTGTTTTATTTAGACACAAAAAAATAATAGAAATGTAAATTAGCGACGGAAAGTTTTCGATAAAGGTGCAAAAGTTTAAAGATCAATTAGCTATTTCAATCAACTTAAAAAACTAACAGTAAACAAAGGATACATACCAATTTTCACGCAGTATGTCGTTTTCTGTTTCTGAGACAGAGAATTTGGCCCATAGTCGTTTGGCATTTTATACCTCTGACAAGAATTCACTTTTGCATACCTGCTCCACTAGACCAGGTCCGATATTTAGGTGCGACCTCTACACAATACCTATAAATTTAGCATTTCGCCTATAAATACTCCAAATTAAGCATAATTTCACACTAAACGTCACAGTAAAAAAACTTCATCCCCTTCAAACATTTTTATAATTAAATACAGCTGACCAAATCCGCCAAACATACCTAACTAAAATCGCGTCCCTCAAAGGTTGCTATGGAAAAGTTTAAGAAATTAAAATTGCCAACAAAGTCGAATCAAACAAAAGTCACAACAATACTGAATACTTTAATGAAATATCTCTGCGTCATGTTTATTGTTACCTGTAGGTATCCGATTTCGAGTATTCCAGTTATTACTTTGTGAGTTATTTGATTCTTTTTTTGGCATAATTAATGAAACGCTCCAAAATATTTTGTGCTCAAAAGATTTTAATAATAACTCGTGCAGAACTGAAATCATATAAATGGCATTCGTGAAATATCAACAATTCAACTTTTAGTGATATAACTTCGTCTCTCAGTTATTTTCAAAGAAATATTTAAAAAATAATAACAAAACTTTATTTTAGTTCTAATAGCCGGAACTATATAGCTGTCAAAAACCATAAGTTAGACCTCAAGCATTCATAACAAATATCCTAGCTATTAAACTAAATTATACATATAAGCATCTGAGCAAATTTAAATTTCCATATACCATAAAAAGTCAATGTACTAAATTAGTTGGTAACTTAAAATTTTCAAATAATGGCATCTTAGTTATCCTTCAACGTATGAAATATATTTCCTAGTATTCCAATATCAGAAAGTTGTCCATTAATTTCCCAAAATTGTCGTTAATAACAATATCATCGGATTTTTCCAACAGGCTATAGAAAGAGTCTTCGAGTTGGGCCTTAGTCAGCTAATTTATCAAAAAATATGTATCCTTACCCACCTAGCATTGGCTTTTGCTCTTACCACACTGCTCGCAGATATTTTCATGGGACATCTAGAATATTGTCACGTATACAATTTTGAGATAGGTATCTGGATGACATTCTGGCTCTTGTCAGGTGCGTACATCATTTGCGATGTCAATATTTGTGTTTTTGCTTCATGCAGGGTTATTCCTAGTTATTCCTTTGTTCCAGCTCTATACAATTTTGGTTTTGCTCCAACTTAACCATGATTAATTGTTCCATGTTTCTATCAATTTTACTCCGTATCTTCCTGGAGCTATTGCTGAGGATTTCAGCTCTTACCATTCCACTGCCTGTTGCAAAAGGGTTAAGTTTACATCGGTTTAACCGAGTTTCAAAAAGAATAAGGTTAATATATGTTTTTTTATATACGCTCAGTGATTATTCGAAAACGGCTTGGGCAAATTTGACGATTTTAACGGCATTGTATTAAGGGATATTACAGAAGGTACCATACAATTTTCTATAACGTGAGATTCATGTTTTTCCAGAAAATCAGAAAAAGCAGTCATTAGTGAACTACATTTCAGTGAATTTTGATAAATCTACTCTAAAACGGCTCAATCTATTTGCATACTTTAAAATGTGTTCTACAAAAGGATGTTCCAGCTTGTTCCCGATAATTAACTATAACGCAAAACATACCGTTTTTTCGAAACTCGTAAAAATATTTGCAAAACCACAAATTTCGTCATAAATATCTAACTTAAATGTCAAGATATGCTATGAAAGTATATCGTACAGGGTGTTTGTAACGGTTTTCGTTGCAGTTGAGTGAAACGGCACTAAATATTCCATTAGTGTAGCAAAAAGAAAAAATTTTTTAGATGACCGATGTTTTCTATATGGGGCACGGTCGTAGGTGTGTTCGTGCATCGAAATTCTAGCAGCAAGCCATGTGTGCAGTTGAAATATTGGGCGAAGTAATAAGCAGTTCTATATATAGGATTGTTGTAATATAAGATGAAATAGAATTAAAGTTATACATGGTGATTCAAAAAATGTTGTATTTTTTGAGTGGCACATAAGTAGTTGCGTATACAAGGTGCTTGAAATTAGAGTGAAGTAAAACTAAAGTTATGCAGAGTGGATAAAAAAATTAAAAAAAAAAGCTCAAATAAGCATATGCAGTAAGGATATTCGATATTTTATCTAATCTAGCTCACAGAGACTCCAAGTCGAAAAATCTCGAAAAGTTGGAATAAGAATATTCGAGTTATAGGGCGGAGGGTTCAAAAAATGTTAAAAGCAGTTGCATATACAGGATGATACTGTACACTCTGTACAGCTATGTTTTGTGTACGCTAGAGTGGTTTTCCAATCTAGTCTGTTTTTTTAGAGGTCCGGTGATTGATATGTATATTATATATTATTTTTGTTGTGTGCAATATAACACCCATTAAAATTATTTTTAATATCTTACTTTGTTATAAAAGATAATTTTGACCACTTGAATTGAGAAATATAATTATTTTTTTTAATATTCCTTTCTTAATTACCCGTGCTAATCATTTAGTAATTTATGACCCTATATGTCAACTTAGGCACGAACAATTATAAAATGCTGATTGGTTAGATTGATGTTGCGACAGATCTGTTTGTTATTTGTTATCAACATATATTTGATCAAATCAACCGGTGATTCTCTGTTGCAATGGTCGGAATAGAACTTCCAAATTAGCACTGGTGTGGAGATGAATACGTGAATTAAATAGATGGTAAACAAATGCTAGTATCATAGGAATAGTTAGGTTAATAGGAGTTATCATTTGATGACAATACAAATTCTAATATAGTCGATATACCAATAAACAACCACAAATGGTAAACAATGTGTTTTGAATATTTCGTATAATAATCGTTTGTCAGTTATTACTTGTGCATGGATACGCATGATAATTCATGAAAACCAGTGCTCACTGTGATGAAACAAACTACATATTTTTCCTTGTAAACAAATATTTTTTTCCTCAACAAATTGAATTTTATTATCTTCATGTGCACTAGGTACTCTATCTAATTAAATTCTATCTATTGAGCAATTTACCAAGAACATTACTATTTATTTTACTGTGTTATCTATGGCAATATTGCTTTCCAAATCAGAAAATATTTCTGTGGGAAAAAATATAGACACAAAAGCTGTGGATATATTTTATCATTGGTGTGGTCAAACTAGTCATTTAATATTCACATTTACAATATAATTTGTTTCAATGCAGAGCGTTCAAATTTTAAAAAATTTAAATAAAATCAGTTGCATGAAAATACGCCAGGGAGTCAGACATACGCGCAATGCTTTTCTGATAATCGAGAGATATTAATCTGACGAACAATTATTAGTGGGAAGTTGCTGTAAAAAGGGGTAGAAAATAAAAAGTTATTCGAGCCTGCCTATTCAGAGGAAATGTTAACTGAACACAAAAAATTGTGCTATTCAAATGAATGATGATTTGGACGCGACTAAAAGTCATGCCCGATTTTTGAACATGCAAAAAAAATATGACCTTGAAATACTCGAGCACGTCAGATTTTTATACAGATGGTTCAACTTTATGCCCTAGTTGTCCTCAATGATAATCTAACAACTATATGGAGGAATATTGTTGATCTGACAATTTGATTTTTTTTTCAATTACTGGATGTAATAAAAACAATATAAATATTTATATATAAATAGGTACCATTTTCTCCTCTGTCTCTCAAACGATTTTCTTCATTTTTGTTTTGTTTAGTAGCTATAGACGACCTTCAGTGCAGAATGCTAATATTAATTTATAATATTGGTTCATTAATTAAATAAAATATAATAAAAATTCATTATTTACCTCCATAATGTCAAGGCCAATGTGCCGCCGCCGCCAGACTCAAAACATTGAGTAATTATGTATAGAGGGACCAATGCTGTTATATACTTAGAGCATGTACTTCTGGAAGTGGCATGCAAGCGTTGTTATTCTTTAGTGGTAAAGTAATCGTTGAATATTATAATTATACAGGGCGATTCCAAATATGTTAGAAATATTTATTTTCGTAGGTTGCACATAAGCAGTTGCATATATAGTGTGTTTAAAATATAGAGTAGAGTGCAATTAAACCTATTTAAATAATTATATAGGGAAGCCCATTAGCGGTTGAATTTACAGGGTTCTTGGAATAGAAGGTGCAGTAAAATTACAGTTATACAGGGTAGTGCAAAAATATTATACAGAGATGCATTTACAGGGTGGCGGAAATGGCAATGCAAAATTTCGTAACCCATAAGCAGTTGTATATATAGGGAAGATCAAATATAGGGTGAGAAGAATTATAGATATACAGGATGATGATAAAAAATGTTACAAAAGGAAATGATTTATAGAGTAGCCCACGAAGAGTTCCATATATATGATGATTGAAAAATAGGTCGGAGTAGAATTCTAGTTACAGAAGATAGTTAAAAATTTCATAAACAAAAAGAGTAAATACAGTGGCTCATAGGCAGTGGCATGTACAGAATGGTTTACCGGGTGGTTCAAAAATGTTAAAAAATATTATGCGTGGTCCATGAGCAATTGCATATACAGGGTGGTGGAAATATTTAAAAAGATGGAATTATTATAATGAGGATTTTAATAAAAGTTAGAGAATCTAGTGCAATTATAGCTATACAGGGAGGTTAGAAAAAATAAATATGTAGGGTAGCCCATTAGCGGTTGAATTTATTAAATTAAGAATTATGAATTTGAACGCAAATAAAGTCCTATGAATTATATCTCAAAAAAACTTGAATTTCGTTACTTATTTGTAGAAGCGAGATGTAAGACCGACATCTAGGATTTTCCAGAAAACTATCACACACAGGTTCCGAATCTGGATCCGTACCGTGTAATTGCTGTTCTCCCTAAACTCCTAGGATAGAATGTCACGAGAAAATTTTTAGGTTACTTAACGTGCCAGAGATATTGACACAATTGGTCGAATTTCGACCACTGAGCGACAGATAGTAAATAGTCATATTAATGATTCGGGTGTAATATTTTTTATTTTTTCATAAATCCCTTCTATCATAAATATATTGTCAGAATAGAAAACGTCCAAAAAAATTTATAAATGCTGTAAATTATCATTTTAACAGGGAAAGACATTTTCATCCATACACTGAAAATTTAAAATTTTAAAACATGGTATCTTTAGAATTCAGGAGGGAATGTTCTGACATATTTTTCTTATATAGGATAATTAATAATCTCCTTGATTCCGAATATTTAAGTAATCATTTTTTAATCAATGTTAGGTCTTACGTCCTCAGAAATAGAGAAATATATGCAATTGAAAGCTCTAACTCCAATTATTATTTTAACTCGCCGCTGCCACGGTGTTACCGATCGTACAATATGATCGATGAAAAAAATAATAGTACCAGTATATGACATTTTCTCCTTAAGTTACCCGGTTTTCAGGAAACACATAACACAGTTTGAAGACGCGAGATGTAAGACCGACATCTAGGATTTTCAAGGAATGACACCTCGAAGAGAGTACATAACACAGGCTGTTGACCTAAGTAAAGGAGCAGTCTGTCTGTGAATTTGTACCTTACATTTTTCTTTTTTCCCATTTGTAATTTAATTAAATGTACTTGCTCGATCTCATGTTACAATTATTGTTAACTTGTGGCACCCTGTAATAGGGCAGCTGCGACTGTTTGTAGGCTGGCCCTACTCTTTAAATAAATAAATAAAATAAAATAAATTAAATAAATAAGTTTCTTCTCCATAAAATCCCCATTTCACATTTGCTTCACTCATTATTGTAGTATATACGAAATTAAATTCACTAAATTGTTTTAAAACGCAACAAACAAACCAAAGCGCCGTAGTTCTACTAAAACAAACATATCTTTGTGATAGAGCTAGGGCTAGGATAGCATCATGGTGACAGATAGTACGAGAGAGTGAAAGACAGGGACGGGTCCAGACACGTTATTCAGGGAGAAGGGGATTCCATGCTTCAAGGGGGCGATCCTGTACCAAATGTACCTAAATATAATTTTAAATTCAGATTTCTTGGACCATTAGGTACATTAAAAATAGTCGTTCTGCGGTTTGAACCCATTGAAGAGACTAGGCTCTTGGAGATTACCTCGATTTAATAATAAATTTACTAACTTTGAGGCTCTCGGAGGGGGCTATCGCCCCCATCATCCCCCTCCTTGGATCCGCCCATGGTGAGAGAAAGTATAAGTGAGAAGGAAAGAGGTGCGAAGTGGAAAATACACAGCAATCAGCAGTTGTACTCTCCACACTTTGTTGATGATTCTATTCACATCGCCCTATTAAAAACGTCAGGTTATATTTGTTCCGCAATTCTTTAAAGGATTTTCTTCAAAACTATAAAATCAATCATGCTCGAGTATTTCGAAGGGACCTTTTTTACAAATTTGTGATTCGACGTTTTCTTCTGGCAGGCTCAAATTGACAGATTATTGAAATATACATTTTTCTCCATGTTCTGAACTTATTTTGTCTTAATCAGACACGCTCGAGTTTTTCTGAGGATCAATTTTTTTAACTATTCTGATCGGCTGCCCTCAACGCACATTGCATCCAAAGAGTAAGTTTCTCTCTATATGATTTTCACTCGTTCACACTCAAGTAGCGCGCAAAATTTCCGCTTGGACTCCCCTACTAAATGTTATCACACTTAATTTTCTAAATTGCAAAATTCCTTGCAGTGAAAAAATCTTACTCTGCTATTTTTTTAACATATCCAAGCACTATCATCTGCAGTTCTCTTCCAAGCAGGCTCATAAAGACGTGAAGCCTCGGCAATGCAAGCAACCAACCTTACGTTAGTAATGAATCGTAAATAAATTACACAATCCTCTCTATAAAGAACCCCAATATAAAATATATCACCACAAAACTCTTCCAGATATTGCTCTATAAAATACAGAATTCATGGAGAAGCCATGAATAAGAAATACAGATGATCTCGACAACATTTTAGCCATATGGCTGATGGTTCCCGAGAGGCGGCAATAAAACTTCTTGCCGAACAAAAATCGTCCGACTTATCTTAATCTAAACGAAAGGGATCGAGAGTCGTCTGCACGTCAACACGCAAATATTTGTCGTGACCGTATTGAAAAATACATTTTTCTTCAGAATCGAAAAACGGCCAATATAAATATATGACGTCGAAGTCGCCGATTTCGGGGCACATATATTCTGCCCTTCGTTGATTTACGATCGCTTTTTTTCGGTTCTAGATATATTGCGTTTGTATACATGCAACGTTTTGTCGCTCTTCAAAATTTGTATTTTTTATGAGGATATTTAAATATTGTTCAGGGCATCCACAATATTCAATATCTAACGAAAAGGCACACAATAATTTATATTTAAAAAAAGAACCGACATCAACTGGCTGCAAATAAAAACCGTTTAGAAACCGTGTGCAATCAATAACTATTTTCTCACATATATTCTTTTTCTGTCTGATTTAAGGTACAATTCTATTATTTTAGCGTATTCTTATAAACTCCGTGGGTTCAATTAATTAAAAAAAACTAATATTCACTGTACTTTCTAGAACTTTTATTTACAGGTAAAACATCAAATATTCCCAACAGCTGATTCTAATATTTCCATTAAAATCATAGCAACAAAATAAGCTGAACGCACCAAATTAACTAACTCCTGAAATTAATGTCTCTTTATATAGCGTTAATTGTCGTTCTCGATGGTACTACATTTTTCTGCCCAGTGTCGAAAATACTGTTTGGAGCCATTTCGAAAATTCCAGTTCTAACTTTTTTACTAACCCAGCGATTGAAGTCTCATCGGAATGAAGCCAGGGACGGACTGGATACATTTTTATAACATTATCTCTCCCTCTTTCTCTAATTTGTATATTTTCTATATTACCCACATGTTTTTACTTTTTTTATTGGTTGGTTTTATTATTTGGAACACTAAGTATTAAACCTCTCTACCCTAATGACTGTTTCTATTTTTCTATTATTTAAATCACCCTGTATACCTATAATTTTACTTCGCCCTATATGTCAAATATAAGCAACTACTTATGTTTCACATTAAATAATATTTTTCTATCCACCCTGTATAACTGTATAACTACAATCATCCTGTATGTGCAACTGCTTCTAATATTTTTTGAACCCTCCGCCCTATAACTTAAATATCCTTACTGCATATGCTTATTTAACCATTTTTAAGTTTTTTGATCCACTCGGTATAACTTTAATTCTGTTCCACCTTATGTTTCAACCATCCTATATATGGATCTGCTTATGTACCATCCAATATCCCATTTGTTTGTAAACATTTTTTGGACCTACCTGTCTAACTGTAATTTTATTTCGCCCTATATTTCAACACACTCACACCTACAACGGTATACCGTAAAGAAAAGAAAAGATCGCCATCTAACAAGTATTGTCTAAGTACTTCTTGGGAAATAACATCACAGTTACGAAAATTGCTGTATATTCCAAACGTTTCGGGGTCTTCAGACCCCGTTGTCAATATTAGAATTGTGCCTTTTTATCCAAGTTTCTTAACCATTGAGAATGACCACATTACAAAGATGAACAGAACGTAATCTGAAGAACAACAAATAGAGAAGGCCTTAGTATAGCACAGCAGCAGGACAAAGTAATAAAAATACTACACAGCACCAACCTGTTCAACCAAATGTAAAGGTCTAGTACTAAATACATTTAATTACCATATTAATATTAATACACACTATAACTGTGTTAATAACTGTTGAAGGTATCTTGAATCTAAATAAAAAAGTCATTAAACGCAAGACAATATATTGTTTTTAGTCGTAACCTTCATTATTTGCGCTCAACCAATTAATGTCTTGAACAGTTGTTTACGTATATAGTATATATGATTTTAATATTCTAAAGCAAACTGAACATTGAGTTTTTGGGAATCTCAGGTCTCAGTTACTCCCCTATTGTTAATGTGAGTAACTTAAACATTATATCTAACAGTTTTTATTCCCATTTTCCTCATAATAATTATTCTCCAAAGTTCGACGAATTTTAGTTGCCTACCACCCTTAATGCCGCCATCGACCCTTCGTGTCTGAAAGCCTCTAAAAATCTTCATACCCAAATATGTGCAAATTATTACGTTTAACAAGATTCACATATTAAGAACATATTAAGAATAACAAATTTTCTTGTCGGGGTTACCTTAAGGGTCTAAAGTAAAGCCAAGCATTTTTTACTTGTTTTAGTAAACGATTTGTGTAAAGTTATTGACTGCAAACGCTTTTACTACACAATTGTTGAACAATTCCACACTTTTTTATACTCACTCTAACTATACTGTATTCTTGTTTTGATTTACCGTCTATATTTTATATTGATTTTTCTAACTGTATATTTACAATCTCGAAACTCATGAGAAGCTACTGTCATTAATAAATGGTTTTTGAATTTTAAACTTTTCCTCGTTATTGACCAGATACCAGTTTTTGTATTAACTCATCCTTTTATATTTTTTTATTTCAGCCATTTCTATAGAATTAAACACAAAAGCATAAAATTATAACATAATATTTACAGTTATGACAAAATTCACTTCCAACAAGTGTCAAAAAAGATTAATCTAATACAGAGAATATCTGAGAAAAATTCCAGACACTCTATTATTTTAACCATTCCGCACGCATAAATCAACAATACCCCGGGGTGATAATGTATACATTTCATAAACCTGCAAACATATTTCGTAGTGGTGTTAGAAAAAAACGCATAGAGCAAAAGTTGACATCGCATTCTTCCGATTTTATACTTTTTCTTTTCTACCAAAAACAAAATCATTTATTTTGCGACAGCGTTACAGAAGGCGGCTTTCGAGAATTTTAAACGACTTTGGATGATTAATGTTTTTCTTCATATATTCTGGCTTTAGGATTCGGTTATGCCGATTTATTTCTGTTTTAGGGAATTTTATTCTCTTTTATTAGCACAAATCGATGATATCACGGTTGAGAAACAATACAGACTGAAATTTGTTGATAACAATATGATATGTAACATCAAGATCTGATTTTTAGCTTTTTTTATTACATACTGAAAAAAATAGAGGCAGATACATACTTACTTTATGATGGTGACTAAAGCAGAAGAACACTATGACCTCGCTCAGTAAAAACAGTCTCTCTTCCTCTCAACTTATTTTTGTATATTTTTAAATAAATATACAACTATTCCCCACTAGAAAAGAAATTTAAGGTACTGGAACCCCCATAAACAAGAAAAATTATTGATCATACTGATTTACCGGCCTTCAAATGATTTTAAACCACTATTTGTTAGGATTCTGGCGTAAAAAAGGTACTTAAAAAAACTAACTAAAACATCAATATAGTCTCACCTTAATAATTACAACACAATTAATGAGATAGCGCGGCGATTATTTTCTGTATTTTTGAGCCAATATTAACAAACTTGTGATATAATTGAGTCTTTTATCGAGCGCCCGTATTTATCAAAACCAAGTTTTTGATCACAGGAATACAATTTGTCAGTATGAATCAGGAACTTTTGAAAATGTCTGAGAAATTTTTGGCAAAACGTCAAGCAGGAATTCTGCCGAATTCAACAGACGAACGGATGTATTCGAACAAATATATATATATATATATATATATATATATATATATATATATATAATGTAAATCGAGTCCATTTCTTCTCTCCCGTTTCTTGATGTCCTCATAACAAAAATCAACAATGATAGATTCTCATATACCGTCTATAGGAAACCAACCCATACCAATCAATACTTACGTGCCCAATCAAACCATCACCCTGCCCACTTAAGTTCTGTAACGAAATCCTTGACTCTTAAATCTATTCGCTTAACAGATATTGCCAATAGACCAAACGAACTTAATAGTCTGCAACAAATTCTTCCACAAAACGATTATCATACGTATCACATTGCGCTCATACTTCGTCAATCTCAGCCACCCCGTCACCAACACCGTCAGAACCAACAAAACCAGAAAACCTTCCTTCCGTACCTTCGAGGAGTAACTGACAAAATAGCATGGATTCTACACCGACATTAAAATAAAGACAATCTCCAACATCACTCAAACTATATCCAACTTAACCGAGAAGCCTAACGAGGATCGAGGATTTTACGAAATTCGATATCGCGATTGCGAACAAAGCTACACTCGGTTCTCACATATGTATATATTGCCTTGCTTACAGAAGAATAAAATCTCGTACGAATTAAACGTTATCCATTATTGACAAAATATGATGCTTCTAGGAATATACATTGGCAGAAATTTGTGACCACCCCTTTTTGTGAACCCCACAACCAACATTATTGGTAAATTTCTGCACGTTTGTCTTCAGTCCCGTATATTACCCCTTGCGTCGCAATTTTTCACGAAACCCATTCACGTCCGGTCAAATAATCAATCCAACCTCTCTCCAGATCCTTTTCCAGAGGCCGGAGAGAAGTGGAAGAAGTCGAAGAAACCAATACCCATCTATCATTTAACATATCGAGACCGTCTGGGTCATGAATACAAATCCGAAATTACCTTAAATGCGGCACTCGTTGCTCGTATCAGGTCCCGTCCCGCATATCGGCCCCCTTTCATACACATGTCGGAACAGGAAAGGGTAGAAATTCTTGTACGGCAGAGGCGATACGCATGGGAATGTTCACTTAAAGGATGGACGAATGACAATTAGGTCCATTTATTTAGCATTAGTGTAGTATCGATGAAGTTAATCAAAATAGGTTAATAATACTCTAAAGGAAATCAACTTAAAATTATTTTTCGTATCTTACAAAATAATATTTGTATGGCATTTTTTTAACGGAAACCAAATATCTTGAGAAAAAATAGATATATCCAAACAATTTTTTTTAATTGTTTGGTTTTGTCCATTAGGGTCAAATTATTTAGAATGTTATCATCCACTACTATAGGGCTGTATATGCGAGGAAAAACCAAATTTTCCTTGAATATACAAATTTTTGTTTCGATTGTGGTGTTATTTCCCAAGAACACATAAAAATAATTAAGAATATAATAAATATAACATTTAGAAGAAAATATACCATAAAAATAAATGAAACTAATATTGAAATTATATTTATTTATTTACAAAAGATAAATTAACAAATACAGTTTAAAATGACACTATTTATTTATACATTAAAATAATTCATAACAAAAACTGTACAAATATTCTTACTAAATCGACTGTAGTAAAACAAATTGGTTGCTTCCATTTCCTATAAATGCCTTACAACGTAAAAACTAATGCATGGTCTGTAAAGTGCATGCGTCGATCACCACTACCAAAATCTACAATTTCAACCATATGATCTTTTGAAAAATTATAAGTAAGGCCACAACTTAAAGATACTTCATCACACATTAATATACAATATTTCTCTTTTTATGTTAATTTTTCAACAATTTTATTTAAATTTTTAAAGATATGTTCATTTTAGCCACATTCGAAGGGAACAATATTAACAAGATTACTGAGATTCTTAGGAGATGGTAAACTAAAAACTTTTGAAAAAAATCTATAGCTTTTGGCACTTTGTTTATACAGTGATAATGCAAATATTTTATCATCTAATGAAAAGCATCTTCCCTTCGGTTTTAACTTTTAATTCCTCATTTAACTAAAAAAGAAATTTATGGTTGTACTATTAACATTTTTCAAATACCTTAAGTCACATTGCTTCTGATGCAGTAGCTGTAAACGATGTTTGGTGTTCAGTTTGCTAGCTCTTCTGGCTATTCTCTTCCACTTATAAAGTTGTTTTCTAAGATTCTGGCTACTTGGATTTGAAGGTGTTCTTACCACCACTCTTTTTTGGTATGCTGTGAAATACATCAAAATGTTATGATTTATTCAAGAACCACTAAAAAAATACTTACTCTTGTGTACTTGACTCTGTGACTCTACTGCAGGTTGCATCTTAGTGCAATACAAATGATCATCCTCAAATGTCCTGGTACTGATACATGCCTGTTCACTCACATAATATGTAGCTTGTTTTTCTTCAGTCTATAAAACTGTCTCCTGCAGTTCTCTCATAACCTTAAATGAAACCATAAAAATGAAATACAAGTCAGTATATGAGGAAAATGTACCAAATACATCAAAATGTTGATTTGTTCAACAATCACTAAATTATATTTATTGTTAAAAATTATACTGTACCTTAAAACAATGTATAAATACACCAAGAACGGAATTGTATACAAAATACCAGCACAAATTAGAAAAAATAGAGAGCGATTGATGGCTGATGGCTTTAGCTTTCACAGACATAAATCTCATAAGCAATGGCCGACAAAAACATTTATTCAAGCCTAATCATACAATAAAGATAATGGCCGATAAAAAAGATTACATTGTGTCTGTCTCCTGTCACTTGGGCTAACTGTCAAAAATAGTACTTGAAGAATTTGTTAAGAGGGCTACGATCAAACACCATTACAGTTCACCGACAGCTGGACCAACATTACCTATCTGAGTTACCACCCCCTGGAAAGAATCTAATCTCTAAAAAAGCTTATATACAGAGCGATTTGTTCGATTTTATATTATATATTTTATAGGGAACTCCAGAATTAAGGCAATAGCTTTATATTAAAGTGAAACAAACACTGAACTAAATAAGTCAAAAAAGTATTGAAAATATCTAAATTAGTTTCGGACAAAAGCAAAAAAAAAATATTTATAAATTACAGGCAGCCTGCCTATATTATATATTACTAAACGTTTCCCCTCAACAACCGTGCTTCCCCCACTCCTTGGATACATTCAAACGCTCCCCCATTTTTGTCATGTTTGCTAATATTTTTCAGATATTTCACAGAAATTTAGTGAAAAATAAGAATAGAGGTTTTGTAGAATGTCACCTCTACTTTCAACAACTTTTTTCAAAATTGAAATTTGATTATCTATAACACATGGAGGCACAAAGCAGAAATAGGGAACAAAAAACTTCATATCACAATTGTTGAAAAACGAATAAGCTGGTAGCGTCTAGTTTTGGCATACATAAAATAGATATAAATTACTATCAGTTCTTACAAGCCCAGTTCTCTCTGTTATTATTATTTTTTTTCTCTGTTATTAATGATCCATTCGGATCGAGCCTGCACTCATTTCATTGGTATTTTCATGCTTCACAGTTGATCTGACATCATTGAGATTAGTTCATTAGTTTTGATTTTATAAACATGCTAAGAAAAAAAAACGTAATTTTCTTGCTTCAATTGTTTATAACAATGTAAAAAACCATAGTGGAAAACATAGCAAAATATCGCTACTAATCGTTGTTAATGTAATGGCACAGTGGGTATCCTGATAGTATTTTTTACATATTATCAGTTAATTTTTGCTCTATTGATTGGTATTAATTTCATACGCCTTTGGTGCGTTCATACACAGGGTGTTTAGTTATTACAAACAAAATCACAAAATAAAGATAGAGATGATAGAAGGAGTTGCATTTATATGATGACTGAAATATTGGACGGAGTAGAATGACAGTGGACCATAGGCAGCCGTATTATATACAGGATTGTTGGAATATAGGGTGGTATAAAAATCTTGGAAAAAATGTGAAATTAAAATTAAATAGGGTGATTAAAGAACTGTTCTATGATGTGGACGTAAACAAATCATACAGGATGGTTGAAACATATACTGGAGTGGAATTATATTTATACAGTGTGATTAAAAATATATATATTTTATAGCCCCTAAGAAGTTGCATAAAATGTGGAGAGGAATTAATGTTACACAGGGCGATAATATAAAATGTTAATAATGCAATAATTTATGCGGTACCCAAAACGAGCTATATACTATGGTTGAAATATAGGACGGATTTGACTCCGTAAATATGGGATGGATATATAGTTTACAGAAGGCAGCAACAAATTTAGGCTTGTCCGTCGGCAGTCGTACAGGATGGTTTGTACATAGGGTGGAGTGGAATTATCTATAGTTATACAGAGTTGTCAAAAAAAGATGAAAAAAGGTCACATGGCGTGGTCCATAAGGCATAAATATTTTGGGCTTATTAAGTCAACGCGTACTAGTACATTTTGTTCGTAAACATTTACATGTCAATTTAAATGAAAATATATCATTGTGGAATGTTGAGGCTTTCGATGTTACCCGGTCCTGTCTATTAAGATTATACATACAATATAAAAAATAAAGAATGAAAACTAAAAAGTTGAAAATAAAATAATATATATATATATATATATATATATATATATATATATAACCGGCTTCCACCTATAACTAAGAAGCTGAAAATAATTATAACAAAATACAACTCTACTAAATAAATAACACATTCAATGTTGTCAGGTACCTATCCAGGAAGTAAAAAATTCTGTACAAATTAATTATGTACCAATCTAGTATATTTTTGAAGTCGGTGCCAAGCAACAATCAAGTTTCATAAAGTAGTAGATAAGTACGCAATCAAGCTTGATGAAGTACTACATAAGTTAGCAATGCGGGATTTTGGATTTACTTGGCACCGACTTCAAAAATATACTTATTTCAAATTGACTCAGAAGTTTGACCGGTTATTTTGAAAAAAGTCGAGCCTCAAGAGAATATTACATTTTTGTAAATCTGCAAAATTTTTTTTTTTCAAAATAACTCAAAAACTATGACAGATAGGCAAAATTTTGTAGAGTTACAAAATTGTAGGTGTTGATTTTTTTTAATATATGTTTTTTTAGGATAAAAATTATATTAAATAGACCAGTTAAAATTTGTGCATGTTCGTAAATAGTACAATTAGGCCACTCTTTCAGCTCAAGCCCTTTCAAAATTAATGGTTAAATACATTTTCAATTTATATGAGTTTTTAGCGTATAAAAAAAATTATAAATTTGTTATTTATGAAGTGGTGGTAATTAATTTGAACTGGGGTGGTATTTAGGCGGTAATTTGTACATTTTTTTTTGTCAAAATACAAAAAATCAATCTTATTTGTCATAACTCGCTTAATTTTTGTGCTAGAGACTTTCATAAAATACCATTAAAGGATTTTATAAGCAAAAAGTATTTATAAAGTTTTCCCGAAAAAAAATAATTATTTTTTATTTATTTCACCATAAACCTCTCAACTTTTGTTTTGACAAATAAAACCCAAATTTCAACAACCTTTAACTCCGTTTGTATTGGTTCTACAGAAACCATAATCCCAACATTTTGTTTTCTTTATTAAGATACATTTTTGATTAAAATGATGTTTTTTCTTAACGTGCATATTTTTAAAGTTATTTACGAAATACAGTATGAAAAATTTTGGTTGAAAAATTGATACTGTGACTTGCGATTAACTCGAAAAGGGTTGACTTTCAGAAAAAACTTTATGCAACAAAAGTTCCTTAAAATTAGTTCATTTATTCATGTTTTTCATATAATATTTTTCACCCCTCCTCGGGAAAAAAGCAACCAACTCACTGAGTCAACTTTGAAGTAGAGCTAAGTATAAATTAAATCCAAATTTTTAGGAAAATCAGTACTGCTTGGACAAATTACCCAATATTACCGTTTTTGCCTTCATTCACGTACCCACTTACGTAGTCACACACTCAGTAAGACAATCATTTCAATATCCACTCAAATAGGGTCTCAAAAAAATATATGTTTAATTGTTGATTTGAGAAAGAACAAAGTAACAGTTCAAAATTTTAAATACTTCATCATAAAAATAAATTATTAGTCCATGGAAAAATATGAAAAGTTTATTGGAAAACCTTGAATTATTTGAGAAATTTCATCCTGTTTAATAAGTTAGTTTATATTTCATAACAAGCAGATTAATTGCACAGTTACTTCATATTAAAACTGGTAATGTTCATCAAATTACCTGGTTTTCATCAATTAGCGTTCTGAATTTTTCATCTCATATACTCCTTTCTAATCGATAAAATCTCTGCAAAAAATATTCATCCATTTTATGTAAGCCTCTCTCTTTCTCTTCGGGCTTTTCGAAAACATCAGCAAACAGTGATTCTGTTGCAGATCCGTTGAGTAAATCACGCGTGCACACAATATCCCGTTCCTGTTCTCTGCAGTCATCATCATCATCAGTATTCATCGGGCATTATCCTCAATTCAGTTTCGCAGATCCTTGGGCAAACGCACGGCTAAAACCGGCAGAAAGAAAAGATTAGAATGGAAAATACCTGATAGTTTGCACGTGAAATATCGTGATCCATAGCAGAGCACAAGAGCGGGGATTTATAACCAATCTGTCATAAATTTCAACGTCCTTTGAGTTCTAGCACATGTGCAGCAACGGCAAAATTATTTTGTTATTTGTATGATAACCAAACGTGGAAAAATGTTGTAATAATACGGAAATATCCAATATTTGCAAACATAATTCTTATTTCTGCTAAAAATAAAGGTTTGGTATTAAAAAAAGCATTACAACAATTGAAGATCACAATACAATTGTTTTTTTTACATAGAGAAATGAAATATATTTTAAGTTCAAAAAGAAGTCTTGAAACTTTTTGTTGAATTTCCGATGTTTAATTTAGGGCCTCCTGTCAGAATTATTCGCTTCAATTGTTTCTCTTAATTTGGTTTAATCACTTTCCTTATATTTGTCTCTGAATGGTATACGACTTTTACTCTTTGACATACAGTATCTGGTAACCTCTAAAGGAACACAATGTATATTTCAAGATTAAATGATTGATTAAAAGCGGAAAATATATTAGCTCAGGTCATTTAGAGAGAAAAATTAACAGTAATGATAAAACATGACTAATTGACGTAAAATTCAACATTTTTTATAGATCCGTTTTTGTTAAAAAAATTGGTATCAATTTTGTTTTTTAACTTTTACACAAATTACACCCATGAAACCGTGTTTGCTACTAAGAACAATGTTGAAGAGAAACAAAAGACCTACAAAATGAGCTACAATGCTACTACTTCGTAAATTGGTTCCTTAGATAATAAAACCTTTATCCGAAATTTCAAAGAAATAAATAATCGTTTATATATATTTTTTTAGTTTATAGCTAAAACATTCTTATTAACTAAAAGGGTAGAGCTTCTTATACCCAATATATGTTCTAAAAATAAATACTATAGTCCCAGGAGTTTTTGCAAAATATCGGTTAATCCTCTGGAAGACATACTACCTCACCGGATGACCCTATCATTATGAATAAACCACCGTAGAAAAGTAGAAGAGTTGATCTAGAAATTTCTCATATCACGTTTCCAAAATTGAAAGTATAAATACATATAGGTACTGAAAGTATTGTGCCATTCCGTATTAATTTGTCTGGACGAGTCCATTCGAAAAATTGTTAAGGGGTGGTCATGTGAAACTGTAAGCTCATAATAAAAATAAATCTTGATGCAAATTTTAATTTTAAGCAGACACATATTTATATTTCATAAATCTTTATTATTTACATAATAAATTTAACAAAATGGAATATTTAAACTCCATTTAGATAGAAACTGAAAATAATGATGGAGCAATCATTTTTAATATGCAAAAAGGGTACTTATTTTAAATTTAAATAAAAAACGAAAGTTTGCCTTCTATATTCACTGATCACCTTATTCATAAGTCACTAATAGTAGGCTCCTTATATTATTATTATATAAAAATGAAACGCTAATACAAATTGATAATAATTAATAATAGGCAAAAAGATGTTATTCTTTAATTAGTTAACAATGCAATATTCTTGTTTTTATTAATAAATACACTAGTTACAGACAAGGCAAATTTCTTTAGATACATTTGTTTTGATCTTTTATTGAAACATTTACAAATGGAAAAATTACTTGCTACAGCCTTTGCATTTTGCATATTATGATTCCTTCGTCATTGTCACCTATGGCTAAATGGTATTCTATTTTGGTAAATTTATTACATAAATCCATAATATGCAAAAATATAACAATGTGTCTGCTTAAAATATGCATTAAGATTATTTATTATAATATCGTTTTACAGGTACCACCCCTTAGCAATTTTTAGAATGGACTCGTCTAGAAAAATGGATGGGGAATGTCCAAATAATTTCAGTACTTATATGTGTTTATACTTTACATTTTGGAAAAGTGAGACGAGAAGTCTCTAGATCAAGTTTTCTACTTTTCAACCGTGGTTTATTCATAATGAGGTAATATGGCCTTTCAAAAAATATCTGTTCCTTAGGCTTGACTAAAATTTTGCAAAAACTACCGGGTCTACAGTATTTATTTTTAGAATATGAATTGTGTATGAGAGTTATCGCTTCAGTTAATGAGAATGTTTAAGCTATAAAATAAAAATATATATACCCGATTTTTTTAGAATTTCGGTTAAGGGTTGTCTGAGAAACCAGTACACGAAGTTGAGCGTACCGTAGCTCATTTTGTTGGTTTTTCATTTCTCATCTAACGGGTGGGCCATCTAACATTTTTTTTAAATGCTATAAGAAAAAACTAGTGAATATTTTTCAATTTGTTTTTTTTTATTCGAAAGTACAATCCTTCTGGTTATTTATGGAAAACAATTTCATTCAAATGGCTTCCACGGCTGGCCTCACAGTAGCTAATTCGGCCGGTCCAATTTTTCAATACATTTTCAATTGTATTCGGCTGTATTTCGGCGATGCAAGCACGAATATTGTTTTTGAGCATGTCCATTATTTGTGGATTATCAGCATAACACTTGTCTTTAACAGCGCCCCACAAATAATAGTCCAGCTGTGTCAAATCGCAGCTTCTTGATGGCCAATTCACATCTCCAAAACGGCTAATTAAACGATTTTCAAATCGAGTGAGGCATAACTCAATTGATGGGCGCGATGTGTGGCACGTGGCACCATCCTGTTGAAACCAGATGCCGTCCATGTCCAATTCATCAATTTCCGTGAAAAAAAAATCGTTCAACATGACGCGGTAGCGTTCGCCATTCACAGTAACAGATGATCCTTCCCCATTTTCAAGGAAAAATGGGCCGATGATGCCGCCAGACCAAAATCCACACCAAACAGTCACTCTTTGGGAGTGCATTGGCTTTTCAACGACCATATGTGGATTTTCCGTTCCCCAAATTCGGCAATTTTGGGTGTTAACATATCCACCGTGGTGGAAATGAGCTTCATCCGAAAAGATGATTTTTCGGTAAAATTCCGGGTCTTCATTCAAGTGCTCATTGGCCCATTGTGCGAAGCGATAGCGCATTGGATGGTCTGTTGGCTTCAACTCCTGTACCAATTGAACTTTATACGGTGTCATTCCGAGATCTTTATGCAAAATTCTCCTCAAAGAAGTGCGCGAAATGTGCAATTCTTGCGATCGATGGCGAATTGATGTGCTCGGAGTATCGGCCACACTTTGTGCTACACCATCAATATTCCCCCGTGTACGCACAGTAGGAGCACGTTGACGTGTTGGTTTGTCAATAAGCAAACCAGTTTCACGCACTTTTTTCACAAATTGTCTCACATACGGAGCGGACGGCGCTTCTTTTCGGCCCATAGAAGTACGGCATTTTCGCACAAATTCGGCAACAACACACTCACTTTAAAAATAATTTTTGAGTATTTCCCAACGTTGTTCAAGTGTATATCCAACCATTTTCGTTCACGGGAAACTTCAAACTAATTTTCTGTCAAAACAGATCTGACATAAATGTTACCGTGTTGAAAATGACCGCTAGTTCAAAAAAAATGTTAGATGGCCCACCCTTCATAGGTAGATTTTATGTAAAAGGTAACAAAATAAATTGTTACCGTCTTTTGAGGTGTTTTTTGTTAAAAAACAAAATCGCATAGATAGAAATGTTGAATTTTATAACAATAAGTCGGTTGTGTGCTACTATTAATTTTGTAACATATTTTCATAAATGACCGCGGTTATATGGTAAGCTACGATTCTAATTGTTTATCTGGTCATTTCCCAACGTTTCGGAGTCTAGGCTAGACTCCGTTGTCAATGACAAAGCAACTATGAAAAAAGGCACAATTCTAAAATGTAAAATTAAAATTTTTGACAATATTTATTATTTAATAAGAGATATTGTCAAACATTTTATTATTATTTAATAATATATATTGGCAAACATTTTAATTTTACACTTTAGAATTGTGCCTTTTTTCATAGCTTCTTTGCCAATGACAACGGAGTTATTTCCCAGAAGTGCTTAAACACTATGATTCTAATAGTATAATCAAAAACTTTTCGTGTTTATTACACAACTCCTTCAGTTTCCTCCTTTTTAAGCCTATTATAAATATTCTTAGAGATCCTCATAAATCCGGATCTGGTGAATACCAACAGTAAATCTCTCCCCCACATCACACCGAAAGTAGATTTTTTTTGACAGAAATCAATTCGTTTGCAGAAAGCTAAATGTCAAGTATGAAATGATTTTTTCCTCCTGAATTATTCATATCGATCCAGAATTCTAAAGTATATCTCATAAGTGTTTCCTTAGATGAGAGCAAAGGATAATCGAGAATATATGGACCGAAAAATTGGTAGGTCAACGATTTTGCCGTTGCTTTCAAATTGAGTTATAGACTTTCCCATATATCTGAGATAAAAATGTTATCAAAGACTATTTATATTATTATTGTTTTTAATTAAAAGGGAATCTAAAGGATTGAATTGGAATCTATGCGTCAGAACTAACAGAAAATCAACTAACAGGATTTTGTGCTTCATTATGTTTAAATCTTTCTTTGCATTTACAATAAAACAATTGTATGTAACTTTATTACACAGTCACACTGAACAATAAGGGGTGTGGGTAAGATATTAAAACACAAAATTTATTTTCATTAAAGGCGCTATTTGGTTAAAAAACCTGTAAGTGAACAGACTTTAAAAACCAAAAAACAGTATGAGGTTATGATGTTATTTCATACCAGCTATATTGATACTGTGTATGTTCCTTCTGAGTGAACTGTTTTGTTTCCTCAAAAAAGAATAATTTATGTGTTCAGAATTTTCACTTGTGCTCACTTCAGAAAAGCTCTAACAAATCGATAGGCTCAGGTATAATAAAAATATGCAACATGTAAACAGAGGAGAGTTTATTAAAAAAATATAGAAAAATATGGTGTACAAAAAAATGATCTAAAGAAATGCAACATTTTGAAAATCTATTATTTCCGTAATATTGAAAAATTGATGAATTTACTAATATTACAAAAGTGAAATTGAAAACAAAATGTACTCAACTTTTATTCTATAATCGAAATGATCTGTTCAAACAAAGATACCGGTATAAACTGTTAACAGAATGAACCTACCTTTTACAAAGATGTTCAAAAATGTTCTATTGCCATATATTCATCGAACTGGTTATTTGTACTATACTTCTAGTCCTGGAAACTCAAAGCCAAATATTTCACAAATAGTCTGCCATCAATGAGACTGTACATCGTGCACCAATAGCTGTACAGTAAACGAATCCCCTGAGGTTGACTGTTAAATAGCCATTTGATGAACAACTGAACTTTCCAAAAATGCAAGAAGTAAACTGCAAAAATGTAAAGATCACAGGCCCCAACGTGACATACTATTTCCAAAAAAACTCCCACATAACATAAACTCCTCCATAAAGCTACCAGTTAAACTCCAAATATATAACTTCCGGCCACATTATTCTATACTGAAATATTTTTAAATAAATGGGACCAACTCCAATAAAAGAACACTCCAAAGAACAGGCCCTATTCCATCGTAGGGGACCGATTCCAGTATAAAACTAAAATCTCAACGTGAAACCCTAAAATATAATATTGCACATGATGACTTTATTTCGACACAAAATGGCCGTGCTTACCTTTTCGTGAAAGGAAAGAACCATCGGCATTTCTTCCAAATTACTTTAAACGCCATGGAATATATAACTGAACAATCGTCTTCTCCATACCTTTCAAATTTTTGTACGGAAGCTTTTCTCTAGCAGAACGCCACAATTACCAAAAAATTCACACAGCGCGTTAAGGTAACGACGTTTGCTTAACGACATCAAAACGAGAAGAGAGGACGGTCTACCACGCGTTCAACTTCAGCCTGAAAAATTCTCCCCACTAAGACGATAACGAAAGGGTGACACCATGACTTGCGTTAAAGAAACTAAGGCGGCCGACAGGTCCGGCTTTAATTTTTTTTCTACATGTTACAACATATTTTCAAATTCAAGTTAGTTAAACCTGTTTACCAATGCTGTGTGACAAGAAGTTATTCTGGACACAACTCTATGCATATAGTATGAAAGCGATGTGAATTTCGACATTTAGGAGTCGATTTCAGCTATTTCAATTCAATGGCTTTATATTTATTAATGTAAATTGCAATTTACATCAATAAATATAAAGCCATTTACAACGAAGACAGAATAGACTTTGAAACGTTTGGTTTTCCTTCAATATACATCGTTTTATTTCGATTGTGGTGTTATTGCCCAAAAAACATAAAATTAATCAAGAAACAACAAACAACGTTTAGAATCTTTGGGGTATATCAACTAATCTTAATGACACGCCGTAATTTAAGTCAATCGTAGTCAATGTTGGTATCAGGTCTGTGCAGCGTTTATTTTGGCACTCCCCGTATGTTATACTATGAAGGTACACATATATTTAAAAAATAAGAACATTAAATAGCCTCAAGTGGGTTTTGAGTTGGCTTAACCAACCAAGCCCGGACACCGGAAGGATTGACAAATTCATAGCTCTTATTGATTCGGTGGGTGGTGTTGCATAGCCCTTCTTAGTTGGTCGAGTGATTTGTCTGGCTAATCCCGATAATGAACGAGACTTCAGCCTGCTAATTAGGTGTATTTGGACAGCAGCTTGTTTCGTCCGTTGCCTTGCGCCGTTTTTACTGTCGACATACAAATATTTTTCTTAGACGGACAGGCAGCTTCTAACCGCACGAGATTGAACTATAACAGGTATGATGCCCTTAGATGTTCTAAGACACATGGGAGCTACACTGAAGAAACCAGTCCTGCCTGGCCGAGCAGCCCGAGAAACTCGCTGAACCTCCTTCGTTTAAGAGATTAGGGCTTGCTATTGTTCCCCCTTTATCAGGAATTCCCAGTAAGTGCAAATCATAAGCTAGCGTTGATTACTTCCTTGCCCTTTGTACACCCCACCCGTCCCTACTACCGAAATATTAGGTCTTCGGACTCCATGGAATTTCGGCATCGCCGATGTTTCCGAAAAGATGACCAGATTTAATTACTTAGACGAAGTAAAAGTCAACTTCAACTTCTCCATTTTTAGAGAAGTTTATTTGCTACGCAAACAAATCAAACCTAACAAACGAAATTATTTTTTTCTCATTCAACTACTTTAAAAATACTACATAAAATAAGATGCTTTTTATCTTCCCGATTTATCTCTGTTGTCGAAGTCTCTGGCAAAAGCTAGTGCAGAACATAATGAAATTTTCAAGAAACTTTTCGCGCTGCACTGTTCGAACACTCAAATATTGTTCTTTCATAAAATTCGTGGGTCACAAATTTTTCGTTATCCTTATGGAAAGCATCGCCGAGACACTATTGTTTCGGGCCTCGACGTTTCAGAGTATTTCCCATGTGAATACCGAGGCGAAGCGTTGTTACAGGCGAACGGAATTTCAATTATTCATCTGATTTCTATTGTTGTCGCTCATCCGAAGCTTCCACCTGATGTGCTTCTGACTCCACAAATCAAACGATGACTGTTAAAGTTTGATCTTCTACTTTGGACCCGAATGCAGGACCATTTCGAACTTAAGTACAGTTGAATGGGTTTCAGTCTGGCGGGCAAACTGCATTTTGCATATTTGGATGGAATAATGCACCTTCTGTCAATAATATAAACATTAGAATTTATTTTCCTGTGTATAACTTATAAATGTTATGATAAAAATAATAATAATTTGATCAAGTGCGTGTTGGACAAGCATACGAAGAGTTCCGTACCACCAATCTTACTAATAAGTACATGGTCTAGATTTTTCGTCAATCACTGTGTATTAGTTATGTGTAGTATATCTATCTAATACTATAATATGAGCAAGATATCTTAAAAATATATAAAAATATGGAAAAATATATTTGTGTTCCCATAATAAGTCCTTACAATTGTTATAATACATGACGTATTAAAAACAATTTTAATTTCATATTTTCCATTTATTTCTTTAATTTGCCCTCCAGAATTAATAGTAGACGTTTCTCCTTATTTTTCCGGTGAAATTCAGGTGAGACCCTGTCTTCAATTTTTTTCAAAATTTTACATATGTTTCGGAGATCAGGGGTAGGGAACGGTCGAATTTTTAATTTTTTCCCCCATAATCAAAATATCTTTATTTAAGATGTGTACTCCTGATCAGGTCACCAAACTATACACTGAAACCAAATTTCAACCTTTCCCGTCCAGTAGTATCGGAGAAATACGGAGTGATATTATAAGGATATCCGTATATTGTATATACGGAACCCTAAAAAGTACAATGAAAACATGAAATGGAGTTAAAATGCAGTAATCATGTAGAAATACTTAAATAATAAAGCGAGACCATGAACTGGTAACTTATAATGCAAAATGTAATAAACATATAAGTAAAACATATCTTTGTGAATTTGACAGTTTTGGCAACTTTTTTTTATATCGAGTAGGAGTTTAAATAAGCATTCCTTTGTACGCAATGACACCTCGAAGAGAGTATTCAATATCTTTGACAGGTGAGTAACCTGAAAATTTTATCGTGACATTCTGTCCTAGGAGTTAAGGGAGAACAGCAATTACACGGAACGGCTCCAGATTCGGAACCTCTGTGTGCTAATTCTCTCGAAAATCCTAGATGTCGGTTTTACATCTCGCGTCTTCAAATTTAACGAAATGTATCAATTCCATAAAGAAGTGTTCGAAGGGACATCCAATTGTGGGAAGCGCAACTGATGAAGGTTCCCTAGCCAGAAACAATATATTTTATATATAATATATAATGTATATTGTCTTGCGTACACAGGAATGACACCTCGAAGAGAGTATAAAATAAATAAAATTTATCATTAAAATATAAACAAGACAAACATTGTTATCACAAATTACTTGTCGCAAAAACCAAATCTGATTAGGTAAGCCGTCTTCCTATTTATTTAAACATGGTCTGAAATATTTCTTTTGAAGATAAAATTCACAATAGATTGACGGTTGTTTGTTGATTGGTTGTATTTATTTTGTGCCAAATATTTTTTTAATTGTGAATAGTTAAATTATAATGAATTTAATATTTTTTGTAAAATTGGCAAATGGTTTTTTATCTCAGATTGTATCGCCACGCAATATGATAATAATAGTTGTTGGCTAACTTGTTTAAGAGCCTGAAGAAGTATCAAAAATTGGTGGCGAAACGTCTCAATTATAGATACATCAGAGTTGTGTTATGTTAATGTGGTAACTCCCATGATCTTCAATGTATTGACAAAATTAAGGCACCTCTGGTTTGCATTTTTTGGGGAATAACACCACAATTACTGGAAATACTATATATCTCAAATAGCCCAAACGTTTTAGGGTCTAAATCAGGCCCTGTTTTCAGTGACAATGAAACTTAATACAACTGAACAAGAAAATTAAGAATTCAAAAGTTTCGCAATGACAAATAATTCAGATTTTGACATTGGTCAACGTTTGGACTGTTTGTGTTGTTATTCCCAAAAAAAGCGAAAAATAGAACCAAAATTATGGACCCGAGTAGTACAAAAAAACTGATATAATCAAAGTGTTACATATTATATGATTGTTAAAAGCCATGATAGCAATAATTACAATTGGAAGAGGGTACCTTGCATTGTTCGATCATAAACAGGGAATGAAATTTTAAATTGTACGTGTAATCTGGACCACCGAAATATACCCCAGTTTTCTCATCAATATCATTCGCCATTGTTTTTCGCTCAACAAGAACAAATAAATAATGAAATGGAATGTCGAAAAAAACTTCATTACTCAAATTGATCCGTTTATTTAGACAAGGCAATTCCATCCTCCAAATGAATTAATGTAATTCATTAATTAATACCAGGGATATCAACTAAATAAATACGTTCGATATCCCAGTACTCGAACAATTTCATTAAAATAAGCTTTATAATAACAGAATGACTAACACCCACACCACTATTTGTTATCCCAGTTCTTTGATCCTTTAATGAAATAACTCGATTAAAAGGATAACAACAGACGATTTGTGTACAGTTTACGATGGATTGCTTTGTGGGATTTGATAGAATTGACCCAATTGCACTTGAGCGACATCTATAAGCAGCTTAATTGATATGCTGCATTTAATTCCTGGAAGAGTGTTAGGATTAAGTTAATCTGTCATTTTTAGGATCTTAAAATTTTGAATTATTTCTTAATTTATTCTATTTGTATTGTTTCATTCCTTTCATAATCTGAGAGTGGACAGCGTTAAACGGTGTACATATCTCGTGAAAATGTAGTAATTCCAAAGAGGATGTGGCTATCTATTTTACTTTTTTATTATTTACGAGGGTGAATCAAATATGAACCGGACTTTTGTTTTAAAAATTTTATTGGTACGATCAATACAAATTTTAATACATATTATTTTTCTACATAGTCTCCTCTCTTATGTATACATTTTTCCCACCGAATCGGAAGTTTTTTAATACCTTTCTCAAAGAATGAAACTGGTCGTGTCGATAACCAATTGCGCACAAACGTTTCTACACCTTCGTTGTCCTCAAAGTGGTGGCCTCCCAGTTCTTCTTTAAGTGGCCCAAACATGTAGTAGTCACATGGCGACAAATCAGGACTGTAAGGCGGGTGTTCAAGGGTTTCCCAATGCAGTTTGTTCAATTTTCCATGAGTCAATGCAGCTGTATGTGGCCGAGCGTTGTCATGCAACAGAATCACACTTCGGATAGACTCAGCATTAATTGTACGGCGTTCGTGCAGAAAATCGATCAGCAGTACGCCTTCAATCAGCTCACGAATTGCGTAGATATTCGCCTTATTGATGCTTGTCGTGGGACGCCGTGCATGAGGCTCATTTTCCACTGTGTCTCGGCAATCTGAAAACTTTTGTGCCAGTCGTACACTTGGGTCTTTGAAAGTGTTTCATTGCCGAACTGTGCAGATAGTCGACTCAAAATTCTAACGTCTAACGCCCTCCCGCGCCAAAAATTTGATAACAACACGTTGCGCAACAGACGTATGCACCTCTTGCTCTGACATGATGCTACTATCAGCGCATCGACTACGCCTCGCCAAATCGACGAACTCTCCTCTTCTTAACATCCGTACCTGACATATATCGAGACGTCACGCCACTCGAATTACCTACAGGGCGAGAAACAGAAAAGTCCGGTTCATATTTGATTCACCCTCGTATTTATTAATTATATGTATGTTGTCGGATATGTCCTCTGGTTGTGACCACATGTTATTTTTTTGTCTAGTATGGTGCACATCGAGGGAGCTCCTACTTAAATTATGTAAAGTATTCAACCCCTAAGAGAGTGAAATATCATATTTATATGATTTGGTATGAATGTGTTTCTTTCCTGGCGCATTCGCCAAAAAATGTATCCATGTATTGTTGAAAACGGCTTTACGGAAAACCTTTAAATATCCATACATCTCGCTCTATAAGAAATAGGCACCAGATTATATGCAGGGTGTAAATGGTAAACTATTGTCAATACGGCAACGTCGCAGTAAAATCAAATTCACTTTTAGTGCGAATACCGATAGAAATGATTCACCGCAAAAAATAAATGACTGATTTTTATGTTTATTGAATAATTATATTGTTGCGAGTGCCTTGAGATTTATTTAGGTAAATAAAATTTTGTGAAATATTATTTTCAATAAAACATTTTAAAAAAATATATAACCGACTTCTACCTATAACTAAAAAGCTAAAAATAATTATAACAAAATACAACTCTAGCAAATAAATAGCACATTCAATATTGTCAGGTACGTACCCAAGAAGTAAAAACTGTAAATATTAAAAGGTGCTCTTCTGGACAAATTAATTACCTACCAATCTAGTATATTTTTGAAGTCGGTGCCAAGCTAATCGAAAATCCTTCATTGCGTACTTTTCTACTACTTCATTAAACTTGAATGTTGCTTGGCACCGATTCAAAAATATACTAGATTGGTAGGTAATTAATTTGTACAGAATGAGCACCTTTTAAAGTTTTCATTTTTTACTTCCTGGGTAGGTACCTAACAACATTGAATGTGTTATTTATTTGATAGTCTTGTATTTTGTTATAATTATTTTTAGCTTTTTAGTTATAGGTGGAAGTCGGTTATATATATTTTTTAATGTTTTATTTTCAATTTTTTAGTTTATTTGAACTCAGGTAGTTTTCATTCTTTATTTTTTATTTTGTATGTATAACCTTAATAGACAGGAGGGCCAGGTAACATCGAAAGTCTCAACATTACACAATGATACATTTACATTTAAATTGAAAGGTAAATGTTTACGATCAAAATGTACTAGTACGTGTTGACTTAATAAGCCCAAAATATATTTATGCTTTATGGACCATGTAACCTTTCTTCAACTTTTTGTGACAACTCTGTATAACTATAGATTATTCCATTCCACCTTATGTACCAACCATCCTGTACATACGACTGCCCACGGACAAGCATAAATTCGTTAGCTGCCTTCTGTAAATTATAGGACGAAGTAGAATCCATCCCATATTTATGGAGTCAAATCCGTCCAATATTTCAACCATAGTATATAATTCCTTGTGGGCTACCCCATAAATTATTTCAGTTTTAACATTTTATATTATCGTCCTGTGTAACATTAATTCCTCTCCACACTTTATGCAACTTCTCGTGAGCTATAAAATAAATAATTTTTTAATAACACTGTATAAATATAATTCAACTCCAGCATATATTTCAACCATCCTGTATATGATTTGTTTACGTCCACATCATATAACCGTTTTTTAATCACCCTATATAATTTTAATTTCACATTTTTTTCAACATTTTTATACCACCAAACCTCCACTCCACCCTATATTCCAACCATCCTGTATATACGGCTGCCTATTGACCACTTCGTCTTATATTTCAATCATCATATAAATGCAACTCCTTCTATCACTTTACTTTATCATTTGGTTTGCTATAACTAAACACCCTGTTTATAAACTCACCAATTAGCAGTTTAGAGTTTGACATGTGTTGTCACTGAATTTTCTATTAGGCCCGGAGAATGTGACAATCAAAAGCACCGTCTTCGCAAAATTTAAAAAAAAATCATTTAAATAGGTATTTGCGTGGTATACAAACAAAACGAGCTTGGTACTCGTTGATTTAAAAAGCCGAAAATACTATGCTTTACTACCTATATGCTTGAGATGTACATAGAAAATTTTCAAATTAGCAATTAAAACTTCCAGTGCCTAAAAGTCCCGCACTATTACGTTGGAATTAAAATATTTATGAGGAAATGTCCCTTATGTTATTTCGATGAAATTTTTGATAAGAATTTTGGAATTTTTGGCGATTTTATGCAAAACTGCAAGTTGCACGTCGCAGAAAAGTATATGAGATCACCTAGGGATCTTCTTCGAAAAATCGACCAATATGTTAGAGATAATGGTCGATTTCCATGCACGCATTCACAAATTTCATCACTTTACCAATCGAATTCTTTTCCCAAATTTGAAGTTTCTGCCATCCGGATATATAATCTATTAAACAAGTCCATATTTACTCAAAACGGTTCACCACAGGAGAAGAAATCAGGAAACATACATACAAAGAAAAAAGGGCGACGAATTGATAACCTCCTCCTTTTTGGAAGTCGGTTATAAAAAGTATTTATAAGAACGTGCTAATAAAATACAGACTTACTTCCATTCACAGTAAATCAACGTGCATAGTATCTTAGATGGACAAGTACGTCTTCGTATTATATTCTCTAAAAACCTTCTCTATTTTTTTAGCAAAGTCGGTCAACTAACTATCTCTTTGTCCATCACATTTCCCAAATTATACACCATTTCCAGAGATTCGAGTATGATACCAATGCAAACATATTTCCCAGTAGCGAAGAATTTTCCATCAGTAAATTCAGTGGCAGATAAAAACACGAAGCATACGGTGGTTTAGGGTATTGCTGGCGTGGCTCGTATACGTCGAACATTTTTCGCGCCCTCAGAGAATAATAAAACATGAAAGTTATTGTTGAAATATCTGGATTAGAGCGGGTCTGGACAATGAGATATACTCAGATGTGTCCATTTTACTGAAAGTAGGTTTTGTAGATGATAGTTCTTTTGTTTACCGTTTCCTAGTTATAAAAATACTCCTTGTTAAGTCTTTGCTCAAAATATATAAATCTTACTAAAACCATAATTATGAAAACGTGCCATCTTCAAATCTTAATAGGAGCTAGGAATTTCCACAAAAACTTGCAACAGACACTTTGAGTAAAATTGTGAAACTGCTTTCAATTGATTTAAAAGATAATGTGTTACCTTCATTGATATTGAATTTAAATTTATCAAATTTTAATCCATAAAAAAAATGAAATGAAAAACAAGAAGAACTACTTAATAATAGAATTACAGAGCTGGCTCGAAGAACTCAGAGGAAGAAAATAATATTTTACTTGTTTTCCATGAAATTAGAGATCTTGGCACTGTAGAACTAACGGTGAAGAAATAAACTGAAGGAAAAAGAAGAAAAACTGATCTTAAGGACTAGGTTTTTTATTGTGGGAATAATTGTGAAGAAGATTAAATTTACCTTACCACGCTGCCTTCGTGCGTTGGTGTCTATTATCTTTGTGTTGATGACACTCCGAAATTATGTCACTATTGTTTATTAATTGAAAAAAAAACAGATCTGACTGGGATTCGCTGCAGAGAATAAACCGGTTCTCAAAGTACCAAGGTCTAATAATATTTTTTTCTGAGTTCTTTGGGAATAACTTCACATAAACTTGAAACTCTGTATATTTCTAATGGTCCAAACGTTTCAAGGTCTAAATCCGACCCCGTTTTCAATGGTATTAACACAAATGAACAAAAAAAAAATAAAAAATTAAAAGGATACGTAATGACAAATTTCGTAAATCACTATTTCAAATTAATGTCTAATTTTAAATCAATGTTAATTTTTTTTCTTCCTTTTGACTCACCTATCGATTCCTTAATCTTAAGATTCCCATAGACGTAAAATAGCAGCTCCACAGGCTTCAGTCAGTTAATGTTACTAACCTTTCTTCATGATCCCACTATTTAATTATGATTTTTGATATTAGAACTTTGGTTGTTGTTAATCAATTCTTTGATAATATTTTGAGAAATCTTATTTTTTAAACATTTTAGTTTTTTGTGATAACTATTTTACAAAAGTTAGGAGGATGGTCTAAACATACCTCGCTTATATAATTTCATCAATTCTTTTAATGATTTAATTATTTATTTCATGGACTAAAGTACTTTGTTGGTATTTTATTCCTATCAACACCATCCTTTCTTCTATTGAATTATGTTGAATACTGTCGATATTTTTGAAATGTTTAAAATTTATGACAATGTTAACATTTTTGAAATTTTTTATTGTTTTTTGATATGTTCGACACTTAACATTTCTTAAATTTTTGACAATTCTGAATGGTTTTGCATTTATGACATTTCTTTTTTTTTTTGATTCTAGGGGTTCTTTGCATTTTTGAAATGCTTGACTGTTGAGTTTTTTGACACTTTTGGCATCCGTAACGTTTTAGACTTTTCAGCCATTTATTATACTTTTGACATTTTTACATTATTTTATATTTGACATTGTTTATCTTTTAATATTTTCATAATTTTAACATTTTTCATAATTTTGGCATTCTTGACATTTTTTACATGTATGACATTATTTAACATTTTTGACATGTTTTACCTTTTCTTACATTTGTTCATTTTTATCATTTTTTAAGTTTTTAAGAATTATGAAATTTTTAACAATTATATCAATTTCGAAATTTTTGATATTTTTGACATTCTTAACATTTTTTACATTTTTGGCATGTTCACGTTTTTGTCATTTGTGACATATGTGACTCCACGTTTTTGTCTATACTGACGTTTTCGACATATTAGACAATTTAATGCTCTCGTCACATTTTTGACACGTATGACATTTTAAACATTTTTTCGTTTTGACGTTTTCCACATTTTTGCCATTTTTGACACTTTTGCTTTTGCCGTTTTTTTACATTTTTGACATTTTACATTTTGACATCTTTTACATCTTTTGACATTTTTGACATTTTAGACAATTTTGGCATTTTTGATATTTCTATTTTGGTCATTTTTGGCATTTTTCACATTTTTAAGTTTTGAAATTTCTGATGTTTTTGACATTTTTGGCATTTTTGAAATTTTTGGCATTTTTGGCATTTTTAACATTTTTGAGAGTTTTAACAGTTTTGACATATTAACATTTTGATATTTCAGATATTTTAAACATTTTTGACATTTATGACATTTTTTTCATTTTGAAATTTTTGTATTTTTGACGTTTTTGCTATTTAAGGGATTTTTGACGTTTTCAATATTTCTGGCAATTTTATTTTTGACATTTTTGACATTTTTCACATTTTTTGGACTTGATATTTTACGATTTTGGCATTTCAGACATTTTTGACATTTTTTTCGTTTTTTGCATTTTTGACATTATTGACACTTTTCAGATTTTTGAGAGTCTTGACATCTTTGATATTTTAAATATTTGACATTTCTGATGTTTTTAACATTTTTAAATTCTTTGGCATTTTTGAGATTTTTTGACATTTTAGAAATTTATGACATTTTCAAATTTTGACGTTTTTGTCATTTTTTACTTTTTATATATTTTTTAAGTTCATGAATTCAATTTTTGTCATGTCAAGCAATCATGGCAATTTAGTTATTTCAGTAATCTAATTCCTAGATATTTTAGACATTCTAAACATTTTATAAATATTTGACATTTTTTACATTTTTATACAATTTTTACATTTTTGAAAATTTTAATAATTATGGCATGTTTCAAAATTTTAACCTACTATCAACTGAAATAAAGTAGGTTCAAAAACGACGAAAAGAAACATAAATTGAATTATGTTTTGAAATTAGTGCAGCTATGTCAAAACATAATCTTCGAAAACAGTAACTGTTCTAAAGCAACCATTTTCTCTTCCCGACATCATCGAGCTTCAAAATGTCACTTCAAAGGAAAAACAGACCGAGCATTTCAACTGGCTGCATAATAAGTGAAAACGATATTAACACTCGAGTGATAGTGTCAGAGTTAATTATTCACGTCTGAAACAAAGAGGAAAGTTTTCGTGATATCCGTTCGTGAAATATTCTGGCACACCTAATCGCGCAAGGATTTCTGTAAAATCGAGAACGTAGGTACACGTTGAGCATCGCATCGGCTTGCTTGATGAAACGTTATACGGGAATGAAAGTCGAACATAACCTGAAAGCTCTAGTCAAACAACGGAGAGTTTCTCTCGTGTTAAGCACAGTTCACTAACTGAATATAAGGGGGTGCTTTGGAGCTGTTCGACAAGAGGATTATTTAGTTCGAGAGTTGCATAAATTGATTGTACAAGAAATTCGATTCGGCGTTGGCGTTGATGTGATGCAAGAAGCTATTGCAACGAGAATTACGGCAGGATTTGAGCGGAATTGTCGACGCCAAGGAAACGTCGGATTGAGTAAACAACTAACTTGTGGGTTAAGTACAATTAGATTGTGTTTTACGTGGAAGTTAAACGATATTTGAGCCTTTGATGAGTTTTTGAAGATGCTCAACACTATTGCGATTTCGTAAAAAGCTGTTTATGATTTATTCCTTTGGGATTGATTTAAATTTGTAGAACTCTAAACACCTACAATTTAATGTTTCTGAGAAATAACATCAAAAATCACCAAATGTCTGTATATTTCCAAACGTTTCGAAGTCTGGGTCAAACTCCGTTGTTAATGGCAAAAAAACTATGAAAAAAGGAACAATTCTAAAATGTAAAACTAAAATGTTTGACAATCATGCTATTATTAATACGTAAAGACGAAAACCGACTACCTCTTTTTCGGCCTTTATTTTGAAAGGAGGGTAATGAAACGTATACCATTCGAAAGGTAATGTGCCATATATGTGCAGAATATATCTTTTAAAATAAGTAAATTAATGATAAATTATTTGAGAAGGCGCCATCTATGAACAAGTAGTTTGAGCCTTAATCTATTCGAAATTTGACAGTAGATGACAGTAAAAACGCAATCGTGTAGCCAAGAAAATATATATAAATAATCAATTTTCACTTACTAAGATATATGCTCTAACACCTTGCTTTCTATTCATCTGTACTTTTTTACAAAAACGATGACAACAGCTAATATTAAAGTGACTAGTTTTTTCGCATTTACAGAAGAGCCCTGAAATTTTTACGTAAGTTCATTTCAGACCCTTACGAATTGAGTATGTAACCCCTTCAGTGATTATTGGTTCACGGTAGGTGGGTTTTTCATTTTGAGAAATCGCTAACCGCACGTACAGAAACCCAACCTTTAGACACCGATTTTCGGCAACCGAAAATTGGTTGATGGGTGGTTAGGAGAACAAGGTCATCTTCTAAGTAAGTAAGTAAGTAGGTATAAGATTTTTTGGACTGCAGCAATATCGACCCCATCCGTTCTACCTCTAACCGACGGCAACGACAAAAGTGGTGCAGAGAACGACAACATTGGAATCTGGAATGGCATCAGGTCGTCTTCTCTGATAAATCTTACGTTTTCCGAATAAGGATTAGTTGACGTCTTTGCTCGAGGAAACTTAACTTCAGAAGATAGTGGAGCCTTATGTACTCTCTTACTTAATGGGCTCATGGATACCATGTTTCAACAAGAGGCCGATCATCATGTTGCTGGAGTTAGTTTGAAAATTTTCTACGGAACCCATGTCATTCAGTGGCCATAACCGCCCAAATCCCCCGATCTTTTAGCCCATGTTTGAGAGATATGATGGGTAGAAGGCTACGAAATTTACCCCCAGCCCCCACGCACTTTGGAGGCTCTAAGAAATGCAATACAGGTAACTTGGGATAGTATTCCTCAAGAAGAAATAGACCAACTTATTGAATTAAAGCCAAGATGCGTTGGGGAGTTTGTACATAACTGCTGTGAACAAACATTATTAACAAACTTAATAAAAAAAATTAACCTCTTTAGTATTTTTAGGGTTCCGTATATACCATATGCCGATACCCTTATAATATCATTCCGGATTTCAGCGTCTGTCACATCACAGCAATTTTCTCCTAAACTACTGGACGAAAGTGGTTGAAATTTGGTATCAATGCATAGTTTGGTGACCCGCTCAGGAGTACATATCGTAAATAAAGAAATTTTGATTTTAGGGGTACTTCTGGGGGGGGAATAAACAAATCGACCGATCCCCCCTGATCTCCGAAACTACTAATCCTAAAATTTTGAAAATGGAAATATAGATCGTTGCGCGAACTTTACAGGAAAAATAAGGAAAAACCATTAATATTAATTTTGGGGGGCAAATTATAGAATTAAATAATTAAAAAGATATTAACGAAAATATTCCAATATTTACCCATCCCCCCCCCTTTAACTCCGAAACTATAAACCGTAAGGTTTTGAAAAAAATTAGAGGTATAGGGCCTGACCTGAAGTTTACTGGAAAAATTTTAATTTTGGGGGGCAAATTACAGAATTAAATGAAAAATATAAAATTAAAATTGTTTCTAACCCGTCATGTTATATATCAAATGAAAGGGCTCATTATGACGAAAACAAATATATTTTGCCATATTTTTAAATAAATAATTAAAAGATATTAACAAAAATATAAAAAATTTACCTATCCCCCCCCCTTATCAACAAAATCATAAGCTGTAAAATTTTGAAAAAATATTCAAGTATAGCGCCTCACCTGAACTTTACTGGAAAAATAAGAAGAAACTCCTAATATTCATTTTGGGGGCAAATTATAGAATTAAATGGCATATAAAAAATAATAATTGTTTCTAACGGATCAAGTAATATATCAAATCAAAGGGCTCATTATGACGAATACTATTATATTTTTTTATTATTTTTTTAAATAAATATTTTAAAATATATTTCAAATATATTTAAAAAATTACCCATTCCTCCCTTTATTTCCCAAACTATAAGACCTAAATTTTTTTGTTTACAGGAAAAATACGAAGAAAACCCTAATATTAATATTGGGGGCCAAATTATAGAATTAAAGGGAAAATAAATAAATATTTTTTAACATACATCAAATGAAAGGGTTTATTATGAGGAATACAAATACATACTTTTCATATTTTTAAAATTAATTGTTTACAAGATATTAACATAAAGATATTAAAAATTCTCATTTCTCGCTTTATTTCCGAAACCATACAACATTTTGAAAATAATTAGGGGTACTGGGGCTCACTTGATATTTATAAGAAAAATTATAAGAAAACACCCATAATAATTTTAGGGGGAAATTATACAATTAAGTGGAAAAATTCAATTTTCAAAAGGCTCATTATGTGAATTACAAATACATCATATTTTTAAATCATTTATTTAAAAGATATTAACAAAAATGTTAATTATCGACTTAATTCCCACTTTAGAAACTACACTATTTAAATTTTGAAATATATATTTTATTTGTATTTTTAAATAACTTATTATTCAAGTTATTTATTATATTTAATAATTTATTATTTAAAACTTGACCTATTTCGCCCTATATCTTCCAATCTACAGACCCTCAAAATTGAGACAGTAAATTATAAAAGGCTTCCCTGAAAGCTTATTAGTAAAATAGAACTCTAATGTTAATTTTTGGGGGCCAAATTAGAAAATTAAATACATATGTAATCTGATAAAAATCAAGCGAATCCTGAAGCAGATAAAATAAAAATATATGTGTGGAAAATGAAAGTGTATATTTTTTTATAAATTTAAAACGCCTCATTTAAAAGATATTGGGGCAAATACAAGAAAATGCACTCATTCCCTGCTTGTCTGAAACTGGAATATTAGAATCTTGAAGGTGGTACGGAACCCTTAGTATGCGAGTGCAACTCGCACTTGACCAAATTATTTGAATTACTATCGTTTAGATTACGCTTTTATGTTTTCATTATGAAATATCATCTACTATCGTAAATCCTTTGCTGGCGCATTATGCCTTACATTTTCATCATTAAAAAAATCTCCCACGTCACACGAAAATTCAATTCATCCCCTAAAACCGGACGTGTGATATCCGACACCTGCAGCAAACGGAAATATTTTTACAACAAAACCCTTTACTAACCATTTAATCGTTTAGCATCTATGTTTTACCAAAACAATATTAAATTCAAACATCTCCTTATGGGTGTTGTGATTTCTTTGTCATTGAGTATATTTGTTACAAATAAAATGTACGAAAAGTTCAGAAACTTCGGTTACGTTCAGACGCTGAAATTCTTGGCAAATATTTCTCGTTAATACGTATCTGTCCTTCTCAGTACCTCGTCTATATAGCTGCAAATGAACTGTCTACTACGTTCTGGAGCAAAGCACTAGTGAGTCGATCCGCTAAAAACCTTAATTCCCTTATTGGCCCTCAGAAAAATCTCCTTCAAATCTTTTTCACCCTTTAACCTCTCTCGGGAGATTTTCCCGTATTTTCCGTAACTTTTCCGTCAACTGTGGCAAGGAAGGTTAAGTCTTACACAGCCTTTTTTCCTTTATTCCTTAAAACTCCATCGCACGGCTCACGCGGCCAATAAGTATTGATGAGTTTGGAGTTCTGGCTCGTTTTTCATTATTTTTTCTTTTAAGTCGTGAAGTTTTCCCAGTGTGAGAGTAACTGGAATGTTGGTTACGTTGATCCGGAAAGGAATTTTTTTCTATTCACGGGTTTTATCCTTCCGTCTAAATATTTTTTTTTCTTTTATTGAACTCGACCTTTTGATCTTTGCTAAAACTCCAGAATTGATGAAAAAGGAGTCCTAAATTTGACTTTAAATCAATAGCGGGGAAAGTTGCCGACTCGAAAGAAAGGCACACTCCAAAAATGAAAAAGCTCTTCTTTTGACTCTTGTTTTAATTTAAAGTTCTCCAAAAAGCATCTGTTCGTTTTTAATTTTCATCTTGGATATATTTTAATTGATATTTTCGGCACTTTACAGTTTTCCAGGGCTTGTCATAAAAATTCTAAAGAACAATAGAATAAGAGTTACTTTTAATTTGAAGGGAAGAGATTCCTTTGAAAATGAGACAATAAAAACTTTCAGCCTTGAAAATTTTACAAATTCTAATGATGTTTTTTTATTTTCAGGTAAGTGCTCAATTCGTTTCGTGGACAATGTATATATTTGTAAGTATATAAGTCATCATTTAGCAATATATCCAGTGACGTCATTAAAGTCCACAACATAAAAAAACTTTTTTATTAAGCGACGTGCGACGTTCTTTGGCATTTTTTTAACGAAAACCTAATATCTTGAGTGTAAATAGAAATATCCAAACATTTTTTTAAGTTGAATCTTAGGTTAAGCAGATTAAGGGAGAATTATTTAGAATGTCATAATCTACTATTATGGCGGTAGAAATAAGGGTTGAAATGGTGCACATTTCAAAGTTTAATCTTTTTAGGGTTCCGTATATACAGTATACGGATACCCTTATAATATCACTCAGGATTTCTGCCTCTGTCACATCACAGCAATTTTCTCCTAAACTACTGGACGGAAGAGGTTGAAATTTGGAATGAAGGTATAGTTTGGTGACTTGATGAGGAGCACATATCGCAAAAGAAGAAATTTTGATTTAAGGGGTACTTCTGGGGGGAAAAACAAAAAAAATCGACCGTTCCCCCCACCTGATCTCCGAAACTACTGAACCTAAAATTTTGAAAAAAATAGAAAATATAGAACGTTGCCCGAACTTTACAGGACAAATAAGGAGAAACCATTAATATTAATTTTGAGGGGCAAATTATAGAATTAAATAAAAATTTAAAAATCTAAATAAAAATTAATTAAAAAGATATTAAAGAAAATATAACAAAATTTACCCATTCCCCCCACCTTATCTCCGAAACTATAAAACGTAAAGTTTTGAAAAAAAATACTTTTATAGGTTCTGACCTGAAGTTTACTGGAAAAATAAGGAGAAACATCTACTTTTCATTTTGAGAGGCAAATTACAGAATTAAATGGAAAATATAAAATTAAAATTGTTTCTAACCCATCATGTAATATATCAAATGAATGGTCTCATTCTGAGGAACACAAATATATTTTTTTCAGATTTAAAAAAAATTAATTAAAAAGATATAAAAGAAAATATACCAAAATTTACCCATTCCCCCCCCCTTATCACCGAAACTATAAAATGTAAAGTTTTGAAAAAAAAATACATAGGTTCTGACCTGAAGTTTGCTGGAAAAATAAGGAGAAACATCTAGTTTTCATTTTGGGGGGCAAATTACAGAATTAAATGGAAAATATAAAATTAAAATTATTTCTAACCCATCATGTTATATATCAGATGAAAGGGCTCATTACGACAAAAATAAACATATTTTTTAAATATTTTTAAAATAAATAAATTAAAAGATATTAACAAAAATATTAAAAAAATTTACCCATTCCCTCCACCTTATCTCCGAAACCATAGGCTGGAAAATTTTGAAAAAAAATTGAGCTATAGCCCCTTACCTGAACTTTACTGGAAAATTAAGGAGAAACCCCTAATATTTATTTTGGGGGGCAAATTATAGAATTAAATGGAAAATATAAAATTAAAATTATTTCTAACCCATCATGTTATATATCAAATAAAAGGGCTCATTATGACGAAAACAAATATACTTTTTTTCATATTTTTAAAATAAATTAATTAAAAGTTAATAACAAAAATATAAAAAATTTACCCATTCCCCCCCTTATCTCCGAAACCATAAGCTGTAAAATTTTGAAAAAAAAAATAGGTATAGCACCTCATCTGAACTTTACTGGAAAAATAAGGAGAAACCCCTAATATTCATTTTGGGGGGCAAATTAGAGAATTAAATGGAAAATAAAAAATTAAACTTGTTTCTAACGTATCATGTAATATATCAAATCACAGGGCTCATTATGACTAATACAAATATATATATATTTTTTTAAATAAATATTTTAAAATATATTAAAAAAAATATTAAAAAAATACCCATTCCCCCCATTATTCCCCAAACTATAAGACCTAATTTTTTTTATTTACAGGAAAAATACGAAGAAATCTTTAATATTAATAATGGGGGGCAATTTATAGAAATAAACGGAAAATAAAAAATATTTTTTTAACGTGTCATACAATATATCAAATGAAGGGGCTCGTTATGAGAAATACAAATATATATTTTTAAAATTAATTGTTTACAAGATATTAACATAAAGATATAAAAAATTCTCATTTCTCGCTTTATTTCCGAAACCAAAAATTTTGAAAATAATTAGGGGTACTGGGGCTCACTTGAAATTTATAAGAAAAATTATTAGAAAACCTCCATGGTAATTTTAGGGACAAATTATACAATTAAATGGAAAATAAAAATTCAATTTTCAAACGAATCATGTAATATATCAAATAAAAGACTCATTATGTGAATTACAAATATATCATATTTTTAAATTATTTGTTTAGCAAAGATATTAAACATCGACTTAATTCCCATTTTAGAAACTATACTATTTAAATTTTGAAATATATATTTTATTTGTATTTTTAAATAATTTGAATAACTGATTTAATAATTTATAATTTAAAACTTGAACTATTGTGCCCTTTATCTTCCAATCTATAGAGCCTCAAAATTCAGACAATAGATTATAAAAGGCTTCCCTGAAAGTTTATTAGTAAAATAAAACTCTAATGTTAATTTTTGGGGGCCAAATTAGAAAACTAAATACAGCGAATCTTGAAGGTGGTACGGAACCCTTACAATGCGAGTCCAACTTGCACATGACCAAATTATTTTCTTTTGTGTACGGTAGGTATATCTCAAAGACAAATACAGATATTTATACGGATGTTTTTTAAATTGTAAAGTATGGACATGAAAAAACAACACAAAGATTGTTTCAAGACTCGACTCCGAATCTGGAGCCGTTCCATGTAATTGCTGTTTTCCGTAATTCCTAGGTTAGAATGTCACTATGAAATTTTCAGGTTAACTTCACCTGTCAGAGATATTGAATACTCTCTTCGAGGTGTTATTCTTTTGTACGCAAGACAATATATAAAATATATATTGTTTCTGTTTAGGGAACCTTCATCATTTGCGCTTCCCACAATTTGATACATTTCGTTAAATTTGATGACGCGAGATATAAAGACCGAAATCTAGGATTTTCGGAATCTCTATGTGCTAGTTTCCCCGAAAATCCTAGATGTCGGTCTTTACATCTCGCGTCTTCAAATTTAACGAAATGTATCAAATACATGAAGAAGTGTTCGAGAGGACATTCAATTGTGGGAAGCGCAACTGATGAAGGTTAAAGTTAAAGGTTAAAGTTTGGCATATGTGTGGCAAAGTTCCAGTTATTCCATATATTTTTCGAATAAATACCAATTTCTCATATTTTTAGGTTGCTAATTCATTAAATTCATAATGAAAGAAAAACAGCATTGAACTTAGTTTTTATATCACTTTTAATTTTCACTTTGCTGTGACTAGTTTCGGCAAGGGGCTATGCCAAACAAACAAGAGCGAACTCATGAGTGAACACCCTATAACTATTAGTTAAAAGTAAGGGTGGATAAAAGTATGACAGCTTGAAATTTTGGGAAAAAACCTCAAAACTGTTATTTGAATACCTCGAACAGAACACTTTTTTGCAACTCTACGTGGTCATTTAAGATTAAATTCGAGAATAAAGGGTCGTTAATACTCTTGAAAATTTCCACTGATTCTGTTGGTTTAAAACTGTATACTTAAATAATTTCTGTATCTGTTAATTTTGGGAAGGAGTGGTCTGTTTGTAAGCAGTGATTTGCAAATGTTGAGTTTGTTTTGTTATGAGGAAAATTGACGGAACGTCAACCGCATGGTGGCGCCACTGCATACAAGGGTACAATGGCCGCCATGCATGACAATTTTGTATAATTTTAGTGGAATGATGTTTATTATTCATTAAAGTCGGTATTTTTAAAAGCTTTTTTTAAATCTACAAAGTTTATGAACTTATATTTTTGAAAATTAACGTATATTCTCAAAAAAATTAAATAATGTACATTTTTTTAAATTTCTACAAAAATTGGTTTATGAAAATTAACTATTTTTTCGGACTTTAGTTCTAATTTTCCATGATTTCTTTTCCAATTTTAAATTGGTAAATCTCAATGATTATGCTCGTATATCACAAGATATTTACATCATTGTGCTGTTTTCAACCGAGATGATAAATGCGAAAACTCTATAAACAATTATTTCAACCTTCAGAATGGAAATTAATATCTCCATCCCGGATATACAAACTGTAGCACTTGGCATCCAATAATTCAAGGGATCATATAAATTATTCCCGAAGTAATAAATAAGCAAGGATCCTCTCTTAAACGATGCTTATTTCAGATATATTTCTTTCTAAGACAGTTTTATATACGGCCGTATACAGAGCCAGCTGCATTTTACAACGGTTAAATTATTTTTAAGAACTTCGCATATAATCGTAAAATTAAATTGTTGTTCCAGAACGAATTGATTGATATTCTCGAGTGCACCAGAAGCCTTTCTCGAAACAAACAAAGCGAATACTGGAAACCGAACACACTCAATTTATTAGAGTAAGAAAGTTTGGTTTAACTCTCCAATAAGGATTATGTTTATTAATGGATAGCAACTTCAAATAGAGTTAAGCTTGCCTTTGTGAAGTTGCGTGAAATGTTCCAAAAGTACCAATTGGAAAGAGCTACAAATTACAGGTTTCCCAGAAATAGGTGCCATTTTAAATATCAAGGCATATCTGAACTGTCAAACTTTGAATGTCTGGTTTTGATATCTGAAAGCGAACAGTTTGTAGGTTTATGAAACATAGAGAAGTAACGTATACAAATGTGAATACTTTGTAAAAACTGTAGTTTGTATTCAATTTGGATTCTGAAATTTAAGAAAGTTAAAGGTAGAATTTAAAAAAGTTTCAATAATCGCCCAAGGCTTCATCTCCAACCACATAGAATTTGAATAACCCTAGAACTGAGACTGCTAGATAGCAGAAAACCTAGTACGTTTTGAAATTAGATTGTAGAAATAGGCTAGTTATTCTTTAATATTATAGTATACTGTACACACCGAAATTTCGCAACATGGTTGAATGTCACGCAAAAAAACCTTCCACAAGCAATGCATAACGTCTATGTTTGACTTAGAACTCTTCAGGTGGACACGGGTAACACTAAAGGTGGCAATATAGTACTAAAACAAAGTATACTAGGACGTCGAATTCGAACATGATATTTGTTTAGAATATTTCTATTAGATTTAAGTAACCATATTGAAAGGTGGTGCCGAAATTTTTTCAAACCATTTAGCAACAAATAAAGCTGAGACAGTAAAAATCCTCAATATAAGTACTAAAACAAAGTACATTAGGACGTCGAATTTGATCATGACAGTTGTTTAGAATCTTTCCATTTGATCTAGGAAACCGTTTAGACATTATTGAAAGGTGGTGCGGAAATGTTTTCAAATCAGTTAGCAACAAATAAAGCCGAGACAGTAAAAAGCATCAAACTAAGTACTAAAACAAAGTACACTAGGACGTCGAATTTGATCATGAGAGTTGTTTAGAATCTTTCCGTTAGATCTAGGGAACCGTATAGACATTATTGAAAGGTGGTGCGGAAATGTTTTCAAATCAGTTAGCAACAAATAAAGCCTAGGCAGTAAAAAGCATCAAACTAAGTACTAAAACAAAGTACCCTAGGACGTCGAATTTGATCATGACAGTTGTTTAGAATCTTTCTATTAGATCTAGGGAACCGTATAGACATTATTGAAAGGTGGTGTGGAAATGTGTTCAAATCATTTAGCAACAAATAAAGCCGAGATAATAAAAAGCATCAATCTAAGTACTAAAACAAAGTACACTAGTATGTCGAATTTGATCATGGCAGTTCTTTAGAATCTTCCATTAGATCTAAGTAACCATATAGACATTATTGAAAGGTGGTGCGGAAATGTGTTCAAATCATTTATCAAAAAATAAAGCCGAGACAGTAAAAAGCATCATTCGTTGTATTAAAACAAAGTACACTAGGACGTCGAATTTTATCACGACAGTTATTTAGAATCTCTGCATTAGATCTAAGGAACCATATAGACATTATTGAAGAGTGGTGCGGAAATGTGTTCAAATCATTTAGCAACAAATAAAGCCGAGATAATAAAAAGCATCAATCTAAGTACTAAAACAAAGTACACTAGTACGTCGAATTTGATCATGGCAGTTCTTTAGAATCTTCCATTAGATCTAAGTAACCATATAGACATTATTGAAAGGTGGTGCGGAAATGTGTTCAAATCATTTATCAAAAAATAAAGCCGAGACAGTAAAAAGCATCAATCGTTGTATTAAAACAAAGTACACTAGGACGTGGAATTTTATCACGACAGTTATTTAGAATCTCTGCATTAGATCTAAGGAACCATATAGACATTATTCAAGAGTGGTGCGGAAATGTGTTCAAATCATTTAGCACCAAATAAAGCCGAGGCAGTAAAAAGCATCAATCTAAGTACTAAGCTCTTGCAGTTTGAGTGAAATGTGTTCGGGATTAATAGATTTATAGTTATGTTAAGTGGTTCAACTAAGTTAGAAATAATTGTTATTTTGGATAGCACATATATAACAGCTAGTTATGTTATATAATCAGAAATATGATGTGTGAATATGAGGGAAGATATGGGATATTTCGGACCCTATTTAGATAAATTTTTACCTTATACAATGGAAAACTGTTAAATCGGCTAGACTTTTTGTTGTATCAATTTAAGTATTTTGAACGAAAAATAATTAAACAATAATTACGAAGTCTGTAAGTTTAGGAGTATTGCACTTTAAACACGAAATGTTAATTATTCTTAAGCGTCAAATTTCCAAAGAATGTCTCACCAAAAAAAAGTTCAACAACTCCCTCAACTTTGTTCTCCTCTATAATTATTGACTGACTAACAATAATTTAATTCACTTCTACAAAGTTGAAGTTTTTTCGTACCTTTTTTTCCATAACAAAATGTCTAATCAGCTACGAAATATAATATGATCGTCGTAATAACTATAACCAACGACGATTTAGAGCGACCGGCGCATTTTTATCAGCCGTTTAAAAATTAATTATTTTACAACAACCTGTAATTTGTGTAGGCGAGATAGTGATTTCTCGACGTTCACTCTAATTCTTAGTGTCGTTAAGGGCTCAGAAAGTGGCGAACTACAGGAACTTCGTGCTACTTATCTGACTCCAATGGCGACATGCAAAATGGCCATGTTTTTCTCTCCAGGTCCGTCGCCGTCACATGTTCTTGCCTGCCTGAGGTTTCGCTTTTAGCTGCTGCATCGATTGTGGGTTCTCGTGTGTAACGGCAATGTGATTTTTTGTTGGAGCATTTGTAAAACGAAAAGATCGAGAAATGAACTAAAGCGCAGCCAAATGCATTTTATTGGAATTCCAAGGTTGTAGATTGCGCTATTTCTATCAGAAAACCTTGCACTGCGTGCTGAGAAATCAACTCGGTTAAGTTAACGTAATCAGTTTCTTCTTATGACCGACCTTATTACTTATCGGAAACAAATAAAACCTCTGAAATTACAATTCCTTAAATGAACATATTTATATTTAAAAAAGCGATTTAAAAACCGTTTAGAAACCGTATGCAATCAATCACTATTTTCTGTCATATATTCTTGTTTTATCTGATTTAAGCTACAATTCTGTTGATTATTTTAGCGTTTTCTTATCTCTCTCTCTTTCTCCCTCTCTCTAATTTTTTTATTTCTTTTATTATTTAGATCACTGTTTAATGTTTTTGTGTATTGGTAACCCAATATAAATTATTTGTCTATGATTTTCTGAACCACCCTGTACAACTATAATTCAACTACACACGATGATGCAACTCCCATGTATAAGTATTAATCCTCTCCACCCTATCTACTGTTTCTATTTTTCTAATGTTTTAATCACCCCATATATTTATAATTTTATTTCGCCATATACGTCAAGTATAAGCAACTACTTATATTCTACACTACAGGGTGAGTTTTTTTGATGATCAGTATGGGGATCTCGGAAACTAAAGGAGATAGAGCAATGGTTAAATTGGGAAAGATTTGCAGTTTTACTGGCCCAATTTAACGACACTTTTGGATTTTTGTAAAAAGTCATGGCTTAATAGATATTTTGAAAAAACGAAATTCTGGCGATTTAGTCAAATCCCTCTAGCTTCTTTGTTTTTGATTTTATAAAAAAAATGTAAATATGAAAATTGACGGGAACTGTATCCCGAATATGATTGTCATCTCCTCGTATGCGTGACAGCTCTCGTTTTTGAGATATGACACAAACTTACCTTTTTTTGAATGGAAACCATAGTTATAATACTCGATATAGTTATTCATAAAAATAACGGAGTTATGGATGTTTTTCTCTATTATTTTTACTTTTAACGTAGGTAGCCATGAAAAAGAGTGTTTTCACTTTGACGTTTCCTCAATTGATAGTAATTCCATTAGTAATGCTGAACTGAGAGTCGATATTGACAAGTTTTCGTTATAAAATGGAATATTCTAACGAAGAAAAACTGAATATGGTGAAATGTTATATCATATACCATAAAAATTCAGTTCGTGCAGCTGAGGAATACTTTCATAGACATTTTATTCGTCGTCAACCTGCTCTTGTTTTGTTCATGGTTTAGAGACATGTGCTTTGAAAATCCACAGTTTCCATTAAAGGTGTTATGGTCAGATGAAACTAGATTTACTAACTGTGGTATGTTCAATAGACACAATGAGCATATCTGGGCTAAAGAAAACCCTTTCCATGTAGAACAAAGACGACCCCATATAAAATTTGGTTTTAATGTTTGGTGTGGTATCATAGGGTCTACTATTCTGGGGCCTTTTATCTATGACGAATCAGTTACTGGGGAGCGCTACTTGCATTTATGGCAATACACTTTTCAAGACATGTTGCATAATTTGAATTTGAGAACTCGTTTAGAAATTGAGTGCTTCCGACATGATGGAGCACCTGCTCATAACTCGTCATTAGTAAGACAGCACTTAGATAATATTAATCCAAACTCTTGGATGGGAAGAAATGGCCACCCCGATCTCCCGATTTGGCAGTTATAGATTTCTATTTATGGGGTGCGCTAAAAAACAAAGTATACAAAAGATAGTATGAGATAGTTGGTGACCTAAGGGAGGCTATATTACAAGCAATTGAAGAAATTGATATGCTTAAAAAGATGCAATTTTTGTCTTAATAACAATGGTGGACTTTTCGAACATAAATTGTAACACTTATTATGTACTTTAATTTCTTAAGTTTTTAGTAAGTACCCACTAATAAAAAAATCGTTCAATGTTTTTTGGAATAGTTATTAATAAATCAATCTATTTTATGGCTAACTACGTTAAAAGTGAAAATAAGAGAGCATCCATAACTCTGTTATTTTTATGAATAACTATCTCGAGTATTATATTGTTGAATAGCTCTAAAAATGTCCGATTTTTTGAGGTCATAGCCAACTATGGTTTCCATTTAAAAAAAAGATAAGTTTGTGTCATATCTCGAAAACGAGAGCTTTCACGCAAACGAGGACATGACAATCATATTCGGGATACAATTCCGTTCAATTTTGATATTTACACTTTTTTTTAAAATCAAAAACAAAGGAGCTAGAGGGATTTGACTAAATCGACAGAATTTCGTTTTTTCAAAATATCTAATATGCCATAACTTTTTACAAAAATCCAAAAGTGTCATTAAATTAGGCCCGTAAAACTGCAAACCTTTCCCAATTTAACCATTGCTCTATCTCTATAATGATCATCAAAAAAAATTCACCTTGTATATTTCAATTATATTTCAACCATCCTGTATATACAACAGCTTCTAAAATTTTTGGAACCCTCCCTCCGATAACTCAAATACCCTTGCTGCATATGCTTATTTAACTTTTTATTTTTTTTTTTGGTCCACTTTGTATAACTATAATTTTACTTCACTCTTGTTTCAACCACATTGTATACGCAACTACTTATGTGCCACCCAACAACATTTTTTTACCATCCTGTTTAAGTTTAATTCTATTCCAAGTTATATTTCAACCATCCTAGATATGCAACTGTATACATTTATTTGTATATTTTGTTGAACCCACCTGTATAACTGTAATTTTACTTTCCCTATATTTTAACTACTCACATTGCTACCACCGTATACCGTATAGAAAAGATCGCTCACCTAACAATTTTTCTTTTCGATAGATTAATGGAATATTTTGTGCCATTTCACTCGACTGTAAACCCCGTAAAATGAAAACCGTTACAAACACCCTGTACGATATACTTTCATGGCATATCTTGACATTTACGCTAGATACTTATGACGAAAATTTGACGAATACATTGATGTTTACCGTTTTTTGTACATACTTTTACGATTTTCAGAAAAAGGATATGTTTGACATTATAAAAAAATATACGGAATCAAGCTGGAACATATTTTTGTAGAATACAATCTAAATATTCAAATGACTTGAGCCGTTTTAGAAAAATCCTAAATCTCACGTTATAAACAATTATACGGTATCTTTCTGTATTCTTCCTTAATACAATGCAGTTCAAATCATCAGAATTGCCCAAGCCGTCTTTGAATAATCACTGGTCATACATAAAAAAACATGCCGACGAATTGATAATCTCCTCCTTTTTAGAAGTCGATTAAAAAGTAAAAAAATAACTGACATCAACATTGTACTACAAATTTGGAAACAATTTAAAAAACTACACTACACAATAATCACCTAACTACCTATTTAGGTAACGTACCTATATGCACAAAATAACTTCAAGTAGTAATAGCATTGTTACAGTTGTTCTTTCTTCTTCTGTACCAACTATCTAACTACCTATTTAATAAATTTTTGAAGTTAGGGCCAAGCAAACCTAAAATCTTGCTAAATTTTCATATCTACTAGGTCATGAAACTTAATTATTGCTTGCTTTGCTATTTACATACGTTTAATGTGGCTCTATTGTTTACTTTTTACTATTTAGACAGATTACAGAGAGACAATAGAGTGAAATCATATTCTCAACATTAAAACAGTATCAACAGTGAAAGATAATCGAAAAACAACTTCATACATTATATCGTGAAAGACCGTTTTTTGCGTTTATTTTTTATTTGTGAATCAAAAGCTTCTTTAGCAACTGACATTGCATTTGTTCCGACACTTTAAATACCCTTAGGACTTAGTTTTTTCTGTATAAGAAACAGTAACCAGGTAATATAATAAGAGTCCCTTCGTTTATAAAAAATTAGCATACGTCAGAACATCACAAAATGGACAAATTTATAGATGTTAGCGACAAAACAAGGATGAAAACCTAGAGTTATTACTCCGCAAAAGAGGTCAAGTTTATAGATGGTAGAGACAGTAATTAGAAACTTATATATGAACTAAAGTGAAAAACTGACTAGCTGAAAACATTAAATAACAAGTTCAAGTAGTGTGAATTGATAAATATCAGATAAAATTAATTTAAATAAATACCTTCACAAATTTAACATTAAATAAACTAATAAAATGCGAGTGGGACTTATAATCTGTATAGAGTTCATATTACTTTCAAGGTTTCTTACAATTGGGATAACATATAACAGATTATTTAACTTCTACTATTTCCCAAATTTAAATAGACAGCTCTCTAATCTTAATCCCATAAATACCCACCAAAGGGAAATAATAATAATTGCACCATAAATAGTTCCAAAATAAAATTAGTTGCTATAAATCCTAGCCTAGAATGTGTTTGATGATGTTAGTTGTTATAGACATCTAGGCTTGGTTGAAACAGCTATAACACAGAAATTGTCGCAAAGAATTATCTTTGCTAGAAATGTCATTAGGTACTTCTAGTATTCTCAGCCAGTACGTTGAAATTCTTTGGCAAAATTTTAACCAAATAAGCCCATAGACTCAAAATTGAGCTAATATAATCTTGCTAAAAATAATATATACTCACAGTATAATTTTAAAAATTATCATAGTAGAATGTTATAGAAGATGATATCAAACATTTTGACAGAATCTAAGTAGGTCATAGCTGTAGATTTTATACGATATTTTTGATTTCGTCCAATTAATTTTTAGTTCTTTAGTTTAATAAATGGTTTATTAAACTTAAAGAATAGCATGTATGTAAATATAGTAAATCTATGTTTTACAATTTTTGATATAATGGAACTGGATTGGTAATTAGTTACGCTATGCAATGCAATGCAATGCAATGTTAGCTGCTTTAAGAGATTTGAAGTGTGTATTAGACTGTAAAAATATTTATAATATAGAACAGTAGAACAACTACATAATCAGGACTGGTAAAGAATTACAACCTCTCCACATGAAAGACGTAAACTTTATTTATTGGTGTACATGTTTCGCTTGCATGATGCAAAGCATCTTCAGCACCGTATACAAAAAATTCTTATAACTAAATTAGTGATAATAAGGGATGAAAGGCCAATTACGTTTATTGTTAATTTTAATTTTAAATTTTTGACTGTATTTTAATTTAGTTATAAGAAATTTTTGTATAAGGGGCTGAAGTTGTACACCAATAAATAAAGTAGACTTCTTTCATGTGGAGAGGTTGTAAGTAATTATTTACCAGTTCTGATATTCGCCAACTCCACTGTGAGCAACATAGACTACTATGACATATTTAACTACATAATCGTTTTGAATTTAAATTTTTTGCATTGGTAATATCAATCACGTCACTACAGAACAATTTTTTAATATTTTATTGCACATAGTTTTAAATATTTGATAATAAGTTGTTGTATTTTGTAACCTAGCTTAAAATCATGCAGTATACCAAGTTCTCACAATTAGTCATTTCTATCAGATCTGCGGCTAATGAGCTGGCAAAACCGAATATAATAAAATGTCATGGTTAAAAAGAACCGGTTTTTCCGGTACAGGTATATAAAAGTTCCTAATTATCTACGGCTCTTTGACTTGACTATCTATGTCCGATAGCTTCACAATATTTTTCTGAATATTCCCGGAAGCTCCCATTGTTTGTGTAACTGTTCCTTGTATTGTAGTTATTCTCAATCGCATCACAATGTTGTTCTAGATGCATGTGGTTGCTTCACATTGGTTTGGCACTTTGGTAGCTGCACAACGTTTTCGAGCTGTTCCCGATAGCTTCGCAATGCTTTTGACTTTATACTGATGTTCTTTGTTATACACAATATTTTTAATTTTTCCACCTATCACTGTTAAAAATTTCTTTGGTAATATTACCAAAAATGTGTAGGAAATTTTTACGCAAAACAATTTAGTACATTTACTAAACAGCATGACTCAAGTTAGTTTGAGAAAATTACAAAACTTTTTATGAAATTTACTAAGCATTAATAGAACATTTGATAAATATCATTTACTCTACAGTTTTGTAGTTTTATTTAATGATTTACCACAACGATGTTTAGTAAATTTATTATGCAGTGTTGTATCTATACTACTTAATTCATTTAAACTCAGTTTGAGAAAATTACAAAATATTTTTGGAAATTTACTATACAGTAATAGAGAATTTGATAAGTAATTTTATTATATAGTTTCGTAATTTTATTAACTAATTTATTAGGCAAATGCTTTGTAAATTCACTAGTAGTGTAGTAACTCTACAATTTAGTTGAACTCAGTTTCAGAAAATAACAAAATACAGTTTGAGAAAATTACAAAATTACTTAACGGTAATATAAAGTTTGATTAGTAATTAAAAACATGACAAAATTTTTGTTATTATTTTACTGAAAATAGTTTGGCAGTATAAAAATTCTTTGATCAGATATTTGTTCTCAATTGAAATTGAGCTGATGTAGCCCAAATATCTGCAACGGATACCGCGCCATCATAATCGAATTGAAGTTTCTGAAACGTAATTAATTATTTTACTTACTTCCTGATAACCAGTAATGTCATTCTTTGAAATAATTTTGCTGTTAAAACTGAGACTGAAAAACTGATTGATAAATAAAACTAAAGATATATATAAATAATATTAGATTTCTTACTTCGAACAAAAATTTTAAACAATAAAATTGAATAGTAGAAATATTAGTATCTAGTATAAATGAATAAGTTGTCCTTATGAAAGTGAAATAGAAAATTCACTCCAAAATGAGAAAAATATTTCGTATGATATAGCTATAAGTAATAATGTGATAAAATAAAATAAAATGATAAATGACATCAAATAGACTGAAATAATTTCGGAATGTAGTAGCAATGTAATATAAAAGTAAAAATGTATTATATTCTATTCATAATCATCAGAGAGGTAGGAGTAGGAGTATTTTGTCAGTTTAGTGACTTTAGGATGAATATTCGGTTGCCTTCCTCTTACCACCTTTCTTTATGCCTTTTGGAGGACAAATATGTAGAAATAATCTGCAATCAAAATTAAATAATAAATAAACTATCAATAATGTAAAATCATAAAAATGGATTTATCAATAAATAAGTATAGTTATATCAGATAAGAAGTCAATAAAACGACAAATTGTCATATGAGACATGTAGAAAGACATGAATAAAAAAATCATTGATTGTAAATTTATCAATCTTTTGTTCCCGTTACAATGTCACTATTCTAGCGTTGAAGCTATTTAACAGTTACACTTGCTTTCAAGTTGTAATTCTCTCCACCAGCTATCGAAAAATAACAACTACTAAGTAAATTCTTTTAATTTTGTCAATTCTGTTCAACCATTGGCTATATTATATTTTTGTAAATATTTATTACACCTTTGTTTTTATTAAACTTTTAAAATAATAAAACAAGAACTGAAATTACTTAAACAACGTTCACTTTTACATGGATAGCACACACCTACCCAATGACGTTCTAAGCAATACTAAATATCCATATATGGAGATGTAACAAGGAAACAAAAGCATCTAGCTGGTGTTAAACGCAGTTTTCCGAAAAGCTGCGACAACAAACAATGCATTGTGTAATTTTACAGAGAGAATTGCAAAAATAGGAAAAATATTTTTAAATTTCTAATGCTTTTCTTGTAATTTAAATTGCAATATATTTTTTGTAATTTTACAAAAAAAAAGTAATTTAAAACGCAAATAATAATAGTGAATTTAAAAAGCTTGGTAAAGAAATTTGACAACTTGATTGGTAAAATTACAAATGTCTTAAGAGAAATAACATTTTTACTAAACTTACAATGCATTGTGTAATTTTACCGTTAAATTGGTAACAATAATTAAACGATTTTCATATTTCTAATTTTTTCACAGTAATTCAATCTACAAATATTTTTGTAATTTTTGCAATAAAATATAGTAAATCAAATTACTAATATTTTTGTTAAATATCGTTTGTTGATAAAAACTAATAAACAGTTCTATAAAATCACTAAACAAGTGAAATTTATGCTCAACGATTGTAAACTTACTCCTCATTTTAGTAAATTTTGTCAGATTTCTGAGAAAATTACTCAAGTTGTATTTTAATTTAAACTCGTAAACCCTGATTAGTAATTTAGCCATTTTATGTTGAGTAAAAAAATAGTAATTTTACAAAAAATTTTAACAGTGTATAGTTCACATACCTGTGACCTATAAAATGCCACTTTATTGGTCATTCATCTTTATCGCAGTTGAGAATTTCTGTGCGATTTTGATGTTGATCAAAAACTTTTTTGTAATATATGGAGCAATCGATTACAAACATTACCAGTTTCTGAGACGTTTGGGAATTAAATCTTAGTTTAATCCAACAAGTTTTCACATAATTTGTGTTTTGGTCGAACAATAAGTCTTCTTCGGTAAAGTAAGATACATGTTCTAAATTACACAGGACAATGAGGTTAAAAGTTGTAATCTCATATCCTCGTGTTCGGCTATGAGTGTTGTAATTTCAGATTGAATATTTTCTGAACCGGTTATTTTTTCATTTTTCTGAGTTCCTGAGATTATAGCTGGACCTCTTTCGGCTATACGTTTATCAGAATACACTTGTGAATGGAATCTAGTGCCTTTGTAATGTTCCCCCAAATATCCTTCCTTATGTTATATCGGTTTTCCATTTCCTTAAGTATATCATTAATTGTTTTTTCTATTAAGGAGAACTAGATGCTTGGAAATGCACTTTTACATTTCCTTTAGTTTTTATGTGTGAGAAAATAGACTGTGCAAAGGAAGACATATATGTTGTCGAAAGGAAAAGACAGAAAATAACTAGTGAAAATATCGTCAGATTAAGACATCTAGATATATTATGTTGTTGATAGTGACGAGTAGCAATTTCTATGAATTACTTCAGCTATTCTTTTAAAATTTACAACTCAAATCCGTAAGATGAATTTCCTTAATCATAGCTCCATTTCAGAAATAGGTAAAATTTCGTTTTGATTTTCAATTGACAATAACTGTCCTAAAAAGGAGAACCCAACCGAGTTTCATAGACTAAAGCATTTTCACCATTCCCGGGGTTTTCCATTCTCCAGGTAACTTCTCGAATTTAGCTTTCTCTAAAGACCTTACACGGACTATTACAAACATTTGAAAAATCAAAAAACTATAAAAAACACTTTCGGTGTTTACAAAACTTTCTAATTTTTTGGGCAATATTTCTATTTTTCTATCCCTAAAATAAGTCGTATGAATTAGGTCGTTCTCAATCTATAGGTACACTTTCCAACAGTAGAGCTGCTCGTCTTTATCATATAGATTAAATTTATTAATATGTTTTGATTGTGGTATACCGTTGCCGTCTTTATTTCGAAACCTTCACTATATTACCGCACACTTCACTATTTGTTCCGCAATAACGAGAAATATGAACGCCCCCCCCGACCATTAAGAACACGCGGTGATTCCCACAAGCACCGCCATCTATCACTTCCACTCACATATATTGCACTTAGCCATCCGACCATAAATATAAGGCCTATCCGTAATTCCAAATAAAAATTCTCATTATTTCTCAATATCCATCCCCTATGACCATCAAACCGCACGGCAAAGACACATTTCCTTCGCCAGAAAGAAAGAAAACAAATGATTACATCAGTTGCAAGGCAACCACTATATTTCTATTTGGGGTTTCGAATACAATTTTAAAAACCCCAAGCGCTACCCTCGAGGTTGTCGGTCTCCCGGAATTCCCACAGGGTCAAGGTGCCATTTCTGCGATATCCACCCTCTTTATAATGACACCCTCGGGACTCGAGTTAATAGAAATAAAATATACTCTCACTCCCTCATATCCGAAGGGCATTCCTGCCACAGAAATAAGGTATTAATCCCATCTGAAGAGTAAGGATACCGACAAATATTATCGTGTGTTTTGTATGATGGAGGTATTGTGGATGATATTTTGCGGTTTGCTTTCAGGGGTGAACTAAATTGGAGTTGGCTTCTCGCATTTGTATTCGTTTTTTCGTTTTTGGTCTAGAGGACTTTCACTGTATTAGGTAGGCAATACAGGATCAAAATTCTTTAAGGAATATCCTTTATAAATGATATTCGTCTAGGTTCCCATGATAATTGTAAAATAGCTTTGTTAAAAAATTATTTTATAGTAACTAAAGGCTGCCCTAAACGTAGCAGAAAGTTTGCCATACTTGTTTGTACATACAAATAATGTTTGTCACCTATATTGTCATACAAATAACATAAAATATGTATGTGCCAACATTATTTATCCCTACGTTATTCCAACATGTTTGAAAGTTATGTTTGTACAATCAAGTTTAAGTACGAAAAATTAACTGGAACATGTATCAATTGATTTTATAAAAAAGCATTTGTTTGCACAAACATATTGCATCACTACATGCTACAACTCTTTATAATTTAGTTTGGGCAAATACATTTGTGCATACCGTGAAAGACGTGTAGTTCAACAAAATGATAGCGCAAACAAAGCATTCAAACCAAAATTCTGAAATCTGCGGCGTTTGATTTTTTGTTTGGACGATACGTTTGTACAAACAACTAGCAGCCTCTAGGGATAGGAGACGAGTAAAAAGATTTAGTTTAAAGGGTAGTGAGTTTCGTATGCCATTAAAATAAGATGAGTGACTTAAGAAATTATTCTAAACAATTTATAACCGAATTTCTTGAATTGTACAGAGAGTTTCCTTGTTTGTCGAACATATAAGCTAAAGAATATAGTAATAAACTTGTTTCAGGAATAATTATCCGTAAGGACTCTGGTGATATGGCACAACTGAATTTCAAATCCTGATAAGATCTTCCTGTAGCCAGAAAACGTAATGTTACAGTTAACCTTTCCTCGGTACTAATAGCTTCTCTTATTGTATCCTATTTTTTAATTTGTGAGTCGATACATTTCAAAATTGGTTATCATCCATACGTAAATAATTTTTCAAATGTGACTTTTCAGAAACTCGTAATTCAGGAAACTCGTAATTCAGTTAGTAAATTCATATCTGAAAGCGGGCCTCTCTTCGTGTACCAATAGCTGCACATTTTCTTTTCCTGTAACTATCTACAAATGATTTGTGTGCACGCCTAGGCAGCACACTTGTGTTTGATATATCTTTTTAAAAACATCTCGAAGAGAACTTATAGATGTTTGTATCAGATATCAACAAAACGAACTGTGTTGGACACACACTTCTACAAATAAATTGTTTGTACAAACAACTTTCAACAACTTGAAGGTACGTTTAGGAGCCGCTTAAATAGCATTTTGCCGTTGATTTCGTCCATGTGGATAAGTCATGATGGTAAAAAGTATCTAAACATATATAAACAGAAAGAAATTTAAATGTCATTGCTTAGATTGATTTTCCTATATGAATTTCAGTTATAAATATTGTTTTTTCTACAGACAGTACAAAACTATCTCCGTTAGCTGACATAACAACATACCGGGTGTCAATTAAGTCCCGGGACGGCTGAATATTTGCTAAAGTACTTCATTTCTGAAAAAGGTCATTCGTATAGTAACTTTGACCAAGGAGTGCGATGGTGACCTTGGATTTGACCTTCAACCTCATTTTTGAGGTTATTTTGAGGTCAACCTCATTTTTTAAATGCAAAACCGTTTTTTATTGCAGAATCGGAAAGAGCGGAAAATTTTACATCGGGGCGTGTACTGAGGCATGATGTTGAGGTAACTCCTTGAGGTCAAATATAGCTCATATAATGACCCCTCCTGGCTTGACTTTTCATGCACGGGGGTATTGGAGGTCGCCGAGTTCGAACCAAGTAACGAAATTTTAATTTTTTCCAATCAAGATGGCGAAAGAAAATCATAGAAATAGCACATTTTTGGCAGTAAATTTTTTACTTGGGGAGTTTTGGGGGTCGCTGAGTTCTAATCCATACGTAAAATTTTCCGCTCATTTCGAATATGGTATCAACAATAAGGGTTTCTACATGAAAAAATAAAGTTGATCTTCAAATAACCTTGAAAATGAGGTGTAAGGTCAACTCCAAGGTCACAATTGAGTTCCTCGTTAAGACTTACTTGTTTTTAAGAAGTCATTACCTGAGCTCTATTTTAGCTCTTGGGGTTACCTAGAGGTCAAACAGACTTGTCCGGACGTAAAATTTCCGACTCTTTCCGATTCCAAAGTAAAAAATAGGGCATGTCTCGTTTAAAAAATGAGGATGACCTCAAATTAACTGCAAAAATGAGGTTCAAGGTTAGATCCAAGGTCACCATCGGATTCCTTGGTCAAAGCTACTAAAGGAATGACCTTGACCCTTTATAAAGTACTTTAGCAATTATTAAATTAAGCAAAAAATACCATAATTCATTTACGTTTTAGACATTTTATTAAAACAACTAGGAATACGACTTGCTTGAATAGCCTTCAAATGACTTTACTGGGATGGTGTTAATTATTTTGTATATTTCAGAAATATTATGTGGTACGTTACAAGTGAAATTAAAAATAAGGGTCATTACGTTTACAAAACAGAAACCAATAAAACGTATTGACCGACAGCCAACGGCATGCAAAACCCGGATAATCACGTTGTGATGTCGCCCTCTTGAGGAATTTGGCTGAACCCTAAGCTTCTAGGACTATCACAGAGGGCGCCGATAAAGTGAACCAAATTCCCCCCCTGGACTATCTAACAATTCCATATCAAATTAGCACATTTATATCAGTTTACCAGGGTCAGTCACATTAATAATACGAAGCTATATCCACGGAAATATTTATGCAGCATAGCATTTGTTATTTATAACACAAAATATCGAAAACAATATATTCCAATCGCGATAGCAATGTAAATAATATATTTCATCCTCTGGAGCTCAATAAATATTACAAAATAATTTCGATATCAACTAAACATATAAAATGTAACGTTTCCCGGGCTTGTCACAGGCTCGACATTAATCCGCTCAGTCAGATCCGAACATCCAAAACACAAAACGGGAATAGAAAACAAAGGGACGCAGTGTGTGTCGACTGTATATACACTCCAGAACATATCAAAACGATAATTGAAACAACACGAAAACCGCTCGACATCATATGGAAGCTCGACGTGCAAAGCTGTAGTGACCTCTGACGGTTCAAACTCGAACTATGCGAGCTGGATCGAGTCAGCCGTGGCGTTGTTCTAAAACAACTGAAATTGTGAATTAACTCAATGTGTCATTGTTTATTTGCAAAACGAATTAATATGGCGACAAGTCGTGAATGCGAATTGTGTGTCTCTGGGGAATTAATTTTAACATGACAGAATTATTATTCTGCGAAGTTCAACGGTAAGGTTCGACTGGCGGGGAGTGGGGCAAGGCAGAGGAGTTGTTTGCTGGCGTTTGAGTTGTTTATTTGTGAAATTTGGATTGGTATATTATTATTGATGTATGTTGGATGAATTTGTGTAACCTCTGTTAGAGCAACTGGGGCTTTTGCTGACAATGAACCGCCAATCATGTTTATGCTGAACTTCGTAAACAACATGTGATGACACTTCCCAAACCGTTGTAAAGTTGACTGTTTTCGAGTGCGTACTTCAAACAAAACTTAGAAGATATATTTGTAAATACTTGTATACTTAGTGCATATTCATCTCAATAATGTTAATAAACAACAGACTATCATCTAAGAGAACTCTGCATTATTATTAACACAAGGGTGCACCTGTTACTTCTATCTACAAACTGAAGAAATGCCATCCTAAAACTCTACTTCTGAGGTGAACTATTGGGTAACCCACTGCTACCTATATAATAATTTAATTACCTTGCTTCTTTATTTGATTATTCTCAGATTTTTCCTGCAACAAATACATATCTAAAAATTGTAAATCGGGACAAACTGTAGTAAGGAAATTTTGAAAATTTGTAATCTTTTCACTCAGAGATATTCAGATTTCTACAACATGAGCAACCACCTTTCCTGTATATAAATAGTGTTTTGTACTTTATCTGTGTTTGGAGACGTTTTGTCTAGGGCGCCACACTCACTCGCACCGAAAATATCAATAAAACTCAATACGCTCACTCCCAATAACTTTCCAATGTATAATAAGTTGAATAAGGCAGAGCTACTCTATGGACACAGCCAATGTTGTCACATACCGTAAAATAAGTAAATATGTATAAGGGATCAGTCTGTGAGACCGGGCGCGCCTTCTATAGGGTTAATTATACAATGTACAAATACATGTAAGTTTGTCGTTATTTGTAGAATAATAATGTCTGATGATGTTCATAATATAGTTTTTGGCTAGTATTAGTTTATCTACCCTTGAATTCTTATTACAGTAAAATTTATAGCAACACCACCTTTAGCATCCTAGAGATCAGAGGAATGCTACTAAATGCTGTTTAAATACTATTCATTCCATAATTGACAGTTACTTTGAATTAAACGAAAAACTGATCGCTCCTTCTAAATAGTAATGGAATAACAAGTACACAAATTACATTGTTAAATTAACTCTCGTATTATACCTAACGAACTGTTATTTAACATATAATATCTCGTCCACTGTTGATTAAACTCTTAACACCTATAAAATTATTATTCACTTCATTTCGAAGACAGAAGCCAACAATCAACTAGAGAAAATTATCCTTTGAACTCTCTTTCCACAGTTAACAGAATCTCCGATTCCACCGCTGATATATTCTCACATCTACCTCTACCTTGATTAAACAATAACTTGCCTGGAGCTCGTTAACAATGTCGAGAAACTACGGGAATAGAGAGCGAGTTATTTTACTCCATCGCTTAGACGGAGTCCAGAGAGGAGGAGGCCCCACAGGTTCGGCGTAACCACTATAATAGTTTCGGTTAAGTTAGCAAGATCCACACCATCTCCCACGTCAGCAAACCTGTAAACGCGTACCGTCCGTCCACCTGTCGGCCGAACTTAATTGATGCGGTTTGTGCTTATCATAATATCCTTCGGGTATCACTGGGATAGTAGACGAAGTGGCGTTGAGCTCCCCGCCAGGATAATTATCCTGTAAAACCGTTACTTTTAATTGTTTAGTAGTTCAGCCAAAGCAGACGCTTTTGGATGGGGCTATACAGTCTTCCGCTTGGTTTCGGTAAGTGGGCTATTAATCTTGGTTGATGAGGTCTTCTACCCGAAAAATATGAGCTTGAATTGTTTCGGTGGGAGAACAGTGAAAGATTATATTATAAAACAATCGGTTAACTGCATTTTATCATCTTTTATTGTTTGAGAAGGCCCATTGGTAAATATCTAGTTATTGAATTAATAATTATTCGTCATTGAATAAAACGTAATCACTCACAATACCGATGATAATATACAGGGTGTTGCATAACGCAGTGCAGATATTTTTGATGTGATCAATATAATTAAAATATCTTATCAAACTTAAGTCACAAAGTTTTTTCGCTTACAACAACAAACTGTTCAAAGTTGTCATCCAAAGTAAACACTTACCTGTGTATTTAACCATTTATTTTCAAATTCGGAACACATTTATCAATTGAGCAGTGCAATTAAGAATATCCTTTACCATTCCTATCAAGTTTACTTATTTATTTAATGTATTATATACATTACATTACAATTACATTACCTTACATTTAAATTACATTATATTTTACATTATTACATTACATTATATTTCTCATTGCATTTTAATGTCTTACATTAGATAAATTACATTACAGAATGTCAATTGGCATAGTTAATATTACAACACACCCTTCCACTCATTACGAAAGTTAAATTTGATTTTGATTTTTTTTATTTGACTTGATTTATTACATATTACACATGCTATTACAAAGACTTTATGATAAGGAAGCAGAGTACGAATTCAAAGATTTTCTACAAATGTAAGTAGTGATATGTGGTATATGAGGAATTTGAAAAAATAGATAAAAATGGATAATTTAATATTCGAAACGTTCCTTTCTTCTTCAACTGGCTCCACCTTTGGAAGTAACTTAATACTTTTGTTGTATTGTCAAGCCAAACGCTGAGTCACCTGAAGTTGTGGTTTTGGTATGTGTTAATAGTTATCTCTTTGTTTACACTACTAGTAAAAACTTCTATGGAGACGATGACAGTGGATTACCTTATATTTGGGAAAGTTTTAAATGACTGCTCATGTAAGTATGCTAATAATTTGTGGATGAGTAATTAAGTTTTTTTTTATTCTTTTTTTTTTGTATTTACGATTTAATAGCTTTTATATTTGCTGGTAGCATGTTGTAAAGCCTTGGGGCATAAAAGAAGCAGGACTTTTAGGTTACATTTTTTATTAGCTCGGTTTTTACGTTTAAGTTTGTTAATCTTGTTCCGTTTTTTGTTGTTGTTGTATTTTGTCTTGATCATTGAAAATTCGGAGTAGACATTGGTTTGCATAGATATTTTGGATAGTTAAAATATTTGTCTCCTTAAAAAGTAGTTCTGTTGAAAATCTTCGATATTCATTTAAAGTTATTTTCACAAGAAAATTTTGAGCAGTTTGTAATTTGTTAATTTTTGTTTTATAGGCTCCTCCCCAGACAGTTATGTAGCATCTAATTATGGGTTCTGCAAATGAAGTGTACAGTATGTTAAAAGCTTTTTGCTTAGAATATCTCTAAGATTATAGAATCTGTGAATTAACATCTTTATTCGTTTTGATATGTGAGTATATGTACTGTGCATTTTACATGTTGATCGATGAAAACTCAGATATTTTATAGATGAAATTTTAATTAGTGTTGTACGTTTGCAGTTTTTAGTTTATGTACAGGTTGTATTATGTACTTTTATTTGAATCTAGTATTGTTGGCAAGAGAGTAATATGTTGGGTTTTTTCTACATTTATTGTTAACAAATTGCTATTTAGCCGTAAATACACGTTGCTCAAATCTTTCTCTAAGTTTTGTTTTGCCATATCCGAGGTTTTTCCGGTACTCATTAGCACAGTATCATTTGCATAACATCTGAGGTGTCAATTCGCATTTTTTATTTTAGAGATGCTATGTGTGTATATTAGAAAAATGATTGGTCCTAAAACTGGTCCCATGCATGCTCACAAATTTTCCTAGGCCATGAAATACAATTTGACAATTGAACTATACTTCACAAAGAACAACATAACATAAAACAAAAAATAAAAGAGTGTGGTTTAATTCTTTTGAATGAAGACGAATATATCACTTCTACTTCTGTAGAATTCAATCGTATTTGGTTACCGACAATTAAGGAAGAAATTATTAATGGTCATCTCCTTTGCTATCTTATAATAAAGTCGTACCTAGGAACGCCACCTATAAATTCTAAAGCCAACTCTTTCAAATTCTTCCAACTTGAAAGCTTTTAACTAAATACATGATCTTTAGAATTTTTGTGCTACCTGTGTATTAAAACAAAATTTTTCTTATGTCAACTTATATTTCAAAAATCAAAGTTTCAATTTGCAATTTACATTTTCAATACATATTTCAAAACCACTAACAACGAAGTCAGAATCGACTTTTGGAATTTTTTTTCAATATACAGCTTTTAATTTGGATTATGTTGTTATTTCCCAAGAAAACATAAAAATAATCAAGAATATGCCACAAATTACATTAAGAAGACAATTAGTTTTTTATCTCTGGTCAAGACAGGGGTAGTAGTGAACTAAAGAATAATTTGTTAAGGATAAATCTAAATTTTCTGCCAGCTTTTTCCGGATTTTGAAGTTTAATATATGCCTAATTCCATACACCTGATCTAGTCTCAAAAATGTGGATTTTATTATGTTTTTAAGTGTTCTGTGAATCGTAATTTTGAATCGTTTGTAACACCCAAGACTTTTGATATTATCTACTAAAGGGATGACGGAATTCTTTATTTTTAGTTCGATGTTCCTGGAAGCTTTGTTGTATAAATTATTCTGAGCAAATAGGATGATTGGGCTCTTGTTACTTTATATGAAACTGTTTTCGGATGAGCTACATCAAAGGAGTAATATAGTTGTATATAGTCAGAATATATTTCTACCGTAAAGTGTTCCAAGCATGTATGTAAATCAAAAATACATACAAGGTAAAGTAACAGAACCAGAACCGATCCTTGTGGTACTCCTGATGGTACACACCTTATACTAGAAACACCTTGATACGTTTTGACCATTTGCTTCCTATCTGCAAGGTATAATCGAAAAAACTCAACATCCATAATATTTTAACTTGCTTATTAGAATACTATGGGTTACCATATCGAATGCTTTCGAGAGGTCAATAGTAGCCAGTATAGTGCTCATGTGTGGTTATCTAGATTACGTATGATGTTATCTGTTAAATTTAATAAAGTTGTAGTTGTGCTATACATGGTTAGAGTACAATTTCCAAGAAAATTGATGCCATTAGATTTTTGAAAATTAGCACATTTTTTTCATAAATTGAGATTATTTCGAGGAAATGTATTTTTTTTTAAATCAGAATTTGATTCAAAAAAGTGTTCCAATATTGCCCTAATTCTTCAAATAGGTAATCCTTCCCACAATGTGTCTGTACCAGAGCAGTAATTACTTGTTAGCTTGAAAAAAAATCTGAAAATTGCAGCATAAAAGGAATTTCGTCATCAAATAAGCTATATCCAGAACTATATTTTAAATTATTGGAATTAATAAGAGCGTATTTTTTGGAGATAATATAATAAATTTAAACACTTAATTATTTTGAAGTGAACAAACGTCAGTGCAGAAGTTTCTATTTCATAAAACAACTGTTTTTGTCACAAGAGTTTCTGATCATTATGTCGATGCTGAAGTTGACTGTTACTTGTTGCATTTCTTACCGGTAAATTAGTTTAGAAATATGCAATTAAAGATTTCGCTCTGCTGCTTTGAGATGAAGGTAACCCATTGTAAGTTTTGATAGACGATACTTAATTATAATTTGATGTTAAGGATATCGAAATTCTTGTTAATGACACCTGTTTCTACTTTAACTGATTCCAAACGAATATTTACGTCAAATATTTTTTGTTGTTAAATTTACTTTCTAATATTTTATTTAATGTAAAACTGCGAAACGGCTTTGTTCTATTCAGTCTTTCAGAATTTCTTACATCTGACTTTCTTTTTCAATACTTTTAACTTTTTTTTCATGCTCATTCTTATCTATCATTTATTTAGTTTGTTTCTCCTGCTTTTTTTTATTTTCAACTAGTTCAACAAGAAATTATTCTGTTATTCATAACTCACGAGTGTAATAATGTCCTTCTCACATATCTATTGGTTTATGAAATTTCTAATATTATTAACTCCACGTTGACCGCCAAATTGTCGAAAAATATATAAATTTATTTTATATTAAACAATCCAACTTTGAGGTTGCAACGTAAGTTAACCCCATAACATGATTTTATGTATGTATCATATTACTATATAACAGGTAATATCACAATTTACAAATTAAAATACATAGATATTCCATAAATTATGAAATGGTGAAATCTATGGGCCCAATACTTCAACTTGCCAGAATTTGCTTGATATTAAGAATTGCCCACTTACCAATCCTGACCTTGTGGTCAATGGAATAATTACAGATTGTAGAAATTTTAGAAACCCTTATAAACTTTCGCCAACAGTTAAACATCATGATTTATCATTAAACTATTTTAATTGCTCAAAAACGTTACCGTTTCGAATGTTAAAATTTGGTCAAAAACATAAAAAATGTCCAAATGTTTTCATCACCAACCAAACACTACCCAACTACATCAGCAACATCAAACAGCGAATATTTAAACATGCTTTACAAGATAACTACTTAACTTGCTTTTTGTCTGTACGATCTACATACGCGAACGAAATGTTAGGTGAAAGCTAATACTTAAACGTTGAACCTTTCCCCAAAACAATTCCCCTATCAAATGGCAGCACTTTCCCAATGAACTTAGTTACAAATGTTTTCATATAATTTAGAAGATAATGAATATCAATCCACATTTGACACACAAAGTATTCCGTACAAAAACCTTCCGTCACACAACTCAACGCATTACCGCTCTACAAAGCACAAAAACGTTCACATTTCTTGTCGGATTAATGAACATTACCGAAAACAAAAGCACAATATAGTTTCCTCTTTCGTACAATAATGCCACAAATCCGAAAATCATAGGCTTTGTTTTCTTCCTCATTTACCTTCCTCCTCGGATTTACCCTTCACAAAACACGACAAGACGATGGAACACTGAGAACGATGGAACACAGAAAAGGATGGAGCACAAAAAGAGATTATATTCGTACACATTACCTTCATTACTTTCGTTATTGTGTCGCCCTTCTTTGCATTAGCCCGGAATGATTTATGGATCCTGGTTTTGTTCCCTTAATAATCCATTGCCTTACACATACCGATTGTGACTTAATACGAGCTTGCTGAATAGAATTTATTTCGGGGATACTTTTAAATAATAATTTAAATAACGTAAATAATTAATTAATACAAATATGCAAGAATATTGTAAAGTGACGAAGTTTTCTGGAAAACTGAACTATGCTCTATGATCTATACTTTCATGAACAAATACAGTATAAGCAGCAGTCACTTTATAATTTTCAGTAGTTATGTTCAGATCAGCATTATTTATTTTAAATACTTTCTTCGAGGTGTCATTCCTTTGTACGCAAGACAATAATTAAAATATGTTTTGTTTCTGGTCGGGGACCTTCACCAGTTGCGATTCCCAGAAGAAAATGTCACCTCGACAATTATTTATGTATTTGATACATATTGGTATATATGTATACGCGAGATGTAATAGTCTAGGATTTTGAGGCTAACTAGTACACCGAGGTTACGAATCTCGACCGTTTCCAATTAATGCTGGTATCCCGTTAGAATAAATGATACAATTTTTAGGTTAACTACACCTGTCAGAGATATGGAATACTTTCTGGGGACAAAAGAATGACATCTCAAAGAAAGTATTCAATATCTCTGACAGGTGAAGTTAACATAAAATTTTCTCGTAACGTTCTAACCTAGGTGGTACGAGATAACAGCATGACTTATTACAATTTTCAAAGCCTGAACAGAAACCCTTCTGTCCCTTGGTTGATAAAGCTTTCCAGGCTAGTTGTGAAGATTCATGCAACAGATTATAGTGATGGTTTCTAAGAATTTTCGAGATTTGTTATGTCATCTTTTTTGTAAAGTGAGATTGTAGTTGAGTTATTCCATTCCAAGGTTCGAGAGATCTTGATTTTTTTTAGTAAAGATTTTCTCATTTTTTAAGCCTCTATGACTATCAGGGATGCCTTCTGATCCTATATTTTGTACATTTAATTTTTTCTCAGGTTCTTGAGGTTCTTGGTTGACTTTACTTATATACAGTTTTCTATAAAACTCGTCTACTAGGCGTAGTAATTCCTCCCTGTTTTTGCCAAGATTTTCGGTTGAATCTTTAAGCTTAATTATTAAGGTTCTGTATTTACAATATACGGATACCCTTATAATATCACTCGGGATTTCTGCCTCTATCACATCACAACAATTTTCTCCTAAACTACTGGACGGAAATTTTGATTTTAGGGGTACTTCTGGGTGAAAAAACTAAAAAAATCGACAGTTCCCCCTGATCTCCGAAACTACTGAGCCTAGAATTTTGAAAAAAATAGGAAATATAGAACGTTTCCCGAGCTTTACAGGAAAAATAAGGAGAAATCATTAATATTAATTATGGGGGGCAAATTACAGAATTAAATGAAAATTTAAAAATAAAAAAAATGCAAACGCATATTGTAACTCCGAAACTATAAAACGTAAAGGTTTGAAAAAATCAGAGGTATAGGGTCTGATCTGAAGTTTACTGGAAAAATAAGGAGAAACCTCTACTTTTAATTTTGGAGGGCAAATTACAGAATTAAATGGAAAATATAAAATTAAAATTGTTTCTATCCCATCATGTTATATATCAAGGGATCATTATGATGAAAACAAATATATTTTTTTCTATTTTTAAAGTAAATTAATTGAAACATATTAAAAAAAATATAAAAAAATTATCTCCGAAACCATAAGCTGGAAAATTTTGATTAAAAAACTGGAGGTATAGCCCCTCATCTGAACTTTACTGGAAAAATAAGGAGAATAATATTCATTTTGATGGGCAAATTATAGAATTATATGGAAAATAAAAAATTATAATTATTTCTAACGGATCATGTAATATATCAAATCACAGGGCTCTTAATGACGAATACAAACATATTTTTTAATTTTTTTAAAATGAATATTTTAAAATATATTTAATAAATATTTAAAAAAATACCCATTCCTCCCGTTATTCCCCAAACTATAAGACCTACATTTTTTTGTTTACAGGAAAAATATGAAGAAATCCCTAATATTAATATTGGAGGCCAAATTGAAGAATTAAACAGAAAATAAAAAAATATTAAATTATTAACGCATCATGCAATACATCAAATGTAAGGGCTCATTATGAGGAATACAAATATATATTTTTCATATTTTTTTAAATTAATCGTTCACAAGATATTAACATAAAGATATGAAAAAAAATCATTTCTCGCTTTATTTCCGGAACCATACTACCTAAAATTTTGAAAATAATTAAGGGTACTTGGGCTCACTTGAAATTTATCAAAAAATTATTAGAAAACCCCCATAGTAATTTTAGAGACAAATTATACAGTTAAATGGAAAATTAAAATTCAAATTACAAATATATAATTTTTTTAAATCATTTGTTAAAAAGATATTAACATACTTATTAAATAATTACCACTTTAGAAACTACACTATTTAAATTTTGAAACATATATTTTAATTGTATTTTTAAATAATTTGAACAATAGATTTTTTAATTTATAATTTAAAACTTGACACCTATTTTGCCCTTTATCTTCCAATCTACAGAGCCTCAAAATTCAGACAGTAGATTATAAAAGGCTTCTCTGAAAATTTATTAGTAATGTTAATTTTTGGGTTCCAAATTAGAAAATTAAATAAATATGTATTTTGATAAAAATCAAGCGTATCCTGAAGCAGATAAAATAAAAAGTCTATGTTTTTTGTAAATTTAAAATGCGTCCATTAAAAGAAATTATGATAAATATAAGAAAATGCACTCATACCCTGCTTCTCTGAAAAAGGAATATTAGAATCTTGAAGGTGGTACGGAACTCTTAGTAATGCGAGTCCCACTTGCACTTCACCAAATTTTTTTCAAATTTACCGCTGGTGATTTTTTTTTTCATAATTCTCATGTTTATATTTTCTTATATGCCTTCTAACAATTTTTGATATGTCCATATTTATTTCTGAATTGTGTTGCTTATTTGTGTTTTTGTCCTTTATCTATTTTCTCTCCTTTTTTGTTTTGTTTTTTTTTGGCAATATTCGTTTTGTGTCTGATGGTGTATACAATTTGGTCATTTAAGCTATTTAGAGCGTATATTGTTGGAATATCTTTCATGATTTTACTAATGAAGTTTTCATATACTCTCCCATGTCGTGGTTATGCAATATTTAGGGAATCCAAAACCATTTTCATTTAACTTGAATTAGTTTCTCATTTCAATAATTTTGGGAAATACCACCTTTTAAAGTTGAGCAAAATTGTAATCGAGTGGATTCAGTTCGGTTATGCTCAATTGCAAATTCTTCATTACCGACCTTAATTTCCCAGTGAAAGATCCAATATAGGTGTAGATGTCGTCAACTCTTACTACCTTAATTGAATGAGTAGTTCTTTGAGCTCAGGCACTGGCAATGCACTATAATGCTCGGAAAAATGTTGTGAGTTTGAAGAAGAAGTATAGACCAATACGGTGAGTGTATTTCTTCAATTATTCTGCCAGATAATGATGTTATAGAGAAGTTTAAGACAAACAATTGTGCAGAGGAGGTGAAGAAATAATAACAAAAAGGCGGCAGTCATCTGAAACGGAACGATAAAAAACTGTTATAAATTTCAGAATGATTAAAATAATTGTCACTATTTTGTTATGTCTCTAGTATTAATGGTAATATGTAATTTAATTCTTAATTTAAATTTCGACTTTGTTATGTGCATTCGTCAAAAATAAGTCATAAGGGAAAACCTAGGCAAAACCTTATAAACAGTCATACGGTTTTTCTCTATTTATAATTTTTAGTGCTATACTGTATATATCAAATTTGATTGTCAAACTTTAATGTCGAATCCTTTTAGTTTTTTAAATTTCTTGTTCATTTGGGTTAATACCATTGAAAACGGGGCCTTGAAACATTTGGACTTTTTGAAATATACAGAGATTTAAGTTTATTGAGTGTTATTTCCAAGGAATTATCTTTCAGAAAACAATTCGGAAGTATTGTGTCGGTCAGAACGAATTCGAGACACTAACGCAATTTTTTTGCATTTCACTTCTTTACCGTTAACAAGCTTTGGCTCCAAAAATATAAGGTCTTCTAAGTAGTTACCTCCATTATGAAGGGTACAGTTTGGATTATTCAGTACAAACCGGATATAGCGACTTTGAAGGGACCGTATTGTTGCCGACACTATATCCGATAGTTGTTATAAGCAATGCATATACACAAGTGCAGTAGTTATGTATATTAGTTGTGTAGTTATATTATCATAGGTATCTATCTAGTTTAGGTATAGGTTATGCGTGTGAACTTATTTTCAAATGAAATGTCAGAAAAAAAATAAAAATATTTATTAAGTAAGATGTAATTTGAATACGAAATGTACTTAGCTGCTTACAGTACGGGTTATCAGACTACACTAGTTCTTAAAGTAATTAGTCATTTTAGTCTCTTTTTTTAGCCCAGTCTCAAATATTTTTTGCATTTTACGTTTCATACTCCTCAAGGTATGAGTATCATCAGTATTAAACTGGTTGTTAAATTTTTGCAAAACTGTTATAGCGCTAAGAGCCTCGGAACTTGTTGTTGGCTGAAACTGTTCTTCAGGGTCTTGCTGGTCTGCGTATTCTTCGTCAGTGTTATGATTGTTACTTACAGCTTCTGCAAGAATTTCTTCCTCAGTAGCTAAGGAGCACACGGCGACACTGTCATCTATTCCAATAAATTCCTCTATCTCAATTCTTCTACGTTCTGTAGCCGTAGATCTTTGCAACTGAGCAACCAATTCAGCAAGTGGTACGTTGTTATCTTCATCTGTAGATTGTATCATTCTCGCTGGCGGAATATCATCGTCGTCCTCCGCTTGTTATGGAGAGAGATCTTTGAAACCTGCATGGCGAAAGCAGTTGGCTATAGTGGTCTGTGTGACCTTTTCCCAAGCTCCGATATCATTAGAATTGCATCCAGAACACAAAGACTTTTAGTATCTGTGTTTTCAATATTTTGTATCATTTGTAGCACTTGAAGTTTTCTGTATTATGTTTTTAAAGCTTTTATTACTCCTTGGTCCATGGGCTGTAAAATAGAGGTGACATTGGGCGGTAAAAACACAAGCTTTATGCCTTTCAAATTGTAGACTACAAGGTGAGCGGGACAGTTGTTTACTAGGAGAAGAATTTTCGTTTACTGGGATAAGAAGCGGTTGGTCGTTATAGTCGATGAATATCGATAAAGTATCGTCGTTGTAAGCGATATGTGGCTGTATCCGATGTTGTTATATGCGGTATGTTTACTAAATAGTTTACTAGAGATTGGAGTGGGACCTTACAATCTGGGTGTAATAACCGATCGGTCGTTGTAAACGTTATAACGAATCGGTTTCGACTGTATTTTAAAAAATTACATTTCATGTTATTCTCAATCAATTGTTTTCTTTACAGTTACACCTTCTGGTACCTTTTCGAGGACTTATATTGTATCTGAGATCATAATTGTAAGTTATTGAAAAATAAAATACGTTTTTCATGGACAAATCCTTTTCTATCAAATATGTATGTGATGGTCTCTCATTTCACTGAGGAAAACGATGTTATGTTAACATTTTCTACTAATGGATATTGGCAAAAACAAGTCCTTTTCACTCAAAGCTTTAATGTATTACCATAAAGGAGGTAATAAATTATCTATTACATGTACATTACATGAAGCAATCAAAATCGATACATTCATTTCCAAGATAGGCCAGGGACTGCTCGGTAAACAGTGCTCATTAAAAAAAAATACGTGAACGAAGTGAATAGAGGAAGTTCATTTCATTTAGATTAAGGTCATAGATGGCGTGGCGAAGCACTGATGGACTTTTTATTGCATTTTTGTGCTCCATTGCGGCAAATGACCACCTAATGGAAAGAGTATATAAGCATATACTCGCTCATTTTTTATTTTTCGATGTAATCTTTACGAAAATATCGAAAAACGAGTAGGGAATTGCCTGTGCAATGGCAACGCATCCGAAATGATTGAATGAGGGTAGTTTTAGTTTACCGTTGATGAGATTGGTAGTGACTTTTTTGGTGCATTCGAGCGTTGCCAAGGATGGAGATAATTGCTAAACGAGCTGTGACACAAAATGAATATTCCTTTTGGGAAATAATTCGGAAATGGGGTTTATTAACGTATCATGAACAATGACAAAAAATAAAATCGCTATTGGGTCCTTGCTACTGTCAATAGTGAAAGATGATAATTCGCCAATGTAGCGTCATTAGTTGCAGAAAGACATCTAGAAGTAGTGATTGTCAATTATACAGCTTATCCAAAATATCGGTATTAAGTAGTTTGAAAATTTATTGTTTGTACATCAGAGCCTCGATAATATAAACATTCCATAATTAAAATATGGCGGTGACGTAAATAACAAATGTGTACTATAGGAACAAGAAGAAATCCCGATAACGTAAACTATGTGCTCACCCGATACGGTAAATAGTTTAAAGAAAAATTGATGAAAACAACTAAAAGGCTATATTTAAGAACGAAACAAATTAATGAGCATTGAAGCTGATGAAAGTGGCCTCTATTGGAAGATGTTAGCAGTAAAAACCTATACTGCATCTTTGGAAAAAAGACGGAAAAACAACGAATAACTTTTCTATCTTGCACGAATGCTGATAGGTCATACAAAATAAAACTGCGCTCATTTAAGAACTTACTTATCCCTGTGGATTATTGCCTCTCAAAAATTTCTAGGATGACTAGCAGTATATTTCTGAAATGTTCCCACAAGCGCTTCATACCTCAGGTATGGCTTTGAATGTTCAATCACAAATGTTTGAGGTTATCTATTTAATTTGTAGATAAAAGATTTCATTAGAACTGAAAAGTTTCTAATAAAGTCGTTATTACTATTAGATAATGCACCAAGTCATCCTCCAGAGCAACAATTGTGAAGCAAAAATTAGTCAATTTTTGGCATGTACCAATTTCTCTCAGAACTATTAAATTGGCATACGACCTGGAATACACTTACCCAGGAAAAAATGTTCAACAATGTTTGTACACCAGTTGACGTTAATTTGTGGAACGAAGATAAACAGATAAGATGTTCACGAGAAGGAGGACATGTGAGGATGTTCCCATTGAAGTTTAGTAACTGACGATCAAACTATAGAAATTCTTAATGTAGATTTAGAAGGAGCTGAAAAGAAGAAGTATCGTATGCAGATATTTTAGTTCCTCATAAATTACGGGCGCGGGCATTGAAAGACAACAAACACTAGGCGAAATATTTTCTTCAAATTAAAAAATATATTTCGTTGTTAGAATTTGTGCATATCTAGATTTTAATGTTTATTATTAAATGCTTCTTTTCATAAAACTATATTTTATATTTGGGCATATTAATACATTTAAGGTTTCTTTTCGGTTTTCTTTGGTAACAGCACAGCCTGAATGTTGGGTAAGACACCACCCTGTGCAATTGTTACGCCAGACAACAATTTATTCAATTCTTCGTCGTTTCTGATGGCGAGTTGTAAATGTCTCGGAATAATACGGGTCTTCTTGTTATCACGTGCAGCATTACCGGCCAACTCCAAAACTTCGGCAGCCAAATACTCCATAACTGCTGCTAAATATACTGGTGCACCGGCGCCGACGCGTTCGGCATAATTTCCTTTCCTTAATAAACGATGAATACGGCCTACCGGAAACTGTAAACCGGCACGACTGGATCGCGATTTTGCCTTTCCTTTAACTTTACCACCTTTTCCACGGCCAGACATATTGCTTGTTTAAGAATAACACAAAAAAACTAGACAATGCGATAATCAAGACAACTCACTAATGTAAATATTTCGATATTATGACCACACTTGGTGTGAACTAGTTGACATTTTGGAGCGTCTGCTATACAGGGTGTAAACGGTTTGAGTGCAAAGATTTTGAGGATCAATACATCAGGTCAAAACAAATCAAAAAGCTTTATAACATTTTCAGAAATAAACTATAGTTTTGCCAAAAAAAATGAAAAAGTTAGAAGTTCTGTAGCCTTTATTACAGTGAATAATAGATTATTTCCGGCTTCAAAATTATTGTAAAGCTAAATATGTAAATACTCAATAGCGTATACACCTTTAATAACTGTATTAACCAAGAAAATTATTATTTGAACTCTAAATATTCTGTTATAATTTGCCCTACGTTTCTCCGATCAGATGTGGCAACATAGCATATACTCAGTACTACAGCTAGCCGCTGCCATGAATGCTTTTTTGCTGCCCGGTTCTTTTAAGAAAGTGAAAGTGATTTTTGCGTGACATTCCACATAGCGTAAGTTATTTGATTTTCATTTTAAAATATAAATTAGAAAAATAAATAAAATCTGTTGTGAATTGTGAGTTCGAGTGTATTATTTTGTGACAAACAGTGACAATCATACAATTAGGTAAAGACCTGACATGCTATTAATTTGTGGGGAAAGCAAATGTAATAACAAGAATTTTGAATTTTGAATATTTACTATAAATAATCCCTTTGCTCGCCAGAGCTCTATCATAATGACATCCTGCAGGTCAAAGGTTTTTATTTGTCTAAGATAAGTAATATTAATTTCTTAGTAACAAATATTTCTCGAAGAATTTAACACATAAAAGAACTACATATAAGAAATGTTTTGTTTAATATACTTTGTATCGCATTATTTTTGTATCATAATGTAAACAACTTTGTATCCTCCCTTCTTCAACTTGATGCATAAAATAAATCGCCAAATATAAATATTCATTTCAATACATAGATATTAAAAGGGTACATTTTTGAAAATAGTATTTCCTAAAATTTTATGTACCTAAATAAATCTAACGGCACTCGGAACTATGAAATTATTTAATACAAAAAAATAGCAGGTGTTCCTTTTTTGTGGCGACTCATTCCTTTATTATTCACGCTACAAGCAAATTTGGTTTTTAGCGCGACGTTGCCACATTGACAATAATTTACTTAACATGTATTTCAAATTTTCTTGCTTATTAAGGCCTTTAGACCATATTGTTATAAGAGTTTTTTGTTTTGTTTGGTGGGTACTATCTGCACCTAAAATATATGCAGTCAAACTATTTACACCCTGTATATACATACAAAAGTAAAACCAATATTTAACTAACTGATTTGCTAGAAGATGGAAATTTGTTGCTATCAGAGAAAAGATAACATAACATAAAAGACTTTTACTGACAGTCAAGATACACAGGTTGTATCTAAAATTTGTTTTATAAGCGTAAGCTGTTAGGATATTTGAATTATAGGGAGGGGCACATAGAGATGGGTTCAAGAAAGAAAAAGTAGTTGAAATAAAGAGTGTAGAGTAAAATTATAGTTATACAATGTGGTTAAAAAATGTGACAAATTTTATTATCTAGGGTAGACTATGAGCAGTTGCATATATTAAATACTTGACAAATGAGGAGAAGTAAAATTATAGGTACACAGGATGATTCAAACAATAGAAAAATGGAAACAGCCAATAGGCTGAAAAGGATTTATGTTTACACAGGGTGGTTTAAAAAATATCAGACGGTTATAACATCGTGTGGACGTGAATTATAGTTGCACAAGGTGATTCTAAAAATAATAGGCAAGTAGGGTATATTAGATAACCAATACACAGAAACATATACAGGGTGCTTGCAATATTGGGTGAATTAGAATTACACTTATAGACAGTTAGTTGTCGAAATAATAAAGCAAATGGAAAAAAGTTTAAAAAATATGTGTAAAATATAGAAAAAGAATACAATTTACAGAGAGAAAGAAACAAAGAGAAAGAGAGAGAGAAAGAGAGAGAGAGAGATAAGAATATACTAAAATAATCAATAGAATTGTACCTATTAAATAAGCTAAAAAAATATGTCAGAAAATACTGATTGCTTTAATACAGTTTGTAAACTGTTTTTATTTTAAAGTCAGTTGAGGTGGATACTTTTACAAACATAAATTATTTACTGTAAAGATTTCAAAATTTTTGACTTAAAAAACATTATTCATTTAATTTTATAACAGTTATAATCCTATCAAAATTGTGGGAACAGTAGTATAGATTCTTATATATTTGTTTATGTCTGAGTTTTAATTTAATAGTGAAACAGAAAATAACTTCATTATTATAATATAAATTAGTAATTTAGTCGTTTAAAAATATAATTATTGTTTTTGTACCATTAATCCACAAATTGGTTGACCGAGATTTGTTGAACCAAATTAATAAAAGTACATTGAAGACACCTTATTTATAAAAGAGATTTTGGTTCGATTTTAAGGTTTTTGAAATTTCAACAATTGGCAACATTGGTTGCATGTATGTTCACATTTGTTCCAAAAAAATAAATGGGTGACACCAGGGCTTACACCTTAAGACATTTTGCTTCAAAAAAGTACAGAAACAACATCCAAAATCAGCCCCTTCAAATTTAAACTAAACAAAATATCCAATAGATATTAAATCAGTTCCACATTATAAACCACAAAATTATGTAATATGTTGAAAATATTCCCCAATAATGGAAGAATCATTATATCACTGGTGCCACTTTATAAACAATTTTCCATGTTTAAAATTACCCATATTCCATTTTCCATAACGCCATAAAAATACCTATAATAAAACAAAAGGACATAACGTTGTCATTGAATAAATCCCCTTTATATTCGGTGTATCATTAAAAACAGAGCACGAAGCGCAATTGAATTGCCAAATAAAATATGTCACACGCCTCCGAAATACATAAAAAAAACCACAAAATAATGATTGCTTTGTCATATTTTTAAACAGAATTCCATCGGCCTTCATTATGGGTTTACACTTTTCCTACGGAAATATTGTAAAAAAAATAATTAAATAGTTATATAAATAATCTCAGTCTAATTTATAAATTGCCTGACATTTTTTAAATTATTGGAGAAGTTAAGATTTACAGTGAAGGGCTGGATTTTGGAATAATTTCATTAAAAAGGGCAATAGCTTATTCATTGTACAAGCAGCGCACAAGGTCGAATTTATTTTGTGGTTTTTCACCAGCTTCCAGTTTTCTCCCGGGTGATTCTAAAAAGCTGCACAAAACATATTCTGAACATTTGGAGCCTATTATATGTTTTGTCATTTTTAGCTTAGCTTTTCGTTTAACGAAAAATCCCCACTTGACCACTATGAGATATCTGAATTCTCGAAAAAAAAAATAGTAAAAACAATAGAAATGCCCTCTGCATTAATTTAAAGAATTTGTCTAACAATTGTCATGCCCGTATTACTCCGAAACTGTGAGATTTTCTAAAAACCACCCTCAGTTTCTTGAATTTTTGCTAAGTGAAAAAACTGGTCATTTTTCCACAACAATATATGTGCCAATTTTGGCTCTGTAATTAACGAAATTGCGTAAATTGCTGTCTTCATCTGTCCTATATTTCCAAGATATTGTATTTTTTGAAAACAATAGCAACCACTAATCACGTATAAGCGTTTAAACAAAGGGCTTATAGCGAATTTTTCAAAAATCCAGTCTTCAGGTGATTGAAAAAATGTCTTTTATAACCTTTCACTAGACGTTTTAAAATAATAAAAAATAACATTTTCAATCCTCGTAACGAACTCGTTTATCTCATACGTTTATTTTTTTATTTCCGTTTATTTTTCTAAATTTTTAATCAAAATTAACGCTGTTGTGTTCTCAGTAAACTTTATTCTTAATTGTTTCGGAGGTAAAAAAGGGAAATAGTGTATTTTCCTATTTTGGCGTTGAACTATACATTTTATAACTATAAAAAATATAACTACATATTTTTCATTAAAATACTTTTCTGGCTATGAGCATGAAATCATTATATTTTTTACTTTTTATTTGATATTCTAATCTACCCCCAAAATTAACATTATGATTTTATGCAACTACTTTAATTAACTACCCTATATGAATGATTCTTTTGTTCCTTGCTGTTTCTTTAAATTTTTTCCCTAATAGTTTTTTAGTTAAAATGAGAACTTGGTCGATTTTTGTATATTTTAATAATATTTTTAAACAACTTCTTACCCAAAATATTTTTTTATTTTTATTTTGTTTTCAGTAGCCCCACAATTAGCACTTTTACTTTAAATTTCTTTTTAATATTTAGTGAGGCCCTATATTCTCAATTTTTGTCAAGATTTTGGGACAAAGGAGGCATTGAGTCGATTTTTATATATTGTTTTAAGACCTTTTGAACCGATTTTATGAAATAACCAAAATATATTGTATATTTCATGATGAGCATTTGATACACATGAAAGCAAAACTAAAAACAACTAACATTTGGGCTTTAAGTAACTTGTAAACTTTGAATGACTCTTCATATTTTCAAATTTTTCTAAAGGGCCCCCACAAATCTTATGGGTTTGTGTTCCTGGTCAAATACGATGCAGTTTTGGTATGTTGAACCTCATGACATCCTAACCAAAAGTTAAAATCTAAAAATGGTTTTTGAGATATCAGGGTAATAATCAACAAATATAGACAATTTTCCGATTATCCCAGAATCATATTAACATAAAAAGTATGAACTACTCTCTAACACTTCTGGGTAATTAAGTCATAGGGCATGGCATGGAACCTTTGATCATGACCTTGTAAGTAACCTTTAAGGTTATTTCAAGGTCAATCAGAAAGATTCAGAAAATTTTTAACGACATAATAACTTGGGAATCAGACGATGTGATCACAAAAGTAAACAATTAACTACCATGCAGTCCATTGTTGATCTAAATCCGTAGTTAGGCCCTCTGTCGACAGTTGCCGGTCACCAAGTTCAAGACGTGCGAGCTTTCATTCTAATTAATAGACTCAATCCTCATAAAAACAGCATTGCTTTTCGATAGCCCTCTTTCCTGTTGCTATAAAAAATGAGCAATTTTATCTTGAAAATCACTTTGACCTTGAAATGACCTTCACGGTTACTTGCAAGGTCATGAAGGTTACTTACAAGCTCATGATCAAAGGTTCAAAGTTTTGTGACTTAATCACCCAGAATTGTCTATATTTGTTTATTATAACCTTGATATCTCAAAAACTGTCCATTTTTAGACTTTGTGTGTGGTTACTTTTGGTTAGGATGTCATGAGGTACAACATACTAAAATTATAACCAATTTGACCGGGAACCCACACCCATAAGATTTATGAGGGGTCCTTTTAGGCGAAGTAGTTTGGGAGAGTTTCGTATATATTCCTCACTAACTTTTAAACAAATTATTTTAAAATACACATTTCCTTTTATCATAACGCGCCCATTCGTTTCCCATTTTACACATTATGCTTGAAAAAAATTAAACTCATTATTTTTCATTTAGTCTTTAAATTTGCTCTCTAAAGTAATATGAGCTCTGATCGTATCCCAAATTGTTTATTGATACCTAAATTTTGACACATTCCATTTAGCAGTTGCATAGAAAATAGGCACAGTTATAGTTGCTTGATAGGCAAACTAACCCAAGCACATATCAATATGGTACACAACACAAAAAATCCACAAAACAATGATTGCCCTGTCATATTTTTAATCGAAATTCCAACAGCTTCAATATGGGTTTGCAATGGTCCTGCCGAAATGTCATCAGTCAACCAAACGCCAAGAATTTTGTCATTTTCCCTCACGAAACTTTGTCCAAAAACTGTTATTGCACGCTGAAATACGAATCGATATTACGTATGCAACGGTGAAAGGAATAAAATAGTTTCATTATAAATTGCGGACTGCGGTGTACACAACATGGTCGGTTGGATGCTGCAATATTGCGGGGTCGTATATGTTCCATTTCGTTGCCATTTGTATTTCAACAACGTTCGTTGCGACCTTCCTAGATGAAAAACCGCTATTTGTATTTGTTATTATATCCTCGACTCATGTTTTCTGTTACAATAACTTTACATGGAAGGGTGCTTTTTTATTTTCGTATTGAAAAGATTCAATGGGAATTTTTTTATTAATAATGGCTACGATAAGTTGATACTAACAAGCTGGTTGTGTTAGTTTGAGGGTGCTTTTCGGAAATTAAACCAGGTTAATATTAATATTAGGGTGATTTTTTTTAACATCTTCATTCAAGGCATCTAAAAACTATATTTTGGGAACTTATATGAAGAGTGACATATTTGACATTTATAACATTTTGACATTTGACATTTTCGATATTATTGATATTTTTTATATTTTTACGTTTTTCACATTTTTGACACTTATTATATTTGGCATTTTTAACATTTTCGAATCTTTTTGAAATTATTGACAATTTTGTCCTATTTGAGATTTTTTACATTTTTAATTTTTTAGTCATTTTTGAGGTTTTGTTTCACTTGATATTCTTCACATCCTCACTATTTTAAAAAAAAAATTGTGAAAACCGTTTTAATATCATCTTCCAAAGCCAACACCCGTTTATTTTTGTGTTTCTTTGGGGAATAACACCACAATAGAAATAAAACTACGTATATTGCAGGAATACCAAACGTTTCAAAGTCTATTCTGACTTCGTTGTCAATGGCTTTATATTTATTGATGTAAATTGCAAAATGAAAATTTGATTTGACATTTAAAATTGACATTAGAAAATTTGTTGTTTTTAGATATACAGGTAGCACAAAAAATTCTAAAGATCATGAATTATAGTTAACCAGCTTTCAAATTAGAAGAATTTGAAAGAGTTGTCTTTAGAATTTATAAGTGGCGTTCCTAGGTACGACTTTGTTAAAAGATAGCGCATTCGCCAAAAATGCGATCAAAGAATTCTATTGTTTCAGTGATCCCATTAACGTCATAAGGGAAAACCTAGGAAAAACCTTATGAACTATCCCGATATTGGGTTGTTCAAAAGGAGGTTACCATTAATAATTTCTTCCTTAATTGTCGGTAACCAGATACGATTAAATTCTACAGAAGTAGAAGCGATACAATCGTCTTCATTCAAAAGAATTAAGGCAGACTCTTTTATTTTTCGTTTTGTGTTATGTTGTTCTTTGTGAAGTATAGTTGAATTGTCAAATTGTATTTTATGGCCTAGGTCCCAAGCATGTTCACAAATTTTTGATTTTTCAAATTGTCGTTTCGTTATGTAGAATTTAATCGTATCTGGTTACCGACAATTAAGGAAGAAATTATTAATGGTAACCTCCTTTTGAACAACCCAATATCGGGATAGTTCATAAGGTTTTTCCTAGGTTTTCCCTTATGACGTTAATGGGATCACTGAAACAATAGAATTCTTTGATCGCATTTTTGGCGAATGCGCTATCTTTTAACAAAGTCGTACCTAGGAACGCCACTTATAAATTCTAAAGACAACTCTTTCAAATTCTTCTAATTTGAAAGCTGGTTAACTATAATTCATGATCTTTAGAATTTTTTGTGCTACCTGTATATCTAAAAACAACAAATTTTCTAATGTCAATTTTAAATGTCAAATCAAATTTTCATTTTGCAATTTACATCAATAAATATAAAGCCATTGACAACGAAGTCAGAATAGACTTTGAAACGTTTGGTATTCCTGCAATATACGTAGTTTTATTTCTATTGTGGTGTTATTCCCCAAAGAAACACAAAAATAATCAAGAACATGCCACAAACAACGTTTAGAAGACAACACCCGTTTCTAAAAACAATATTTTGGAAAATTATAGGCAAATATATTTGACTTTTTTATTATTTCTGTCATATATAACATTTTAACATCTTTGCAATTTTTAACATTTTTACCATGTTTGACACATTATATATTATTTGGCATTTTGGGTATTTTTGACATTTTGTACATTTTTGACATTTTGGGCATTTTTCAAATATTTGGCATTTTTCCGTTTTTCCATTTATGACAATTTCTATACATTTTACATGTTTATAGGCACATTTGATAATTTGCTTATTTTGTGATTTTTATTCATGGTATTTTAAGTTTTCTGGATATTTTGGGCATTTTTTAACCCTATCCAATAATAAAATATTTAATACTCTCTTTGAGTGTCTAAGTACTTCTTGGGAAATAACACCACAGTTAAGAAAATTGCTGTATATTCCAAACGTTTTGGCTTCTAGGTCAGACCCCGAAATATTTGAATTTACATCTTAGAATTGTGTCTTTTTTATCCAACCATTGACTACGGGGTCTGACCAATACCCCGAAACGTTTGGAATATACAGCAATATTCTTAACTATGGTGTTATTTCCCAAGATGTACTTAGACATTGAAAAATATGCTACAAATATCATTTAGGAAACAACTCTCTTTGAAGTGTCATTCTTTTGTACGCAAGACAATATATATAATATATATTGTTTCTGGTTAGGGAACCGTCATCAGTTACGCTTCCCACAATTCAATGTCCTCTTGAACACTTCTTTATATATTTGGCACATTTCGTTAAATTTGAAGACGCAAGATGTAAAGACCGACATCTAGGATTTTCGGGAAAACTAGCACATAGAGGTTTTGGAATCTGGAGCCGTTCCATGTAATTGCTGTTACCCGTAATTCCTAGGTTAGAATATCACGATGAAATTTTCAGGTTAACTTCTCCTGTCAGAGATATTGAATACTCTCTTCAAGGTGTCATTCTTTTGTACGCAAGACAATATATATAATATATATTGTTTCTGGTTAGGGAACCTTCATCAATTGCGCTTCCCACAATTGAATGTCCTCTCGAACACTTCTTTATGTATTTGATACATTTCGTTAAATTTGAAGACGCGAGATGTAAAGACAGACATCTAGGATTTTCGGGGAAACTAGCATATAGAGGTTCCGAATCGGGACCCGTTCCATGTAATTAGTGTTACCTGTAATTCCTAAGATAGGATGTCACAATGAAATTTTCAGGTTAACTTCACCTGTCAGAGATCATGAATACTCTCGTCGAGGTGTGATTCTTTTGTATAGTAGGTACAAGTACAACTTTTCATACCTATATTATTTTGTGTTTTCCCCTTCTTAATATTGTGTTTTATCCCTTTAAATCTGGTAAAATCCCGATCATATTTGTAATTCCAATAATCAAAATAAAATCATTTTTCAAGGTTTGTTTCTCATGTTACATGAAAACATACGAAATTGAATATTGGTGTAAGAAAGAATAACTAATATTTTAAAGTCATCTAAAACAATCACATAAATAATCAAATGTCAAACAAATTTACTATATACTATGGAATAATTAAAACATTTTAGAAAACCAAAACAGAATGCGATGTGATTGTAACACGGTAGGAGTTTCTGGGGTTTAAATGACACGGGCTATGCCCAAAAGCACGCTAACGTGACCAAATTTATATACAAGCCGCAGAATGCTAAATAAAGATTTTAGAGTCAGAATATGTCACACTCTATGTAGTAAAATAACTATCGGTTATGATAGCATCCCTTAACGCATGTTTTGCATCTCAAATTCTAAACCACTCCCCGATACACATTTCGATAATACTGTGCTTCCTGGATTTGCTCAAAGCCTAAAGCTTTTCATACGACCAGAAATCGTTACGGATAACTTTAACGTGACCCGACATTTTAAAGTTACACCATTGACCTCGTAACGGGAAACTTTCCTCTAAACAAAGATCGCGTCTTCCATGCTCGAGTTACGTCACGGATATCACATTTGTCTCGTTCTGATGAACGCTTTGTATGCCAGAATAGGTAGTTTCTTTTGCGAAGGGAAAATAAGATGTAAAAGGATAACAGTGTGGAATAATTTTATTTTACTTAAGATCTCAGGGAATGAATTTTTATTTGTTTTTATCATTGAGGTATAGTTGCGTGGATACTCCTTTGATAAATACTTGTCAGCTTCAGACTTAGGCGTACATTTATTGTGAAGCTGGCCAAACCAGTAGGAATTTTAATTTGTTGTAGATTCAAGCAATAATTATGGAAGCTTAAATTTAAAAGAAGTAAATCAATGGTATATTCTGACTTGAATATCTTACGTCCCTTTTGCATTTCTTCCAGTCTCAGGATAAATCCTTTATTTTCCTACTAAAATATTTTCACTTACATCATATTTTAAACCCTCTTAGATGCCTGATCCTCTATGATTGCCAGATCTTTCCACCAGTTTTTTTTTTCTATAGGGATATTTGAATTTGTTGTTTATACGGATCTTCTGCATAGTCTAAAAAGTCTCTCAAAATTTGAGGACCAAATTCGATGCTATTGGTAGGATGGGTAGCATTTTTTTCTAAAAATTGAGTTCGCATGTGCTTCCACCTTCTAAGTCAATGTTCATACTTAATTTTTCGTCAAATTAGTTAGTAAAACTTTCCGCATTTGCATATCTGATCTGATTTTCGGCTTACAAATTGGTAACTTCTTTATGTAATCTGTATGTATCTACACCATATTCACCCAGAGTATTGTTTACTGACTTAGGACACAGGTTTACAAGTTACAAGGTTTCTATGGTTCCTTAGATCTAACGAAAAGATTCTAAACAACTATCATGATAAAAGTTGAGGTCGTAGAGTACTTTGTTTTAGTACTTTGATGTATTTTACCACTCGGCTTAATTTGTTGCTAAATTATCTAAACAAATTTCAGCCCCACCTTCTAATAATATTCACATGGTTCCTTAGATATAATTAAAAAATTTCAAAACAACTGTCATGATAAAATTCGACGTCCTAGAGTACTTTATTTTAGTACTTTCTTTTATGTTTCTTACTCTCTCGGCTGTATTTCTTGCTAAATTATTTAAACAAATTCCCACCCCCCATTTCAATAATGTTTATATGGTTCCTTACATCTAATGGATTAGTTCTATACAACTGCCATGATCAATTTCGATGTCCTAGAGTACTTTGTTTTATTGCTTGGATGTTTTTTACTTTCTCGGCTTTATTTGTTGCTAAATTAATTTCCATAGTTACTTAGATCTAATGAAAAGATTCTAAACAACTGTCATGATAAAATTCGACGTCCTAGAGTGCTTTGTTTAAGTACTTTGTTTGATGTTATTTACTCTTTCGGCTGTATTTGATGCTCAATTATTTAAACAAATTTCCGCCATGCCTTTTAATAATATTTTCATGGTTCCTTAGATCTAATAAAAGGATTCTAAACAACTGTCATGATAAAATTCGACGTCCTAGAGTACTTTGTTTAAGTACTTTGTATTTTTTATTCCATCCACAATTGGATTTGTACTGTTGACTGCTGTCAAATTAATATTAGATTAAGGTACTTGTTCATAGTGGGCGCCGCTCACTTGAATTTTAATAATAATTTATGTCTAAATTACTTATTTTAAAAGATATAAATAAAGATTCTTTATATATTCTGCACTGATGTCGTCAATAACTACTAAACAGATCAAAAATAAAGAAAATCGATTGAGAGACAGAGGAGAAAATGATACCTCACCGTTTTCTCTTTGCCTATTTATATATATATATATATATATATATATATATATATATATATATATATAGATATTTAATAAATATTGAGTACTTTATTTTTATTTGACCCCAAGTTTTCGGATTTATTTTACACTTGGCATATTTCTTACACAAATTCTACTGGCTTGGGAACTCATACCTTTGCCCTCCTATGGAAACGACAAAGCATCAGACTCCACAAAATCGTTCCGAATAAGAAAAAGATACAGCAAAGGTGTGGAAAATCTTATTTGAATAAGGATTTATTCGGTTTTCAAAGCATTAGGAGAACCTGCTGCAGAGATACTATACGGCATTATTGTGTAACTAAATGAGTTTTCTTGTGTGCGTGTGTGTGTATGTTTTTCTTTCTTTGTTCTGCGTGTGTGCGTTATGTGGAATGAAATGATTGTCGAGATCATCCCCGACGCCATGTGAAATGTTTTTGAGTTTGTTTTTCCGGTAGTGAAATTCGAGGGCAAAGTAATGTGATTACGTGACGACGATAAAATGGGTTTTATAACATTTTGGATGACGGTTTTCAGCTAATGATTTTGTTTACTTACTGGAGGATGAACAGTTAATGGCAAGAGAGACTTTGTGAGTAAACATTCAAAACAAACACACCGATAACAGATGTGGTGATAAATTAATTGTGATGAGTTGTTAATCCTAATTGTTGTAAGTACGATAAGTTCCATAAGAGTTATAGAATGACAATAAAAAAATGAGTTTAAACAACTTTATGTAAATTTGTCTTTCACTTGATAGATACACTTATGAGTCAGTGAAAAGATATTTTTCCCCAATTGAGTTTTTGGACCAAAGTTCCTTATGGCACATGTTACCCCAGACACGAAAAATGTGTAAGATTCTGGCTGTCCCAAAAATTTTACTAAAGTAGGTGAGTCACTATCTTGGATACAAAAAATAGTACAGCTATAAAAAAATGCAATATTCTATTCTCTTCACCTCTTCATATGAATTTAGTAAGTTATCTTAAATTCAAGAATCTTTTTTCATTGTTAGAGAATTTATTAACTGGTTTCTTTACATGAATATTGAGATGATTAGTCATTACTTAATCAATGACCTGTTTAGCAATATTTTCAAAATGATCCTAGAATGAAAGCATTCAAGGCCAGAGGCTAGCTGAGGGATTTTCTTGACCACGGCTCTTCTGTCTGCAGTTACGCCCTCCTGGGTCTCTTGTATGATTCTCTGCAGCATTGATGCTCCTTATATTTATACCTGCTTTCTGATTGTCTGATGACTCTTCGCTGATTGCATTGTGTGTTTTTCAGACCAATCACAATCGACCAGATTTTCATATTCATTGTTTCTCCTTTTCTGTTGAAATTATAATATAACTCTGTATCTCTATAAATGGTGCGGGAGAAATAGCTAACTAATGCTAAAATTACAGTATCTCCGACCCCTATAGAATTTCCCTCGGCGACCAATGATTTATCGGTCTGTCCCATTTTACAACTCCGTTTGTGTTCAGATCAACATCTGTGATACTTCTTGTTGGGGTACGGATACTTCATCACCACTGCAAGGTATTCGGTATATTCCTGGAGCTGTTGTAAGATTTTGTGCATTATTTTCTTCGGTTTGTTGTTATGTTGTGTTTTTTCAGAATGTTCCCTACCTCGGTCTACCTTTACGTAAAGGTAGACAAAGATAGGCTTTAATGAGTGTATTTTTGTCCACGTCTTTTGGCCTGGCTGTCTCTGGTTCTTGAGCTTTGATTTCCTCAAATTAATAGGCGTTATTCCTTAACAAGTTATTGATATGAATGATCTCTTCTGGTAAGTATTGGAGTTTACATATGCGTTTGCACCTATCTATTAAAGTGTATATTATGCCTCGTTTCTGTTTAGGATGATGGTCTGACAGTTTGTGGCGATTTGACTCCGTTTGGGTAGGTTTTCTACACACTTTGGGGCCCAATATTCTATTGTCCTTTCTTTCAACCAGCACATCTAAAAAGGGGACAATTTTAATGTTTTCCACCCCCATCGTGAACTTGATCTTGGGATGAAGTGAGTCTGTTTTTGAAGTTGTTAGTTCTTCCCTTCTGGCCATACATGCAGTATCGCGCACTACGTCCATTTTACAGGCAACATAATCGTCCATCAGAGTAATTAATTCGATTAACTATGCAACGTTTTCCATCCACAGGGATGTCGTACAGTGCGTACAGAAAAACCCATTGCTGCTGTAGGGCGTAACTTATAGGAAAACCCGAATCAATCTATCCGCGATCGTGCACAGAAATTGGATATGTGTCCATCCACTTTATGGAAGATGTTGCGTTAAGATCTTGGTTTACGTGCTTACAAAATTCACACAAAAGCCACATGATCACGTAACAAGGCGTACATTCGGTGAATGGGCCCAAAACAAGACTATCGGTGATCCCGATTTTCATAAGCGAGTTTTGTTTTGGTTGAATGGATACGTCAATAAACAAAACTGCCATATTTGGAGTGATGATAATCCTCAAGCTCATGTTGAGACACCGTTACATCCAGAAAAACTGACTCTTTGATGTGCCTTATAGGCTGGTGGAATAATTACTCCGTACTTTTTTAAAAACGATGCTGGCCAGAACGTTACATTCAATGGTGATCGCTATAGAGCCATGATTACTAACGTTTTCGTTCATCAATTGAACAACCATGATGCACACGAGCTGTGGTTTCAACAAGACGAGGCAACATGTCACACAGCTCGTGTCACAATTGATTTATTGAAAGAAATGTTTGGTAACCGCATACTCTCACGTTTCGGACACGTGAATTGGCCTCCAAGATCGTGCGATTGACTATTTTCTGTGGGGATATGTGAAGTCGCTACTCTATGCCGATAAGCCCGAAACGATTGACCACATGGAGGACAACATCCGTTATTGCCGATATACGGCCACAAATGTTGGAGAAAAAGTCATTGAAAATTGGTCCACCAGATTAGACTACGTCCGAGCCAGCCGTTGCGGTCATATGCCAGAAGTCATATTCAAATTATAATGCCAGAAAATTATCTTTCGAATAAAGTAAATTTCATGTCAATATAAAAGAAATATCCTTGTTTTATTCCATTTCAAAGTTCTATACCTCTAAAAAACACCCGGTACATTGTTCGACAACTATTCCTGATGAGGAATCGAAACGTCATATCAGATATGTATCACCCAAAATACATCCCAACATAATATACAGAAAAACTAGTTGACAAACCCGTAGACATACTGTCTCACAGTTAATTTTGCGAGAGAGTTTTTTATAAAATAATGCAACAACCAGTGTTCCAGGCAATTTCCACAAACTGCTCTTAGATACTACACTTTGATTTTCAAGTACTTTACTTATCTGTGTTTTTTCAGAAACCATTGTGAGGAGTGAAAACTCACATGAACATCCAAAATAACTATTTGCCTCCTCAATAATTTAGAAACTCCCTCTGGGTGTTGCGATTTTCATGTCAGTGAGTATTTTTTCTATACTCTCTTCGAGGTGTCGCAAGACAATATATATTATATATAAATATAATATATATTGTTTCTGGTCGGGAACCTTCATCAGTTGCGCTTCCCACAATTGAATGTCCTCTCGAACACTTCTTTATGCATTTGATGCATTTCGTTAAATTTGAAGACGCAAGATGTAAGACTGACATCTAGGATTTTCAAGAGAATCAGTACACAGAGGTTCCGAATCTGGAGCCGTTCCGTGTAATTACTGTTCTCCCTTAACTCCTAGGACAGAATGTCACGATACAATTTTCAGGTTACTTCACCTGTCAGAGATATTGAATACTCTCTTCGAGGTGTTATTCCTTTGTACGCAAGACAATATATATTATATATAAATATAATATATATTATTTCTGGTCGGGAACCTTCATTAGTTGCGCTTCCCACAATTGAATGTCCTCTCGAACACTTCTTTATGCATTTGATGCATTTCGTTAAATTGAAGACGCGAGATATAAGACTGACATATAGGATTTTCAAGAGAATCAGTACACAGAGGTTCCGAATCTGGAGCCGTTCCGTGTAATTACTGTTCTCCCTTAACTCCTAGGACAGAATGTCACGATACAATTTTCAGGTTACTTCACCTGTCAGAGATATTGAAACTCTCTTCGAGGTGTCATTCCTTTGTACGCAAAATCCTAGATGTCAGTCTTACATCTCGCGTCTTCAAATTTAACGAAATGCATCAAATTCATAAAGAAGTGTTCGAGAGGACATTCAATTGTGGGAAGCGCAACTGATGAAGGTTCCCGACCAGAAACAATATATATTATATTTATATATAATATATATATTGTCTTGCGTACAAAGGAATGACACCTCGAAGAGAGTATTCAATATCTCTGACAGGTGAAGTAACCTGAAAATTGTATCGTGACATTCTGTCCTAGGAGTTAAGGGAGAACAGTAATTACACGGAACGGCTCCAGATTCGGAACCTCTGTGTACTGATTCTCTTGAAAATCCTAGATGTCAGTCTTACATCTCGCGTCTTCAGAGTATTTTTTCAACAATATTCGTTGAATATTCTTAAAATTTGATCAATATTCTATGTATATCTTAGATTTTTTTCTGATTGTAGATAGATAATCTATGGGATGGTTTTACAGATCGAAAATAACCCAACAATATTTATCGTGTTGCATTATCTACGCTATTTTCTTCTTAATATATTGTCCTGACTTTGTCGTAAATTTTTGTGACTTTCCAAGCAGATAACAGCTCTGAGGGCAACAAAAGAAAACCGCAATTAAATCACTCGAAATATTCAAAGTATTTGTTTTCTTCAAAAGAAAAAACCGCCTTTACAGCAAAGAGAAAGGGCCTTCCAGTTTCCAATACGTGCATGACAACAGCGTATTCCCTCAGCGAGACAAACTTTTCAATCAAAAGCACCAAAAAAGGACAAGTGATGAAACATCTGTCATTCAGGTCATATCCGGGCCCTTGTGTCGCAGATATTGAGGTCCAGAGTGTGTCGCGTCCGTCCGCAACGACCCACAAACGATAAATTTTCAACGGGCGAATAGAAAATTTGATTTCATGTGGGACGAAAGGTCCAATCTTATTTAAAATTGGAAGATAGCAGGCGAGAAAAGGCCCTTTTAGATGTCGAAAAGGGTATTTTTTCGTTTTTTCCATGCAGATTGTGGAAAAATGGATGATTTACTTAGGCCGGTTTTGGATATTGTTTTATTATGTTATGTGATTTCCTCCTTTGTAAACGTGCTTGAAGATGAAAAGCAAATATTTTGGTTTGCAGTGGAAGGGCTTGCATATTGAATGATAGTTTATTTTCGTGTCAACTTATACTTTCTTATTCAACCAACCGACAAATGCAGTACTAAAGTTTATGATATTTCATAGAAAAGTCTACAATATTTTTATTTTAGATATATGTATAAATATGCTAAAACAATCTAACCATTCAGATATTGAAAATACTTACACACAAAACAAGAATGTTTATTCTTTTAGCACAATTGATCAAATTCTTGTTTGTTTTGCTTGTGCAGATTACTGAAGCTATTATATGAGTTATTGTTAGCAATTGGCATCTTCTAGCACATACTCAAGTGAATTGTTTTTTTTTGTCAAGTTCTAGAGTAAAAGGGAGTTCGATCTTCAGAAAGTTTGTTAGTAGAAAAATCAGGGAATTCAGTTTTGCTGTATTCTCGCTCATTGCTAACGAATTTTATTGATAATAATTAACTGATACTACAATTGCAATTTCCACAATTTACGTTTTTTAAAAAACTGTCCGACTCGTTTCGACTAACTGGGTATTTCTTGAGGAAGTTGTATATATATTCAAGGAGTGATATAATTACCAGGTACTTAATTTTGAACAGGTTTATATAATTTTATTATAGGTAAAAGGATTAACTAAAGAGGTTTATTAAAGGGGAATTATTTATTTGTGTCTGGTCGTTTAGCAAATTACCCGTAGTTTTAAGTTTATTAATCTCCAATGATTCTAAAAGGTTTAATTTATTGCCTTTATTTTCTGAATGTAATAATTTAAAATTTTTGTCGAAAAGATGATTTTCTGTTACCAAATGTTCACCATAATTGGAATCTGTTTTTTGATTAATGAAAGAATTACGGTGCTCATAGATACGTTTTTTACACGCTCTACCGCTTTGACCAATATAGGCTTTAGGGCATGATCCACATGATAATTTATAGACTCCAGATTTATTTTTTGGATGGATTTTTGATTTGTTATTTTTGATAAATTTTCCAAGACTATTGTTTGTTTTGAATGTAACGTTAATATTCTGTTTTCTTAAAAATGATGCTATTTTTAAACTTGGTTTACCAAAATAGGTTATACTATTATATGAATCATTATTGGTTTTGCTGTCTGGATAAACTTCTCTTAATGCCTTTTTGTGTTTTTGATTTGCAAGAATATTTTCTATTAATTCGGCCTCAAACCCGTTATTTACTGCAATCTGTTTGAGTATGTTTAATTCTTTCTGAAAATTATCTGGTGATTGTTTTATGGAAAGTAATCTATGAACCATACTATTGTAAGCGAAAAGTTGTTGTTGATATGGGTGTATAGAAGTGCGGTGAATGGTTAGATCGGTTTGAGATGGCTTATGGAATATTGAAAACTCGTGTTTGTTATTTACTTTGTTAAATGTTAGATCTAGGAAATTGATTTTATCATCTTGTTCACACTCTATCGTAAATTTAATATTTGGATGGATATTGTTTATAAAATTGAGAAACGTTTCTAGTTGTCTGCTCGTCCCTACGAAACAAGCTAAAATATCGTCTACATATCTATAAAAGTAAATAAAATTTTTAGCCAATACGTTTTGGTGAACTTTGTTTTCAATATTAGCCATGAAGATTTCTGCGAGTATGGAACTTGTGTAAAAAACATCATTGAATTGAAAACAATGTTGTTTAAGGCATGTTTCTAATGCTGTTAATATATCTGTTTTTATTATTGGGTTAATGTTGTTTTTATCTGAAATGTCGTTTTTTAAAAAACGTAAATTGTGGAAATTGCAATTTTAGTATCAGTTAATTATTATAATGAATTTCCAACAAGTATCGGCCGAATCAATTCAGAATTTTATTGATTCCTTTCATTGATTTTATTGTTGCTGTTGTGGAAATTCCATATTGAACATTATGACCAGATTTTCTGATAGGTTCCAATAGACCTCAGAGACCAACCACTTGTTTAAGAATGTCAATGTTCCTGAAGTTTAACTCTGGATTTTAGCTGGTGTTTAAACAAAAACAAGAATATTCAATTTCATGACTCAGTTTACTATGCATACAAAACACAATTGATACCGTTAATTTATTATCTATACTTCTAAAGAATATCTTAATATGAACATTTTTTTAAAGTTTGGTAGTGCTATAGATTGTCATTGATCTAAAATAGAAAACACCAGTTCTTGAAGTTTTTGTCTAAATTTCTCCTAAATACGAAACAGGCAAACCCTGCTATATGAGTTTTGATAAAATTTGGTGTGTAGGTACTTTAATACATAGTACCTACGCTTATATTATATTGATTAGTTTTTGCCGTGCGAAAATAAAATTTCAAAGGCAATAAACAGAAAAAAAATATATGCAATTTTCCTTTGGTTTTCTTATATATAAGGCTTCTTTTTAACAATACATAAAGAACCATACTAATATATAGAAGCGAATTTGTAGCTGTTTGTCTTGCAGTTTTCGAGGCCTAACAGCTGAACAAATTTTGATAAATTTCTTTTCGAATTACAAAGCCAAACAGATTGAGAGACGCCAAGAAGTGTTGTCAAAGTCTGTACAGAACACATACCACTCAGGAGATCTAGAAATAATGTAGTTGGAAGGTTGCTTCAGTATTAGGAATTAATAATATAATAATAATTAATCATTTCTGTAATTTCGACAGTTTCATTTGATTTCATTAGTGGTAATGACATCAAAAATATCAAAACCTACAAATTTTCAAAAATATCAAAAATGTAAATCTGTTAAATATCCTAAAAATGCTTAAAATGTCAGGAATGTCAAAAATGTTAAAATGTTGAAAATGTCAAAAATGTCAGAGGAGTCAAAAATGTCATAAATGTCAAGAATGTCAAAACTGTCACAAATTTCTTAAATGTCAAACATGTCAAAAATATCCTTGTACTCCAGTCAATAAAGGCAAAAAACGGTAATACTGGGAAATTTGTCCAAGCAGCACCGATTTTTCCTGGGCCGGGGAGTAGCGTACCCCAACCCCCCCCCGGCCCCCGCGGGAAAAGAGCAACCCCAGGCACAGGGTTAGTAAAATCTGTGCTGTTTGAACAAATTACCCGGGAAAAGGTTCATTGGCTGGACCATTGATATATGCGGATTATTTAGAGGAGAATTCTGTATTGTATTTCAACATTTCCGAACGTTACAAGATCTTAATCAGACAGATTTCATTCTTAATCAGAATGAACATAAAGGCAAAAAAAATCGGAATGGCAATTATTTAAAAAGGTACAATTAGACATTGCACTTGTCCATTTAACCATGTCACCACTGTACACCTATTATAATTTGGTTTACCTATACCCTTACTGAATTAATTAGACGGTCGTTTGTTATCGGCACAGGGTTACAGAGTCAATAATTTGCCATATGATACAATAGGCGACAGATTTGTATTTATTGATTGCCGGACAAAATATCGTGGAATTTAAAAATTGGCCACTATGTTCACCAGATGCAAACTGTATTGAGCATGATGGGTTCAAAATATCAAGACAGTTAATAGATTGTATCAGCTTAGCCTAACTTTACTACAATTCCAAAATACGTTGAAAACAGTTTGGAGGGAAAGAGTTTGTTAACTATCTAAATTGTTCCAAATAGAGCAACAGCCTCAAGACAAGTCAGGGTAGGCAACAAATGAGTAAACTGTTATTTAAACATATCAGACTTTTTTAATTACAAAATTTAACTAATAACGTTGGAGTATTCTTCTAATGTCCCCACAATTGTTCAGCAGTGTAAATGATAAACTCAACTCAAAGTTCTAAATCGCCCATTCTTTACTTATCTAAATCTGTTACAACATATCAACTTCCGCTTTAGAATACCTACTGAACAAATTAACAAGAGGATAGACCATCAGATCCGCAAATCCAAATTAGAATTTCACAACTAATTACCATTTACCTCATCTTACATCGTCGAATCGTTTTCCTTCTCCAGCCGCCATCTAATCCCCGTTCTCTATACTGAAGGAACGCAGCACGAAGACGCTTTTCCATTATTCCTACTTCTGAATCCTTAGAATATCCCCGGGAATGTATTGTGTAATTCCCAAGCCAAGCCGATAAGCTTCACCGCGAATGCCGTAGAAGCTGCTCTAATTGTTTGAGCTCATTCTGCTAAATGGTTATCTAAACACTTCGCTACAATTCGGTAATACTGCGAAGATCGATCGACGTATCAATGTCGCAGCTCACTCTCTATAAATCAGAGGATTGTCTTTTGCTAATTTGGTTGATTTATTGGCTCGCATTGAATCGTAAAATTTATTCGTTATCATAAATAAGTGAATGGATGAATAGAGTAGGATCCAAAGCATAGAATTCAATTGATAGACTTGGTGACAGGTACAAATTGAGTTACGTAAATCTAAAAAACACTGATTTGTGTGATGCAAATTGATTTTCATGAGTTGTGTTAACATTTTTTGGTGACACTTCTCATCTTGGATAGTATCTCAGTTCACTATAATATATATTTTTAGGCTGCCTGTTACAAATCATAGAAAAGTATATGAGATCACTTCGTTATCTTCCTTAATAGATTACAATTTAAAAACTATACACATCAGCAAGGCACAGGTGTTAAACGCTGAAACTTAATCCAAGATAATGACATGTTGTACAACCAGTAAATAACCCAACTTGTTAAACTACGGACTCATGAAACAAATCTTTTCTGGTTCTATAACATATTCGCTCGATGTTTCAATTCGACCTCTTAACCTGAAATTATTCATGTAGAATCATGTGTAGATCCTGGCTAATGACACACTATGTCTTGAATGTTGAATTCAGCATCAGATGTAACTTAATCTTGATTAATTAATTAAGCAAACAATAAATTATCGGTACAAGCTGAAGAAGGAATCTCATACAGGCATTCTAGATCAGAGGGTTCGTTTTCATGGAAAAATATTTGGATTTAGTATGCTCTATGGAGTGTCCACCAAGAATTTGGCCAAAACCCAGTTTTTATGTAATATATTTTAATCTAGAGTAAATGTAGCTTATTTAACAACACTAAGGTATATTGATTTATACTTTAAACAAACATCTTTAAAATGTTAATGGTATATTTGTTTTAAGTAAAAGTTACTCATCTTATATTAAAAGCTAGGCAGAAATGGGACCATGTTATGTAAACTAACTTACTATAAGGTGCCTGCATTGTCAGACAACAGTAACTAACAGGTAGATTCAGAACATAGGAATAATTTAATTATTCTACCTTTGAATATATTTACACATATATAGTTATAATTTTCTATGTAAATTTCGATATTTAAAATTTCTGTTTTACTTACAAATGCTAGTACAATGTTAAATAATATGTTGAATTTGAGACTAACAAATTGCAATGTCTTGAGGGATAGATATATAAGTGAGTAGTAAAACGAAATTAGAATATTTATTCAGACAGTTTACAATTATGACTTTAACCAGTAAAAAAATGCAAGAAACTAAATCAAAAGTTACTAAAAATGCGAAATACTATTACATTACAAATAATTATAATACAAAAGTTACATATTAATAAACATTAAACTACAATATATCGTAAGATTATGTACAATAATAATAATAATATTAATTTGGTTGAATACACAAAGCTGGTAACCCATGGCGACTTAAGGTTAATTAATATTAAATACTGCTATTTTGCTTGACAGTTTTTCTGAGCGATTTGAAACTAAAATTTTGAATATAATACAATGACAACGTTATGACTAAATTGAAAACTTTTAACCGAATGACTAAAAAGGTAATGAATAAAGGGTTGCCAGATCTAACTATTTATTTTTAATCTTAAGATCTATGCATAATTTCACGATTTTTGTAGTCCAGTAGAAATAAAACGAATCCAAATTATAAATATTAGGTAATATTAGGTCAACATTAATAAAATTATATCACAAATAAATTGATCAATCAATTGCCATATAATTTTGATTTTAGTTGAAAAACCATATTTTACATTGCAATGAAAGTTCCATACTTGTGAGAGCTAAATAAACGGCGATTATTATGTAATATATTTTTCATGGATTCTACTTCAACATCATGAATAACTTTAGGGAAGTGTCAAAACTTAGTTGTTTTCGTTTATTTTTCACATTCGAGTCAATCTTTACGATTTTCTGTATTAGTATTGTAATGCTTGTTTATTTTATTTTATGAATAAACCCATATTTTAACTCACTTTTAGGTTTTTGCACTAAAGCTCGTCAACAGCTACTAAACAATACCAAAATAAAGGATACCGGTTGAGGGTTTGTTTTTACCTATTTATATATAATCGTAAATATTTTAGTTCTAACTTTAATGAACACAGTGTATATACAGAGGAATTAATCATTTTCGCAGTTTTTCAAGTCGGTTTATTAACAATTCTTTGCCTTTACGTTAAATTTGAAGAGGGGAGATGTAAGACCGACATCTAGGATTTTCGAGAGAATTAGCACACAGAGGTTCCGAATCTGGAACCGTTCCGTGTAATTTCTGTTCTCCCTTAACTCCTAGGACAGAATGTCACGATACAATTTTCAGGTTACTTCACCTGTCAGAGATATTGAATACTCTCTTCGAGGTGTCATTCCTTTGTACGCAAGACAATAAAGAAGTGTTCGAGAGGACATTCAATTGTGGGAAGCGCAACTGATGAAGGTTCCCTGACCAGAAACAATATATGTTATATATAATATATATTGTCTTGCTTACAAAGGAATGACACCTCGAAGAGAGTATTCTTTGCCTTTAGTTTCATATTATTTGCAATTAATATGAAGTAACAAATCTAACTAGAAATTGTATGTTTTTCGAAGTTTCTGAAAAACAGTATGTCTCATGTCACAGAAAATAATATTGAACCACGTTGGGATACTCTATAATAGAATACCGTGTAAACTATTCCAATCTATGAGGGAGTTTTGAAATAATTGCTGAATATACATTTAAAATGTTTGTATAATTTGCGGAACTTCTTTTTCAATTCTGCTAAAAATGCATTCGTGTTGGTACGATAAATACTGAAATAGAGTTTCTCTAAAATAAGTAATGTTCCTGCAAACTGCTTTGCCAAATTCCGCATTACATCCTATCTAATCCTGCGGGAAAATTCTAACTGCACCATTAAGAAAGAGCATTGTTGAACGTCAAGGACAGCATGAATTTGCTGTCTGAAAGGTTCAGAATACACCAGCTTAATGCAGTGTCACAATGAAGGGGAGAGAGAGGCGTATCAATTTTCATTACCTCTTCAATTAACTCATTTTTGACGTTTTGTCTGCACCACTGACGTGAAAGCGCCTTCCAGACATTGTGTGATTTATGACAGTCTTAGAAAAATTGTTCATGCCTTTGTTGCTGGTAGAGAAGAAGTACGCCTTGGGAAGAATGGGATTGCCAGAGTTATGAATCCTTAGCTCCCTCTTAAATGTGAATAACTTTTATTACAGAATATGTTCAGATAGCAGCTAGAAAAATTAAAACACAAAAGAGAGCAACTGATCTTGAATATAATCCAGAGAAATACCTAAAAATAGAGTGACTGGTCTGAATAGTCTTACAGTGATAGGTCAAAGGGGATGCTTCGTAGGTACAGAAAGATCAAGAATGGGAAATCTATAAATAGAATTCGAAAATAATAGAGCAATTAGATAAACTGATATCCATTCATAGATACCATCTTTGAGATTTGGTATAATCATAATTCTTAATTTTCTGGTTTGACCTCAAAACTCGCTTAGCTTTTTGGCAGATTTTTCAGAATTGTTTGGCTAATTATTCTCAGAGATATGTATTTTTACTCTCACATCGAGTCTTTTCAGATGATTTGCTACATGATACGCTTTATTTTTTCAAGGGAATGTGTCAAATTTTAAAATGTTTACCTTTTAAAGAAATTATTTTAAAAATACAAGTAAAATATATTTGTATTTCGTTTCATATTTTATATGATAAGTTTGAAAAAGTTTAATTTTTTTTCGTCTGTTATCTGTAAAATTTGAGTAAGACCCTACATTCTCATATGTTTCAAAAGTTTAAGCTCCATAGTTTTGGGGAAAATAACGAAATGTGATGATTTTTGTATATTTTCGTTAATATCTCTTAAACAAATTATTTTTATTTCATTAAATATATTATATAACTTATTTGAAAAAATAATACATTTTTATTTTATAATTTACCCCCACAATTTATTTTACCTGTCAAATTTGAATGAATCCTTTTATTCTCATTATTTTCGAAAATTTTAGGTAATTAATTTCGGAAAGAGCTAGGTGGAATAGATCGATTCTTGTATGGTTTTATTTTTAATTGGATTCTTCATTCCTTTCACTTGATGTTATACATGATGCATTTTAAAATAAGTTATTCGTTTAATATTTGCCTGACAAAATTGACATTAGGAATTATGCTTTACTTTTTCAGTAAAATTTGAATTTTTCCATTTTTTCTAATCTTATACAAAGGATATTTAAAGATAAAAGTAGGGAGTGGGATATTTTTTGTATATAGTCTTTAATATTTTTAACCGACTTCCAAAAAAGAAGGGAAGTTTTAAATTCATCGTACGTTTTTTTATATATATGCTCAGTGACTATTCAAAAACGGCTTATGCAAATTTGATGATTTAAACGGCATTGTATTAGAGAATATTAAAGAAAGGTACCCTCTAAATTTCCGGTATTCCAGAAAATCAGAAAAAAAAAGAAGGAACTAAATTTCAGTGAATTTCAATAAATCTACACTGTTTTCTCTAAAACGGCTCAAACAGTTTGAATATTTTAAATTGTATTCTACAAAAAGCTCTTCCAGCTTATAATATAGTCAATAGGGTAGAGATGATTAATACTTATACAGGGCAGTTGTAACATCGTGTAGAGTTGAATTATAGTTGTACAGGGTGATTCAGAAAATGACAGATAAATAATTTATATTGTGGGACCAATATACAGAAACATATACAGGGTGGTTGCAATGTAGCGTGAATTAGAGTTACACTACTACAAAGTAGACCAAATAATAAAACAAATAAAAAAGTATAAAAATATGTAGATAATATAAAAATTATATAAATTAGAGAGAGAGAGAGAGAGTTATTTTTTAAATATAAATTATTTAAATAAACTCTTAATAAAAATGAAAAAATATATTTGTATTCTCATAAGAAGCTCTTTCATGTCATATATTACATTATGCCCTTGAAATTGTTTTAATTTTTAATTTTTCTTTTAATTTTAATTTGCCCCCAAAACTTAAGAACAGGACTCTCACTTTACTATCCCAGTAAACCATTTATAAGGTGCTACATTCCCTATTTTTCAAAATTGTAGGCTCAATAGTTTCGGAATTACATTTTTTCCCAGAAGTACCCCCTCTGCCAAAATCAGAATTCTTTCATTTACACTAGGTACTCCTGATCCGTTCATCGAATGTAAAGACTGTAAAAACAAGGGGGTCGTGGGACCCCTAGCTATAAGGCACTTCCTTTCGCTTTAAGTTATGTACTGAATTACAGGAAATGCTATGGGATCTTTGGTGTATCACATATGTAAAAACAAAGTTTTGCAGCCTAAAACCAAACCTTTATTTTAAAAACTGCTTTACTTCTTGATGATAACAACTTAGAGTTGTTGAAACGGTGTTGAGTGTTTAAAATAAAGTTTTGTTAGGGTGCAAAACTGTATTTATACATGAATAACAGGCACAATGATATAAAATATATTAATTTACATTAAAGAGTAGTTAGGTACAAAAAAATTAAACATTGTTAAGCTCTATTAATTTGGCTTTTAAAATGGGTTTTTTGCATAACAATTTCCAATTATGGATTACTGAATTTGGTCAAGTAATTTTTTCATTGATTTTTTAAAGTTTAATTATCATTGCTAATTTTTAATTTACTCTTGCTTTCCAACTTATGGAGTATGTTTATTTTTGTTAGCTGTATTATTAATGTACAACTTGCAGCAAATATTTTAACATTAAATCGATTTTCCTAAATAACTTTAAACATCTTCCCTTCCTGTGTTTGATCAAGATGTCTTATTCAAGAAGATCTCAGAGTTGTTTTCACCAATCCAAATTTAATTTCTAGTCATTGTCTTTATGATATATTTTGCTTTATGATTTTTTTATTGTTGCTTATTAGGAAAAAGCTTCAGTTTATTTTTGAAAGTTTGAATTCAAAAGCCTGCATTGACTTCAATACCTACTTTAGTTTCTAGACTGACTTTAAAACGCACTTTGTTGTTATTTATGTCAAGGATTATTACTATTTTCGTTGATAAGGTTTTTTTCTGTCACCTCAAACACTTGCTTTAACTGTTCGGTAGTCTAACAATATCACGATATGCTCTCTGCACGTCGAACTTCAAATTCTTGTATTTCGGCTCCAATTCTGTTCTACAATTTTTCAATATTTCCTGGTATTTTGAAGTAGATTTTGAAAATTCTAATGGGATACAATCTGGAAACCCAGCTGTCCATTCAATAAATAATAAATCCTTTTTTCCTCGCACTATTCTCGAATAGCGTAGGAGCGCTACTTCCTGTCAATCGTGTACAGTCCTGTTAAACTGAGTATTACTTTCCATACCGGCAACGTGAGTTTTCTGCTGTTTTCTGAACCCGTCCAACACTATTTCGCCATATTCAAACCTGTGATCCAGAACATCTACCACTTGGTTATTTGATTGTAAGTACCTGTGGTCTAATGAAACTACTCTGGTGTGCCACATATTGGTAATTTGCAAAAAAATTAAAATCTTTAGAACTTCAATACATATGGTTTAGTTATTCGTAAAAGACGACGAATTATTTATTTGTTAACAGAACAATTAAATCTGTACTACATACCCGTTTTCTTTGATCACCACTTTAGTTTCCGCCTCTAGTACCGCACAAATTACTCTGCAAATGTGCAAAGCAAACATTGCGTAGAAATTGAACAATAATTACGAACACATTCCGTCTTGTATCTTAATCATTCTCAATACATATTACCTTTAAACCCGGTAAACGTCTCTAACGACTTCTCCAGACAAGCAATCTAGAGAAAGGAAATCCTCTATCGAAACATGTCACCCGAATACAATTCTATCCAATTTCCAAAGCGTATTGTTACTGCACTGGAACACCAGCTATACGTTCAGCCGATGCCAACGTGGCATTCCACAGTGTAATGAACGCCTTTTGTGTTAATCTTGCCGTCAAATCGTTTACCGAAACTCTGCGAAACGTTATCTCGGTCTCTCTTTCGAAGCCGATAGCTTCTTGATGAATCGAGGTCGAGAAATGTGGGAGGTTTGAGTTATGGTAAAATAGAACATCGAAAGGAAATAAAAGTAGTTGGCACTAGTAAAAGACAAGGACTAGTATGTCATTCACACATTCATTCCGAATCAGGAATAGTTTAATAGCTATGGACCAGTCTCCTTTATAATAATCGTCAATTATGGCATCACACTCCCTCTGAGGCACGCTATGAGTGCATTTAGGGGAAAATTTACTAAACCCCAGATATCCTAGATATCAAAAGGATTTAGCTCTGTGGGAGCCTTTGCCAGGTTTTTAGGTCCGTGGTTGGAGTTGTGGCGGCAGTTTCCCATGAATTTCCTGGCCATCCGGGCTGTTCCTAACAGCACGGCTTTTTGCATTTGTGTGTAAAGATGTTCGTCCAGACCTAGGTATTTTAAATTGTTTAATAGATGTGTTGGGACTAGTCCTGTCGTTGACATAACAATTGGTACAGTTCGTGTGTTGTTCATGTTACACTGAGTCTTTATTTGAAATTCCAAATCTCTATATTTGGTTATTTTCTCAGCCTGCTTGATATTTATATTATTGTTGTTAGGAATTGCTATGTCAATTGAAGTTGTTTTCCGAGAGACTTTATCTACCAAAACTATATCTCGTCTATTGTGAGCAACAGACCGATCGGTCAGTATAGTGCGGTCCCAGTACAGCTTGTAGTTGTTATTTTCTAAAACAGATTCTGGTTTATATTTATAGTATGGTAATCTTACCGACTGTAATAATTCAAGTTTCAGTGCTAGTTCAATTTATCCCCGACTTGACCATACAATGTATGGCATCACACTCCCTCTAAGGCACACTCTTTAGGGGAAAATTCACTAAACCCCAGATATACTACATATCAAAAAGGTTTAGCTCTGTGGGAGCCCTTGCCAGGTTATCAGGCCCGTGGTTGGCGTCGTGACTGCAGTTCCCCATGAATTTTCTGACCGTCCTGGCTGTTCTTAACAGGACGACTTTTTGCATCAGTTGGTAAAGATCTCCGTCAAGACCGAGGTATTGCAAATTGTTTAATAGATGTTTTGGGACTACTCTTGTTGTTGACTTAACAATTGGTACCGTTCGAGTGTTGTTCATGTTCCATTGTCTCTATATTTGAAATTCTAAATCCATATATTTTGCTATTTTTTCAACCTGCTTATTATTTAAATTATTGTTGTTAGGGATTGCTATGTCAATTAAGGTTGTTTTTCTAGAGACTTGATCTACCACAACTATGTCTGGTCTATTGTGAGCAACAGTCCGATCGGTCAATATCGTCCGGTCCCAGTACAGTTTGTAGTTGTTATTTTCTAAAATAGATTCTGGTTTGTATATATAGTAGGGTGTCCTTACCGACTGAGATAGCTCAAGTTTCAGCGCTAGTTCTTTGTGCAGTATTTTTACCACAGCCTCGTGCCGTTCTTTGTATTCAGTTGCAGCGAACGCTTGGCAACGTCCTGTGATATGCTGGATAGATTCAGATGTTTGGCAACCATATCTGCATCTGTCGTTGTTGATTGAAGGGTCTTTGACGATGTACTTTAGATAGTTTTTAGTTGGAATTACCTGATCTTGGATTGCCAATATAAAGCCTTCCGTTTCAGGAAAACATATAACCAGAGATCAACCAGTAGTTCGACGCTGAACTGTCGACATAATCTTGGTTGACGTCATTTATATGCCTTCCAAGAAGAGGCTTTTCTTTCAATTTGAGCAGTTTCTGATCAGTTGTTTGGTGGTATACTTGAACTTGTTGTTCTGTCAGTCGCAGAGGTGTAGAGTCATCAACCTGACATATGACTCTGTGTATATCAGAAAATTGTGCGAGTCTCTGGAAATGATTACGCAAATTAGAAATTTGTTGATCACGTAACTTTCCTATATCTGTCAATCCTCTTCCTCCTTCACACCGGGGCAATGTTGTACGTTCGAAACAGCTCTTTGGATGGTGATTTTGAGCTTTTGTTAGTAGTACTCGAACTTTCCGTTGTAATGGTTCAATGTGGGTCTTGCACCAGTTAACTACACCGAAAGAGTAACTAAGCACTAAACACGAGTAGGTATTAATAGCCTGAACCAGATTTTCAGTGTTAAGTTTTATCCTTCTATAAAACTCTGTTCTTAGGTCCTTTTTCATGGCGGTGTGATCAATTCGTTGAGCCTGCTTTATTCCAAGGTATTTGTAAGTATGACTTTCCTCCATGGATTCAATTGAGGTGCAATCTCTCATTTCGTAGGCCCCCTGCTGTATTTTGCCTTTAACGATATTAATAATTCTGCATTTGTCTAGGTCAAATTGCATATGGACGTCACTAGAGAACCCTTCTACTATTTTAAGCATATTATGCAGCTGTTGTTTCGTAGCTGCCATCAACTTTAAGTCGTTCACGTATAAGAAATCCTTATTCTTTAATGCTTGTATGTTGTTGTGCTTGAGACTGAACCCAAAATTAGTCGAGTTCAGTTTGTGTCAGAATGGGTTCATGGCAAGGCAGAACCACAACGTGCTAAGAGAGTCTCGCTAGAATATACCCCTTCTGATAGGGACAGAGTCGGTTTGTATCGAACAGTCGGGTTCATTCAGAAAGATGTTGGTTTGCCAGGTATTCATGACATATTCTAAAAATGTAACAATATGATTATTTACTTTATAGAGTTTCAGCACCTGAATGAGCCATTATGTGGAACTGAATCAAAGGCCTTTTTGTAGTCCACATATGCCATGTAGAGATTTCGTCGTTTGGCATGGGCTTGATTGCAGACAACGGAATCAATTATTAGTTGTTCTCTAGTTCAATTATTATTATTATTATTACTCCATTGAAACCTTGCTGTTACGGTCGCATGATGTTTTACGTATTACAATGTCAGTATTTCTTTAGGATATTTGGCAATAAACATCCAGCATACAGGGTGTTTAGAGAAGAATACTAAATATACAGAGTGGAACAGCTAAATGGAATAAATTCGATAATGACTAAACGAGGGCTTGTAGGCTTGTATTTTTAAATAAGCATTTTTTGAACGAATATATAGGGTGTGTTATGTAACAGTGGCCAATACCAACTTTCTTATTTTAATTTCAAGCCTCTGTGTATTAATTATTTTTTGGATTCTCCAGAAAATTCTAGACATAATTCATGTTTAATATCCTACACCTATCTTCAACTGTTTCGGAAATATTAAGTGTTTTCAGATTTATTTCAAAAATTAACATTAAAAAAAATTAGTTTATTTCACAAACTCGCTACATTACACTCAATACTTAATTCCCATTTAGCTCTTGATAATAAGCAAAAACCATTCCTGCGTTTCTTTTTACTGATTTGAAAAAAAAACAGTTTTCTTTATTTTCGTCAAAACTCATAACCTTAGTTAGCATCTTGTTGTCTGCCTGCATGACAGTGGTGATCAGTGTCAGTGCTATTCTCGTTTGAATTTCGTTAACCCTACGTAATAATATCAGAAAATGGTTCATTAAGCAGGAATGTACAAAACCACCATTCTACAAATGATTGGTTATGGAGATAACACACGGACACAATTGGTAGTTTCTCGCTTATTTCACGAAAAATTTTCAAATTTGCCGCCTGTATCACAAGAAACAATTAGCAAAATCAAAAAGCATTTCTCGAGCTTGGTCATGTAAGACAAATAAAAAAAGTAGCTGCCAATGCTGTAAGTGATAATATGAAATTGGATATTATGCTTGAGTTTTAAGAAAACCCACACAATTCTGATCGAAAAGCAGTCCACTGTTCAACGTTAGCCACACATCAATTTTTCGAGTATTAAAGGAAAGTAAAATGCATTCCTATAAAATGTTGCCGACTGAGGAGCTTATGGAGGACAATTGCGATAGGAGAACATATTTCTGTGAACAAATGATGGTAAGCTTAAATAACAATGTGATCCAATTAGAAGATGTTTTGTTTTCTGGTGAGAGCACATTTACACTTCACGGTCATGTAAATCGTCAAAATTGCAGCCATGAGTGTAATGAAAATCCTCACTGGATGACCTAGAAACATATGCAATATCCTGAAAAAAATAATCCTTCTGCTGGAATTGTTGGAAATCATATCGCAGGTCCCTTTTTCATTGATGGCAACTTGAATGTAGATAAATATTTAAAACTGCTCCAAAATAATGTCGTGCCAACTTTGACAAACTTATATCTTGATCCAGTAAACCCACAAGTTCCTGCCAATTCAATATGGTTTCAGTAACATTGAGCACCGCCCCATTACAAAATTAATGTCCGACAGTACCTGAACGAATTTGTTCCAAATCGGTGGATTGGGAGGCGCAGATCGATAGAATGGCCGGCACGATCTCCTGATTTGACGGCATTGAACTACTTTTTGTATGGATATGTCAAAAGTACTGTATACAAAACAAACCCCTTAACTTAGATGACCTAAAAAGACGAATCAAGCTTGCGATTAGATCACTCACGCCTGAGATGTTGAGTAACGCTAGAAGACATTTCTATATCAGATTAGTATGTTGCAAAGACGTTCGCGGCGAGCATTTTGAACATTTCCTACATTGACATTAATGGCTTTATTTTAAATTATTAAGAAATAATCAGTATTACTTTTAGTTAGGTTTTTAGTGTAATTTTCGTTTATTTAATGTTAATATTTGTCTGTCACATGACACACACGATATAAATTTTTGTTGAAAAAATGCGCAGTTAAAAATACAAATCGACGTTTTTCCCAAAACGCCCTCCTTTATTCGTTATCAAATGTATTCCATTTGGCTGTTCCACACTGTATACAGATTATATCAAAATTTTGAAGTTTGCCGAACCTCCACCACATTTTCTCACGCAAAATGACATCAAATCAATAAACATTAAGCGCCAACGGTAATAACACTCAAAGCTAATCTCCCGAACGTTATTTGATGCTGTGGAAAGAACTTGTATCGCCTATACACGATAACAATCCCGATTGCGCTCCGAGCTGATACTATTATTGTTATCGAAAATCGTTTCAGCCATCATCAGGCATTCCCTGCTCCGCTTTCGCTCTAACAATATGGCTGGATTTAGGCACGCAGGATCGCGGAGGATTAAATATGCCTCGAGCTCGTTGTTGAAACGTGATGAGAGCCCACCTCACGTGACTCGATTGCTTTATAAGGACCTATAGATATATATACGTTCCGTTACATGCGTGTGTCTTGCTATCCATGTTATTCTGTCAACTGTGTGGAGAAGAAGGCGATACAATAAATCTCGAAGACATCGCCATTATTATTTTGCTCAGGCGATCAAGGAGCAGACGAGATTTTGTGTATCGCCAGGGAGAAATATTGCCAGCCGTTTTCTATGATATGGTTTTCAGAAGCGAGGCATAATGGATGTAATCGTTTGACAAGAACACATGTGGTTATGGTGATGTTATTATCCCCCGTCGGAGCTTCGAGGGAGTCGAAGGGATTCCAGATTGAAGGAAGAGAGGACCTGTTTCTGAATAAGTAGTTTCCAGACGTTTCTGTATGTTAAATGCGAACAATGGAAGCAGGGGGTGTGGGTAAGCGACGAAACACGAGTTGAATATTAGAACAAGCAAAGCTTCAGCAAAAACGTAGTTAAGACAGATTAGAAATATTCAAGACGCTGTATTATTAATGTGGAAACGCTCCATATTAAAAGTTAATTAGTTTCGAAGGTAAAGCTCGAATATGATGATTTGGTATTTTGTACATGTGTATTCAGAACAGATAATTTTTGAAGTAGCGCTTCATAAAGGGACCCACACTAGCAGATTAGAAAATAGATCAGTATGGTAGTGAAATGCAAAATTCAGGCTTTGTTCCGATTCTTTATTCCGACTATTTTTGACATTGAAAGTTATTTTTCTGTATAAGAAACAAGAACCAGATTATTTATTATTGGTGTTTAACGAGGGAATTGTTTGAGGATGTGCGGGAATTGATGAAAACGCTTAAAACTTTTTATTAGTTTCGTCATTCCGAAGAACGTAGGATGTCGATATTCAATCTTATGGTTCTTTCGTTTTTAATCTGAGTATATTGGTTTTCTCTTAAAAGTAAACTACCTGGTCGAGCCGCTACCCAGTTATTTTCTGAACGACAGTTATGGCATGGCTGTTTTTATTTTTTCGTAGTTCTTTGCAAATAACACCACATAATCTTGTAAGTCTGTATATTTCAAGTTTATTAACATGTTTTGGTAGATACGGTTTCGTTTACATAACAAACGCCACAGATATAAGTAACTTGGTAATTATTAATTAATAACACCACATAAACTTTATAGTCTGTATATTTCAAAAAGTCCAAACAAGATATTAACAAATTTAATTTTGAAACGTATGGACTTTTTGAAATATACAGATTTTTCAAGTTTACGTGGTGTTGTTCCCAAAGAACTCAGAAAAAAATACCAAGTTACTTATATCTGTGGCGTTAGATATGTAAACGAAACTGTATCTACCAAAAAATGTTAATAAACTCGAAAAACTGTTAACAAATACGAAAAATTGTATACTAAAGAATATTTACATCTCACTTAGTAATAATCTCCTACAAATGTATTCTCTGCAGAGATATACTTATTCAAAACAAGAAGGTAAGGTGTTTTAAGACTGAACTTTAAACTGTAAAACATCATTAAATAATGAAGTCCGACCTAATTTATTAGCAACAGTCACCTTCCACAGCGAAAACATCATTCCAATGTTTTTCTAAACTTTCGATGTTTTTTAAAAAAATATTCTTCTTTTACCTCAAAGTAGCCTTCATTTGTGCCTCTAACATCATGATCGGAACCAGTTTAGAATTGTCTTGAGGGAGGGGCGCAAAATGAGAATTATGACGAGTTACCAAGGGTTATTATTTGGACCTATACTACTTCAGTTTAACAAGTTTGTTGTTTTCCTGTCTACTGTTTACGATCGTATAATTTAACACCTTCAGTTTCTTAATCGATAGTCTACTGTGCACTATTGTTATGTTTTTTATTTTCACACATGGGTTCTGTTCAGTTCTTGGATTTATTTAGAAACACAGGTCAACTCACTCTAATTTATTTCCACTACTTTAACACAATTTATATCCACAGAGACTATTTACATTTTATCTTACCTATACAATAGGACCGTCGAAAACAGATGGAATCCCATCGCCAGCTGTCCATATTTATATATTTCTCTCGGAATTGTCTGGTAAGTCCACGAACCATCGGGAAACTTCTTTCATGTGTTTGGAAGCTTTAAGGAAATTCCCAATAACGGCAGCGGTCGGCCTGTGGAGAGCCAAAACATTTCGGATCCCCAGAAGTATCGGAATAATGTGCCTTCCACGAATAGGTTGATGGCCGATTGCACCAGTTGTCGGATGAATTCTCGTAGCACTATTATTTTTTTTCCATTTTTACAAAGTCATATATTTAAAATTTGCGAACCAGTAGAAGTCTAAATTAGCCAGATCTGGTGTAAATAATTGAACTTATTTGTTTATCTTTATTAGAGCATTGTCTAGGCTACGTTTGTCAATATTATATCTGGCTATTGAGTAGAAAGTCGCTGAGAAAAATGGTCTCTTTGTCCGAAAATAAGGAGACTATTATGTGGTGTTATTTGCAAAGAACTACGAAAAAATAAAAACCAGCCATGCCACAACTGACGTTCAGAAAATAACTGGGTAGCGGCTCGGCCAGGTAGTTTACTTTCAAGAGCAACCCAGTATACTCAGATTAATAACGAAAGAACCATAAGATTGAATATCGACATCCTACGTTCTTCGGAATGACGAAACTAATAAAAAGTTTTAAGCGTTATCATCAATTCCCGCACATCCTCAAACAATTCCCTCAGCCAGATAGATCTCGTAAATTCACAACCGACGTTAAACACCACAACCCAAACATAATAAGTCAAACACTGAGTCAGAACGGCAAACCGGAGAGCGAGAGAGATAGAGAGAACGGATCTAATCCTGTCGTCGTACGGCGGTAATCCTTGGCAAACTGTCCCGCATACGGAATCATTCTTCACAACCGAACTGAATCTGCACACCGAGCATTAAACATCAAACATAATCCTTTCCTCGCTTTTGACACATATTACGTATCGGGCTTCTCTCTTTCCTGGCCGGGCGAGAGGAAAATAATGAACTTGACGGATAGCTGTTTGTATTTTTGCCAGATTGAGATGAACGAGCGCCAACGTTGATATAGATGGGGGAAATGTATGAGAGAATCGGATTTCAATTAATTACATTAAGTGTATTCTTGATGACGTAACTTTAGTCCAATTATCGTAATTTTCTAACTAAAACTGTTGATTATGTTGATACATAGCTAGGAATAAGGAAATGTAAAATGTGTTACATAAGAGGCAAATTTTTCAGGAACTAAGACCATCAGTCATCTGAATTCCATCACGAAGAAAGTCGTCTCCTTCTTAGCTTCAAGTACTTCACATATTATTGGTGATTTCGGTATCTATTCTTTCATCGCATACATATAGTTATTCTTCCTTAACATTTGTAATTGTACATTTTAGTTATTAATAAAGGGCAGGGGGAACAAGTTTCGAGTAATGTAGTAGATCTTATATTTCTAACTCCAGCATCTTTGTTATTTGCGTTGAATAAAGTGCCCTCAGAAATCAACGTTTGGTCTGGATTTTTGTTGATGTAGCCAAGTTCTAAGGTACCTATTGATTTGATATATATATATATATATATATATATATATATATATATATATATACTAGAAGATGATAAAAAATTTGAACTATTATTGGTAAAATTGGAAACTCTTCTTGGTCCTTTCTATGAGATATTCGACGTACGTTGTTCTTACTCAATGTTTTGCAGTATTGCTAAACAATACCCATTAATTGTGGTTGTCGAAACTATACCGGGCTTTCTCAGTCATAAAACATACACCTTTGAAATAGATGAATTGTCAAATGAGATAGCTAACTCTGAAATGTCTGATATGTCTAGTTTTTGACTGTATAAAATAAATGGTTCACATTAGATTTGAGTTTGTACATGTTTTATTTATTATCACTATTGTAAGGTTTTCATAAGTGGTTCCTATATATTTCTCAGTTGCATGAAACTTTCAGGATATCATACAAACCAATAATATATTGCAAACCTCACTGAAGAGTCACATAATATAGCCTCATGATTACATGTGCATATTCTTGGCTATTCTAAGGAGGAAAAGAAATGCAATCATTATATTGCCGAATTTTATTATTTTGTTTGCTCATCAAATACTACGTCGTGTCAACTGAGTACCTAGAAAACTAGATTGTATATTTATGATTTCAGCAAATTTGTCTGAGGGTTAAACTCAACTGACAATACTATAGATTGTTTAAGATCTTCATTAGTTCTTGTTTTTGTATAATTCCTATATCCTTCCGATTTGCTACTATTTTTGGTCCTTTATCCGTTGTCGTTCTCCAAGTTCTTTGCCTTCGTGGTTATCATGTCCTATTTACAATTTCAGTTTTTCTTTGCTTCCTACAAATTCCTTAGCGTTTTAGTACAGATTGATATCAACCATATGCCAATCTCCTTGGAAGGATGAAAAGCTCGGAATTAATTGTTTGAGGATCTATCTGTTAGTAGAGGTGAGATGTAAGACCGACATCTAGGAATTTCGGGGAAACTAGCCCACAGAGGTTCCCAATCTGGAGCCGTTCCGTGTAATTGTTGTTTTCCCATAACTCCTAGGTTAGAATGTCTCCTAAAAATTTTATCCTGCTATAATATCCAATTTTCACGTCTTTGGTTACACATATGACCTGATCCAAGATCCGTGTCTGGCAAAGGTATTTTTCCCAATTTTTATTTAACCTGACTATATCATCGTAACATTACAATTCAAATATTTTATTTAGTTTTGTGTTTTTAAACTAAATTTTGTCAAATAAAAGACGTAAAACGCATGATTGCGTGATAATTATGATTACTGTAAGTTCTAGTTTTCATCATGTATTTAATATCAGCTGTTCTATTATACAATGTTATCCCAAAAAATAGAAAACTTTCTTATTTCTGTCCTTGAAGTAACTTGTGAAACGTGAAATAACAGCTTCGGCCTGTTAACCAAGTTCATTTGCATAATTCTAAAATAATCCGGTACTTTTTAGAGCGGTTTTATGTCCAAACAAGCTGTTTTGTTTTTGTTTTCGAGATGAGAAAATTTAAATTATGTTGTCGACTAGCTTGTTTCTTAAGAGGAAGTAATTAAGAATGAGCGAAGTTTTTTTTCGAGACATCAGAAACGGTTGATTAGAAAAATAATGGATAATGTAACTAAAAGGTTAAATTTAACCAGTGTAATTACAAAGTGTTATAAAAATAGATAGTAACAACTATATTTTTTTGGGTGAGTTTTATTTTCCATGTAACAATCATCAGTTGAACAAATTTGACAATTCATATGACATGAAACGAAGTAGGAACAGAAAATAGTTATTTTTGTTTCGTCTGTGGTATCGTAGTATATGGAGGTCAGTTTCAGTGAATTTTTGGAGTGTCTACGTAATACTTTCTATGGAAGTAATTATAATTAGACATAATTGTTCTATTTAATAAGTCTTTATTAATAGTATCGAATTTTGCGCTCCAACCCACTTTACCCTGCTAATACAAATTACCTGAATTATTAAGTCTGAGTTTCAACAGCGATGTAGCTCGATCTAGTACTTGATTAAGAGACAACGACAGTACAAGTGCTACTTTGCCAAATACCCTTTCTCGAAGAGCGGCTTCCTCCGAGAATCAGGTCATATTTAACTCTAGTTATTGTAAAAAAAAATTCAAAAATCTAAATCGATTTCAACATAAATTTTAATGTGGCGGAATGAGACACACTTAAACTCAGTAAATCAATAAAATAAAAATACATCAGTTTATAGAGCAAAGTTTAACTAATTTTCGGACTTAAAATTCAACAGCAATTCGCTTACACCATCACGTCAGTAACAGTTTATAGATAATTATTGTTAAGATTTTAACAGCAAACTAGTAGAAGTAAACTATTTAAATAATAGAAATTCTCAAAAATATGAATGTTGTTTTGTTTTTTGCTTATATAATGAAAAGTAATCAAAAAATCGTAATGCCGTCTACAGAAAAGTTGTAGAAAATCTGAAATCCTTCTTAATGCGCGTCTATACGTCCTGATTGGATCATTTTTTACCACATGTTTCAGAAAAATGGGCCAAAAAAGGACTTTTTTCAAAAATTTATAACTTACTGGTAACTAAAACTGGAATATTAATCATCGTAAAAACAATAGTTTATGATGTTAAGTTTATACTATTGAAGTTTTTGAAGAATTGGAATTTCCATAACTTAGAGAGATATTTTGCACATCTTACCATATTAACGAGAATAGTCTGACCTGGATATACTAAAGATATTTTGAAAGTTCACAAATCCCACTTTAATTTGTCTATTTTGGATTTCTTCTATAATGCCGGAAAATTGGTTTAAAATAATAGTAAATTTTACAATAAATGTAGGAATATGTGACAACCACCCAGCGGTGCACTGACAATAGCTGTAAAGCCACATGTTTATTTTTTATTTATTATGTTTTTAATTGCATATTTATTATCTGCCCAAATAAGTCTATTTGTCCATTGGTTCATTGAGTAGTTAACAGTTACCTGTATACCGCTTACTGTTATTAATTAAATACCTTTTTTCGAGCGACAGGATCCGTCACTGTCAAGACATCGGAGGACAACTGAGCCGTCCACGCAGCTTCGCTTCATACGCAGGCTTTCGTCATTTTCCGCGTGTTGGACGCTCGCTTACCTCTTGCATAGTAAACAAACGAAAGTTTGTCAACGAGGCGACATGCCACTACGCAAAAGCAATATGTTGTCCCATGGACACAGTTTCATTTATTTACTCTGCAAAATGCAGGGAAGCGTACAAGTGAAAAATGAAGAAAGAATGCGTATGAAGCGACGTTACGTGGACAGTAAGCCTAAGGGTCGGTCGTTTAAGCCAAAATTCACAAGTAGTATTAATACATTTTACGGCACTATAACAAAAATTGAACTATCGTGGTTAATACAATACGTTTTAACAAGATCTACTTAAAGTACAATAACGATCTTCAATGTTATTAATCTCAACACAGGATTATTGCTTATACTAGAATATTTAGAGCCAGTGGGGCGATCCCTCGACTTTTTTTTTGGTTATTGAACAAAATAAATTTTCTATCCATAGTTAGATTAAAAATAATTTTTGATAAGTAATATGTATTCCAACAGATTTCTGTGAACAATAAGTTAATGTTTGTAGCGTTACTCTGAGGATGGGGTACTTATCACCCCGAAACTACTCAGTTGGTTAGAAAAAATTATACAATAAAATCATTTTAAAGATTTGTGAGTTTTGGGACCTACTACTGCAAAAATGCTTGTTTTTAGCATGAGATCCAAAAAGTATTACTGCTTTTATGTTGTGTGTTGGCAACGGAATCTATAAACTAACATAAGTAGTATCTTTTTTCTCTCTAAAAACATATTCGAATAGTTATGTTTTCAATATGATTATTGGGTGATGTTCCGGCCTTAATAGTAAAAATGGTAAATAAGCAAACAAAAAACTACATCAAGTGACAAATGAATTCAGTCAGCCTTCAGATTGTTAAGGGCAATGAGTTTGTTTTTTCAAATTTTTTTCCCTGACTTTTATTTTTATTAAATACATACTTTCTTTTTATAACTTTTTAGAGTTAAGCTTAAAAAAATAAGTGTTATTTTTTATGAACAAAAGCAACATAATGGTGATTTTTGTTATTCGTCTTGCCCAACAATTTTTAAATTAAGTATTAACAAATTAAATTATTGTAATTTTCATTAAAAAGTATCTAGAAACTGTGTAAGAATTTAATCAGCATCAGCGTTTCCAACAATCACAGTGCATTTTCATCAATAATAATAGTTTAAGGAAAACGGTAGAATTTCCTTACTTTCTTTACGAAAAATTAATTGAATTTAGACATACAAAAAGGAAAATATGTTTTTTACTCTACTAAATAATATGATGACCATAATTTACAAGTTACAGCAAGAAATTAGGTTAATTGAAAATACAATATTCTTTTTGAAACGTTTGATAAAAAGAAAAGCACATTAAATTATTCAAGAAACAATTATTTGTAATAGCGCGTGTTTCTACTTCACCACAAATAAAAAAATTCTCATCAATCGATAAAATATTAATAGTTGCAAAGAAGCAGGTTCTATTGAGTCATGAAATGTTAATAGTTGCAAAGTTTTCGATGAGAATTTCACAGAACAAACAAGTCAAGTAGTTTTAAATAGTTTTGCAAACGACTATCGAACTCTCCGACGTTGAATAACTGATTGTTACTATCGCGTCAATTACGTGAATTATAAATGTCAGCTGCTCTATTGTTTATTCGCTGTGTATGTCCTCTAATGAAGAGCTTATCTAACTGTATGACCGAGTATCGCAGGGTTATTTAGAGACTATAATGTCGGTCATCGATTTGCATTTAACGTTGTTGCTGATAGTGCATGATCGGTCGAAACTGTTTGCAGCTATTAGTGTGGCCATTTTCAAAAAATATTCGTTGGATAGAAAATTGTGTGACGTTAGAGCAAAACTCGGTACAGAATAACAAACGTTCAGAAAAAAAATCGACTACAAGTAATCCTATGGGGTTTAATTATATCCATAATTTAATATTCAATATTAATATACGCATTGTCAATAACTGGAGACATCTTTCTGTTTAAGTTGTACCAAACATCGTAAGAAATAATAGTTTAAATATGAACATATTATGGTAATATATAGACATCTTAGGAAAATAAATTCTTTGAGAAGAGAAGTTCAAACTGTCTGAGATGTTGTCCTGAATATCTACAATGTTCAAAAATACAAGCAAATATAGATTACAGGTCTGAAGATATTCCATGTCATTTCACCTAACCTGTACTTTCTTTGAAGTTTTCTTGGACTTCCATTGTGTTGAAATGATTGATCTCACAACGTTTCAATAGCTTTGGATCTGCTATCGTCATCAGGTGAATGATTTGGACAAAATGCTTTGAATCCTTGACTTGCGATGATGTTCTGTCCTCCAAAGGTTGGATGATTGGTAGAAGGATTTTTGATAATTCTGCTGTTGGTGACTTACGTGAGCTTGTAATCGGTCTCAGCGGTACTCCAGCCTAGTGTATCTTGGGTAGTTCATAAAGATGTTGTGGTTTACCGTGATGGGGCTTCAATTTATTCCTTGTCTCCTATGGAATGTATTCTGCATGATATCTGAGAGTGTTGTAAGTTTTCCGTTCTATTTTGGCTGTTGGATCTTATGGCGATGACTTGTACTTCCCCTTCGAGAGTCCGTCGTCGATTTTCCTGTTGTAGTCTGTCTTGTCCATAAGGATGGTGGTATTTCCTTTGTCAGCTGTTAGAATGATAGTCGATTTGTCGTACTTAAGTGTTTTTATGATCCTCTTTTCAGATTCGTTGATATTTTGTTTGATGTGTCGTCTTTTCTCAACTGCAATTATGTGTGTCTTTGTTGCTTATTGCTGCCATCTTTTTGGGAGCTACAGTGTAGTTTAAGCCCTTACAGAGTACTGTTCTCTCAACTGCGGTGAGAGTTCTGGATGACAGTTCACCACTGTTTTCTTGTTGGGTGTAAAATTGGCAACAGCTTCCTGGTAAGTTTGTTAAGTTTCTCAGTGTGCACCTTTTGGCTTATTTGTCGTATGTTTTTGGATCAATGCAAAAATCGGGATTTGGCCCTTGTATATGTATATTCTGATTTCTTGAAAACTTTTTTCCGTGTCCTTCAGGAGTCGGGATTTCTTCCAACGATGATGGTTAACTATACTTCCTTGCTTAGAATTACACAAAATTTGTTTTTTTTAAATAGACCATGTCATTGATTTATATTAACACTATCAGAGTTCCCTTGAGGAATTCCTATATTGAAAAAAGACTATTGTTCTTACACTTATTAATAATTGTATACGGTATTCTACGTAAGATGTGGCTACAACTCTGAAACTATGCCAATGCAGTTTTTCAGAAATAATTGACAGCTAACACTGTCAAATGCTTTTGTGGAAACAAATTTCTACAAACCGTAAAAAAGTAACAATTCTCAAATAAAAGTTTCTAGTGAATTGTTACTTCCAATTCCCAATAAAAATATTAACTGATGTGAAGAAATATTATTGTAAAAGCTTAAATTAAATCCATTAGCAAGAGTATGAATGTTATTTCATACAGACCTGACGTATAATGATTAAACGTGGTCCTGGCACATTCACCAGAAGTCACTCTTTTGCATGTTATATATTAGTTTTATAATGTTGTATTTATCCCACTAATATTGTAAATGTGAATGTAAGTTTGTTTATTAAGCTTTCACGCCAAAACTATTAAACGAATTATCATAAAACGTTGTACACATATTCTTACAGGTATTAGAAAGGGCATCGGATACTTTTTATTAAAAAAAAAATTTTACGAAGGGTAAAAAAATATTTTGACAGGCATGATTGTCTGTCAAAAAATTTGAAAATATAGCAAATTCAACGCCAATAAAGTTCAAACCCTAGGTGCTGTATTACCGACGGACAAATTAATATCTTATTGACTATAGCTTCGGCTGTTTGGAATTTTTCTATATTTAATTTTGTTTTCTTCTGTCACTTATAACAACGAATATAGACCCTTATAGAAGCGCATGTCTTATGGAGAGAATGTCCTTTGTTTACATTGGCTGTGTTACGTAAACATGAAGATATGTTACCCACTCAGTAGAAGCGCTGATGTTTCATTTCAATGCGTCATGCATCAATCTTAAAGAAGTGTAAGTCGCTCGGCTGCTAATTTTGTGTTCTCGGGTTCGAAACCTACTATATGTATATATATTTTCAATTTTTAAGTATATGTCGTTATTGATGAATTTTATGTATACATTTTATTTATCATTTTCATTATTGGCATGCATAAATTCCGTTAATATTGACAAAATCAAGTATTTAATAGTTGCAAGTTGGTAGTCTTAGTCAATGTGAACGCAAAAATAGCGACAAATCATTAGTTTTTTATTGGCAATTAACAAAACGGCATATCATTACAGTAGGTATATATATTGTAAAAGCATATAGTAGAGATTCAATATTTAGTTACTACACATTTAGATATTGTGTTTTTATCTGGGTTACAAAAATTATACAACGAAAAATCCTTGCTTAAGTTTTTATCGTTTTCCAAAGGATATTTTGATGAACTTATTGATATCATGCTTCTCTCAGAGTCAACTATATGTAGTTTGTTCGCGTATGTCAAATGCCCGAAAGGACAGGTACCTTTCTTATGAAAAAATCGACTTCCGGCAAATTATTTGAAATTTTGGTATGTTGTAGAAATTGATGTTCTGACAAAAGTCCATGGGCTTAAACAGATTCTATGGCTAGTTTTCGAAATACAGGATGTTCAAAATCGAAAATGCCGCATTTTTAATATCAGATTTCGCATAATAGATGTGTTTTATTTCCAGTTAGTGGAGAAATTATGATTTGTACATTATTGGACATAAATATTTTACAAAACAATTGCCATCAATTTTGCTGGATTACAGGGTATTTCAAAAATACGTAACATGTGCTTTTGGAAAAAATCATTTTTTTTATTACAACGTTGAAAACATAAGAAGATGTTTTTGCACAACTAATATCTCATTAATCTCATTAAAGTAATTATCTCTTGGATATGCTTTATATAATATGCAGTGTGAGGCATAACTATAGCTAGGGAAAGCATATATTGTTTTTTCCCATTAATGAGTCACCCTGTACGAATTATTCGTACTGCAATTTTAATAAGACAATAAACAGATATATGATCCGTCTCTTGATACTCAACAGGCTGTTAAACCCATTGCAAAATCTATACATATTGAAAAAATGTAGTTTTTTTATACTACCCTGTACTTTTAAATTCTCTCCATCAACTTTGTATGTTATAAGATTGTTATGTTAACAAATGTTCGAGGTATAACTGAGCAGAATATTGTTAAAATTGTATGACTAGTTTTCGAGATATAGGGTGTTAAACATCGGAAATGTCTCCTTTTTCTTATCAGATTTCTCATAACAGATGTGTATTATTTCCGTATATTGCAGGAAAGATAATTTTCGCATTTAATTATTTAACAAAAATATTGAATAAAACAATTACCATTAATAATCTTTTTTCAGAAAAATCATTTTTTTATGACAATGATGAATACATAAAATGTAATCGCACAATTAATAAGTAATGAGTTCTTGGGCGTGTTCATATATTATACAGTGTAAGTCGCAAATATAGCTATAGTGGGCATATATCATTAATTAATCAGTAACCCTGTATAAACTACAATACTCTAATTTCTACAATTTTTGCAAAGCTGTAGAATTTAGTGTGATGAGTCGTAGATTTGTATAATTTAATATAAAAATTCCAGGACACATTGTTTATACAGGGTTACTTATTAATTAAATAAATAATAGATGCCCACTTTAGCAATATTTACAACTACACTGTATAATGGATGAACATATCTAGAAATTAATTTCTTTAACATTATTTTAACTGAGCAATTAGATCTTCTTATGTTTCAACCTTATAATACAAAATGAGTTTTTTAGAAAAACATGTTACTTTTATGGGAAACACCCTTTAATAAAAGATATTTAATAGTATTTTTTTGTGAAATATTTATGTCAAATAATATGCAAACCACGTTTTTTTCAATAAACGGAAATAAAAAACATATATTATGAAAAATCTGATACGATAAAGGTGATATTTCCGAAGTTTAACACTCTATATCTCAAAAACTAGTCATACAATTTTAATAATATTCTGCTCAGTAAAACACTGAACGTTTGTTAACGTAAAAATCTAATAGCATTCAAAATTGACTCGTCCATTTACACAATTTTGCAATATAGTATACGAAAATATTCTCGAATAATACTCTGCATTTTATCTTTTTAAATTGTTAGAATTCAAAATTACTTACTTTAGTTGTAGTGAACTGCGAGAATTCAAAATTACTTATTGAATCAAAATGATTATTTTCTATTGGAATATAATGATCTTGGATATTTATTTAAGGGCTTCAACGCGAGCGAAGCCGCGGGTAGAAGCTGGTTACACGTTCACCCCAATTTTTCCCCATTGCCCACAAAACTGTTTTTTGGCGGTTACAACATTGTTCCAGCATAACATTCAATTGTTTTCAAATACTTTTGAAGTTTCCTCGACCTGTAAACATCACTAAAGTTTTAAAGAATGTCTTATAAATTTAAGCTTCATGTACCTTCAACAAATTGCAGCTGAACAGTAACATTTTTCTAAGATGCCAAAAACATGTTTGAACTTCGTTTTCCCTGCTGCCTTTGCTTTCGACAAACTGTTTAAAATTCCTTGCTAATTTTTACGACAAACCTCCCAGGAATATTTATACCTTGTTAAACTAGCGTTGAAATAACATAAAGGGGGAGAAAATAACTGGAATATTTCGGGCGATAAGTGAAATTACAACTTTGCGAATTGTTTTTAGAGAGGAAAGACGTCAAGACCCTTCTTTGTGCTCTTTGAATCGTAATAAGTTTATCAGGAACGTTTGCCCTAAATATGCGGGCAGCTTTCGAGATTATAATGAATTGTTCCTAGTTCGATAAGGCCTCCTACGCAGGGAGAATATCAATTCGGTGATTTCTTGCTGTTCTGTTAAGAGCACTCCGTGCACTCAACCGTTTGGTAGAGACTTAATTTGCTCAGATTAGTAACGGAGCTGTAAACTTTCAGGTAGCAACGGTTCTTTGGGGGAAAATAATTAAAATTAGCTACTTCATCATTTCAGGTATCGATAAATAAAATTATTAGCAGTTAATTCATTTTGTTCTCCAATACAGGACCACTTGGAATTCTACATTTCGTTTTGACACAGATCTTGTCATTATCAAATTACTGTGATTATAAAATTATTAATTTGAACTAAATGGTTATTGCCTTAATAAGACTTCTTTTATGACAAGTTAGTTTGTCCTAAAGTATACAGTTCTTAAATTAGTGTAGAATGCTATTTTAATTTACTGCATTACTGTCGAAAAACACATAATCCACTGTGTGCCTGCTCCGGCGCATAACTGGAGTTTTATTTTTGACACTTTTGTCATTGTATGACATTTCTGAGGTTTCCGAAGTTTTGAAATTTCTATATTTATGACATTTTCGACATTTTGTCGTTTTTTGAATGTCTGACATTTTTTATATTTCTCATTATAGACCATTTTGAAATATTTGGCAATTTCGACATTTTATGACATTTTCTTTTGACATTTTTTAATTTTTGATGTTTTTGACTTTTTGACGATTTTGACAGTTTTTACATTTGTGATATTTTCGACGGTTTCTAAGATTTTTGACATTTTTCAATTTTCCATTTTTGTTTTTGAAGTTTTTGACATTTTGAACATTTTTCATATTTTTCAGTTTTTAACATTTTTGACGTTATTTGACGTTTTTAACAATTTCGACACATTTTAGGATATTTTTTACATTTCAGACATTTTAAGGATTAAAATGTTTTCGAAATTTTTGATAATTTCTGATAATTCTGGCATTTTTTACACTTGAAATTTTTGATATTTTGGATAATCTTGACATAATTGACTATATTTAACTTTTTGACATTTTATATGATGTCGAACTATTTATGATAGGTTGGGTTTTCTTGATAAATTTGTCATTTTTGACATAATGTTTAATTTTGGAGGACATTTTAACAATAAAATAATTCAGTTATTGTCGGTTGAGGAGAACTTATAAATTTTCATGTCTGCATCAATGTTTCCTAGACATGATAGAAACCCGCATTTTTCGCTCTACCCAATAATGGAGTTTTCTTAACTCATACATCATACTTAATTTTTGGGAATAGACGAAAATTTTATTTATATATTTAAAAGAAAAGAATGTACTTTCAAATTTTTATGATTGTATTTATTACCTTTGACCCTGAAAAATAGCGAATTTTGCCAATTGCCCCGTTGAATAATTGCCAAATTAAAGTTTGTTTTATATTTTTTGCGCAGAAGGGTGCCATTTTCACCTCTGTATCACTTATCTTTAAATAAAATCCGATTACTGAAGAAGTAAAGGTTTGTGACATATTTGACAGTTATTAATATTTTTGTCACTTGTTATTTTTTGGCATCTTTGACATGTCTGACAATTTTTGATGTATTTGACACTTTAAATTTTGGACACTTAAGCGTTATTCACTTTTTTAAATTTTTTAAACATTTTTGACATTTAACATGTTTGGCACCTTCAACATCTCCGACAATTTGGCATTTTTGACATCGTGGACATTTTTGACGTTATTGATACTATTGACATTATTTACATTATTGACATTATTGACATTATTGACATTGTTTTCTAAATATAATTGTGGCGTCTCTGGTTGTTATTTTTTCCGAGTTCTTTGGGAATAACTACCACATAAACTTGAAAGTCTGTATATTTCAAAAGTCTGAACGTTTCAAGGTCTAAATCAGACTTCGTTTTCAATGGTGTGAATACAAATTGAATAAAAGAATTAAAAAATTCATTTTTATTGACAAACATTAATGTCAAATTGTAATTTCGTTATTTGTCATTGCGAATCCTGTTAATTTTTTAATTTCTTGTTAAATTTGTTATCATACAATTGAAAACGATGTCTGATTTAGACCTTGAAACGTTTGGAAACGTTTTGAAATATACAGACTTTTAAGTTTATGTGGTAATTATTCCCAACGAACTCAGAAAAAAATATTGACATTATTGAGAATATTTGTATTATAGACATTATAGACATTGTTGACATTATTGACAATTTTGTCATTTTTTAATATTTTTTACATTTTTTACTTTTTCCACTTTTTTTATATTATTGACGTTTGATAATTTGGGACACTTCACTTTACCGATTTTTCACATTTTTGGAATTTTTAGGCATTTCTGAAACCTAATATGTTTGACACCTTCGATATTTCCGACGTTTCTAATTTTTTGACATTGTGGACATTTTTGACATTTTTGAAATCTTTGACAATTCTTGACATTTTTGAGATATTAAACATTTTTTGGCTTCATGACATTTTTAATATTGTTGACCTTTTTGACATTCTCGACATTTTTTATATTCTCTCATCCCATAACGTTTTTATTTACAAAAAAAATTGCTATAATTTTTTATGATTGTATTACATTTTACCATGACAACTAGCCAATTGTTCATAAAATAATTCCCCATTAATCCTTTGAATTTTTGCAAAATACCTACTTGTTTTATTTTTATTTTTTTCGCAGGTGTAATATTTTTCACTCCTGTGTCACTTATCTTTAAATCGAAATTAATTATTAAGAAGCAAATTCCAGTAAATACAATGTTAGGTGTGTTTCGTAAAAAATTGAGTCATATTAGAATTAAGCTCAACAAAAGAAATCGAAACCCAGTTGTCTATTATTTTACCCACTATAACAAAACACATTGAAAGGGATGTTTTGTACACACGAAATGGCTTTATCAAACTCAATTATACAATACAATTTACTGTAACGAGTGTGTAAATAGAACACGCACATATTATCAAATGGAATTTACACTGTCAATTATGTAAATTATAAATGCCCTGGCTTTATTTGCTTAGTGACTTCTGTGTGAATATAAATTATTGTGAACAGTCGTATCTAAAATTATGTGCGGGATTACGTTTGATATCAGAACTTCAATGGATATTAATTATTTATTAAAATAGGCCACTGTCTGATTGATAAATATTTAGTACTAATTACATACACATTCAAATAAAATATTGTGCACTGTTAGACTGCTTTTGTGTTTGTAATATAATGAAATTTGAAAATGCTTGATCTGTCAGAATTACTGAGCATTTGTTCATTGTGTGAATGCTAAATTCACTTCTTTGAAGGGGGCAAAAGCTGACAGTCAAATTATTTTTAGTTTCTCAATCTCATTATCGTTAAAATCACCATATCGCATCTAATTGGAAGTTTTGTAGATATTTAACCATAAGATATAATTCAGGAAAATCATCCATTTATATGAATTAGTAAGACACATATTTCAAAATTTTATGAGCTTGGAGTATGCACTTCACTATGCAATAATCCCGGAGTTTCTAGTGAAAAATTTATAATACAGTTTTCTTAAGTTTGGAGACTGTATACAAAATAATTTGTATTTAATTAAGAACCGACTTCAACTGTCTTAAAACAAACACCGTTTAGAAAACTATTTTCAGAAATATATTCCTTTTTTAACTGATTTAAATTTATTGCAACCACCCTGTATATGTTTGTGTTTTGGCCACCCAATATAAATTATTTATCTATCATTTTCTGAACCAGCCTGTACAACTATAATTCACCCCACCCATGTAACAACAGCACTGTATAAGTATTAATCCTCTCAATCCTATTGACTGTTTCTATTTCTCTATTGTTTAATTCACCCTGTATACCTATAATTTTACTGCGCCCCTTATGTCAATATAAGCAACTACTTATGATTCACACTGTATAACCATTTTTGACCAACCTGTATAACTATTATTCCATTCCTCCTTATATTTAAACCATCCTGTATATGCAAGTGCTTCTAACATTTTTTGAACCCTCCGCCTTATAACTCAATATCCTTACTGCATATGGTTATTTAACAATTTTTGTACATGTTTTTTTTCGACCCTGTATAACTATAGTTTTACTTCACTCTTATTTCAGCCACCTTGCATAGGCAACTACTTATATGCCATTCTAGACAACATTTTTTGAACCACCCTGTATAGCTTTAATTATTTTCCACCTTATATTTTTAACCATCCTATATATGTTTATGTACCACTCAATCTCACATTTATTTGTAACAATATAATAATAAATTGCTGATATTATAAACATATATTGGCGACACGTGCACCAACACTGCAAACCAAAACATCTAAAATCAAATAATAGTCTCTTACAAAATCTGAATGCTCACATCGCACCGATTTTTGGCTGACCTTTTTGCATACCAATTTTAAAATCCCTAGATCTTATGAAAGTTTCATTTGTATTTTTATGGTACGTGTTTATTTGCAGAGCAAAATTTTAGATACTTGAAAAATTAAAAGGACTGTTTTAGGAGGTGGGCAACAAATCACTTTAGTATAAAGTATGTCCTATAAATATTGGATAATATAGAAACTGTAAAAAGACGTGATAAGTATAGATCGAATATCATGAACTTGCATTAGTAGAGTGTTAATAGTATGCAGGGTGTTTAATGAGACACATCATTTCTGAAAATTAGTAGCAGTTTCTGATATTCCTACAAGGCATATTTCCTTACCCCCTGCATTTGTATAATTAATAAGTGTTTTATTATTTACCATGAAAATACAGAGGTTAAAAATATATAAAAATATGTAGATTCAACCAAATAGGAGTCCCATAAAACATGATATCAAATTATTGTTTTAAGCAATACATACCTTTTTAGTACAAAGTGTTTATCTGTTTTGCTATACGTATATCTTCTTTAGTATTCAAAAAAGAGCGGCAGTCATTTGAGATTGAGCGATGGAAGCAAAAGCTTCTTACGAAATATTCTTCCCTTCTCTGATTTTCTCACTGTCTCTATTTTTCTTTCATTGTGTCACTCTTACTAATGGTTATAAATATCATTGTCACTATTTTGTTATGACTCAAGTATTAATACTAATTTAATTCATAATTTAAATTTAAATATATCTGCAAAGAAATATAAGTTTAGCTATTGAATAAGTGTTAGTAAATAGTTTTGTTCATCTTCATTTAAAGACAATATGTCAAAGGAAAGTTCGTTTTATTCTTAGCTAACATCATTATAAACACATAACGTTTATACAAAACAATAAACTATAAACATATATATTCAATGGTAGCAACCATTTAAATTTTTTATGTTATATTTCTTTTTAATATTCAAATGATAAAATTATTTAATAATGACATAATATTTAAAAAATGTATTTTTCTTCTCGGTTTCGAACCCGAGAATTTTGGATAGGCACCTGTGCGCTTTAGATTCTGGACCAATTGTCTTTTTTTCAATTAAGATTTAAACGTTCCGGATGTATGTAATACATGAGTCGATCTATTGTTTATTGCGATAATAAAACGATAAAAACACAGGACATGTTTTGCTTAATGTTTATCCTTCTGAGTTTATATTCGTTGATAATATGAAAATTGAATCCCAAGTTGTCTTTTTGTGTGGTATTCTTGTTAATTTCTGACGTATGTCATGTCTCCAATTTAATATATCACGAAGAGAGAATTGGATTGTTTATTAGAACGAAAAGAAGATTTTGTGTAGGTATTCTATATTACGTATCTGTTATATTAGTTTATTTCCTATTTATTATTGATTTTCTAAGAAAGTAGAGACTCTGAATATACTTTCTGATCCCTGTTTCTTACACAGAAAATTGAATTGGATGGGTATTTCAAGATGGGGGCACTGTGTAGTGTGGGTCGGTCGGGTCGAAACAAATGAAGTTTCAAGTTATGCATTTCATTCCCTTGCTCTTCTATTTTAATATGTGTAAGTGTGAGCCTTCGTTAAGAAGTTTTCGCTTTAATAAACTGTGTTACGATTTTTTACACTTACTATACCCTTTATTTGTTACAAACACCCCTTATATAATTTACCAAAATTTCAAGAAAAATTAAGCACATATCCTAACTCATTATTTCAGCAATAACATTCTCTACCTTTACTTTTTTTTCTATTTTCGTTAGCATTGAAGTGGGTTTTGCACGAGCTGTGAAACCACTGTCGCTGTTGAATAATAATTAGGCCGACGTACATGGTACGCTAACAAAACAGGTCACGAAAATAATGAAACTTACACCATTCAAATTCGCATAACAAGAGGCGCTTCATACGTTCACGTGGGATTGTATACAATAATGACAATAACCACAATGCATAGTTTTTTTTGGGATGGTAGAGGGAAAAATGTTACGTTATAAAACAGATTTTCTCAGCAATTGAATGTTGTGCTCGAACAACGTTGTAACTGTTAATATAGGATAATGTATATTTCCGTGGAACAAAGAATTAGAGGTTCGTAGATATTGTATTGTTACAGAGTTTAATTCATCATTACTTATAGAGCAATTTTCTCGAAATTAAGTACCATAACAAAAACTAGTTCACCGAACAAACAAAACGTTTACCAAAAAATATATTTTTAGACGATATTATCTGTTCATTTTGCAAATTTAAGGTATAAGAACACCGGGAGCAACTGGGATAGGGTAAAATCGGCCGCAAACAGGACCGTGAAATTAATGGAACAGCTGACTCGTCGTTGAAATATTCACCGGAAGTATTACTCTAATAAAAGTATTTTATTGATTGTGAAATTTTGGTGTAAATAAAGGTTTATTTTCGGTGTAAAGATTGTATTTGAACTCAAAGAAAATTTACCACGGTGGTGTCACCAGCGGAATTAGGGGGCTTTTGAAATATGAATTTATTTGTGGCAACTACGAGAAGCACGGCTGTTGAAGTTGACATGTCTAGCAAAGAAATTTTCGTATGAGTTAAGCTGGGAGAGAAACTAAGTCAGATCCTAAAAAAATAACAAAATTTAAGCACATATCCCACAAAGGTTAATAGCACTTTTGATGAGAAATTAGAAATTTTGTAACAACTTGAAGATACCCATTTTTCCATTTATAATTATTTCTTTCTCTTTTACTTGTGGTAATAATTTTAAAAGTTTTTCCTGCTAAAAAATGAGGATAAAAATAAACCATAAACAAGATTACCAAAGAATAGTGTCACATCAACTTCTTGTGCTTGGCCAGTCAACCCAAGCCATAAAATAGTTCACCATGCCCTTCGTGAGATCACTACTCAACAACTATCGATGGAAAATGTCACCATTTCAAAAAAGTGTCAAAGAATGGTTTAAATAATCCAAACAATACACACTCATGTGATCATCGATATTTGGAGTTGGAGATTTTCAATTCAACAACAAAAATCTGAGACAAACTCGGACGAACTAGTTAAAAAGCGCATACCTAGAGATTGAATGAAGCTACCATAAAACAGTTGACAAATGATACAGCCAAGAAAAAATAGAAATGGACCTACCATCAAAAACACTCACAGCTGTTAAAGAAATTTCTACACTAAGATAAATTTTAGAAACACTCAAAGGCCCTAAATCTATTATCATTCCTTCAGTTGTCATGAACAATGTGAAATACAAGGACATACAAGCATTGGAGCTGACTCAATTCCATAATAAAACGAAGAAACTAAACCACTCTCAAGAATCACACAGAATACATTATACAGGAAATAGGGTGTAAACCGACACCACCAGGAAACCAACATATCTTTATGGACTTCCCAAGATTTAAGCGACTGGAAACATCCACCCTTTGGAGGGCAAAACATATTTTCAGGCCAGTATGTACATAGTTCACTGACTAGAATAACGCCTAGTAAGTTAGTTCTGACTTCGAAAATCTCTTCATCAGCGTGAAATTAAACCAATCTGTCATTGCCGGTTAAAATAAGTTATGGATTTCGTACATAGTTGCCTTAAAACTTTTATTTTCAAAAGAAGCACCGGTTGCGTATGCAAGAAGATGGAACCATGGGCTCCACCTTTATCTCACTCACACTCGCCAACACGTACACGGAACGGTTCGAAGAACAGGCAGTGAAGAGCTACTGCAAACAACTGAGGCTTCGATCCATTCACTATTTTGGAGAGGGGCAATTACTGAGGTTTCTAGATCCTCTTAACCAATCAAAGCCTTTTGATACAAGTGCCATCGAGCTAAACTGAACGACTACTTACATTTAATAGTAAAGTCAGAGTTTACTTTTGGATTTATTTATGATTTCCATGCCATAGAGGATCTACTGTGATAGTTTCAGACTTGCTGCTGTAGTCCAGTCAATGCATTCATTGGTCTACATTAAAAATATTGGTTATATTGACAGCTACCAAACAGATTTCTTTTGAGTGCATACAGTCCGTTTTTTTTTTTGTCAAGTGTGCCACCAAGTGAATCTATATTTTTGTAATGGTGTTTCTGGAGAAGAAGCTATCTACTTTAGCAAAAACTATGAATGACTACTAGGAAAAGCATCATTAAAATAAAAAAGATCAAGAAGAATTATAGTTTATACTTTATTTAAAAAAATGATCAACAAAGAACCTTTTTTTGTCAGTATATTACGTAAACCGTAAACTGTTTTAACATTCTATAGACAAATGTACAAAAACAATAATAGATACTTGCAGTAATACACTACTTTATTATCAATATTTTTACAAAGTGGTAGTGATAGCATATTCAGCCAAATGATCAGTGCATTTAATTGAGCAAGGATTATTGTTTATACGTCGCACGCCATTCCAACTATCAGATATTGGAAAATTTTGGGCAACTTTGTGCAAATAATACACAAATATAAAGAATTGGATACAGCGGAAAGTGTCCAGTGAGGATGATTATTCAGTGCAATATACCCGTAGACATCGCAGTGCTACACCTTCAGCTTTTAAGGCCTACTTTCGGGGAAACTTTCGATGTGTTTTAGCGACATACCTATTCTTCGAAGACGGCTGTATAATGTTTATTTACATGCTGTAAGATCACTACGGGTTTCTACTGTATTACTAAGAGATCATGCTGCCCGGTCTCCAGTGGGCCCGGGAGCATAGGGGTTGGCTTTTGCATCAGTGTTATTTACTTATAAAACCAAAATTGGCTTGGATATTTAATCGTTGTACCCCATTAACTCACATACTACATAATATGACGAGCCAAATTTACATTAAACAAGTTGTTACAGCCATTTTTTACTCCATACACAACGAATTAGGTGGCAACTTTGTATTTATGGACGAAAAGACCGCCCACCTCGTCCAAGAAGGGTTAAGAGTACACTTTAAGCAGGATATAATAGTATTAGTATTACATTGAATTAGCCAGCCTACTTGCCTGATCTGAATCCAATTGAAAACATCAGAGATTACATTGCTAAAGCCATTCAAATTGTATTAATCCACTTCCGACTGTTGAGAGTTACTCGTAACAGCGATAGAAGAATAGAAGTCAATTACAGAAGATACTATCAATCGCTTGCTTGTTTCAATGTACATACACGCTGTTTGTCAGTATGTCATTTGTTTTATTACTCATTTTAATAAGTTTTGTAGGCAAATGGGGTAGTTTTTTATTTTATAAAAATTCCAGTTTGTGGGACATACTCCTTTGGAAAAAACTGATTTGAAAAACAATATACTTTAATATAATTTGTCTTTCTAAGAAAACATTTTATCACCAGATTAGGGGGGGGAGAGTCTGCGTTCTTTGACTTGTGTATATTTAATCTTCCAGTTCCACACATCATAACGATTGTTTGAATGGCATTGTAAATATGAATATGCCATTAAGATGTAAACCTCAACAATACCAAGACTGAAAAAATTTACACGCATTAATTCCGATTCTCTACTTAAAAATTAAACGAAATGCAAAGATACCTTTCAATCCAAACCGATGATTGCCTTGAAATCGATGCCGGCAATCCTTCCGCCACCATATTACCCGACTACTGTTACCCAGGCAAATTACACGAGCTCTTAAATTATATGCAGCTTCGGTAACAAACCAAATCACCCAAAGTTAACCATTTCTCCCGTTAAGGGTAAGAGCGAGAGAGAGAGAGACAGATAACGTTCCAGAATATTTAGAACGCGGTTACCGCACGAGTATGTAACCTCTGTCGATAACGACATAATTATTATGATTAACCATTGATTGATGTGTAGAAACGTGAGGTAATCGAATTCAACCGTGAGCTGGACACGCCATTAACTGGCTGGTTAGCTGATTTACCGGCGGATAGACCAGCAATAAGCTGTAATAATAATAAAGCGGTTGTTGCTGTATGATCTGTTGTGCAGCTCTTCCACTGGCCGTCGACTGGTAACGATGTTATTAACGATAGACAGAAGATCAATTGTGTGACGTTGTTATTCGTATCTACTTGAAAGGGTGTAATATATTACTGGTCAATAGGTAGAAATCCTGCTTAGACATTTCGAGTTACATTTTAGATATAATGGGTATATTTTTGGGTTGTGTATATTTATTAGCTTTACAAATATTATTAATGTTAATATCAGCTTACGTAGTCTGTCTGTTGTTGATAATGTTTTTAGAACCTCTAAAGTCGAGACTGAGGTAAATTTCCGAGCCTTTTACCCATCATATTCCAAACATGTTCTATGGGCGAAATATCGGGTATCTAGGCGACCATGGCTTCAGATTCGCATGGGTCTCTTCAAAAAAGTTTAAACTAACTCTAGCAACATCAGGCCGAGCAATATATTGTTGAAATATGGGATCCATGAGCCGGGATAAGGAGTAAACCAAACTCCAAACTCCAAAAGTTTGATTTACTCCTTGGTGATGACAACTTAGAATTGTTGAAACGGCGTTGAGTGTTTAAAATAAAGGTTTGGTGTTAGGGTGCAAAACTGCTAATTCTATTATTTGGGGGCCAAATAATAGAATAAGCTATTTTCTCATATATATATATATATATATTTGTATTAATCATAATGAGCCCTATGATTTGATAATTACATGACCCGTTAGAACAATTATATTTTTTTATTTTCCATTTAATTCTATAATTTTATGAATATTAGGGGTTTCTCCTTATTTTTCCAGTAATGAGAAGCTATACTTTTAATTTTCAGCTTATGGTTTCATTTTTATTAATATCTTTTAATTAATTTAAAATATGAAAAAAATGTATTTGTTTTCTTCATCATGAGCCCTTTCATTTGATATATAACATGATGGGTTAGAAACAATTTTAATTTTATATTTTCCATTTAATTCTATAATTTGCCCCCCAAAATGAATATTAGGGATTTTTCCTTATTTTTCCAGTAAAGTTCAGGTGAGGGGCTATACCTTCATTTTTTTTCAAAATTTCCCAGCTTAAGGTTACGGAGATAGGGGGGATGGGTAACATTTTTTATATTTTTCTTAATATCTTTTAATTAATTTAATTTAAAAATATGAAAAACATATATTCGTTTTCGTCGTAATGAGCACTTTCATTTGATATATAACATGATGGGTTAGAAACAATTTTAATTTTATATTTTCCGTTTAATTCTGTTATTTGCCCCCAAAACTAAAAGCAGAGGTTTCTCCTTATTTTTCCAGTAAACTTCAGTTCAGAACCTATCTCCTATAATTTTTTTTCAAAGCTTTACGTTTTACAGTTTCGGAGAAAGGGGGGGGGGAATGGGTAAATTTTGCTATACTTTCTATTTTCGTTAATATCTTTTTAAATATATTTTTTAAAATCTGAAAAAAATATATTTATGTTCCTCAGATTGAGACCTTTCATATATTAGATGATGCGTTTGAATTTTTTTTTATTTTTAAATTTTTATTTAATTCTATAATTTGCCCCCAAAATTAATATTAATGGTTTCTCCTTATTTTTCCTGTAAAGTTCGGGCAACGTTATATATTTCTTATTTTTTTCAAAATTTTAGGCTCAGTAGTTTCGGCGATCAGGGGGGGGACGATCGATTTTTTAGTTTTTCCCCCCAGAAGTACCCCTAAAATCAAAATTTCTTCATTTACGATATGTACTCCTGATCAGGTCACCCACCTATACATCGATGCCAAATTTCAACCTCTTCCGTCCAGTAGTTTAGGAGAAAATTGCTATGATGTGACAGGGGCAGAAATCCGGAGTGATATTATAAGGGTATCCGTATATTGTATATACGGAACCCTAAAAATGAACGCTATTTTTAAACTATGTATCGTATCAAAAGTGATTTGTGTTAGCCAACACCAGAAAACAAAAAACAAAAAGTTATCTGAACTTCAAATGTAGCATCCAGTTTTCGATGTACTTTTGCCACCTGAATCCATGAAGTAAGTTTTGCTCCAAAACCCTTCAGTAATTGCTGAAAACCTTCAGTAAAACGCTACAGATTTTCAGAAAAATGACGAATTTTAAGAACCGGAGGGTGATGGAGCAAAGCTGACCATATGGATCCGAGTTCAGGAGGCAAAAAATAATTAGAAAACCATATGTCACATGTAATGTTCACACAATTTTACTAAATAAAAATTGAAACAATTATTTTATGATTTCCTCTTACAAACACCCTACGCATATCATTCTAAAAACGTCACCTGTCACTATTTAATGGTGAACAAAAAGTTGATAACATTTCTTAACTTATCATTTAGTGATATCCGGTTTGGGAAAATCGGTCCGTTTTACAATACAGAAAACTATATGAAACCACCTCGGGATTTATTTGTTTATTTATTTATTTTCTTCTCAAACACCAAATAGGTACATAATTACATCTGAAGGGTTAAACAGCACAAACGTATTTGACAATGTCACAGATATGCCATTATCATAAAGGGTTTGCATCCTGAAGCAACAATAATATGCGCCTAAGCTCACCATTTTTGATGTTATATGGGTCAGGAACTATGTTATTGGACAGCATATGATTGTAGACACTGAGTATATAAGTGAAGGGAGAAGGGCTTCAGTTTTTAATGTAGAAGAGATTAGATGACAGCAGTCTTAAGCTAATGTTGGGGACCCTAAACTTAATGCTATTGATCAAGCCACAATCGGGATATTTTCTGCTATTTAGCATGTTATATACAAAGACAACAGAATGGGTGATTCTCCTAGTACTCAAAGAACACAGATGGAAGGTTGCCAACATTGATCTATAAGATATTTTCCAATTTCTTTTCATATCGATGTAGCGTAGAAAACGTTTCTGTACTTTTCCAATTTCATTGCTGTGGGTGTAACAATTTAATGCCCAAATATTGGAGGCATACTAAAAATGAGGCTTCAGCATAGATGTATAAAGTCTTGTGATTGTTTTTACACTGAAATCTTGACTATTACGTATGAAAAATCCAAGAACTTTGTATGCTTTGTTTATCAGGTAGCTGAAACGGGTACTGAATTTGAAGTTATCTTGAAACTCCACCCCCATATCTTTAACCCCCTTACACCTCTTAACCTTACAATTTCCAATGTAATATAACCATAAAATAATACAGTTTAAACGGTCAAAATCGGTGAAACCAGATTCTAATAACAAAAAAACAATTCCGACGAATTGAGAACCTTCTTTAAATCCATTAATAACAACGAGACGTTACAAGATTAATTAAACAAGTCCATATTGAACAAAGATGCACAAAAAAACTTCCTCACTCTTCTGAATAATCAATGGATGCACTAAAATAACTTTGTTTGTTGACTTTGTAGTCACTGGAATAATTATATCCGGAAGGAATGAGTATTTATTTCTACAAAAATAAGTTCTAAGTATTATTTTTGTTTTCAATCCGATTTGCATCAAACTTAGTTAATTAACTTTTATATATATAACGACCCTTCAAATCCCACTCCAGTTCATTTAACTAACAACATAATCCGAGACTTTTTCTTTCGTTTCTTGTTCCACCGAAGTTAATTGCCTGCGTTGTACTTTAAGCTCGTTATACAAGAGCTCTTGTCCGTCCAGTGCGTGGCTCTAACAGAAAACAAACTCCTGCAACTGACCCGAGATTGTTAACCAACTTCCTGTTGGCAACAACAACGATTAAAGTCCACCTCGGTAATCACCCTTGTAGGGGGCCTCAATCTCAAAATCACCACCTGATATGCTTTACACAGGAGGATGCTATGCTAAACTAACAAACTTGTAACTTCAACATATCTTAATGCATCACAGCCAAATAAAGAACTCAGAATTTTGAAAAACATACTGGGGGATTTGTCAGAAAAATGCTCTGTCACTAGGGACAGGGAAAAAGTATCGATTCTTTGTTGTATCGAGTACTTTTTTTCGATACCGATACTTTGTATTCGATATGTTTACTTATTAAGTACATTTAAGTAGGTATCGTATTGAGGAAATCTTAAAAATTTGCTCTTATCTTTCCATCACATCTAGGAACCATATAAACATTATTGAAATGCGGAGCGGGAATTTGTTTAATTAATTTAGCAACAAATAAGCTGGGAGAGTAAGAAACATCAAATAAAGTACTAGAACAAAGTACTCTAGGACGTCGAATTTGATCATGCCAGTTGTATAGAACCATTCCGTTAGATCTAGGGAACCATATAAACATTGTTGAAGGACGGGGCGGGAATTTGTTTATATAATTTAGCAGCAAATAAAGGCGAGAGAGTAAGAAGCATCAAACAAAGTACTAAAACAAAGTACACTATGACGTCGAATTTTTTCATGACTTTTGTTTAGACTCTTTTCGTTAGATCTAAGAAACTATGTAAATATTATTGAAAGACGGGGTGGAAATTTGTTTAAATAATTTAGCAACAAATTATGCCGAGAAATTGAAAAAGCACCAAACAAAGTACTAAAACAAAGTACTCTAAGACGTCGAATTTGGTCATGGCATTTGTTTAGAACCATTCAATTAGATCTAAGGAACCATATAAACATTACTGAAGAGGGAAGGCGGAAATTTGTATAAATAATTTAGCAACAAATAAAGCCGAGAGAGTAAGAAACACCAAACAAAGTAGGATAGGACGCCGAATTTTATAATGACAGTTGTTATTTTCATTAAGATCTAAGGAACCTTGTGAATGTTATTAAAAGCCGGGGCGGAAATTTGTTAATTATTTTATAAACAAATTAAGCCGAGTATAAAAAAGCATCAAACAAAGTACTCTAGGACGTCGAATTTGATCATCGCAGTTGTTTAGAATCTTACCATTACATCGACGGCTTATACTTGGCATATTGGACGAAGTAAAATTTTAGTTATACAGGGTGGTTGCAACATCGTGTAGAGTTGAATTATATTTGTACAGGGTGAGAAATGATAGACAAATAATTTGTATTGGGTGACCAGTACACAGAAACGTATACAGGGTGATTGCAATACAGAGTGAATTAGAGTTACACTTATAGAAATTGGGCCAAATAATAAAATAAATATAAATTTAAAAAATTTGTAAATAATATACAAATAATACAAATTAGACAGTGAGGGGGAGTAAAGAATACGCTAATAGAATCCATAGAATTGTAGCTGATATCAGATTTAAAAAATGTCAGCAAATAGTTATTGATTGCTCACGGTTTCTAAACGGTTTTTGTTTTAAACCAGTTGAAGTCGATTCTTTTTAAATATAAATTACTTGATGTTTTTTTTAGAATGAACACGAGTTTGAAATCTAATTTACTTTGCTAATAAGGGGCGCTAGTTACAATTTGTAATTACAGTAATCAGTAATCGGGAATAATAAATTTAAATGTCAATCTTGTTGTCATAGTCTGACATTTGGAAAAGTTTCAAAATGGCGGCTGAATATGCCAAAAAAAATCTAAGTTTTGCAATATTTATTTAGTCATAAATAAAATCACACCCATTTCAATCGTTTTCCGGTGCAAGACGTTTATTATTGACAGCCCCAAACAGTTGAATTGGTAGATTTACGAAATCCAACATGGCCGCACCAAGATGAGGACACAAACCCCAAAATCGCCCAAAAATGATGTAAATCGAGCCTCGTTATATTGGCAAAAAAATTTAACATTCGTTCATCTACTTCGTATGCAGGTTTTAATTCGAATCGAAAATTCAAATGGCGAATCCAGTTGAGCCCAAAATATACTACAACTGGTGAGAAACTATGATATTCAGCTGAAAATTTTTTTTCGGTGTAGTTTTTAGATGGATTTTTATTATATTTTATAATTTAAAAAATATGAAATTAAAAATAAAGAAAGTTAATAAAAATTTTAAGAATTTTAAAAATAACAAATAATATAAATGAAAAAGTATATATCGAGACAGTGTCACCCCTCTCAAACGAAGAGAACTTCTCTAAGCTTCAGCTGTTGTAACATTTTACAGAGTTATTAGATTTGAAAAAAATATATATAATCTTTGAATAATAGTGGATTTTGTTGTACTTGGCCAGCATTTTGCGGACTCATTAATATGATAACTGATTTGACCTGATTTATAGGTTCTCACCGTTTTTATCACATTTCGAGAAGTCACGCCATTTTGGATTTTTATTCCTAGAAACCTGCATGTAAAATAGGTGATCAAATTTTAGCATTTTTGGCCGATATAGCTAGTGTAAATGTAAACACTTTAAATCATAGTCTAGACTTACATCATTTCTCGATGATATTGAGGTTTGATTCGCGTTATCAAAAAAGCTGAAATCATTCATATAGCCTTTCGATACTATTTTCACCTAAACTTCATAGTTTCTCACTAATAGTCTATAACCTAAAATTTGAAGGTAAAATTATTAAACAAATTTTAATAATTTTGGTAAATATAACCACTGTAAACATAAAAACCTTAATACAAAAAGTAGGCTTACATAATTTTTTGACGGTTTACAGATTTCTGCCCCATTTTAGATCCGCCATGATGGATTCCGCACACTTCTTAGACTTGTAAATAATAGACTTCTGATACATGAAACCGATTGAATGGAGCATAACTTCTTTAGTGCGTAACTTTTTTCTGTAGAACCTTGTTTTTTCTCTAACTTTCAGCTGCCATCTATATATAAATAGGCTAAGAAAACATAATTAGGTACCATTTTCTCCTGTCTCTCAACCAATTTTCTTCATTTTTATTTTGTTTCGTAGCTACTGACGACCTTGAGTGCAGAATGCTAATATTAATTTATAATAATGGTTCATTCATTAAATAAAATATAATAAAAATTCATTATTTACGTCATAATGTCAACGCCAAACAACTGAATGTGCCGCGTTCCGCCACCGCCAGACTCAAAACATTGAGAAATTATATATAGAGGGACCAATGCTGTTTATACTTAGAGCATGTACTACTGGAAGTGGCATGCAAGAGTTGTTATTGTTTAGTGGTAAAGTAATCGTTGTATATTATAATTATACAGGGCGATTTCAGATATGTTCAAAATACTTTTTTTCGTGGGTGGCACATAAGCAGTTGTATATATAGGGTGTTTAAAATACAAAGTAGAGTGCAATTATAACTAATAAAATAATTATATAGGGAAGCCCATTAGCGGTTGAATTTACAGGGGTCTTGGAATAGAAGGTGCAGTAGAATTACGGTTATACAGGGTGGTGCAAAGAGTATTATACAGAGATGCATATACAGGGTGGCGGAAATAAAAATGCAACATTTTGTAACCCATTAGCAGTTGTATATATAGGGAAGATGAAATATAGGGTGAGAGGAATTATAGATATACAGGATGATGATAAAAAATGTTAGAAACGGAAATGATTTATAGAGTAGCCCACGAAGAGTTCCATATATATGATGATTGAAATATAGGTCAGAGTAGAATTATAGTTACAGAAGATAGTTAAAAATGTCATAAACAAAAAGAGTAAATACCGTGGCTCATAGGCAGTGGCATATACAGAATGGTTTACCGGGTGGTTCAAAAATGTTAAAAAATATTATGCGTGGTCCATGAGCAGTTGCATATACAGGGTGGTGGAAATATATAATGGGATGGAATTATTATAATGAGGATTTTAATAAATGTTTGAGAATTGAGTGCAATTATAGCTATACAGACAGATTAGAAAAAATAAATATGTATGGTAGCACATTAGCGGTTGCGTTGTTGTCATATTAAATTAAGAATTACGAATTTGAACACAAATAATGTCCTATGAATTATATTTGAAAAAAACTTGAATTTCTTTACTTATTTGTAGAAGCGAGATGTAAGACCGACATCTAGGATTTCTAGATCTAGGAAACTATCACACAGAGGTTCCTAATCTGGATCCTTTCCCTGTAATTGCTGTTCTCCCTAAAGTCCTAGGATAGAATGTCACGATAAAATTTTCAGGTTATTTAACCTGCCAGAGATATTGGCACAATTGGTCGAATTTCGACCACTGGGCGACAGCTAGTATACAGAATTTGGAAAATTTTAATAGCAAACATGTTAAGCTCGAGATCGTTAAAATCCTTTAACATGAATTTGGGGCAGAGATTTGTATATTTATACTATTTCATGCAACCAAAACCAAACTCACTTCTACGACCAACCCACCTAGGAAGAAATCATTCATTACAAATTTCCCCAAATTTACATGTTATTTCATGTCAAATTTTGTTTTATTGTCATGTGGTCCTATTTCGTTTGTAAACAATAATAAACGGTATTAAAATATAATGGTGAGTTCTGAACTAGAGTTTAAAAATAAGATAATTAAAAATGTATCTGGTGCGATATAATTTCCTGGAGCAGACGGTATTTTCTATTTGACGATAAAAGTCCTATTCTGACATGGCTTCCAACATATTCAAGCAAAAAACGAACTCTTTTATTTTCACATTTCATATTCCTGGTCTATTCAAGAAACATTTCGTAGTTCTGCTTTCAAGTTTGTCCCAAATGAAGGTATATCTCTAAAATTGTATACAAAAGAAAGACGTAAACATTTTCTGTACCTACAGTTTCCAAAAACAGAAAACAAGTCATTCAATCCTTCCAGGAAAACACGTTTCTAAAAGTAATTCCATATTTACCTAGAGAATGGTATCTATTCATCATACATTTCGGTCCCAGTGACTCCCTTCCTTTCATGAAATTTGCACATCAAAAGCTCAGAGTAACCGCGGACTTCTCAAGCATTCCGAAATGCAGCTTTGAAATTAACGGCTCTAGCTTGCTGGCGTATAAATAATTTTCCCTCTTTAAATCCTCATTATAATTTAAGTTGCTCCTCCATGTTGGTCCAGTTGCCTTCTATTACGCTCCCTTTCACCTACTCCCGAATCTAACCTCAACTGTTTTCCGGTTCCGCTGGCAAACAAAGCCCACTAGATGCGGGTAAATGTGGGTAAGGAAACGGTTCGGCTGGCCGAGATTTTTTCGGTTTCTTCTTCCTGTATGGGATTTGCTGGAAGCCGCTTTAGATGTTTAGATGAGGATACGTCACAGTGGATGGCGATATGGGGCAAGACAATAATACAACAAATTGAAAAGTTTGACACGCTACATATACAGTGGATGGCGATATGGGCCAAGATTACAATGGAACAAAAATTATTTCAGGGCGTCCGTATAAATTCGTCATTACATTGTTGAAACTGGTCATTTTTGACAGAATGTGCTGCTCTTTTAAATAATAATGAATATACAGGGGTGAACTAGGTACAAGTGATGATATCATATATTTCTTAATGAAACGCAGAATTTGGTTTCAACTTCCAGACCCTAACTTGCTTCGTTTTCTATATATATATATATATATATATATATATATATATATATATTGTAATGGATTTAAACAGACAATAGATAATACAAAAGTTTAGTAATTTGAATAAGTAAATGATTGGGGAAATGTAAATATCATTCATACATATCTAATAAAGAAAGGAATTGCAAAAATCATTCAAAGTTAAAGTTAACCTAAAAATATAAATCATGTAAAAAGAATGTTTCAAAAGCAAATTGTTGAAAGGATAAAAGGTGTCATATAAAGTTAGATAATCTATCATGCAGAGTGTAGTAGAATTTGGATACTTACATAAGAAAATATAGGCAGGGAATCACATTTAGGTCAAACAGCAAAAAAGTTAAATTCACTTATGAAAATCACACTAGAGTTTGTAAAACAAGTACAGATCACATATTAGGCCATGAGAACACTGAATATAACACATTTGGATCAAAATTAATTTTTAAAATACATAAATTTGTTAAAATTTAGAGAATTGAAATGTCAGAATTATAAAAACCGTTAAAAATGTTAAGGAATGATGGAACAGTAAAGAGATTTATACCGTTAGAAAGAGCTTAGAGCATAGTTTATGAAAATTCAATAGTTCAAAAGATATTCAGTCTTAATTTCAGTAAAATCTAATTTTTTTTAAGTACCTGTTAAATGACTGGTGACCAGCAGGTTACAAGTGTCAAATCAAAAATTTTGAAAACATGAATTAAGTAATTTAGATAAAATTTAGGAGAGTAAATGGTATTGAAATTCAAATTAAAATTTGTTTAGATTTTTGCATATGATTTAGAACAAACATATTTGGAAATTAATGAAATAAATTAAAGCGGAAATGGAAATAGCAGGTGGCAAAATTTATTAAATAAATAGGAAATCTGACATTAAAAGGTCCTCTTTGTTTTCCAAAAGTCGACGAGAGCAGTTCAAAATTTCGTTCCTGTAAAATCACGTTTCCATGACAACAAGATAAATGATCTGTGGTATCATTGAAATAAGTGTTCCATGTCAGTTTTTGACAAGAAATTAAGTTTGAAGTTAAATTTTTGAAGTTTTGAATCATCAATTTGAAATTAAGAAATTAAATATTCCATAAAAGGAATTATTTGAAATCCTTGGATGGAGAGATAAAATCAATTTTGTTGGAATAATAAAAGTATTGGTGCAGCAGTAAACAAATCAATTAAGCAGCAGAATTTAGTTTATAAACCAAAACAAATCAGGAAGCAGTATACTAAAACCAAAATTAAGGAAAAGGGGAATTCAAGCCAGACAACTGTGAGTTTTTGAAACATTATTTACTAAACAGATTATTGAAATCTAAAATCAATCAGTGATAGAAATAAAGGTTTTTTCTTTAAATTTAGTATAATGAATATTTGTGTTTAGAGGATTGGAATTTTTGTAACAAATTGATAGAAATTTAATAATATTTAAGTAACCAGGAAATTTATTTTGTTGAAAAGGCAATATTATATCAGAATTGTATTGTGGACAATCATTATAAATAAATTGTAATTTGATTGAGAATTTGAAAATTATTTATTAATCATTTAAAAAAATCTTAAAACAAAAAAAAATAAAGTGCAAATATAATTTCAAAATTTTAAAAGTGTTAGTGTCACTGAGAAGAAAGAGAGACTTATAAGATAAGTATAGAATTCATTTATGTATTTAATATCTATAACTTGAACCCAAGCAAAAAGGACCCTGAGGTAATCATAAATTTCAAAATTCATATATTGTAGATTATTACAGTTTGTAATAATATATATATATATATATATATATATATATATATATATATATATATATATATATATATATGTATATATTTGTTTTTAAGTTTTCGCGGGCACTAAATGTTTTAGGTGGTTTCCGGGAATTCATCCGCGTAATTGATAACTGGTCTGGAAGAAAAAGAGAAAAACAAAGAATATCTTATGGAAACTAGTTGTGCCCTACTTAGCCATACGTGATGTCAGAAGAGATTTGGATGTTCTTAATGCTAAACTCTTAGATATCCACCTACAGGTAAGCAAAACACTTCACCCGATAATATGTGATACGTTCAATGAGATTAGCGAATTTAGGGCCGAAACGAATGCAGAGTTGACAACAATGCAACAACAGACAAAATTTAACAAATTAAAGCTCCAACAGAAGGCCAAAAACGATTTTTTCTCAGAAAATAATGGTCACAGCCTAACCTCACGGCAATTGGAAACGAATAAATCCGTTTATAACTTATCTTCGGTCCAATTGAACTCTTCCTCGATCGGCGTGTTGGCTAAGGGATTCAATTACGCTATTGCTCCCTCTCACATACCAACAGAGAGCGTGGAAACAGCAGTTTCAAAATTAAATGCGAACATCGCTGAAATAATTAGACAAGATGTCTCATATGTTCTAAGAAAGTCTAAACCACCCAAAAGAAACCTATCTATAGAAGAAAATGAGGCCTTGAAACAACTTCGCCTCGACAAGGACATTGTCGTTCTACTTGCTGATAAAGGAAATGCGACTGTAATGTTAGATACAGCGGATTATTCAAACAAAATTCAAACATTGCTACAAGATCCAGCATATAAACAAATTAGTACTGACCCAACAACTTACCTAGAGAAAACAACCAAGGCCAAAATCCAAGCAAGTAGGATAGACAGAAATCTCCAACTGCAACTCATTTCGCGTGAAAGGTCATCGAAATTCTATGGAATGCCAAAAGTACATAAAGAAGGTGCACCTTTGAGGCCAATAGTAAGCTCAGTTGGATCCCCAACACAACACCTAGTCAAATACCTAGCCCAACAACTTCAACCGTTTGCAGAGGGGGCAGAGTCATCGAAATACTTAGAAAAATCGTCTTACAACCAAATAAGTCAATGCTGCTGTGCGTCTTAGTTTTATGCTATCGGCCGAAGGAGGCGTGGTCTTATTTGCTTTGGCCAATCAAAGCTCTCGCTCTGTGACGGATTATCGGTCCAAAGGTCATTGTGCTATTGTCTGGCCTGGGAGGTATATTGGCGTTATTTGACATTTTATCTGGAGATTTGATTTTAATGTAACGGTCTGTAGTGCGGTTTTCCATGTGGGTGGAAGGCGTTGCACATCGTCCCGTTTGTTAAGATTTGTTTTCCGTTTCTCTATTTCAATCGCTTCCCTAACTAGCCTTGTGCTATTTGACTAGTATTTAAATTGTGTTGTGACAATGTAGACGTCGTTGTTTTTTGCTTTACTGCATTTCTGTGTTCCTCTACGCGGGCACTTGCTTTTCTGTTAGTTTGGCCGATGTATGCAAGGTTGCAGTCTTTACACGGTATCTCAAACGGAATTTTCTCTTTAGGTGACGATATGATTTCTCCAATCTTTTTATGTGGCTTGAAAGCTGATTTTATATTATATTTTGCTAAGAGTTTATCCATTGTACCCCGAACGAAAGGCTATCGAAACGTTTGCATCTTCTTTCTTGGGTTTGGGTTCCTGTGTAAGTGCTTTCTGCATTATTATGGCCATTTGATGTTAATACCTCCTTCAAAATGTTCATCACAACCTTGCTGTTTTCATTGTCTGTTAGAGTTTTAGATATGTATGTTAGGGTTTTCACTACTAAAAATAACTGAGCGGGGTGATGGTGCGAGTTTGCGGTGTGGTATCTGTTTGTGGGCGTGGTTTTTCTGTATACCGTGTGCCCAATGGTTCCGTGTGATTTATTTTTTATTAGTAAGTCGAGAAATGGCAGTTCGTTGCTGTTTTCTGTTTTCATGGTCGTACATGTAATTTTCGGGTGTTTTTTCTTGTGGTGATCCAGAATTTTGTGAAGTCGATCTGTACCATGTAACCAGATGTAAATGTGTCATCGACGTATCGTAGCCATAGCTTAGGTTGGTACTCTGAGGTCTGAAGAGCATGTCTTTCGATCATTTCCATTAAAATATCATTATTCAAGTTGGACATTAGTTTTTATTTCTTATTTAATCATGTAATTGAATTAAACCCGCCTTGGCTTTAGCGTTGTATAAAAATAGATTCCATCGTATTTCAGAAAATAAAAGAGGTCGCTGAAATGGTGAACTTGTAGGATTATAATATTTGTCTAAGACAATGTTGGATAGTTTATATATGAACAAATACTTAGTTCGCCGCACCGGATTTGTTTCTGTCGAGTCAAGTGTTATCGGAAAAATTATTGTACTTTTTGTTTTGCAATATATTAAAAGTCATTCGTCTATTAAAGTAAAACTGCCAATTTTGCAGAGATATTTAAAAATTTGATCTAGAACATTGAAGACCGAAGAAGAAAGCATTCGCTGTGTCCTTTGGTCCTTGACGGAAAAATGCACCCAATAGGATAATAGAAAAAAAAAACAAAGTAGGAGATTTGCTTATTAACTTATTCGCAAATAGGGACCACTAATGGGAGGGTCCAAAATTCCTCTTGAACTCTAGACAAATGAACTAAAAAGTTCGTTCGCGGCGTGAGGGATTTACGGGACAATAGGGTGAAATACAAACTCCTGAGTGAAATGTATTTATTTTATCCGTCCAGATAGGGTTTCATGCACAGTGTTTATGGATTTCCAAATTAAGCGTTATAAATGTGTTTAGATAGCTAGTGAGTTTTTTCTTTTTCTTCTTTTTCAGTATATGTGCTGTCTTGGTTATTTCATTTCACCCCTCCCCACCCTGCCCTGCCGTCAGACAAAACGGTGTGATGACATACAAGAAGTTACCAGAGAGAAAAAAGAAAAGCATTCGATTTCATTGAATTTTTAGCAAACACACAGAGGGGTTCCCGGAGCTGCCCCCCAAATATCGACAACATATTTCCGGTTGGTTACAGTGTTACAGTGCAGCTGTGTAATTCAGTAAATGGTTGAAATATTGAAATATTACATTGGGCCGCAACTATTATAATAATCTTTAGAATTTTTAGTGTTGCTCTGTAAATCTAAAAAAGTACAAATTTCTTTAGTTATGTCAAGTACAATCTAGCTTTCAGTTTCAAATTTATTATTTTATTGGGATTTTAATGCCAATGATCACGAAGTTAAGTTAAAACTTTGAAAAATGTGGCTTTTTATCCCAAGTTTGCGATGGTATATCCCAAACAAACTGTAAACGTACACTAGAAGAAGCCACAAATAAGCTCCAGAAAACAAATCATCGTTAAACCCTATGGAACCGGTAAAGATTTTACAAGTCTATTCAGAAAAAGTAATTTCCACTCTTAGGTTCATTATTTGTCTTTAAAAATATATTCTCCAAATGTTACAAAAAAATGCACAGTATATTCTTAAGATTAACATAATAAGCTATGTGAAAGTTTTGTTCGTCTATGGTAACGATATGATTTCAGTAATCCATACAAATTTCCGGATACCTCCCAATTATGCAAAGAGTAATCTACGAAGCACTCCGAAAACCGATCGGAACAACTCCCACGGAGTATCCATTAAAGTTTAGAGTGAGGCATCCAGCGAGCGTAGGAACTCTCGAAAGAAAAATCGACATGATCATCATTTGCCGGCGAGACTTGACTTAAATAATGCCATCCATTGGTGTTGGAGAACGTCGTTCCACTTTTTAAATCAACGTACTCGCCTAGATGGCGTTTCCTTGATCGTATAATTCAACGTTCTATGGTGCCGATGGAGCTTTAGAAAAATTGAAAATATTCGATAGCTGTGCTCTTAGAGACGTCTCGGACGTCGGGAATCGTTTCCAGCCAATATTCGGAGGAATTGTGATGTATTTCGAATAAATTTGCTATTTTACTGGATATTTATGGGAACTGAGCAAATTCACGGACAAGATGTAACATGAGGGTACATAATAAGCATATATGCATTAAATAAATGTTTTTTATAGTTCCTAATGTCAATTGAGATTTTTTGCAACTAGTTAGGGACAGATCCAGATAAAATCTTATATTAAGTTGCCTCAAATGGGGGGAGGGGGGATTTCTCTAAATTATTTTGCACATTGTGTTTCCTGAGATGTTGAAATAAAAATGGTCTACTAAGTGAAAACTAGATTTTAATTTCTTCCATAAAATTGGATTTAAAAAATTCTTGTTTTCTTCTGAATTATAATTGTGACATTTTGGATTTGTAAATTTAACAAGACACTTCATGGAATATCTGTATATTTCAAAATTTTCACAATATACCTTATTCTATGTGCCAGTATCAGTTTGTAACATTTCGTGCTGTCTTGTGCACAAAAAACGTAAATAAAATAATTTATTTTTAAAAAACAACCGACTTCAACTGGCTTAAAATTAAAACCGTTTAGAAACCGTGTGCAATCGACAACTATTTTGACACATATTCTATTTTTATCTGAATGAAGGTACAATTGTATTGATTATTTTATCGTAGTCTTATCCCTCCCTCTCTCTAATTTGTATTTTTTTCTATATTATCCACATATTTTTTAACTTTTTTATTTGTTTTATTATTTAGACTACTTTCTATAAGTATAACTCTAGTTCACTCTCTACTGTAACCACCCTGTATATGTTTCTGTGTATTGGTCACCTATTATAATTTATTTGTCTATCATTTTCTGAATCACTCTGTACAACTATAATTCAACTATACACGATGTTGCAACCGCCGTGTATAAGTAGTTATCCTCCCCACCCTATTGACGGTTTCTATTTATCTATTATAATTATACTTCATCCCATATGTCAAGAATAAGCAACTACTTACCATACCATAGAGCAAAAAATATCTGTAGTTCGCAGAAGTCCTCAAAGAAGAACAAGTGAAAGTTAGAAAAGACCTTTTGGCGAATGGATAACCGGAAACCATCATTAACAAGGCGTTTGAAGAACTGGACAAACCACCTAGGCAGGAAGACGAAACCACGATAGCAACACTATTGTTACCGTATACTAAAGGCTTGTCGGAGAAACTTATACGAATTGCACACAGATATAGAACAGAATGATTTTCAAAAGCAGCAACACTCTAAGAAGCATGATTACAAGAACGAGGCCGGACGCTCCAGCAATACCAAATAAATGCATATACAGTATTATACCTTGTGAATGTGGCAATCTTTACATTGGAGAGACAAAGCGACCGCTGGACACCAGGGTTAAGGAACACCGCACAGCTACTCAAAGGGCGGAACTGACGAAGTTTGGGCTAGCTAACCACCCGTGGACCGAACATCACAACATCAACTGGGACCAGGCCAGGGTAATTCACAAGGAAGATCATTGGTATAAAAGAAAATTTATGGAGACAGCATATATAATATCGAACGAGAATATAATTAGCGAGCCCAGCGTCCAAATTAAAAATATTTTGAAACCCCTTCTTTGGCCACTGTCGCTACGCATCACCAACAACCAACCGCCAGATAGGACGACGCTGATTGGACCGGATGAGACCCAATGACCATGACCGGCGGACCCATGACCGATTAAAGGTATAAATACCACGGATAAACTGAATTTCCCATCATTCACCTGATGACGATAGGAGATACAAAGCTATTGAAACATTGTGAGATCAAACTTTTCAAGACGATGAAAGTCCAAGGAAACTTCGAGGAAGCAACTACTTATGTTCCACAGTATATATCATTTTTTTAACAACCCTGTATAACAATCAAATCAAAATCTCCGCAATGGGGATCAAAAACGACAGATAAAAGCAGAGAGTCCGATGTGGGCCAGTATAAGGAAACATTCAAAAAATATCTAAGCAATCTACAAACATATAAGAATGAAAAAATAATCAATGAGGTAAAGAAATAGCTAGAGAAAAATGGTGCGGGGGAACAAGAAAAATTAACAAAACAATCAAAGAAGAGATGAAAAATAAGCTCTCTAAATTCCATACTGGTGGAACAATGAAGTAGGTGAACAGAAAGCAATGTGTAACAAAGCGAGGCGGCTTATGACTAGAGCCAAAAAAAGGAAAGAGCCAAAAAAAGGAAAGCACATGACCTAGAAAAGATAAGACAGAAGAAACAAAAACTAAATGGGTCATGGGAAGCTCGGTTTCTCTTTATTACTTTCTTTTCATGCGAAGCAAAATTACTATTTTAATGTACATAAAAAAAGTAAACACTCAAATCACATTGAAAATATGTAAACAGTAAATACTTAGAAATGGAATGGGGGTTTAACTGTGATATGTTGGTAACTATTTAAAGAACGATCATGCCAGAGTACTTACATGTGTCTTTGTCTGCCCTGTTGACCGTTCTGTAGGTTGAAGTGGAATGTATTTTGAGGAGTTGACCCCGCACTGCCCTTTAGTAGATTTTACTGTGTCTATTTCACGACCGGTCTGATTTCACTTAAAACTACAACAATGAAGAACTAGAGAGATTAGTTCTTTTACGAGCGAGAATGTCTCAACTATCCGAGACGGTGGATCAAGCGACTCTGGCAATGAGTATGCGCGTAAACTTCACCAACAAAAACAACAAAAAAAATACAAAAGAAAAGATTCGGAATTACACTGCTAATCCAAAACTTTTGTTTCAAAATATATACACTACTCTACTAATAAATGTTAATGAATCCTCAACAACTAGTATCACGGCATTATTTGATTGCAAAATTAGGATAATAAGAAATTGTAACTCACGTTCGAAAACTTTGCGTGGAAGCTCCTACGCGACTGGAAGTTACTTTTTAACATTTATAACAATTTTTACATTTTTAATCTTTTGGGGAATTATAGTATTGAAAGTTTTGCCACTTTAGACATTTTTGACATCTTTGGTATTTTTGTTATTTTTGACATTTGTGATATTATTGATTTTTTTACATTTTTAAATACATTATGATATTTTTAAATTTTAAACCTTTTTGACACTTTTATTAATTAAAGTTTTGCCATTTAAATTTTTTTGGCAATTTTGATATTATTGACATGTTTAACAGTTTTGATATATATTTTTCACTTTTGACATTTTTGTTCTTTAGACATTTTTGAAATTTTTGACATATTTGGGGTTTTTAACATTTTTGACCATTTTGACATTTTTTGGCATTTTTTGACATGTTATTTATAATTTTTGTGGGAATAGAACCACGGTTATGAAACAGCATATTTGATATCTCTATTACGTGTGAGAATCTAAATCATATTCCGGTCTCAGTGGCAATAATAACCAAATAAAATTTAAAAAATTTAAATTAAAAAGTTCATAGATTTTTAAGAGAATAACAAAGGACTTTTTGCAGGACTTCAAACAGAAGTCTACACAACTCACAATATCAGGTAACTCAACTTTGACTCTAATCATTTAAATACATTAAATTGGGGTATCCTCTATATCTGTTTGTCTTCTAAACGTTGTTTGTGGCATATTCTTGATTACTTTTATGTTTTTTTGGGGAATAACACCACAATAGAAATAAAACTACGTATATTGCAGGAATACAAAACGTTTCAAAGTCTATTCTGACTTCGTTGTCAATGGCTTTATATTTATTGATATAGATTGCAAAATGAAAATTTGATTTATGACATAAATCAAATAATAAATATAAAATAAATCAAATTTTCATTTTGCAATCTATATCAATAAATATAAAGCCATTGACAACGAAGTCAGAATAGACTTTGAAACGCTTGGTATTCCTGCAATATACGTAGTTTTATTTCTATTGTGGTGTTATTCCCCAAAAAAACATAAAAGTAATCTCTATATCTGTATTGTAATGTTTTTATTTTCACAATCGAGTTCTTTGATTTATTTCAAAACACAGTTTAACTCACTATAATTTATTTCCACTACTAATTTAGATTCACATGACTATCTTTACTATCCGGCAATCGAATACGAATGAATGCTTTCGTCAGCTCTCCGTATTTATATATTTTTTCTCTGAATTCTCCAGAAAGTCAAAAAGCCGCCGAGAAATTTCTTTCATGGACTAGAGTTCTTCGAGAACTTGTTCAAAGTCAGCCTCCGACCTCGATGCCCCAGACGAATAACATTTCGGATACCCAGAAATATCTTAAGAATGACAATTCCACGAAATATCGAATGAAATCCCGTCACAGTATATAAAATAGTTAAAACCAACTGTGATATTAATAAATTGAATTAAGTAAAATGTACTTTTCTCATGTTATCCCAGAAAATTTTTCCATAAAGAACCAAACCAACCTGAATATTAAAAAAATCCTTAACAGTCAACACGAACCTGCTCCAAGCAGAGCAAAAATTGAGAAACTCCATCTTCAAGTTGGTTTACTATAATTCATTTTGGTTTAATTTCAATGAATTTCCAATTGATTGCACTCTAGGTTTGGCACAGATATTTGTTTTTTCATGTACTATCGCCAAAGGTTACTATTATAAGAACTATTATATGAACAAGGTTTTCCGATTTTCTCAAAAACTATATAATGTATGTCATTGAAAAAATTATGGGACCACATCGGGATCTGGTTTAACAGATCACAGTTTAATCGATCCAAATTACAAGAGCAGGTTTCGAGTAACCGCTTAACATACATAACAAAAAATATATACAAACGAACAGAGCAAATCGTCTTTTGGTTCAAAATACACTTCAATTGTGGCGATGACTTCACCATTAAAAACGAAAACTTTAACTTATCTTTTATTTTGCCAATTACAGTTTTTGTTACGTATGTAAATAATTTTACAAACACTTCATAGAGATTCAGAATCAATTAATTCGTTATAGTAAAATAATTAGAATATTTACTTCTCCGATTGCTTTATATTGCAACTGAATTAACTCGTTCTAATTCCGTAATTGGATAGCAACTCAAAATCTCTTTATAATTGTTTAGACATTCCATTTCCAACTATTTACAGTGAACAGAAAACATTTTGCCAGTCCGTTCCTGACATCGTCGACCTCAGTTCGGGCTTCAGCAACCTCGACTAAATCTACAAAACGACCCAGTAAATTGCATGTCACTCAAAGAAGACGAATAGGCAAACGTGAAATTTGTTTTAACTACTTTTTCAAATGGATTTCTGAAACTTGCTGCTCTGTAATTACTGTTTACCGAATCGTTCAGTTTCTGCGAGACTGTAACTTATTTTTGGAAAATAGGAAGAGTCAACATCTCTTGACATTTGAGAACGAGGATTGCTTTGTCGTCTGCAACATTTCATAGAGTTAGGTTCAGACGCAGAAGTGGCATATGCAAATCTGAATTTTCTAGATAGATACACGTGTTTATTTTTGGTTCTTTTCGTAATAGATCAGGTGATATACAGAAAAAAAGGCGTTTTGGTAAATAAAAATGTTAACAATTCTATTTTTGAATATTACATGAAATCTACTCATGAAATGCCTATTTCAAGTTTTAGAAAACATTAATACCTACCTACTTACACCTTTGGCTATTATGCATCTAGTGGCCCGCTACGGTTATAAAAATACGAAACCTGCCCCCCACAAAACTATGTTGAACACTTATGTAAAATGTAAAACCTACAAAATGAGCTACTCTACATAGTTAATTTGTTGCTTAGATAATATAATCTCTTAAATGAAAAACACAAAAAATCATTACTCACACCAAATACAGATTTTATTAATAAAACTGTGATAAATTTATCAACTAAACGCATTACACCAACAGAACAATACGTACTTTCTAAAGGGCTAAATTATTCAATCACTCCACAAAATAGACCTAAACTAGATCTGATAGTTGCGATTGAAGTCACAGCACAAAAACTACCTCCAGTAGTGTCGAGTGAATACCGAATAAGAAATACTAAAACTATAAACCAACTAGAAAGAAAATCGCAACAACAAACCAACACAAATAACCAACAGACCACTAATACCAACCAAACACAAAAAGAAAATAAAATTAGGAATTTAATTTCAGGTGTATCCGAAAAAATTAAGCGGTTAGGAAATAAATACGATATTAAAACTGTTTTCTAAACAAGTAATACATTGCGCTCTATTCTCACACATACCAAACCATTTAACGCAACTCAAAATTCCAAAAATTGTATGTACAGTGTTGTGTGTGACTGTGGCCATAGTTATACCGGTGAAACTTCAAAACCTTTAGAAGTAAGGAAAAAAGAACACCAATATAATATTTCAAGAAGACATGTGGACAAATCAAATTTGGCCATCCAGGTATTAACCATCACCGGCAGCCATAGGATAGATTGGGATAAAACAAAGATCTTGTTGAAAGAGGACAATTTTTTGGCAAACAACAAAATCCACATCAGAGCGAAAGTTTTTTGAAAAAAACCTCGAAATACTCAACAAAATGATCGACAACGACTCCAGAGTCAGAGTTGAAACGTTTCCAAACAGATAAGTATAACACAATATACAATAAACTATTTATATACAGGAATACTGATTGATCATTTTAAGGCATCTCTTTCTCTCAGAATAACTGCGAGGAAGATTTTCTGTACGGACAGCCTGTAATCCGGGCAATTTTACGAAATAAATTTACTACACTTTGTTCTCCAAATACGATTTTAAATACTTATCTGTTGCAGGAAAAAATTATGAGAGAAAACCCCAATGAATAGACAAAATAATTCAAGACATCCTCAACAATCTTTTCGAAATTACTTACGAATAAAACCTAGACTAGAAATTACAAAAAAAATTAATTGTTATATATTTTTTTACTTTTCGAGTTATAACATTCTTATTCACTGAAAATATAGATTATCTCATATGCAATCTATGTTCTAAATATACGAATTGTCTCCTCGGTGGATTTTGGAAAATTTCTTATAAGCCTATGGAAGACATTTTTGTTCAAAGGAAATTTTTACCTCACCGGATGAATGAACCAACACTAAAAACTAGATTAATTGATCTAAACACCCCGCACCTCTGTTTTGCAAAATATTGAGTGTAAATGCATATAGGTATGGAAGATATTTGATCATTCTCCGAGTAGGCGAGTCTATTAAAAAATTGGATTTAGATTTAGATGTAGAGGGCAATAATAATTAATCAATATTGAAAACATATACGTAAAGAAGTTATGTATATTATTAATTGATATTTATTAACAGAAAATGGTTAACATAAATCTGAATTGAGCAGTATAAAATCTACTAATTCAACTTCTTTGTTATACAAATTTGAAATATATCATAACTTTAAGTACTAATACAATAAACAATATCATTAAGTTTTATGCACTTAAAATCTAAACAAATTAAAACAAAGGATCCTATTGATTTTACAGAAAAACTCCTATATAATAAAAGCATGGCAACTGATTTTTGCTGAACGATTTATCCCAAAGTTTAAAACAGCCAATTAATTTAAACTTCAAATTCTGCAAATTAGTGCTAATTAGAGCAACTATTCGACGTTCCAACAGTTTCTGCTTACATTCCAAGGGCTTAATTGTTATATTGTTATAATTATCTAGTGCTAATCAGTGTCCATTCTTAGAAAATAGACTAGGCATCTATGAGAAGATCTAAGATCTAATTACGTTTAGTTACTTGAAAACTAAAATTGTTTATTTGATATAAAAAGATCACTGAAAACAGAGGACAAATTTTCGATTTTTTTACATGATTTATTCGAGCTTTCCCAGAATTCTAATCTAAACAACAAATTAACGTAGTTAAGCGTACAGTAGCTCATTTTGTAGGTTTTTCATTCCTCTACAACACTGACTGATTAATTTCACGGGTAGATTTCCCATAAAAGGTAGAAAACTACCAGTTTTGAAAATAGCAAGGTTATGACAAAAGATTACCCAGTTAGAGCAATACGTAAATGTTTTAAACTCCGTGTGCAAACTGATGAAAAATTTACATATCACATAACAACATAAGAATTAATGCTAGACCAGATCAGCATGAGACGGTTATGAGAAAGAAAGAACCAGTAAACAGTCCAGTATTACAGAGTCGTCTGCTATGCCAGATAAATACCTTCGTAGCACAACTATTTAAAAAGAGGACTTCGGCTACCGTAAAACCAAATCGTCAAGGAACCACAGGCGTAAGCAGATCGATACAAAAGCAATAGAGCCCACTTAAAGAGGGCAAATGTAATTATGGCAGTTGTCGTCATTTTATCAACAATTTTTGGAAAAACATGTATATTTTTAGAGCCTTGGTGTATTGTTAATGCGATGCTCGAACATTAATTGTGAGTCAAAAGAAATTCCTAAATCTTTGATCTCGCCTTGTTCCTATAGAGGAATATTGTTTATACTATAACAATAATTTATTCCTAGGGGGCGCGAGACCTTTACAAGGGAGGCATGCAGCTGTTTCCAAAATAAAATTTTCGAATACAAACCAAAAAAGTCGAAGGTGTCGCAAAAATGAATCAGCAAAATAGGTATACGTAATCCACAATTAGATTGTTAGAAAAATTAAGGGGAGCAATATATTTTTTAAAAGGGGGCAGGTTGGAAACCACTGGCCTAAGCATTTGGGATCAACAAAGAAGCCTGAGTAAAGTTGTTAATTTTTTGTAACATTTTTAGATCGTCAACAAACATAAGAATTTGCTATATTTAATAATAAAGATTTTTAACAATAAAGGTCCAATATGAGCCCCCTGAGAAACACAGATAAGCACTGACATACAATACACAGACAGTTTCCATATTTTACATACTGGGAAATTCCAGTAAGAAAGCTAGTTATCCACTCAAGCACTTTACTCCCAAATCCAAATCCTTTTAAACCAGTTTGGTGTTTTTTGAAAAAAAAGAATTGTATCGCCAGAAAAAAATGTTTAAAATCGGGCAACTCGCGAAAATAATTGAGTAAATCATAATCTTTCAATAATTTTAACCAATTACCCAATAAAGAATTTTGAGTGTCGCTGAACAAGCTTCCGTTGTCAGATTTAAAATTCAATATGGTGGATCCAATATGGTGGACAAATTTTTGAAAATAATTCCGGTTTACACCAAAATCGGTTTAGACGGGTTTTGTGGGGTCTCTGATTGTGACCGTTATCTAATGATACCAACAAAAAATGCATATCACTGGTCCCCAAGTCAATAAAGTGATTCGTTGTAAATATTTAGTAAAAGTTAGATAATTAAGTATTTTCCGATGTTAACTTAGGATACTTGATCTGAGAATCTAAAAACCACCATAGTGTAATTTTGGAGCAGGTGGGATTTGTTTCCATAAATTTCGCCAGCCATATTGTTTCCACCATTTTGAATTTTAAATCTGACAACGGATATTTGTTCAGCGGCCCCCAAAACGCTCTGTTTAAAATTATTGACAAAGTATAATTTTCTCTGATTTTTTACTAAAAATTACATTCATTTGCGAGGTACCTCATTTTAAATAGTTTTTGTAAGGTTAGAATCTATTTTTTCAAAAAAACATGAAACGTCTTTAAAAACCCGATTTTCTGAAAAATGTGTCAAAAAATATACCCCAAAATTCTAATGGCCTGGGGGGTGGCTGTATTGCAAAAGAATTCCCTAGGTACTAAATATCTAGTTTTCCAAAAATCAAATAAAATGCTAGGGCTTAACCATAAATTAAATAATTAATAAATAGGTTTCACAAGCGTAAAAATACAATACTCAAACACAAAAGCGAGTAGGAAATCTGGACCAAACTGAAATTTCCATTGCCAAGTAATTGAGGCTTTCTAGCTTTACTAATTTTTATCTATTGTCATAGTCAGTGTCCTTCAGTTGATCAACCAACAGAAGTATAAACTTTAGACCAAGGAAGGATCCAAAAAGGGCCAGCAAGAGCAATCACCTCTTTTAAGAAGCACAAATTTAGCTAGTTCAACATTGGATTTAGGGTATTTTATTTTTAATAATTCCTTTCTCAAATCTTTTTTCACTATTTTTCTTCATTTAAGGTTCATTCTTACAAACGACACTTTCACGCACTTTACTACTTAATTTACTATTATATAAACGTCCTCAATTTGTTTCCACACACAAAAAAAAGAATTTATTTTCTCAATCCTATTTCTAAACCTCTGAACATCGCGTTGATTAACGTGTTTTCTTGCAACAATCGAAAAAATGCAAAGTACGAACAATTTATCTCCCGAACAAACATTACTTAAGTTCCACTTCAGATTTAAAAGTTCCATTGCGTCATTCAGAAAAGAATGCCTTGCAGGAACCCGACACAAAACTAAAACTGGATTACATCGTTATCCAAATGAATGTAGCAGCAAACCCCAATCGGAATGCAAATTAGATTTATCCCCCACACAAAGAACCGGGACGTATAAAACCCATTAAAAAGAAAAGAGGAAATTTTGTAGTTCATTACGCTGCAAATTGCAGCGATTTGCTCCCAGTTACATGTTATCTTGTGAACCAGACAGTTCCGCATAACCAGTTGCATTTATTCAACCGCTAATCGAGCTTATAAAAAAATGGTGCTCCATGTACTTGTTATAACATTTACTTTACACTCGTCTCATACATTAAACCACTACATTTTCCAGTTATTCTCTATTTTAATTTGAATCGTATGGTCTTTTTATCATCACCAGCGAGTCTAATTAGATCGTTTCGAATGGTCGTTTCTTTGTGGAAGTTCACTTTTATAGCGGCGTTAAAGAACGAATGCGAATTTTTATTTTATTATAGGAATTTAGTTTTATTACTTTCCTTAGAAGTTGACAGGTGGTTATAAGGTTGATTTATTTCCGCGAAAAGTTCTAACAAAGCTGGAGAAGTTGGCAAAGGTATTTGATGAAAAGCACTTACGGCTTGTTTAAAAGTGATATATCCGAATTAGGAGTGTAATACGGCATTGTTATGCCAACGTTTTTGTGGTGCCAAAATAATTTGAAAACGTGTATGCGAAAGTGGGTTAAAGTGAATAAGAGCTGACGAGGTAAATAACTTAATTTACTCACACCGTATATTGTGACAATCATTGTGATTGACCGCTTACTTATATATAAAATAAACACTATAATTAAGCTTTCACGGATGGAATAATATAAAGAAATAATTATCCAGGAATACATTCGTCCGTTATTATGAATCAAGTATGAAACTCGCGGACGTTTCGCCAAGGACTTACTTTGCATTCTCAATGCGTTGTCACGGTGACCTCTTGCTCTTTCGTTTACTTTTCATAATGGGTGTTGAAGTAAGGGTGTCAGTTATCAGAAGTAAGTAGACGCTAGATGTAATGATCACCCTCTAGGATTTTAGGGGAAACTAGCACACAGAGGTTCCGAATCTGGAGCTGTTTCATTTGATTGCTGTTATCCCATAACTCGCTGATTAGAATGTCACAATAAAAGTCTCATATTACCTTCACCTGTCAGAGATATTGAATACTCTCTTCAGGGTGTCCATTCTTTTGCACGTAAGAGAATATATACAATATATATTGTTTCAGGTTAGGAAGCCTCAATAGTTGCGCTTCCAGCAAAAGAATGTCCTCGCGAACAATTTTTTAGGTATGTGATACAAATCGTTTAATATGTAGACTCGATCGCCATCTAGGATTTTCGTACAAAAGAATGACAGTTCGAAGAGACTATTCAATATCTCTAAAAGGTGAAATTAATCTGAAAATTTTATCGTGACATCCTAACCTATAAATTACCGGTTAACAGCAATGTCATGGAACGACTCCAGATTCGTGGAACCTCTGTATGCAACGGCTACCCGGAGACATCGAAATACGAATACAGAGTTGAAATGATACATCAAGGGAGCAGAGACTCATCCAAGAATATCGTGAGGGAGTTTGCTTCTGATTTTGAAGTTGGAGAATGTTGGGGATACAACAGGTTTTTCAGATTAGATTTGCTAGCGCCTGAAGGTTATCTCAATACAGCACTAGATACCTTAGTCTTAAGTTTTCAAGTTCGGGCGCCAACCTACTACCAAAAATGTTGAGATCAACAATGGAACATCAATCAGTTGCAGACTGTTCAGAATCAATACCTTATCCAGATGAACGAATCAAAAGAAAAACTGGCGCAAGATATCTCAAAAACACCATCTCAAGTTCCAGCTTGTCTGCTCAATGCAAGTTTTATTAACAATTGCGGCAACGTCAATATTGTACCTTTGACTTCGAAATGTCATATTCCAGAGAAATCCGTGATCTGCTGTTAGCAAGTTTACAGAATCGAAACGTTTCGTCGGGCAGTGAATCTGTTTGTAGTTCAACATCGGAGTTTTCAATACAAACTCAGGTAAGTGGTAATAAATATCAACATGAAAACTACAACTGTAATGAGAGAGGAGAAGAATCGCCACAACTCTGTATGCTAGTTTCCCCGAAAATCCAAGAGGGTGATTATTTCATCTCGTGTCTACATATTCAACGATCTGTATCAAATACATTAATAATTGTTCGAGAGGACATTCCCTTGTGGGAAACGCAACTGATGAAGTTTGCGACTAGAAATAACATATACTGTAAATATTGTCTTGCATACAAAAGAATGACACCTGGTAGAGAGTATCAGAAGTAAGTTGGTGAAAATTCTCATTTATCAGTATTATTTAGGGGGGGGGGGGAGATTTAGATCAATCAATAGAGATTTTTTCGTGCAAAAAATACTATCAGGATACTGCCTGTGCCATCACATTAAGAATGATTTGTACTGATATTTTGCTACCTTTTCCACTCGCAACTATGGGTTTTTACTGTATTATAAACAATTGAAACAAGAAAATTGCGTTTTTTTTTCGTTGCATGTTTATAAAATGAAAAATAATAAACTAATCTCAATGGTGTCAACAGGTGAATTGCAAAGCATGGAAATACCAAAGAAATGAGCCCAGGATCGATTCGATAAGATCTTTAGTAAAAGGGAAAAACAAAAAATACTGGAAAATTTAGCGGTTTTCTTTATATTATCATAACTCCGTCACTATCGAAGTTGTAGAACTGGGCTTGTGGGAACTGATAGTCATTGATATCTACCTTATGCGTGACTAAACCAGGCGCTATCGATTTATTAGTTTTTGAATAATTGCGATCTGAAGTTTTTAGTCCACTATTCTTGCAGTGTGTCTCCATGCGACATGGATCGTCAAATATCAATTCAGAATAGAGATGTTGAAAGTAGAGATATCATTCTACAACGCCTCTATTTTCAGTTTTCTTTAAAAGTCTGTGAAATATACGGAAAATGTTAGCAAAAATGTCCAAAATCCGGTGAGCATATGAATGTGTTCGAGTAGTGGGTGGAACACGGTTGTTGAGGGGAACTGCTAACAATAATTATTATCGATAGTAACTGTCACACTGACAGATGGTGAAAGAATCTAATTGCTAAAAAACTTCTATACAGAGTGATTTGTTTGATTTTATTATATCAAATGAGAACAGTTTGTTTATTAATATATTTATATGTAAATGGTTTCTCGTTTTTGCTTTAATTTGTGGATTTTGGGTGTACGGAACATCGAAAGAGAGCGGCCATTAGAAAATTTCTTACTTATGAGGATTTTAAATATTAAAACGATCTATGTATGTGCCTCTACTATATATTACTATACGCTTCCCCTCAACAACCGTGTTTCCCCCACTCCTTGGATACATTCATACGTTCGCCCATTTTTTGACAAGTTTGCTAACATTTTTCAGATATTTCACAGACATTTAGTGAAAAATGAGAATAGAGGCTTTGTAGAATGACACCTCTACCCTCTACTTTCAATTGAAATTTGATTATCTATGACGCATGAGGGCAAAATGCAAAAATAGTGAATAGAAAACTTTATATCACAATTGTTCAAAAACTAATAAACCGGTAGCGTCTGATTTTGGCGTACATAAAATAGATGTAAATTACTATCAGTGCCTACAAGCCCAGTTCTACAGCTTCTAAAGTGACGAAGATACATTTTTTTTAAATGCTATATTTTTCAGTATTTTTTGTTTTTCCCTGTTACTAATGATCCAATCGGATCGAGCCTGGGCTCATTTCATTAGTATTTTCACGCTTTACAATTGACCTGTTGACACCATTGAGATTAGTTTATTATTTTTGATTTTATAAACATGTTAAGAAAAAAAACGAAATTTTCTTGCTTCAATTGTTTATAACAAAGTAAAAAACCATAGTTGCGAGTGGAAAACATAGCAAAATATCGCTAGGAATCTTTGCTAATGTGATGGCACAGTCGGTATCCTAGGTATTGTTTACACATTATCAGTTAATTTTTGCTCTATTGATTGGTCTAATTGGTTACAATTAAGAATATTTTGTGTCAAATATTTAATTATCAGAGATTTTCCTGTTTATTTTTCATCTACTCCATTTCAGTGTGTTTAAGGGGGGGAGATTGGCCTCCAGCACCTTCTGCCTCAGCTATTTTATTATTCAAACTTTTCACATAAATTTGTTACAAAAGTCCCAACACTTTGAAAAACTAAAACTATTGCCAAAATTATGATCTAAGATTACTTAAAAACAACAAACACTTGTTTAAATTTTCACTTTTTATTTCTTTAAATTTGACATATGACAGACTTCGCGAAACATATGTCAAATTTAAAGAAATAAAAAGTGAAAATTTAAATCAAGTGTTTGTTGTTTTTATGCGATCTTAAAAATGAATTTTCATCAACTGAAGACTGAAACAATCATTAAAATTATGATCACCTACAAATTTAAAAAATATTTGAAAGTATTATGAACAGACTTTACAGGCTATTTTTTTATTTCAGAATCGTGTGTAGATCCCTTAGGAATGGAATCAGGAGCCATACCTGACGATGCCATTTCTGCAAGTTCTTCATATGTACAGAACGTGGGTCCAAAAAATGGAAGGTAGGTTTTAAAAACTATTATCAAAATATACATTTACAAAAAAATATTTTCAATAGTTTTAAGATTGCTTCCTTCTATTTTTTATTAGGGCATGTCCTATTATTTTCTTTTCATATGATATCGAGATGTCGAACAATCTATGAGGTCTACTTGGGGACTCTTTTACTCTGTGGAATCTATGGAATTTTGCGTTTCTGGCTTAGCTCCACATTTGCTGGACTCTTGCAACTCCTCGCAGTTTCCTAATTCGAGTATAATTTGTTGTATTTTTCCTCCTCGGTTAAACTTATTAAATAATTTCGTTATCTATATAGCAATATCTTCCCTACATTTGATAATTTTGTTGCTGGTATCATCGATTCACGGCGACATTTTATTCTTCAGTTTGCGTGTTGCTTTCATATTGCGCGTATGCTCTTTTTTAATATTGTAATATTGTTCAAATTTGTCATTCTGAACATCGTATTTTGAAGTTCTGTATCAGGATTTTAAGGAAATTACTGAGTGTATATTTAAGGGATGAGGACGTGAACATTTTTAGTGATATAGATGAAGACACAGTGGGCAGTAATATGAACGTAGGGAAGGCGCATAATTTACTAGTTGTGATTGGTTTTAATATCAAATTGGCTGTAAAACTATTTATGGAATAAGGTCCGCAATTTATTAGGAGTTTCTTATATCCGAAAGTCCCAGTACTGCAAAATATATTTTAGAATAAAATGTTAAATAGGATAGTTTTTAAGATTTTTCCCAATGTATTAGAGTGACATTAAAACGGATATTGACCTTGACTTCAAGGTCTTTAGAAGATCAATTTCTTTTTTTCAAATTAAATCCCTAATTTTTTATAACTGACTTGCAAAGAGCGAAAAATTCTACGCTCGAATATTGTACTGTATATGACCGTGATAATGGCCCTGAAGGTGACGTCAAGGTCAAACCTTATTATTTTATTTACTCAACGGATATTTATTTTCGCATCCTGAAAATGCAAAATAAAAATTATTTCCGTTCTAAGTAAATCTTGCCTACGACCTTGAATCCAAGATGGCAAATACAATATGGTGAGCAAGATGATCTAATAATCGGCCGATTTCGGTCAAACATGGTGTAAGGGCGTTTTTTGGGGTCGCCCATTTCGGATCTGAAATGATATTTGCGCGATTTCTCAATCCAAGAGCGCGAAACCGATATTTGGAACTGAAATCAGTTTGCAGTTTGCTCTAATGATCTAGTTCACACTACACCTTGCTTTTCGTGGCAGGATGCACCGTCCTCCTTGCCTTAAGTGGCTCCCAAGGTCATAGTCAATCGCATGGTCAAGGCCATCTTTGGAAGGAAAAATCTGACCTAAAATGTACCTATCATGGTCTGAATAATGATCAAAAATACATTTGTGTGGGTATGTTTTATTCTATTAGTGCCCTACAACCATACGGTCAGAAAATGAAAAAATCTATTTGACCTTGAAAGGTCAGAGTTATGTTCAAAGCCATCTTTTGTTCATATACGCACCGCTAGTATACTTATCCGTTTAGTAAATGAATAAATTAATTTTGACCTTAAAGTGACCTTGAAGTTCCGGCCAAGGTCATGATCAAGATTTACTTGGAATCGAACAAAATTTTATTCATGCTAAATGACACGAAAAAAAACCGTTGAAAAAATAAAAAAAAGTGTAACCTTGACTTGATCTTCAACGTAGTGGTCAGGGTTATGGACAAGACCGTACTCGGATGAACAGTTAGGGTTTCTATGTGAAAAAATTAACTTAAAGTTGATGGTGGAAGCCGTTACTTTGTGATACTCAATCATGGTCATTCCCTGGAGGTTGGTTGCCGGTGATGCGTAGCGGCAGAGGCCGAAGAAGAGCTCTCCAAATATTTTTAATTTGGACGCTAGGCTCGCTAATTATATTTTCGTTGGAGATTATATAGGCTCTCTATGAATTTTCCTTTGTACCAGTGCTCTTCCTTGTGAATTGCTTTAGCCTGGTCCCAGTTGATATTATGCTGTTCGGTCCATGCGTGATTAGCTAGCCCAGACTTCGTTACCTCTGTCCTTTGAGTAGCTGTGCGGTGTACGGTACTAAAATAATAATTAAAAACTATTTAAATACTAATATCTCACATAATGTTAGAAATTATTTAAATACATCAAAAAGGACGCTATTATGCAAATCAGTTTGGTTGTATAGGATTAAATTGAATAAAGAAAGATTAGTAGTGCATTTAAAAATTTCTACCGATTCCAGTAGGTCACTTAAAGGTTTAAAATTGTGAAAGTGAAGAATTTCAGTGTCTGTTAAATTAGGAAAAGTATGACGTGTTTCTAATGAATGATTTGCAAATGTAGAATTTGTTTTATTAAGTCTAAAAGAACGTAAATGCTCTTGGTAACGAGTAAAAAATTCCTGCAGGTCATAACGATGTAGAAACTATTACACTCTGAACATATAAACTTATAAACCCCAGATTTAAGATATTTATCATTTGTTTTATCATTGGCATTGAATAGAAGTTCACTTAGTTTGCATTGCGCTTTAAAACAAACTTTGATATTATGTCTTGAGAGTAATTTAGCTATTTTCTCATTCACATTTCCAAAATATGTAAGTGAAATAAATTTTGATGGGAGGTCGGAATTATCACAGCAATTGATTTTTCCCTCTTATAATAATTCCGACCTCCCATCAAAATTTATTTCCCTTACATATTTTGAAAATGTGAGTGAACAAATAGCTAAATTACTCTCAAGACATAACATCAAAATTAGTTTTAAAGCGCAATGCAAACTAAGTAATCTTCTATTGAATGCCAAGGACAAAACAAATGATAAATATCTTAAATCTCGAGTTTATAAACTTTCATGTTCAGAGTGTAATAATTTCTACATCGATATGACCTGCAGGAATTGTTCTACTCGTTACCAAGAGCATTTACGTTATTTTAGACTTAATAAAACAAATTCTTCACTTGCAAATCATTCTTTAGAAACAGGTCATACTTTTCTTAATATAACAGACAATGAAATTCTTCACTTTCACAATTTTAAACGTTTAATTGGCCTACCGGAATGGGTAGAAATTTTTAAAAGCATTACTAATCCTTCTTCATTCAATTTAATCCTAAAGAACCAAACTGATTTGCATAATAGCCTCATTTTTGATTTATTTAAATAATTTCCAACATTATGTGAGATATTAGGATTTAAATAGTTTTTAATTATTATTTTAGTAGTGATATATTTGTCACATATCTGTAAAATTTATTTAAGTAATTTTTAATTCACTGCATTATATTCAGAAGGTATATATTTGTCATTTTTGAGTCTGTATGCGTTTGAGAATGGCATAGAATTCGCCGAAACAAGTCACGCGAAGTGAAAAATAAAAAGTGATATTAAACTAAATTAATTTTTCTTCATTAACATTAAATTAACTTAACCTTCAAATAACATTGAAGCTCAAGTTAAATTTTTTTTAACTTTTCTTTTTAACAATTTTTTCTGAAAATCTCTTCCTTTCCAGATATTTTGCATAACCGGGACTTTTGGATCACCTTGTATAATAGGAAACAAATGCTTGCAAACCTTTATCGACTGCATTGTTTACTAACTCAGATATTACAAAAGCAATTTCAGTACAAACTCCTGTATGAGGTACATAAATGATTGTTTCTTGTGGCTCCGCTCAATTAGAAAGTTGACTTTTTTAGATATTAATGTATAGTTCATCCTATAATGTAACGATTCCATTTTTCCTTTTGCGCACGGAACCTTACACATGCAGAACATAGAAATAGAAATAAATTCTCTATAAGAACTCTTCCGTTTCACTTCAAAAAACAATCTAAATAAATTGTATATTGAAAAATATAATAACGATTAATATTTCTAACTGCCTGACATTATCGGAAATCTTACTCGTAGCCAACAAACTCTTATGACGTGCCGCCCACAATTCACAATCTTAATGGGCAAAGAGTTGCTACGTTTTGGATACAAATAATCTGGCTTGTGGCTGGTTTATTTTCATCGACTAAATTATGCACAGAAGTTCAGCATTAGTTCAACGTGTTTCATATGTTTACTCGAAAGCTTCTGGTTATTTATGCCATATACTCATAATATGTTTCTGAATAATAATGCAGAATGAACGTGGGTTCAGTAGTGAACGTTCATGTGGGAATAGACGATTGATGCTGAATTTTTAAAAGTCAATTTGAAACTCATTTATAGGTAAAGAAGTTTCGAAATTTAAGGGTCGTATAAATCTGATCGATGAAACAGAATTTAAAACACATTTTATCGCGAAATAATATGAATATCTAGAAGTTACATGGAAGGGTTGGCTCACGGAGACTTCATATTGAGAATAGTTCTGGTTAGAACGTCAACGTAGGTCACGAAGCCAGAAATATTGGGAACAATTAAAAAATTTTAAGGTCAATATTAAAGTTTTCGTAAATCTAGCTTGGTTGAAGTGTTTAGGGACCAATTTCCACTGAAAGATAAATTAAAGATCTTTTGTACATTCTGACCCCAGACAAATCTACAACTTAGTGCCTGAAGACAGCCAAGACCTTAGGAATTAAAGCTTTCATGTCTATTTCTTAATACATTAGTAATAGAGCAAAATTGGGCATTTTGGGACATACAATTCAACAACAAACGGCGGATGCCATCGCTTCAGTATTAATACGAGGGCTACCTTTTATTTTTCGGAATTAGGGAACAAAAACAAATATTAATCATCGAAAATCGCTTTATTGTTTTTCAAAATATTCCCCATGAAGATCTATACAATTTTGCATGCGTTTCAACCAATTGTCGTAGCACTTTTTCCACTCTGATTGAGGTATCTCCAAAACATGCATTCTGAACGCAGCAACCGCTTCTTCAGGTGTCGAAAAACGTTGACTTCTCAGTTTGTTTTTTTACGTACGGGAATAAAAAGAAGTCATTTGGTGACACGTCAGGACTATACGGCGGATGACTCATCAAATCGATGTTTTGAGTGGTCAAAAATGCAGTTGTTTGAGCCGATGTGTGAGAGCTCGCATTGTCTTGGTGAAGAGTGATCCGTCTTCGGCGGCTGGTTTTCCTCATTTCTTGGAAGGCAACTGGCAAACAAATGGTTGCGTTCCACTCAGAATTGACTGTTCTGCGTTGTTCTAGTGATACGCTTGCGACATGTCCAGTTTTTCCGAAAAAACAGGCGATCATTTGCTTGGAAGTGCTTCATGCGCGAACAACTTTTGTTGGATTCGGCTCATCTTGAAACACCCATACAGTCGACTGCTGCTTACTTTCGGGCTCATGCGCGTAAATCCACGATTCATCACCTGTCACTATGTCATAAACGTGTTTTGAAGCACCGCGAACGTATTTTTTGAGCTTTTCTTTCGACCAATCGACACGAGCCTTTTTTGAACGATTGACAAATTGTGTGGGATCCAACGCAAACAAATTGTTTTGACATTCAAATGTTTATGCAATATTGAATGTATGCTGGTCCCACTAATATGTAAGGTTGACTCAATCTCACGATAGGTCACATGACGATCTTGTAATATCAGTTCGTGTACAGCATCAATGGTTTCCGGAACAACAACTGTTTTTGGACGACCTTCACGAAATTCGTCTTGGAGTGAACTACGACCTTGATTGAATTCATCATACCATCGATAAACAGTGGTCCTTGATGGAGTTTCATCGCCAAAAATTAAATTAATTTCATCCAGGCACTCTTGCTGACTTAATCCACGTCGAAAGTTGTAAAAAATAATAGCACGAAAATGTTCACGATTTAATTCCATTTTTTGGCCGAGATGAATCCTTTCAGTTACTGTAAACAACACATAGCACTCGTATGTCAAAACGTTCTCAGTACGTATAACCTCAAAAATGTCAAACTTTACGATAGAGCTGTCAGTTGTCAGATTGCAACACTATTGTTGTCCAAACCCAAAATATAAAATGCAGCCCTCGTACATAGATGATATTTTACATAATTTTAACAGCAAATTTGTTGAAAAAAATTAATTAATCAATAAAACTAGCAAAAATATGGATTTTATTTATTTTTAGCTCGTATTGAAAAAAATTATAAAGAAATCTTGATCTTGTCTTGGAAAGTTGTAGCGAATTGGAATGCCTGCAAAATGAGCTTTTTTAGGTCCTGATAGGGCTATTTTCCCCCTAGAAAAGTTGGAAAAATAGAGACAAATTGACTTATTTTCTAAAATAATTAACTTTTTTGTATTAAAAAATAAATAATCTTCCATAAAATACCACATTATGATGTTAAGATTAACTATTCTTACGATAAGTATTATGAAATAAATGGTTTTTGCAGAATTTCAATTGAAACAATTTAGATGGATATTTTACAAACTCTAGCTTATTAACCATGCTCTTTCTATAGGAGTGTTACTTGGATCTTTTGAATTCCGTAAAACTAATTTCAATTTGTCTATCTTTTGAATTTTGGTTAAAATCCCTTAAAAGTGGTTTAAAACTGTTGTGAAAATTGCATTGTAGGCACAATTACCCGAAAGGTGGGGAGCAAAGCGACTGTCTGTCTGTTTAAGGGGAATTGCGTAAACCTGGTTGCTCACTATTAGGGGCCAAGAATTCTTTAGAAGTAGAATGTTTTGAATGCGATAAGTTTAGATTCAATTCAATGGATTATTTATATAGTAATGAATAAATCTCAGTTTATATAATTTACCACTTTAATAATATAATTATTACGTTAGAGTCGCTACACACAATCATCTAGCAAGACCCTCCCCAATTTAGGCAAACACCTCGAACCACCTTGGCAAAGAAGACTTGAAGAGAAAAACAATTGTCTTCGTAAAGACGTTGGAAGACTGACCAATTTCCAACGAGGAGTAAGGAAGAACAGAATATAAAGGCTTCTCAAGATTATCATGGACAATAACCGAATACACTCCCAGTGGGATGGAGAAAACATCACATCTCAGCAGTGTCTGGACAGTTTACGACAAAAGCTCTCCATCTACACAAGTCGATTGAGAAGGTTCAAAATCAGTAACCAACGGAAACTAGACAACACACTTTTTCGACAATCAGAAAAAGGGTTTTATCGAAAACTTAACAACATCAATAATAATGAAGCACCTAGTTCCCCAGTAAAACAGACATTGAAGAATTCTGGAAAACACAGCTTTCCACAACAATCTCCTATAACTCCAGAGCCAGCTGGATTAATGAGTAGGAGGCTGCATTTCAGAACTTTGATGCCATACCACACCAACAATGTACAACGGAAGACATATCCAACATAATGAAGCACCTCCATAACTGGAAAGCACCAGGACCAGATGGTGGACAAAATTACTGGATAAAGATACTGTACGCAACTCACGAGACACTAACAGGCCTTATAAAGGACATAATTAACCACCCACACAAGATGCCTAGTTTCCTTACTCATGGTGCTACATATTTCTTACCAAAGGACCACCTATGTGCACATGACCCAGCAAAGTACTTGCCTTCCAACCTTATACAAACTCATAACATCGTGCATTAATAATCGCATTTTCAAACACTGTGAGCTGAACATCATAATTACTCAACAACAAAAGGGATGCGCGAAAAATTCGATGGGCTGCAAAGAACAACTGATAGTTGATTCCGTTATCTGCAATCAAGCCTACGCCAAACGTCGAAATCTCTACATGGCATATGTGGACTACAAAAAGGCCTTTGATTCAGTTCCACATGATTGGCTCATTAAGGTACTGAAACTCTATAAAGTAAATATTCGTATTGTTAATTTTTTAGAATATGTCATGACTACCTGGCAAACCAAAATCTCACTGAATGAAGGCAACTGTTCGATACAAACTGACCCCATTATAATCAAAAGGGGTATATTCCTGGGAGACTCTCTTAGCCCGCTGTGGTTCTGCCTTGCCATGAATAAACTGAAGTCTACTAATTTTGGGTTCAGTCTCAAACACAACAACGTACAAGCATTAAAGATAAACCATTTGTTATACATGGACGACTTAAAGTTGATGGCAGCTACGAAACAACAGCTGCATGATATGCTTAAAATAGTAGAAGGGTTCGCTAGTGACATTTATATGAAATTTGGCTTAGATAAATGCCAAATTATTAATGTAGTTTAAGGCAAAATACAGCAGGGACACTTCGAAATGGGAGATGGCACCTCTATTGAATCTATGGGGGCAGGTCATACTTATAAATACCTTGGAATAAAGCACGCTCAACGTATTGATCACTTGACTATGAAAAAAGACCTAACAGCAGAGTTTTATTGAATGGTAAGACGACTGTTGCAAACCAAACTAAACAGTAAAAATCTGTTTCAGGCTATTAACACCCATGCAAGCCTGACATTGAACAATTACAAGGAAAAGTTCGAGTTTTACTAACAAAAGCTCAAAATCACCATCCAAAGAGAAGCCCCTTCATGGAAGACATATAAATGACGTCAACTGCAGCGTCGAACTACTGGTTGATCTCTGGTCATATGTTTCCTGAAACGGAGGGCTTTATATTGGCAGTCCAAGATCAGGTAATTCCAACTAAGAGCTACCTAAAGTACATCGGTAAAGACCCTTCTATTAACGACCACAGATGCAGGTATGGTTGCCAAACATCTGAATCTATCAAGCATATCACTTGAGGTTGTCAAGCGTTCGCTGCAACTGAATACAAAGAAAGACAGGATGCTGTTGCAAAAATACTTCACCAGGAACTAGCACTGTAACTTGAATTTTAACAGTCGGTAAGATTACCATACTATAAATAGAAACCAGAATCTGTTTTAGAAAATAACAGCTACAAGTTGTACTGGGACCCCAAGATACTGACCGATGAGACTGTTGCTTACAATGACCAGATATAGTTTTGGTAGATAAAGCCTCGCGGAAAACAACTTTAATTGGCATAGCAATTCCTAACAACAATAATATAAATATCAAGCAAGCTGAGAAAATAACCAAATATAGAGATTTGGAATTTCAAATAGACTCAATGGGACATGAACAACACACGAACTGTACCAATTGTTATGTCAACGACAGGACTAGTCTCAAAACATCTATTAAACAATTTAAAATACTTCGGTCTGGACATGCATCTTTACAAACAAATGCAAAAAGCCGTCCTGTTAGGAACAGCCCGGACGGTCAGGAAATTCATGGGAAACTTCCGCCACGACTCCAACCACGGGCCTGAAAACCTGGCAAGGGCTCCCACAGAGCTAAACCCTTTTGATATCTAGGATATCTGGGGTTTAGTGAATTTTTCCTAAAGGCAGTCAAGACATGCCTTAGAGGGCGTCTGATACCATACATTGTATGGTCAAGTTAATTATTAATATTATGACAGCTAATTGTTTTTCTGATTCTGTAGGATATAGTCCAGAATGCAAATAAATAGTGGGAATTAGATTTTATAAGAAATAACGGTATTATGTAGGATTATAAGTATATCCCTATAATGGTCACGAAGCAAATCCGGTGATAAATAAAAGAAAATTAACCGACTGTAGCATACAGCTAAAGATTAGCTTTGCAATCTGTAGAGTGAGGCGTTCTGCTTACAACAAAAGAAAATTGTCCACCTGGAGGGTGAAGACACATCTGATCTGGACAATCAGAAATAAAGGAAGCGATTTTCACACAAATTAGATGTCATCTGTTAATAAGTCAGAGGTAGGACGTGAAACTGATATTGGAAATTTGTGGATTCAATTTGGTATTGGGAATTTATAAATATTTTCTATGTTTTTCTAACCTGGTCTTGACTATTATTGGCTAGATCAGAAAAGACTGAGATAAATCGTTTTCTGCATTCTGCTCATTTATATGCGCTGACTGGTAACAGCTAGTTAGTGCATAATTCTAAAAACACCAACAACTTATGATGTCATATGGAAAAATTTCTGCTCTTTATTGAGTTCCAAAACAAGTGCATAATTTATCCCATCAGTGATCACAGATTCGCGTCGTTTGGCGTCCACAGTGCCGTATGAACTTGCTGGTCTCAGGACAATAACTCTATTAAAATCGACTGAACAAAATGAGGCAGCCAACGAGATTTTCATCAGAAAGTGCTTTTTTGATATCAAAACTCTTTGTGTTAAGCTCGATCCGGTTGTAGCGTTTAACACGCAAAAGCTTTTAAATGAATTATTCCGATTCTGGAATTAAATTTTCGACGGCTGATTGTGACTTTGACTAATACGTTTTAGAGTGGGTTTCGGTTTTACGTTTGAGTCCGGTCGGCTTCGCAATGAATTGGGAATCGTTATTTGGAAGCGGTTTTAAAATCTATTAATGGTCACCGGTGGAAATTGGAATTTTTTTGTTTCGATGGCGTTTCGTTACAATGCACGACTTTTAACAGGTTCGTGCTGTATTTCAATAAAAGACAAGTCCATCGATTTCATGCTTGTTAATTGTCGGAAAATTTCCTGTATAACAGTTCATTTGAGTAACTTCAAATGAATGCTTAATGTCAGGTGCCCAAGAAGGATAATAGGCGCTATCATTTATGAAAAAATAAAATATTTCAAATTTCTTATTAATAATTAGAATAATTTGTAGTATATTCAAAAGCAACAGATATATTAAATAATTTGGTCAAGTGCTAGGTGGGCTCTCATACTTAGGGCTCCGTACCACCTTCAAGATTCTAATATTCCAGTTTCAGACAAGCAGGGAATGAGAGCATTTTCTTATATTTACCCTAATATCTTTTAAAAGAAGCGTTTTAAATTTATAAAAAATATACTTTTTGATTTTCCACACATAGACTTTTTATTTTATCTGCTTCAGGATTCGCTTGATTTTTATCAGAATACATTTGTATTTAATTTTCTAATTTGGCCCCCAAAAATTAACATTCGAGTTTTATTTTACTAACAAACTTTCAGAGAAGTCTTTTATAATCTACTATCTAAATTGTGAGGCTCTATAGATTGGAAGATAAAGGGCAAAATAGGTCAAGTTTTACATTATAAATTATTAAATCTGTTATTCAAATTATTAAAAAATACAAATAAAATATATTTTTCAAAATTTAAATAGTATAGTTTCTAAAGTGGGAATTAAGTCGATGTTTAATATTTTTGTTAATATATTGTTATAAAGTCCGTGGGTTCAATTTAAAATTATAAAACTAATATTCACTTTCACTTTTCTAGAAACTTTTATTTACATCGAATATACAACAGCTGATTCAAATATCACAATAACAATTTTACATATAAGCTCTTCGCTCCATCAACTGAACTCGCGATCGTGGCCTGCTTCCTTTATTAAACCAGCCTCGAATTCTCCAGTAAAATCAGCCATCACTCCTACAGCTGTCGAGTCATTTCGAGAACCATTTTTTTATCTCAAAGCGATTGTTGTCGTACTGAAATGAAACAGGGTCGGCTTTGGGTACATTTCGTAACAATATTTCAAACAAATGATTTAAAAATATGATATATTTGTAATTCACATAATGAGCCTTTATCTGATATTTTACATGATGCTTTTTCTTTATTTTTCATTTAATTGTATAATTTGTCCCTAAAATTACTATGGGGGTTTTCTAATAATTTATTTTCCGTTTAATTTATTATTTGGGAGCCAAATAATAGAATTAGGGATTTTTTCATACTTTCCAACAAACACAATAAAATTAGGTCTTATAGTTTGGGGAATAACGGGGGGAAGGGGTAATTTTTTTAAAATATATTTGTATTCGTCATAATAAGCCCTGTGATTTGATATATGATAGACATGACCCATTAGAAACAATTATAAAATTTTATTTTCCATTTAATTCTATAATTTGCCCCCAAAATAAATATTATTATTAGTAAAGTTCAGGTTATGGTTTCGGTGATAAGGGGAGGGCGGGAATGGGTAATTTTTTTTAAATTTTTGTTAATATCTTTTAATTAATTTATTTTAAAAATATGAAAAAATATATTTGTTTTCGTCGTAATGAGCCCTATCATTTGATATACAGTGTGTCCGGTTATAGCCTAACGATAATCTAAATACATGTAAAGCAACTATTTTAATACACAAATACACTATATACTAGGGCTCAATACCCCACCCCGTCATATGCCAGCCATTTTGTTTTTTTTTACCCATTTTCTACGTGTGAACAAAAACCTTTATATCTCTTAAAGTTTTAGTCTTACTGAGATAAAAATAGGCTTATTCGACGAACAATAAAACTGTCTTAAAACAACATTTCAAAACAAAAGTTAACGTTTTCTTAACTTTTGAAAAAAAGATGAAATGCAAAAAAAGGTAAAAAAATTATGCAAATCAACAAATTATTGCAAATCAATGCAAAAGTAGTCCCGATTACCTCTCATTTTTTTTCACTAATAATTAATTTCACAACTGTATGTTTATTACTTTAGGAGTTATTGTTGTTTGAACATAGCGTATGCGCAGCACAAAAGACCTTTATTAAGTTGACATCTGACATTAGCTGCGTGCTGTCCGAGAAAAGGCTAGCAATGCTATTCGCGACTAGCAGGAGTAAGCGAAATGGAACATGTTGACTCTATCTACAAAGAACTTACAGGATAAAGACTAGTTACGTTAGTTGTACCTTGCCCTGCCTTGTGATCCCTACTTTTACTTACCGTCCGTGATGTTTACGTTCTGTATTAGTGGTTATCTTGTGATATGAATATGGCAAATCGTCAATATTCAACGCAACATATTGCTGACATACACTTCGTTTATGGTTTCAGCAAGTAATAAGACTTTAATGTGGTTTTAATGTTTACCTACCTGTCTAAAGTCCCGACAAAGGTCTTTTGTGCTTGGGTATACGCTCAAACAACAATAACTGCTAAAGTAATAAACATACAGTTCTGAATTTAATGTTGTATTGTAGCTTAACTCAAAAACTTTCGATTTAGTGAAAAAAAATTAAAAGATATCATGACTACTTTTGCATTGATTTGCAATAGTTTTTGTTGATTTGCATAATTTTTTTACCCTTTTTTGCATTTTATCTTTTTTTCAAAAGTTAAGAAAACGTTTACACTTTATTTTGAAATGTTGTTGATAGACAGTTTTATTGTCCGTCGAATAAGCCTATTTTTATCTCAGTAAGACCAACACTTTAAGAGATATGAAAGTTTTTGTTCACACGTAGAGAATAGGTCATCAAAAAAACAAAATGGCTGCCATATGGCGGGGTGGGGTATTGAGCCCTAGTATATAGTGTAATTGTGTATTAAAATGGTTGCTTTACATGTATTTAGAATATTGCTAGTTCATAACCGGACACACTGTACATATAACATGATGGGTTAGAAACAATTTTAGTTTTATATTTTCTATTTAATTCTGTAATTTGCCCCTCAAAATTAAAAGTAGAGGTTTCTCCTTATTTTTCCAGTAAATTCAGGTCAGAGCCATCTAATATCTAATATTTGTGTTCCTCAGAATGAGACCTTTCATTTGATATATTACATGATGCGTTTGAATTTTTTTTTATTTTTAAATTTTTATTTAATTCTATAATTTGCCCCCCAAAATAATATTAATGGTTTCTCCTTATTTTTTCTGTAAAGTTCGGACAACGTTCTATATTTCCTATTTTTTTCAAAATTTTAGACTCAGTAGTTTCGGAGATCAGGGGGGGAAGGGTCGATTTTTTTAGTTTTTTCCCCCAGAAGTACCCCTAAAATCTTTTTTTTTGTTCTTTTACGATATGTACTCCTGATCGGGTCACCAAACTATACATTGATACCAAATTTCAACCTCTTCCGTCCAGTAGTTTAGGAGAAAATTACTGTGATGTGTCAGAGGCAGAAATCGGGAGTGATATTATAAGGGTATCCGTATATTGTATATACGGAACGCTAAAAATATTAAAATACAAAAAATGTAGCTAATCCACGTAATGGATGGATTATAGGAATAATAGTTTGGTCAGGTGCGGTTGAAATCTCATACTGAGGGTTCCATACAACATTTGAGATTTCTTATAATCTAAGATTTTAATTTTCTTTTTAATTTTCTGCTTATATTCTTTGTAGTATTTTTCAATATTGTTGGCTACATAGTCTCCAAGATAGACAGGGAATGAGTCGATGTTCTTACATTTTCTTTAATAACACAGGTCAACATTTGATCTAAGCTAGAACACGGCATGCCGTGTAGAGTACGAGGGGTGTTTTGGGTCGCTGAAGACGATGAGATGGTCGGTTGACCTTCATCACGTCAGAGTCAAGAGCATTTGAAGGTCAAATCGAGAGAATTCTACCAAAAAATCTGAAAAAATTGTTGCCTATGTTTTTGAGGTCTCTGAGTCCGAGTCCGTAATTTGTTTAACCTTGGGCTTTTTCCCAGAGGTTATTTCAAGGTCATTTGGAGGTCAAATCTAGAGAAGTCTACCAAAAAATCTAAAAAAAATCTTGCTTATGTTTTTGAGGTCTCTGAGTTCGAATCCATAGTTTGTTTGACCTTGCCCTTTTTCCCAGAGGTCATTCGAAGGTCAAATCCAGAGAATTCTACAAAAACTCTCTCTATTTGACCTTCAAATGCGCTTGAACCTGACGTGATGAAGGTCAACGTCATCGTAATCAGCGATCCGAAAAACCCCTAGTACACTATAAGGCATGCCGTGTTCCCGTTTAGTTCAAATGTTGACCTGTGTAATTTTTAAACTATGCGTTATAAAATTGTTTAAAATCATCAGTTTATTTCTCACGAGGTGCTTTCTCATTTATTATGTAACTTCTATCTGGAGCCTTTCAGATATACCATGTTTCCAATAAAGTTATATTCAAATTCGTCGTAGATTCTAAAAATGCTCTAAAAAAACATGTTACGTTTAAAAAATCCGCTAAAACCGGAAGTCGTAGACAACTGAAAATATTTTAGCTGAAACCAGCTCGTAGAATAACCAGCATATTACTATTTTCAGATTACTACTACCAGGAGTTTCCCATATATATACTGACTCACCTCATCCTGCTATACCCTGTATACAGGACAATTGGTTGATCATATTGTAGAGATTTCTTCTCTAACACTACTTGTGCGGTTCACTTTTATTTTTCTCCTTACTACACTTTGACTTCATTTTAAATTTCAAATACTTACCTAATACAGAAAGAAAGTGAAGAAATAGAACCCCGATGTTCAGAATTGTCAGTTTCACAGAAAAGCAACAACCTATTTAAACCAAAGATGATTTGAAATTCAGTTCACCACCTATTTTCTAACACAAAGAATCATCTCTTCATCCAATGTGTACCGAAAGCAAACCGAGCGTATGCCGTACAAACATAAGTTAACCTGTGATGAATTTCTGTTCTGCTCCTTCGAGTACACGGCCATGTACATACGCTGTTTGTTCCGCTAGATGCAAAGCTCGTGTAAATACCGTCGTTGCACATCGGTTGCATAGTTAATTGAGCTACGGTGCACTGTGTAGGGGACATGAAATCACCCGAAATGGACCAATAAGTTGGCTCTAAATGAGTAGCAGTTGAAGTTAATACGGCCAAACCAGAACGGCCGCTAATAGCTGCCATATATTCTAGTTAGCTTCAGCCGGGTCGGGCCAACGTGTGTGTATGTGTATGAGTACGTGCACTGGCGTTTATAAGTGGAACGATGAATCTTTGTTAACATGTGAGGCCTTGTGGTTGACGCAAGGACGAAGGTAGACTATGTCGGGTTAAGTTTTTGATTACTGATGCTGTTGAGGATTCATTAACATTTATTAGTAGATTAGTATATTTAGTTTGGAACAAAAGTTTTGGAGTAGCAGTGTAATTATGAATCTTTTCTTTTGTATTTTTTTTTTGTTTTCGTTGGTGATTTTACGCGCATACTCATTGCCAGAGTCACTTGATCCATCGTCTGGGACGGATATAGACATTCTCGCTCGTAAAAGGACTAATCTCTCTAGTTCTTAATTGCTGTAGTTTTTAAGTGAAATCAGACCGGTCGTGAAATAGACACATTAAAATTCACTAAAGGACAGTGCGGGGTCAACTCCTCAAAATACAGTCCACTTCGCCTACAGAACGGTCATCAGGGCAGACAAAGACACATGTAAGTACTCTGGCATGATCGTTCTTTAAATTGTTACCAACATATCAAGTTAAACCCCCATTCCATTTTATTGCTCGGATTTGCACTGCTTTTATTAGATAATAGTACGCATTTTTGCGATCGGTAAAAATCCTCAATTAAGTAAAATATCAACGTAGAATTTCGTTTAAAACTCGACTTGTTTTTTGCGCTCATAGATGGTAAACATCGTGTACACTACGTTTCATTGAAAAGTTGCTACAAGACAAAGTATTTTATTTTGATTTGGCTAATCGTTTCTCGCTCATTTTTGTGGAAAATTTAATATTTTTTCATTAGCATATAGTGGATATAGTTTTGTTTTTACTTAATTAGGGTTTGTTTGTATTCGTATAATCGGATTTTCCAACTCTCTCTCATTCTCTCGGTAGAAATATAGGTAAAGTTTGTTGCAGTTGAAGAATATTTTATTTTATTCTCTCATTGGTTATTGCTCTCTCTCTCTCTCTCTTGTTGGTGGAAATAAAGTATTCAAAACAGACTGCATCGAATTTGTAAAATAACTCAATTTCTCTGCTTCTCATTTTTTGCAAAATTATAAAAATACAATATTCTCTTGAGCCGTCAAACTTTCTGAGCCTATTTGAAATAAGTTAAGTGATTTGTGAAGTGGTAGCAATTAATTTGTACATTTTTTTGTCAAAAAAGAAAAAAAAACAACTTTATTTATGTCATAATTCGCTTAATTTTCATGCTAGAGACGTTTACAAAAAAAAAACAAATTAAAGGATTTTTTTAAACACTTTAAAAAAGTGTTTATAAACTTTTCCCTAAAAATGCATTGTTTTTCAGCTTTTTCACGATAAAACTTTCAATTTTCCTTTTGACAAAAAAACAAAATTTCAACTATAACTTCGTTTGTATTGGTTCTACAGAAATCACAAACCCAGCATTTGTCTCATTTTTTGTACGCTACATTTTTGATCCAAATGATTTTTTTCTTAAAGTGCATATTTCTAAAGTTAAAATACGAGAATGCATCTGACAGGGGATATTTCGGCTGGGGAAGTCTCATAAATTCTACTTCAAGTTAGAAATTTTCATGAAACGTTACCGGCAGTACCAAAGATAACATGCTCTGATAACATCAAGGCATGCCTTAAAAATCTCATTTGAGGCTTTAAACTAAAATACTTAAACTAAATATATAACAGGTCATCTGAGTGCTGACGTTGCTGCAGGCCAATTTTCATATATTTTACTTAAACTAAGGAACGACATGTACCTAGAAATAGACGGATTACTAAATACACCAGAAGAATTGTAGTAACTATAATCGTACATTTTATAGCAAACATTTATTGAGATATAACTAAAATAATAACGGTTATGTCAAAGAACTGACACCAAAAAATGACTAGGCATTTACCATTCAATAGTTGTACCTATATAATGAGAAATATGAAATCTACCCTAATTTATATTGGAACATTCACCATAATATTATTCCTTTAGTTAGGTAAAAACTGCTTCCTGTAATTATATTTTAAGTCAATTGATATCAAATTTGTTTGAATTGTAGTTCTATTGTTATTTAGAATATATTTTCAAGTTTCACGGAAAGATCAGAATTAGGTAGATATATTATCGTACAAGTTTGTTTTTCCACTACGTCTAAATCAGTGCCTGCACTCGGGCGAAGACGCGGGCCAAACTATATTCATTTACTGAATTGTTGCGGCTGATACTTGATGTAAATCCATAATGAGAAACACAAAAACGAAAATTATATTTCGAGATTTACACTTTATTTTATAAACGACACGTGTTTCGGCATACAATGCCTTTATCAAGTTTCACAAAATACTAAAACTATTATTCAAACTACACCATTTTATATACATATTACTTAACTAAACTAATTATACAGAGCCATTAAAAAGATTTAAAAGTGGGGATGGATTAAGATCTAATTGGTTATTTAATAGTCTACCGGAATATTTATACCTGTTAATTTCTAGGGATTCTAATAGATTAATTTTACTGGGGTTATTTTCCAAATGTAATATATTTACAGTATCGTTAAAGTTGTGATTATCCTCTACTAAATGACGTGCATAATTAGATTTATTGTCTTGTGTGGAATAACTTCTTTTGTGCTCTCTAAAACGAGTATTAAAATTTCTAAATGTCCTACCGATATATAGCTTGTCACAATTGCTGCAGTTAAATTTGTATACCCCGAATTTACAATTACTATCTACTCTTGATTTAATATTCTTAATATATCTGGATAAATTATTTGAAGTTTTATAACTGATATTTATGTCTTGTTTTTCTAAAAATGATTTAACTTTATTACTTGTTTTGCCCAGGTAAGTTAAAGTTTTGAAAAAATCATAAGGTTTTTTATCAATAGGATAAATTAAATTTAGAGCCTTATGGAACATTTTCTTTTTTACTAAGTTATCGACGAGATGGTGATCAAAACCGTTGTTTACTGATATCTGTTTAATGATGTTTAATTCTTTTTCGAAATTTAACGGCGTCAAAGGTACATTGATTAATCTATGGATCATACTATAAAATGTAGACATTTTTTGTTGGCAAGGATGATAAGAACTACTATGAATGACTATGTCCGAATATGTAGGCTTGTGATAAATTGCAAATGTATGTTTGTAATTTATTCTGGTAATTGTCAAGTCTAAATAATTAATTTCATTATTTGTTTCTATTTCAGTAGTAAATTCAATATTTGGGTGTATATTATTAATGTATTCTAAAAAGGTATCAATTGTCTATTAGTTCCTGTAAAACATACCAAAATGTAATCAACGTATCTATATCAATAAGTAAATTGTTTTGATAGTGGGTGTTGAAAAATTTTATCCTCTATATCACTCATGAATATTTCTGCTAGTAGGGGACTTAATGGGTTTCCTATAGTTGAGCCATCATTACTTTTATATAAAATATTATTAAATTCAAAATAATTTTGGTCTAATCAAACTTTCAAAACATTCAATATATCTTGTTTTATGATTGGATTGGTATGGCTATTTTCTAACAACTTCTCTATTAGTTTAACTCTATCGCTAGGCAGTATACTCGGAAACAAATTTTTTACGTCAAAAGAGATGAGTTTAGCATTCGATGGAACAACGATATTCTTAATATTGTCTATAAGTTCATATGAATTTTTAATCTTTTTCTTATATTCATTTATTAAGTATCTCAGCCATATTTACTTAAGTTTCGTTCTGAAATGATTTATTAATTGCTATTGAGTGTGTACCGCAGTATAAAAAACATGTTTTATTCTTCTTCCTAAACACACTATTATTTTTTTATTTCTCATCCCTAGAAATAAATTCCGTCTCCATTACCATAATACCCCATGAAAACTAACAATAACTCCAAAGTCGTCGTTGACGATCCTCCGGAAAAGGCAAAGACACACACTAACTGGTGTTTTCTCCGGCGTTTAACAAATACATAATGTGACTAACATTATGTTATACGTTAAGGGATTCTGTTAAAGGTTTCTGTTAAAGCCGCACAGTACACAAAGTCTCACGCTGCTCCGTCATAAGATTTAATGTTCTATGAGCTCATCGGAGGAGTCCCGGAGGACAGGACAAATTAGCGGGGCCATTCGACATCCCTTATGTGGTGGATGGAGGTATTTGGATTTAATTTTAGGCGACGATAAAGGGCTTTGTCTCTGTCTGGGGAAGTTTTAGGATAAGGATTAAGTGCGGATTAACGATTCCGTAGATAAGGATAACAGATTTTGTGTTTTCTTTGGGGTGATATTTTTTCGAGCGGAAAGATAATACTGACAGCGATAGAGAGACTGAATAGTGGACTTTGAACTCTCCAGGCGGCTTTGAGATTTTTTTACAACATAACAGAGATTTATGTTAGATTAATATCTATTTTTTAATAACAATGAAAAATTAATGTTGTCTTAAACTTTGTGAGAATCGGGAGGAATGATCATTTTTAAGAGGTACGTTCAAAAAGTAATTTAAATGTTGGTTTTTCCTTTTTGTAAAAATATAAAATAGAACACCCATTTGATTTTCTACGCTTACGCCAGTCTTCTTCCCAAACAGTCCTGTTACTCGGTCTTTGGGATACCGTTTAGCCTTCTCAGCGCCGTATATCATCTGTCATATGGCATCTTTTGCCACAAACTGTCAAGACCACAGAGGTAATACTTAATAGGGAATACGTGAGAAGCCGAAACAAAATGTAACACGCCGTGAGAGTGAGAGAGAGAGAAAATCTTGTGGACGTATGTATCTATCTATTTATGTTCTGCTCTGATTGGTGGCTGATTGCGCCAGTCAAGTTACGTGTAGCCATTGCTAAAGAGAGACAAATTCATCTATTCGGGTTTCTTTCTCTCTTCCAGTCCATACTTCACTCAGTATTATCTTAAGTATCTATATGGTCAAGACAAAGCTAGGATATTGCTATATAGCAATTTAAAATTATAAAATTAATATTCACTTTCACTTTTATTTACATCGAATATACAACAGCTGATTCAAATATCACAACAACAATTTTACATATAAGCTCTTCGGTCCACCAACTGAACTCGCGATCGTGGCCTGCTTCCTTTATAAAACCAGCGTCGAATTCTCTAGTAAAATCAGTCATCACTCCTACAGCTGTCGAGTCATTTCGAGAACCATTTTTTTATCTCTAAGCGATTGTTGTCGTACTAAAATGAAACAGGATCGGCTTTGGGTACATTTCGTAACAGTATGCTGTTTTGTTCATACCATTGAGATTGTAACAGATAATTGTTGACGATAATCTTAACAGATGTCTCTCTATTATGTTCTCGCTAACTCCACATGAGTACTTGGTCAGTCTTCTTCTGCCTTTTCTAAGAAGGTGGATTTGTCAAGGTATCAACTTCTACCTGTCTGAAGAACTATGGTAGCGCAATAGACGATCATGTGCACAGACTATAATGTATTAGAACCTTAACCATAATCAAGTAAGACAACTTTGTTTCTTTGCTTCTAAGACGTTACCCAGTTTCCTTAAATATCTTAGTTGAGGAAGAGTTGAAATACTCCATTTCAGATTTCCTCTTCTCAAGCAGATCAGCCTTGGACTGTAGGCTCTAAAGGAGTTTTTCCCCTGTTTCGCCCTCTGTTTATTTTAAAGGTTCCCGAGACTCTGAAAATAGAATATCTCTTGTAGTTCGACCAAAGAATTAACAATCCACTATTCTTTCTTATATCCACCCTTTACACCAATTTTCAAGATGATACAAAGTTGTTCCGCAACTCCATTTCATGACATACAGCTCTAAACCTTCACGACAGAACTGCTGCTGACCTGTCGACGATATTTAGTCTCTTTGTGAGCCTTTGCTGCGTTATATTTGCTTCCATTCTTGTCGATCTTATGCCACTATTTCCCATTGTCTCAATTCCATTTTTTCCAACTTTTTATTAACAGCATCTTTCCAACTTTTTCTAGTACATCCCACTGATATTCTACCATCCGTTGTCTCAATATACATATTAGACAGTCGTCACCACTCCATATCACATGTCCTCACCATCATCAATTTCGATAGTTATAAACAGATCGCACAAACAAGACTAATACGAGAAGCTATTGAAAGGGCGAAGGGGGCGGAGTTAACATCGACCAATCAAACGCGATAAGAGCTCCGACAGAGGCATATAAATATAAAGCACAGGTAAATTATCTCTCAGTTCACCGTTACAACGGATTGAGAATGACAAGTGAGACCTTGGCGAATCTTTCTAACTTCTTTTTCGAAAAGAGTGTGTAAAATTTGCACTAAACTAATTCTTTCATGAAGCTCTGTTCTGTTTATTCTGCTTGAGTATGCACTGATTGTTGTTTGTGCGCAATACTTTCTGCTGCTGGAGCTCTACTCCATTGCCTTTGGTTGTTCTGATTTTGTACTAACTGTATTTTGTTTGTTGCTGGGGTTCTTGGGCTGTCTTTGTTCAGACAACTCTTCAACACCTTGTCGTGGACGTCTCGCCTATTGTCTTGTCCAGCTCTGGCTCCAGGCATGCCTTGATAATCCCCAAGCAGTGACATTTTTGCGAGGGATTTACTTCTTAACTTCATGTTTCATGGGTGATGACACCAAATGTCTCTGCGTACCCTGGTAACATGGAGGGTTAACACACTTATAAATTATTACAAACCACTCCAACCCGAGCAGGTTGTGAGAGACGTACGAAAAAATCTAGAGTGCTTTGATGATATCCAAAATCGAATAAAAGTACAAGTAGTTATACAACAGGTTTTGAATACTTTAGAGTTATTCCTTTTAAAACTTGTTGGCCAATGAAATTACTTGTATGTAGAAAACTATGTTTTAATTGACTTTCAAAGATCAAGATTATCAATTCGTCTGCAACTTTTTTTTATGTTTAACGAGCGATTATTCAAAAACCGCTTGGCCAATTTTGATGATTTAAACTGCATTATATTAAGGAATATTACAGAAAGATCCCATATAATTGTCTATAACATGAGATTTACGGTTTTCCAGAAAATCAGAAAAGATAAGTTAATAAGGGACTAGATTTCAGTGAATTTTAATCAATCTTCACTGTTTTCTCTAAAACCGCTCAAGAAATTTGAATATTATAAATTGTATTTCTTTAAGAGACGAAGTTAAGTTAGGGGGCCTATAGTCGCGTGAAATGGCAAAAAATATTCTGTTAATTTATGGAAACGAAAATTTGTTATACCAGCGAACTCTTCTATATGGTATACGGTTGTAGGTGTATGCTTACATGTTATATTAGGTGGTACATAAGCAGTTGTATACATAGGCTGGTTAAAATATAAGTTGGAATTGAATAAATTATACATGGTGGTTCTAAAAACATTGTTTTGGGTGGCAGATAAATAATTGCGTATACAAGGTGGTTGAAATAAGGGTGGAGCAAAACTATAGTTATACAGAGTGGATATTTGCATTATAGAACGGAGAATACTTACAGTTATACAAAAGGCTTTAAAAATGGTCAGATGCAGTTGAATATACATAATGGTTGAAATATATGGCGGAGTATAATTACAATTATACAGGTCGATTTAAAAAAGTTAAATAGTTTGGAACATAAGTAGTTGCTTATACAGGGTGTTTGAAGTAAGGGTGGTGTAAAATTATTGTTATTCAGGGTGTATCAAAAATTTGTTCTATAAGCATAAGCAATATATTTGAATTATAGGACGTAGGACGGAGTATAATTATATACATGGGTTCAAAAACTTTAGAAGCATTTGCGTATACCGGGTGGTTGAAATAAATGATAGAGTTAAATTATAGCATAAAATGTGGTTGAAAAACGTGAATTTTGTTATATAGGATAGATCATGAGCAGTTGCATAAATGGAATACTAAACATATGGGGCGAAGTAAAATCATTGGTATACAGGAATAATTTAAACAATAGAAAAATAGAAAGATTCAATAGTGTGAAGAGGATTGATACTTATATAGGATTGTTTTCAAAATATCAGGACCGTTGTAATATTGTGTTGAGTTGAATTATAGTTGTACGGGCTGATTCAGAAAGTGACCAATACACAGAAGCTTATACAGTGTGGATGCAATATAGATTGAATTATAGTTACATTTATAAAAAATGGACCAAATAATAAAACAAATAAAAAAGTTAAAATATATTTGGAAAATATAGAGAAAGAATAAAAATTAGAAAGGAAGAAAGACAGAGAAAATAGTGATTGATTGCACACGGTTTCTAAACGGTTTTTATTTTAAATCAGCTCAGGTCTGTTCTTTTTTAAATATAAATTATTTCCTTAAATTTTGCCAAATAGTCATCGAAACAAAAACTGCGGTATATTCCATTTTTATTCATAGTCACGAGCACCTCGTTTTGGACGTTGGTGGTCTTGCTGCTAACAATAATATGATTGACGATAGTTAAAAGAAATATATACGAACTTCAAAACCAATAAAGAAGGGACAATTACCAACTAACGCCTGACATCTGGAAAAACTACACCCTACTTTCCTTTCCTGCAAAATCGTTCTTTCTGAACTTGAATATATATCACCCAAAACTTTGAATACGAGGCCACCCGGCATGCAGACTGAATTTATGTTACCTAAATGTACCACCGTTTTGCTACGAAAACTCACGAAGTTTTAGATGAATATTCGTAGTTCATTTTCATTGGTGGAGTTTGACTTTAATTTAACATGTTTTATACATTAGCTGGAAAGTTTTGTAAAATATATTTGTTTAGATCCCACCTCGGGATGTGAGGAGATATTTCGAGCTTGATTTCATTTCGACTCAAAGGGCATGTTCTCCACTAAATGAATATTTTGTGGGGTATACGAAATTGTGTGTTATCCGAATGATTACATAGGTCTGTTTACGCAAACATATAAATCGTATTCGTTTAATTTGTTTATGATTTTATTTATTGTTGAAATTTTAGGTCTTCACTTCAACACATCAGTTTTGCACGCTATACGCTTTTGGAAAATATACGCAGTGGATTGTTGTTGAAAAAAATTTCATTCTTTGTTTTTTATTTATTAAGTCCTAAATTTGTTTTGTTCAGTAATCAAGCGACATTCATCTTGAACGACTTGTAAATGTCTCATGTGGTTATAGTTAGTTTCTCGTAAATAGTGTGTATTGATTAATTGAAATTTAATGGCAAGGTGAATCCAAAACTTTTATAGATTTTCCTGACAGAGATTTCACTTGTTTGTTCAATTCAAATAAAGCTTGATAAAAAAAGTTGAATCAAAATTATTTCATGACAATTCTTGATGCATACACACAGATATCTTCAGCCATGCTTTGACAATCATTTTGCCAAAGAAAATGTGGATCGGTAACTTGACTGAAGGATATCATGTTGGCAAATAAATGTCATATTAATTTAGCTGAAAAGCATAAGACATAGAAAGCGTATTTTCCCAATGAGAGTCGTCTTCTGACAGACCCATTGCTTTACAAACTCTTTGAAATGTTTCATAAATTATAGCCTGAAAAGTACATAGACTACTGAAATTACCATGTCTTTAGTTTCAGAGTTAAAATTTTCTTACACCTACCCTTTAATAAAAGACTACTGAAAGAAGTAGGACCTTTTACTACGTGGAGTAACATCTCCGGCTTGGACGCGGGTTCACGAGGAGCCCGCCCGCCCGATCGAATCACGGCGACACAAAATTAATTTCGTTGCATGTTACATATTTTAATTTTGCTATATCTTCTAAGATATTCATTTAATTTGCCTGGTGTAAGCGTAACAAATATTCTTTATGAAATGCTCAAGCCAACTAACGTATTTAAAATGATAAGAATTAATACCGTATTTATCTATATAGCGTCCCAATTACCACTTTATAATTGCCCTTTTTTTAAAGTATTAAAATGAGTATAGCATGTTATCCTTAAAAGAGATAGACATATGCCACCACGGACTTGTTTGTAGAGCTCTATAAGATACACTATTCCACCATACATTATTTTCTTATATCTCAAAGGATTTAGACAGCGTTTTCGTTGAATGCTCCCAGACGGCTTATTTTCTTCCGACAGCTTCAACAAATATCGTTATATTTTAACCAATTTGTATATAAACTTAACAAACTATAGTCTAAAATGACAACCTCGAGAACCACGCTATCCACTGGCGAAAACAGCATGAAAATCGGTGCGGGGGTTTTTGAGTTTATCGCGAACAGACAGACATATGCGGCGGAGGACTTTGTTATGTAATATCTAGTGATATGAATAATTAAAAATTATGTGGCTAACATTTGTAAAATACGATATTTCATAATCGTTATGTAAACAGTACATAGTATTAAAAAATATTATATAATTCTAAGTATAAGTATCTTTGGTAATATTATCAATCGATCGAAATCGTCTCATACTTTAGCTAAATGCCTCTTTATTTTTAACATGTTTTAATATGAACTTTACTGTTTTTATTATTTATTTATTATATTCAATACAAGTTTATAAAACAATATGTATTGGCTTTAAAACTTGTATCATTGTTACACAACATAACTCCAAAATAACCCCTTTTTATTGTTCGTTTTCCTACAGGTAGCATCATAGAAATCACTCTTATTATTTCTTACTTATTTTAATTAAATTTCCATTATTGATTTTTGTTTATTTGCAGGTGTTTGTGTTGTTTTAAAACGTTTGTTTGTTTATGTTACAAGTAGTAAAGTTAAAAATACAAACAGTTATAATGGGCATTTCGTACAAGTTCTTTTTTATCATAGTTACAATGTTTTCCATCATATTATTCAATAAACTAATTCACAACGTACTCAACTAAGTTCAGAGTAATAGAATACAGAAACTAAGAGTCACAATTTTCGTTTCAGATTGCGTATAGAAAGAGCAGGTGGAGGTTGGTGTCCCAAACAACAAGTGGAGAAAGGGGTTCGCGAATATATTCAAGTGGACTTAGGTGAGGTGTATATAGTGACCGGTATACAGACTCAAGGCAGATACGATCGCGGTCGAGGCCAAGAGTACGCCGAGGAGTATATAGTGGAGTACTGGAGGCCTGGATTAGAGGAATGGAAGGAGTGGCAGCGATGGGATGGAAAAAAGGTAGGTCTCTTGGTTGTCTTGTCTGTATCTATTTGAAAAATGAAATACATAATTTAAATTTCTAATCGTAATGTTAAAGGGTGATAAATTAGATAAATCTAGCGAGCAAGCGGTTCAATTTGGATAACAGCTCTACAGCGCACGTCACTTACACAGAAAAAGGGCGTTTGGGTGACAACTAGAAGAAAATCAATACCAACGTATTCTAAGAATTCAACATTACTAATTGGCGTAAAATACATCATTGTTTATCCATGCTCTTTTGTATTTAAACAAAATAGCCTCACAAAACTTTAACAATTTACATAGATAATGGATTTTAAAAAAATTAATTGTTCATAATTTTCTCTATTTTATAGTTAAAACATTCTTTACTGAGAAAAGTGAACCTTTGGTGGGTCACAGACGTATACAACAAAGTTTTGTACCTTAACACCAAACCTTGCTTTTTTCATTCGACACACGTTTTAACAGCGAAGCTGTCATCACAATCATCATCAATCATGATGCTAACAGCTTTTTTCATTTAAAGATTCATGTTCCGTCACCGGCTGTCATTATGAATAAACCAGCTATAGAATTAGAAGAATTGCTGTAAAATTTTCCAAAATTTTGATTATTAATTCACATAAAGATATTGGTCATTTTAAAGCGGTTTAAATGAACGAGTTCATTCCAAAAATTACTGAGGCCGTTATTTATAATTATGGGATTATTACGTTTTTAATATATTCATTTTTATGTCTCATCCTGGACTCCAGATTATTTTGTAAATTTATGCTTAGGGAGCTATTTTATGGGAAATTTATTTATTATATGAAAAATATATGGTCCCATAACTAATGGATAATACAATAACTGCAGTTAGAGACGGTAAAAATATATCAATTAACACAAACTTGCCTCAGTAAAATGTTTGTAGTAAACAATATACAGGGTCCTAAAGTTGGTATTTGGTTTATTGAAAATTGGTGATATTTAAAAAACGGCTGCATATATTGAACTCAAATATGGTATAGCATAGTTTACAAGTGCGAAAAACAAGAATTTGTTATCATTTTTTATGGTACTCTTACAGGGTGTTTGTTACGAAGATCGAATTAAGCAAATTCATATTTATTTTTAAACACCCAGTATAATTTGCGTCTGGACGATAAATAATGAAACTGTCTTAATTTCAATACAAAAAACGTATACTTGTTGAATCTCCATATTTCAAGGTGTTTTAGAGATATTTTCATTTTAAGACTGGCGCCTTATTATTTAAATAACGGTTTCAAAAATATTCAATTTTATTAAGGGAACAAAAAAAAACAGATTCACTTCATCATGTGTTGAAATTGACCAGCATTAACAGTTATCTTAAAAAAAGGTTGCAATATTATTTTTTCAGTATATTCGCAGCTTTCTGAATTTTTGCTAAAAGCTCGTCCCGGGTATTAATTTCATTCCTATACTCCAAACATTTCATGTATCCCCATACGTGAAAGTCCATAGGATTAAGTTCTGGAGTACGAGGCGGCCAATCCAACGATGCGAAAAGTAGTCATTTAAATATTGCTGAACTATATGTCAATAATGTGGCGACGCGCCATCGTGCATAAACCACATATGCTGCCTTGCAATAAGAGGAACTTCTTCGAGTAACTTACTCAAATTATTTTCCAAAAATTCTAAATACTGTAATGCGTTTAATCTCTTCGGAAGTTCAAACGGACCAATGAAGTGATCGCCAATAATTCCACACCAGATATTAAATGGGAAATTCACTAAAATGAGCTTCACGATACTTATGAGAATTATCAAACTCATAATAGTTGTTATTCTTCCAATTGAACAATCCACGGCGTGCGAATGTAGCTTTGTCAAAAAATAGGATGTTTTCAACAAACGATGGATCTTGAATGATTTTATGTTACATCCACTGACAGAACTGTAGTCTACCTGGTAAGTCATTGGGCAATAAATTTTGTACAGGCTTAAAGTGATATGGATACAATTTTTCCGTACGTAAAATTCGTGATATACTCGATTTACTTACACCGGTAGCTGCTTGCAAGCTCCGAGTGCTTATTGCAGGATTTTCCAGAATTCAAACTAAAATATCATCTTCATGATTAGCTGAAATTCTTTTAGGTCGGCCACCAGAATTTTATGTGTGAAACGAACCTATTTCGCCTAAATTTGTGTATAATCGTTGGAATATTTTACGGTTAGGCACATTGCGATTTGGATATAACTGTGCATATAGTCTAACTGCAGCATTTGAATTATAATTTACTTGTGCATAAACACAAATCATATCCCTTAGTTCACTATTTGCAAGTTCTTTAATTCTAGGCATATTTAATGAAGGTTTTATTCCATTTACTCACCTTACAAACACATTAAATAAATCGACACTATGCTGAGAAGAAATCAATAGTTCAAATCAAATTCACAACATACTTAAAAAAATGTCTTTTGCTGTTTGCGGAAATATGCTGTACCGTATTTAAATTGCATTTTTCGAAAACGCTTTGAAATAGGGAGATTCAACAAGTATACGGTTTTTGTATTGAAATTATGACAGTTTCATTCTTTATCGTCGAAACGCTAATTACAGGGAATGTTAAAAAAATAAAGATGGATTTGCCTAATTCGACATTCGTAACAAACACCCTGTAAAAGTACCATGAAAAATTATAACAAATTCCTGTTTATCGCCCTTGAATACTATGCTGTACCGAATTTGAGGTCAATATATGCAGCCGTTTTTTCAAATATCACAAATTTTCAAAAACCAAATACCCACTTTAGAACCGTGTGTATCATTTACTACAAACATTTTACTAAGGCATGTTAGTGTTATTCAATATATTTTCACCGCGTCTAACTGCAGTTATCGTATTGTCCATTAGTTATGGGACACCCTGTATGTCACGTTTAGGCTAGTTTATTTTGAAATTTTACTTATTACCATTATGAAATTGTGACATCTTAACTTGAATTTTAAAATCAAACTAGTAATTATCAACTGTTAATTATGTCATTTTAATTTTATAAACTGAAACTACTATATTATAGGGGTTTAAATATAATTTGTAAATTCTATTCTTCTATATAACGAGGTTACTCATAAATATAAAAAAAGTTGACTGAAGCATGTTTCCAGTTTTAATATAAAGAGTATTGATATGCGAAGTATACTAAACTCATACTTATTTGTCAAACAACATACTCCTTCCAATCCTGTTACGGATGAAACAAAATCTCGAAATTTGTAACGAAACAGAGGAAATACATCTCCCGGCATTATTTATCGAAGGAAAATATTTCATTTTGAATAATAAATTAGTCAGGCAAAGGATTTCAGACGGTGTAATCTATCCTTTATCTACAAATTTCGTCAAAGTATATTACTTTCTGTTAGTGCACTCGCTCATGACGACAAGCGAGATTTAATTTTCAATAAATTCTGTTGTGTCTGTCGTGTTGCATCTGTTTCGAGTGCAGGAAGTTTCACGTTTAAAAGCAGATGAAAATGCGATGGTATGACATCCTCGTAATTTGATTGTTTTGTAACTATACAATCTTCTAATGCAATTTGTTTTGAAGCGACGCTTTTATAGATTTCGCTATGCCCTGAGACACTAAGTATAAAATTCACAAAAACCGTCACCGTAACCGTACCGTCACCGTTAGATTTTTCTGCACAACTCTTCGTTTTGCTTGCGTTCTATCTACTCTTGTTTATATACAAAATAAAATAAAGTTATTTTGCTTTGAATTCAGTGATCTTTATATTTTGATTCATACATTCTAAATTCTGAATGCTTTGTAAATGTAGATTTATTAGAATTAATTTACTGTTTCAGTAACTGTTCGAAATTATTGACTAATTTTTAGTGATTTGGTTATGGGAACATCTTAAAGGTCTTGGGTCGTGCTTTTCTAACATTATATAGATGGGAGCCCAGTATACTGAGTGTTAGTTAACAGCTTGTTAGTATACCGGGTGTAAGTATCGAGGATCTAAGTAAACAGGAATTTAATGTACAGGATGAAGTACCTCCAGCTACATACAGAGTGTAAGAATCTTCGGTGTAAGTATACAACATGTTAATAGGAGCATATTCATAAACAGGAGGACGCGTTGGTTGGAACAAATTCATTTAAAATCCAAGTGTTGTTTATTTGGAAAACGCTCGGACACGTCTTTTTTTTTGGTTTGCGGTTTTTGTAATGATAAACTCATTTATACAGGGTGGGTCAGAAATAAATTGCGACCATTAACTTCATTTTTTCAGATGGAAACATTTGTTTTTTATTTTATTTTGAATTCTGCATTGACTTCTAAGTATTTTTCATGTACACTGAAAATTAACAATTATTTAAACAATTACATTTAGTTCTAAAGTTAAGAAAACAACGGTAAAAATAAGGTGTTTGATGGTTTGAACCAATTTAGTTACGTCTGGTTTTTATGATTGTTGGCGGTATTTTACTGGCATGAATGGAAACCCTTTTTTTAATGCTGGAGTTTTTAACACTTGTTCATTTCCATAGAAACTGTTTGTCTAGTGCAGTTGCAAAGTTTCAAAGTATGGCGCGTTTAACTGAAAAGCAGTGAATCGAAATGTTGACGATGGTAGAATATGTCGACAGAACTCGAACACAAGCTGAAGTTTGCGAATTGTTTAATATGAAGTACCCGGAGCGGTATATATTATATTTTACTCAAGTAACAAGAAAATCCTCTCAAATCCACTAGACAAATAGCCGCAGAACAGTCAAGTATATCTTCTGTTCTACAATACTTGCTTAGAACTAAATGGCACCCATACAGAATTCATTTATTTCAGGAATTTACTGAAGGTGATTTGGACCGTAAAGTATAATTTTGCGAAGTAATGCTAGATAGATGCAATGCCTACCCACACTTTTCAAGTAAGATAGTTTTTCCCGACTGGGCAACATTTTGTTTAAATAGTTCAGTAAAACGGCAAAATTTTCGATATTGGGCATCAGAAAACCCACATTTTCCAATAAAGTTAACGTATGGGCCGGAACTGTGGGTACTTCCATTGTGAGTCCTTTTTCTATTGAGGGAATACTTAACTCGAAAAAATATTTATACCTATTACAAAATGACATAATTCCCTGTTTAACAGAACTTTACCCCAATGGTGAAAACTCCAATATAGTGGCAGATTCGGTATGGTTTCAACAGGATGAAGCGCCCCCGCACTATTCGCGAACAGAGCGAGATTGTCTTAATATTTTCCCATATAGATAGATAGATGATAGCCCGTTAAATTTTTATCTTTGGTGTTACGAAATCGAAAGTCTACTTCAATAAGCCGGATAATATTGAGAAATTAAAAAATAGAATTAAGGCCGAAATACAAAAAATCCTTGTAAGCACTTCTTGGGAAATAACACCACAGTTATGAAAATTGCTGTATATTCCAAACGTTTCGGAGTCTAGGTCAGCCCCCGTTGTCAATTATTAAGGAACTACGATAAAAAAGGCACAACTCTAAGATGTAAAATTAAAATATATTAATTTTAGATCTTCGAATTGTGCCTTTTTATCGTAGTTTCTTAACCATTGACCTAGACCCCGAAACGTTTAGAATATACAGAAATTTTCATAACTGTGGTTTTATTTCCCAAGAGGTGCTTAAACATTGAAAAATATGCCACAAATATCATTCAGCAAACAACAACGAATCCTGCCACAAACGCTAAATGAAGTGTTACGAGAATTTGAAAACCGTCTCAGGTATTGTCAGGAAGTTAATGGTCAACAATTTGAATATTTAGTTTGATATGTTCTTCAGTTTTGGAAGAAATGTATTTTTTTAATAACTGTTATTTTTCGGTATAGGATATTGTACATGAAAAATACTTAGAATTCAATGCAGAATTCAAAAATAAAATAAAAACAAATGTTTCTATTTGAACAAAAACCGTAGTCCAAAAAAAACCGACTTGCCCGAGCGTTTTTCCAAAAAAAACAACACCTCAATTTTAAATGAATTTGTTTCAACCCACGGGTCCACACTGTATATGATGAACCATTAAAATTTGCAGTGCATTATGTTGCACCCTGAAAACACACAAAACAAAATAAAATAAAATTGCTACAGAATATTTGGAATCCCATTAAAATATATGTCAACATAACTTTTAAAATAACAACAATGTGTAAAACTTCGCTTATATCGGATTATATTTCACGTTATACTTTTTTAAATTGCAAAAAGGGATTACGACATTCTTAATCATATTTACAATATTTATATTAACTATGCCCATAGCAGAAATTGCCAACACTTTGACAATTATCCTCGAATGTACGTATGATGCGTATTTGCGAGTCGTTATAAAAAACTTTACTCCTTGTATCATATCTTTGTATCATGTAACAGAGAGAAATGTTTATGCATAAGAAATTCAAAAGTTATAATTTTGTTTAAATAAATGTGTTTCTTTTTATTATGTCTACTTAAACAGCAGTGTTGACAAGTATTAGATTGTTTTACTATTAAGAACTAGTAAATATTAGGTATGTCTAGTTCTTCAACAACAGTTTTCTATACTCGTGTGATATGTTCTTGCCCCGAGGTGTCATTCCTTTGTACGCAAGACAATATATATTATATATAAATATAATACATATTGTTTTTTTTCTGGTCGTCAAGGAACTAACTAACTTCATTTCAGTTGCGCTTCCCACAATTGAATGTCCTCTCGAACACTTCTTTATGCATTTGATGCATTTCGTTAAATTTGAAGACGCGAGATGTAAGACCGACATCTAGGATTTTCAAGAGAATCAGTACACAGAGGTTCCGAAGTAACCTGAAAAATTTTATCGTGACATTCTGTCCTAGGAGTTAAGAGAGAACAGCAATTACACGGAACGGCTCCAGATTCGGAACCTCTGTGTACTGATTCTCTTGAAAATCCTAGATGTCGGTTTTCAATATTTCACAAACCACCCCAAACATCTCGCGTCTTCAAATTTAACAAAATGCATCAAATCCATAAAGAAGTGTTCGAGAGGACATTCAATTGTGGGAAGCGCAACTGATGAAGGTTCCCGACCAGAAACAATATGTATTATATTTATATATAATATATATTGTCTTGCGTACAAAGGAATAACACCTCGAAGAGAGTATTCAATATCTCTGACAGGTAAAGTAACCTGAAAAATTTTATCGTGACATTCTGTCCTAGGAGTTAAGGGAGAACAGCAATTACACGGAACGGCTCCAGATTCGGAACCTCTGTGTACTGATTCTCTTGAAAATCCTAGATGTCGGTCTTACATCTCGCGTCTTCAACAGTTTTCTATTCGTGTGATATGTTCATATGCCCTGGAGATATAAATCCAGTGGATTTATATCAGGTTAATGACGTAGGCAATTAAGAGGACCTTCCTGTGAAAAAAATCTCTTCGCAACAACTCTTGAACCCTTGTAAAATGGTAAAGATATCTTTCAGAAAATGATCTCAACGAAGATAGGTATGGTGAAAATGGCGACAAAATTTCTACATGGTTTGCTATGGACTGAGAACTTAAACCAGTTATAAAGAAACGTTTGTTCCGTAGCATTTTGGGAAATATACTACTGCAATTCGAGATATGATAAGAACCGTAGACTATATGCGGAGATGTTTAAGATTACAAGGCAGGACAAATTCAAAACCCAACATATCTGGCAGAGAATGGGGTGCCAGAAGAACGTATTGTTGTTCCCAGGTATTTAATAAAAATATTTCATTATTTGATTTCTTGGCTATCTATTTCTAAGTTTACCACAGCCCCCCGCCTCTTTATTGAAAGTTGATCTTTAGAACTCATTTTGTTATATTCCTCCAGTAGTTTCACCATGATAGATTCCATATCTTCATCGTTTTGGGCAAATACGACTTGAGCATCGGCGTATGATAAGGAAAGTAAAACACTTGTCTATTTTGAATTCCATATCCGAGCATTGACGGAACCAGGTTTCCAGACTTTGTTGTATATATTGAAGAGCAACTGTGATAAAGTACACCCGTGTTTTAAGCCTTTTATTTTTACCATAAGTTTTGTGCAGTCGTTATTTTTATTCTGCCGTCGTTGTTCTTATATGTTTTCTTAATTATATTAATTCATTTTCTTCTTATATTCACTCTTTTATTTTGCAAAAAAATTGGTTTCATAAAGTACTTAAAATAAAAAGAACATGATTTCCCAAAAAATTCACATGTCTTTATATAAACTGACCGTATGTATTTGGGCTACCCTATACAGTTTACACTTTATGACCGCATTGAACTTCACATATATTTTAAAAAATCGATAATCACATACCTGACAAAAAGCATTGGCTACTAGCTCTAAACCACCACGAGATATGTGATTGAATAAAAACAACTGTCTCCCGTAGAATTCCCTGTTCGAGGACATTCGAACTCGGGATATTATTACAGTTCCAATAGCTCTTAGGAGATATCCGATAGGAAAAGATGACGACTTCGTCGATCTAAAAAGCGGCTTTCGCAAAATGACCTTTGGCTGTCTTTGCGTCCTCGTTACTTCCTTAGTTGTCTCCTGGGATAGTTCTTTTCTGGAAATAAAAGTTGGTATACGTTCTGTGAAGCAGTCGTTAAAGTAAATGTCTGGAGGTTTTTGGACTGTCGCTGTCCTTAGATTTTATCTGATAGTGATACGGTGGGAGATACTGAGGCCAGGAAAGATGAGGGCAGATCAATAGGATTTAACAGTTTTACGTGTCTTACATTTGTAATTATCGGTTGATGTTAAATAACTATTTGGTTCACTGATAGCTCTACATTTATCGTACTTTTTTATTGTCCAGTTCACATAAGAGAGGTTTTAGGAGTGATACTGTCTTTTCAAAATTTTTCAATCCACTGAACGCAAGGCAATATGTTGTTTCTAGTCGAGACCCAAATCTAGAGTGATTATTTATGTTTTTAATACATACGAGTATAGGGGATTTACTACTTTCTCGTAAAATAAATATCCCGAAACTCCTAGATGTCGAAAATCATTTCCCGAGAAAATAATAAGTATAGTTTTTAGTCTCATTATAAATTACTTAAACTTAAGTGGAGAATCTAAAAATCAATTTTCCATCGTACTTCAAATGTAGTGACAGAAAAACACAATAATTTCACCTCATAAAAGTGAAACAGTTGTTTAAAAATAATTTGGTCAAGTGCGAGTTCGACTCGCATACTAAGGGTTCCGTACCACCTTCAAGATTCTAATATTCCAGTTTCGGACAAGCAGGGAATGAGTGCATTTTCTTATATTTATCCTTATATCTTTTAAAGAAAGCGTTTTAAATTTATAAATATATACACTTTGATTTTCCACACATAGACTTTTTATTTTATCTGCTTCAGGATTCGCTTGATTTTTATCAGAATACATATATATTTAATTTTCTAATTTGGCCCCCAAAAATTAACATTAGAATTTTATTTTACTAATAAACTTTCAGAGAAGTCTTTTATTATCTACTGTCTAAGTTTTGCGGTTCTGTAGATTGGAAGATAAAGGGCAAAATAAGTCAAGTTTTAAATTAAAAATTATTAAATCTGTTATTCAAATTATTAAAAAATACAAATAAAATATATTTTTCAAAATTTAAATAGTGTAGTTTCTAAAGTGTGAATTAAGTCGATGTTTAATATTTTTGTTAATATCTTTTAAACAAATGATTTAAAAATATGATATATTTGTAATTCACATAATCAGCCTTTTGAAAATTGAATTTTTATTTTCCACTTAATTGTATAATTTGTCCCTAAAATTACTATGAGGTTTTTCTAATAATTTTTCTTATAAATTTTAAGTGAGCCCTAATACCCCAATTAAGGTTTAGGTAGTATGGTTTCGGAAATAAAGCCATAAATGAAATTTTTTTATATCTTTATGTTAATATCTTGTAAACAATTAATTTAAAAAATATGAAAAATATATATTTGTATTCCTCATAATGAGCCCTTTCATTTGATGTATTGCATGATGCGTTATTTTTTTCCGTTTAATTCTATAATTTGGCCCCCAATATTAATATTAGGAATTTCTTCATATTTTTCCTGTAAACAAAACAATTAGGTCTTAAAATTTGGGGAATAACGGGGGGAATGGTTAAATTTATTTTATATTTTTGTTAATATCTTTTAATTTTAAAAATATGAAGAAAAAAAATTTTTGTTTTCGTCTTAATGAGCCTGAAGCGGATAAAATAAAAAGTCTATGTGTGGAAAATCAAAGTGAATATTTTTTATAAATTTAAAACGCTTTCTTTAAAAGATATTATGGTAAATATAAGAAATTCCACTCATTCCCTGCTTGTCTGAAACTGGAATATTAGAATCTTGAAGGTGGTACGGAACCCTAAGTATGCGAGTCCAACACGCACTTGACCAAATTATTTTAAATACGATTATTTTTTACCAAGTAAGTACTACAAAACCGTAAAAATTACTTTTTTAAATATAATTGCCAAACCAAAATTGGTTTGGGGTCGTTTTTAGGGTCTCTGATCACAAATCCAAGATGGCGGATAATTTTTTTTAATCAAACGATATACGGCAAAATTGGTATATTAGGGTTTTCGAGGTCTCTCATGAGTCCGGATTTAATAAAATTCAAGATGGCGGGCGAAATTTTCTTCTCGTGGGTTATTTTCATCGACCATATTGGATCCCCCATATTGAATTATGTCTATCAGATTCATGATCAGCTGAATTTTGCAAATATGACCTGAGATTCGTGATTAGAGACCCTAAAAACTACCCAAAACCACTTTTGGTGTAATTGGCAACTATTTCCAAATGTTTAATTTTTACGTTTTCTAGTTCATTACTCTCTAAAAATAATCTGATTTTAATAAATGATCTTAGAAGAATGTCAAAAAAGAGACCTTATAAAAGGGCTATCACATGATGCACCTTTGTATTTAAACTTTTAGAAGTGATATTCACGCCCGCTTAGGGTTGAAACTGCAGAGTTTCAAAAATATTTTAAAAGTTATTTTGGGTGGCTAGTTTTGAAAAGAAAGCCCTGAATTTACTTCATTTATCCTGTTTACCCTTAATAAGTTAGGTTTAACTGATTTTACTAATTTTTGTACTATCAAATTTGCCTCCTGTTTACCAAATTGAGTCTTATAAAAAATCAATAGTAGTTTCGTAAAGATATACATCTAGCTCTCACAGTGGTAGAGTTATATACAAAATAGTTACGTGTAGAAATACTCATATCACACATTGAGCATATAAGTATAAAATCCATCCATATTAGGTGTTGGGCAAAATGTAAGCTGGATGAGTAGATGACGAATGCTAAAATATCCAAAAATGGGACTGCGCCATTCTACAATGTTATTGCCTACATCTGTCAAGTATCTATATATAAATAGGCAAAGACGAAATGATTAGGTACGATTTTCTCCTCTGTCTCTACCAATTTTGTTCATTTTTCTTTTATTTAATAGCTACTAACGACCTTCAGTGCAGAATGCTAATATTAATTTATAATATTGGTTCAATCATTAAATAAAATATAATAAAAATCCATTATTTATGTCAATACTGTCAACGCCAAATAACTGACAGTGCCGCCGCCGCCAGACCGTCAAAACCCAAAACATTGAGTAATAGCATATATAGAGGGACCGATCGTTAGATGCTGTTATATACTTAGAGCATGTATTTCTGGAAGTGGCATGCAAGCGTTGTTATTGTTTAGTGGTAAAATAGTCAATGAAGTAGATCAGTATTGTTTTTTCGGAAGCGTTGCTGTAACTTTCATATTAAATATTCTGTTTTTAATGTGAATTTAATTATTTGATTAATATATTATTATCACAACCTTCCCGAAGGTATTGCATAAAAAACTGTCAGACAGCGGACAATAGAGAATGTATTAAATATTTAAGTTCTCCTAGAGTTGTTGGTCCTCTCTTTTCTTTAATATTCCTGAACTTGATTGAAACCGCAAATGACGAAAACTTTTAGGTTGCAAAGAACAATCTTCCAATTATTATATCGAATATTTTGCCAGGAGCGGTTCCAGCCAAAAATTGGAGGGGTCATTCATTTGTCAAAAATATTTCGAATACCGATATTTGTAATTACATTTTTATTTTCTTTTTATTTCAATAGATTTGTCAATATGAGTGAACAATTTTGAAGTGCCGGGTTGTTTATTTAGACATAACTCCTTCATTCATCACAAAAAACCCAAAATGAAAAAAAATGTTACATATCACCTTCATCTTATTTCTTCAGCTATTTTCTTCAAGTCTGATAAGTTCAGAAAATTCACAACAAACTACGGGTTCATTATAGAGAACAGATAAACACACTTGTTCAAAGTTATGAGCAATATTTTAGTGATAAAGAATTTTGTTACAAAGTAATAATTTAATTTAAATTTTTAGACAAATTTAGATTAACACAAAAACTGTTTTTTCGGTTGTTTCATGAGTATTTACGTCCAAACTGATATTATGTCTATTGCAGTGCATTTTAAATAAATAATTATTGAACTCAAATCGGCTTTTCATGTCAATTTTCATGAATTAAATACATTTGCTGGATAAACGAAAATCTGCGATTACTGAAATCTGTTGTTCTTTGCAAACTGGTGTATAAATACGAACTCAAAAACTGCATTGTTTTAATCCCGTTCAGTTTTTATTTTGCCAGACTGGAAATTTAAACGTGGAATTAATTTAGTAAATTTAACAAATTATATCAAAACTGACGTTTCAAAACGAAATTGGTAATACGTAAATAATTGCATCGAACTCATATTAACAATAACTATATGCGATGATGATATAAAAGGGGAAATAAAAAAGTGCCTACTTTGGATCTCTATGAAATCCAGTAGTATTTTCTTTCAGTGTTGTCCATTGTTTATAACATTTAGCACTATCTGTAATATAAATAAATTTAAAGAACTGGGCTGTGTAAATATTGTTCCAGTGCCACAAATTTAACAAAGTAGGACAAGTTGTAACCATACAAAATCTTACTCTTGCCTTTTTAATATATTCTGACTCTTGTTGCTTCTGTCCTACTGGAAGATGTCACGACAAAATTAATATTGGTATCTGCCAGTAGCGACCTCCACATTTGTAAACACTCGCTGAACTCATCTACACCTTGCAGTAGTTCAGTCTGATACGAGATGAATAGGAAAATATATAGGGTACAGTATATTTTTCGGTTTAGCCTCTTGTGAGTACCATATTCCATTTTGGTGAACGAAAATCCTAACTACTTTTACACCAACTTGAAAAAATATTTATATGGTTCTTTAAATCTAATGGAAAGATTCTAAATAGCTGCCATGATCAAATGCGACGTCCTAGAGAAATTTGTTTTAGTACTTTGTTTGATGTTTTTTACTCACTCTGGTTCATTTGTTGCTAAATTATTTAAACAAATTCCCGCCCGCCCTTTAATAATGTTTATATGGTTCCCTATGTCTAATGGAATGGTTCCAAACAACTGCCATGACAAATTCGACGTCCTAGTGTAGTTTGTTTTAGTACTTTGTTTGATGTTTTTGCTCTCTCGGGTTTATTTGTTGATAAATTATTTAAACAAATTCCCGCCCGCCCTTCAATAATGTTTATATGGTTCCTTGGATTCTATCGAATGGTTCTAAACAACTCCATGATCCAATTCGACGTCCTAGTGTAGTTTGTTTTACTACTTTGTTTGTTGCTTTTTAAATCTCTAGGTTTAATTTGTGGCTAAATTATCTAAACAAATGTCCACCCCGAGTTTTAATAATATTCGCAAGGTTCCTTAGATATAATGAAAAGATTCTAAACAACTGTCATAATAAATTTCGATGGCCTAGAGTACTTTGTTTTAGTACTTTGTATGATGCTTTTTTAATCTCTCGGCGTAATTTGTTGCTAAATTATCTAAACAAATTTCCGCCCCCCCCCCTTTTTTAATAATATTCACATGGTTCCTTAAATCTAATGAAAAGATTCTAAACAACTCTCATGATAATATTCGACGTCCTAGAGTACTTTGTTTAAGTACTTTGTTTGATGTTTCTAACTCTTTCGGCTTTATTTGTTGCTAAATTATTTGAACAAATTCCATCCCAGCTCTTCGATACTGTTTATACGGTTCTTTAGATCTAATGGAATGATTCTAAACAGCCGCCGTGATCTAGTTTGATGCCCTAGAGTACTTTGTTTTAATAATATTCATAAGGTTCCTTAGATCTAATGGAATGGTTCTAAATAAATGCCATGATCAAATTCGACGTCCTAGAGTACTTTGGTTTACTACATTTTTATGCTTTTTTAATCTCTCGGCTTAATTTGAAGCTAAACTATCTAAACAAATGCCCGCCTGGACTTTTAATAATATTCACAAGGTTCCTTAGATATAATGAAAAGATTCTAAACAACTATCATGATAAAATTCGACGTCCTAGAGTACTTTGATTGATGTTTCCTACTCCCTCGGCTTTATTTGTTGCTAAATTATCTTAACAAATTCTCGCCTCGCCCTTCAATAAAGTTTATATGGTTTCTTAGATCTAATGGAATGGTTCTGTTCTACACAACTGCTACGACCAAAATCGACGCTATTATTTGTTTGCTAAATTATTTTTTTATTAACAAATTCCTGCCCGCATTTCAATAATGTTTATATGGTTCCTTAAATCTAATGGAAAGATTCCAAACAATATATTATTTCTACTCGAGAACGTTCATCATATAATTACATTTATAATTTAATCGCGAAATGAATTTCGACTTCTTAGAGTTTCAGGAAAAACTAGGTCATAGAGACTGTCATCATCTGTCATAACTGTCCACATCTGACACAGAATTTTTCAATAGTAATGTTTCTCAATACGTTTTTTTTTAAAGATGGCCCCAATGTTCAATAAATTTCAACGCAGCCAAACCTTAAAATTCATACATTGCTCGTATTATATTATTGGATTTGATATTCACCTAAAATCAATTATATCACTATCACATACATACAATTCGTTTACTGTCTTTCAAAAATTTGCGCAATATTACATATGTATCTATTGTATATTCTAACCTTACTAGAAGACTTTACACGCCCATATAAAGCTTTGTTTGTACCTTTTCAGCTTTCGCACAAGTACGGTCAAATCACTGGATTACTACAGATTCACTCGTGTTGACTAACTACTCTACCAATAAGCCTTTATCCACCCCAAACTTTATTCTCCAAATAAACGTTATCTATCCTTCCAGGGTGCTCATGAATAAAACGACCTTTCGAAATGTGTGTGCAACAAAGCTGAGAAAATACAACTCGTAGAGACGTTAAATGAACTGTGAGATGATTCGCTCAAGTATATTTAATAATGTGTTTTATATTTCGACTATGAAAATCTCGTCAATGCATTTATCGTCTGTATGTTTTCGACACATCGTTGGTTGATGGTGTTTTATGTAATTCTTTATTGTTACGAACGAAAACTATTAGTCGATAGCATCTTTCAAATGAGGTTTATACGAGTTTATGTATTCACGTACACATTATATTTATATCCATCGCAATTTTATGGTATTTTTATAGATATCTGATGTTCAATTTTCGTTTTTTATGCTATTTAACTGAGCGTTACCATTTTAATTTTTGATATTCGGATAATCATGTAATATGCAAGTATGCTGAGGAGGTAATTTGAAGTAACCATTATTGGTCGTTACTTGGGTACTGTATAATCGTTACTTATATCCGTTACTTCAACCCAACGTTTCTTTCACTGTGATTTATGTTTAACGTCGGTTATCTGTATAACACATCTATATTCTACAAATATTTCTTATCATTAAACTTTACGACTATTAACATTGGTTTTTAACTGAATCTTTGGAAATAAAAGCATATTTAATTGTATGTTTTCAATTAAAAAATAATAATTTTTGATACATTACACTTTGAAAAATTAAACACAAATAGAACACTTATGAGAGATTTAATCAATACCAAAATCTCAAAAATTGCCTTCACTAATAAAATTAAATATTTTTCTATCAGAATTACAAATTCTCTAAGATAATTTGTAGTCAAATTCTATTATACCACCCTAAAATAATTTAAATTAAGCCCAGAATAAGCAAGTTTGTCCATTTGACTTCTAAAGGGCTGAAAAGGGATGAAAAGAAATACTTGTTGTAAGGATATATTCAAACAGCTGATGTGATGTTCTTAAAATTAAGGCTGAGAAAAATCGGGGTAAAAAACGGTTTGTACTGATTTCCGGCAAAACTACGAGTCCTATGGAAAAAAATTAAATGGCAAAGTTGTAGGTAATAAAATTATCTACAACTTTGGTGTTTATATTTTTTTCATATGACCTCAAAACTTATGTGACAAATTTTTTACAAAAAAAATCCCGAAATGTTGTGAAAACTTACCTTTTTAGGTCCCAAACACAATAAAGTTATGTTAAAAAATGTAAACACAAAAATTGTAGATATTTTTTTACCTACACCTTTGCCATTCAACTTTTTTCCATAGGACTTGTACTTTTGCCGGAAATCGAAATAAACCGATTTGATTGACTTTAATTTTTTCCACTAACCCTGAAAATAGGTGAAAACAATTCCTCAGAAAAAATAAATTAGTGCCATTGCATTCTCACCCGTATTTATTGAGATAATAAAAATTGACAATTGACTAGAAACAACGGATATCCACCCAGCCGGTGTTGTTGAATAATAATAAAACATTTTTTTAAAAAATATAACCGACTTCCACCTAAAACTAAAAAGCTGAAAATAATTATAACAAAATACAACTATAGCAAATAAATAACACATTCAATGTTGTTAGGTACCTACCCAGGAAGTAAAAAATGTAAACATTAAAAGGTGCTCATTCTGTACAAATTAATTATCTACCAATCTAGTATAATTTTGAAATCTTTTTAGTTATAGGTGGAAGTCGGTTACATTTTTTTTTAAATGTTTTATTTTCAACTTTTTAGTTTTCATTCTTTATTTTTTATGTTGTATGTATAACCTTAATAGACAGGACCAGGTAACATCGAAAGTCTCAACATTACACAATGATACATTTTCATTTAAATTAACAGATAAATGTTTACTAACAAAATGTACTAGTACGCGTTGACTTAATAAGCCCAAAATATATTTATGCCTCATGGACCACGCCATGTAACCTTTTTTTCAACTTTTTGACAACTCTGTATAACTATAGATAATTCCACTCCGCCCTATGTACCAACCATCCTGTACATACGACTGCCAACGGACAAGCACAAATTTGTTAGCTGCCTTCTGTAAACTATAAGACGAAGTAAAATCCATCTCATATTTACGGAGTCAAAAAAGTCCTATATTTCAACCATATTATATAACTCCTTGTGGGCTACCCCATAAATTATTTCATTTTTAACATTTTATATTATCGCCCTGTGTAACATTAATTCCTCTCCACACTTTATGCATCTTCTTATGGGCTATAAGATAAATATTTGTTTAAACTCACTGTATAAATATAATTTAACTTCAGCATATATTTCAACCATCCTGTATATGATTTGTTTACGTCCACATGATATAACAGTTTTTTAATCACCCTATATAATTTTAATTTCACATTTTTCCAATATTTTTATACCACCAAACGTCCACTCCACCCTATATTCCAACCATCCTGTATCTACGGCTGCCTATGCCTATATTTCAATCATCATATAAATGCAACTCCTTCTATCACTTTACTTTCTGATTTTGTTTGCTATAGCTGAACACCCTGTGTATAAACGCACCAAATAGCAGTTTAGAGTTTGACATGTGTTGTCACTGAATTTTCTATTATTCCGGGAGAATGTGATAACCAAAAGCACCGTCTTCGCAAAATGGAAAAAAAAATCATTTAAATAGGTATTTACCTGGTATACAAACAAAACGAACTTGGTACTCATTGATTTAAGGAGCCGAAAATACTAGGCTTTACCACCTATATGCTTGAGATGTACATTGATAATTTTCAGATTCGCAATTAAAACTTCCAATGCCTAAAATTCCCGCACTATTACGTTGGAATTAAATTATTTATGAGGAAATGTTCGTTATGTCATTTCGATGAAATTTTTGATAAGAATTTTGGAATTTTCGGCGATTTTCTGCAAATCTGCAAGTTACACGTCGCAGAAAAGTATATGAGATCACCTTGGGATCTTCCTTAATTAAACGTTAAAAAACTATACACATCCATAAGGAGTTTTCGAAAACTCCACCAATATGTTAGGGATGGTCGATTTCCATACACGCATGTCTTCATTCACAAATTTCATCACTTTACCAATAGAATTCTTTTTCAAAATTTGAAATTTCACCAATCTGTATATATACTCTATCAAACAAGACCATAATCATTCAAAACGGTTCACCACAGGAGAAGAAATCAGGTAACATACATACAAAAAAAAATACGCGACGAATTGATAACCTCGTCCTCCTCCTTTTTGGAAGTCGGTTAAAAATAAATAATACAAGTTACTATTAGTTGCACAGTTTTCAAAAATCGAGCTTTTCACAAGTTCGGCGATCTATTTAATTTAAGCCTTCATAACTAGGAGAATATTAAAAGCATATTTAACACGTAAGCTTAGTGAAACTTTAATCCGGCTAATAGTCCACAGGCAGTGCATTAAAGGAGTGCAATTTATTTTGGTGAAATTTATATTTCAAAACCTAAACACGCTTCACATGATATTCCTCCACACATTCTCTAGAGCTTCATTCAATCTCGTTATGTTTGGTATTATATGCGCTTACCTTTGTTGGAAACATCTAAATAGTTGCTATATATACATGAGTATCTTTGAAGGATAATGTTTATTTGACGGACAAAGTTATACGAATGAAAGATTTCAGGTAAAGGAATTTTTTCCCATGAATGTATTTTTACTAAAACTCAAAACTAGCTGCTTTTCTTTATAATGTAAACCTTGAAAATATGTCTTACAATTTGTTCAAAATATGACATGACTTTCTGAAATATACAAATTTCTAAAGGTTTTTTGCAATTTTACACTCGGGAAAAATTCTTAATAGACCTGTATGAAGTTGTTTGAAATTCTCCATAAATTTCTCCTAGAGGAACTGGGTGATCTGTTTTTAAATTAAAAAGAAACAGTTTGAGCTCTGTTTAAACAACGCGTATTAATTATTGAGCAAAGTTAGTGCAAAACAATCTTTATATACTTCTGTCATTTTCAGCTCGTAGACTGCCATAGTTTTTTACCTTGAAAGCACCTCAAACTTAAATTTCAAATAAGTGCAAGACTTAGTTTCCACCTTACTCGTCAATAGTCGAGCTTTCTGGTTAAAAAAATCATTTCGCCTGAAATTCAAGTTTGGGATAAGCAGCAAGATCACACATAAGATATTTATTGCACTCTTTTATTTCGAGAATCGATTTCAAGATTTTGAGTACAACTTGTTCCCGAGTCTCTGTGACTTCTTGGAAAGCAGAGATGTTGAGTAGGGTTACTGAAAATCTAGAAATGATATTGAAAGAACAGTGATGTAAAATTGCTAGACAAGAATATTCAAAAAGAGCACAAATTATTAGAATAGACAAAGTAAAAACAGATAAGAAGAACAAAAACATTCAAACATTTCCTTATCAATTGGTATCTCCACTAAAATCAAGATGTTGGTCGAAGTTCTTCGATAAACTTTTTCCTAGCACTTATACCATAGATAGTTTGATACAGTTTAGACAATCAGCAAAATATCCCAGCACTTTTAATTTCATTAAGTAGTCTACCTCTTCAATACTCAGCATCGTTGCTACCGTCTACATAGTAATGCAGATGCATGGTAGAAACTGAACATAGCGACATATTAGATTTGCATAGAATGATAACTAGAATACTTAAAAATGCAGAAACGAATGAAGGAACAATCAGACTTCAGTCAAAATATATAGAGATCAAGAGATCGTTGTACATTGATTGTTGGCTCAATGGGATGCCCTTTCAGAGGCGAATAGCATTTTGAATAAAATCTAGAAAAGTGCCGATGTGAAGCAAACCAAATTTTAGTTGGTCGTATCAAACTAAAATCCAAGCAACTGTTTCACTGATCTACAGTATCATTGGAACCATATTCCGACCAAAGTCAAATTTTTGCGACTTGTTGAGTCTAACAGAAATCATAACTACTCAGATGCACACACAGGCACACGGCATGGCAGAATGGTTCAGTAGGGTTGTAGAATACATCTATCTCTGTTCCTACTCGCATACAAATCCACTGTAAAGTAGCGTAACAACACTTTATTTTGTTCTGGAACAAAGTAACACTACTCTTTTATGTTATTTGGGATTACTTTAAGGAAATGAAATATTTTGTACACAAACTACAAAAATTGTTGGCCACCAATGAATCAGCAACAATGTACATGCCTAGCTACACGTCTTAAGATATAGATCTGGTATCATTTAAAAACAAGTTCTATTACACTCCCGGGTTGCCCAATTTCCAAATGACTACAGTCAGGTCGCCTAAGTGGTGACTTTAATGGAATATGCCATACGAATGTATGATAAGATGATTTGAGCACCGCAAACAACACAGTCCAAAGACAAAGATGAAAGTCATCAAGGTGAAATTGTGTATAATCAATAAGATCAAAAATAAAAGAAGGGAGAGTGGTACTGTCACGAAATATTATATAGCTCCTAAATTAAGACAACCTAAACTACATTTATATGTCATCTTTATAGTAAAATATAATTGATGGTTCTAGATTCTTCGAGACAGTTCTAGTATATTTCTTAGAACATCCGAGAATTTTCGTCGAATGTTCTAAAATGACATAATCTAGAAATATGTTTAAAAGTCTGATAAACCAATTTAGATTGTGAAGCAGAAACTAGAGTGTTGATGTTGCTTGCGTATTGTAAATTGCGATAGTCTAAACATGACGAGTATAAATTATTGTTTGAATACCAGTTTATTTCAGAACCCTTGACTACATTACAAGAATCATTATATAGTATTTTTATCTTGTATCTTCGACAAATGCTACATAATTCAGTGTTTATAAAATTCTAAATTTCCGCTTTCGTATTTTCTTCTTTTTATCTTCTTCAAAGTGTTTCAATTTCAAAACTAGTTCTTGTCGAATCCAATTATTTAAATCTACCAGCAACAGTTTCAAACGAGTTGGCTTGTCTAAGAGGAAAAAGATAACTGAAAAACCGTTGAAACTTACATCGCAGTCGTCTGTCCCGATACTCTAGAATTCTGCAATTTAAGTTGATGAAATTTATACATGCATCACCTGATATTCCTGTAGTATTCAAAATGGAATATTTTTCTTCATTAAACACGTCTTGCGACCAGCATTTTCTCTCCTTTGTTACATACATTTTGAGGTTATGTTTTATTCATGAGGAACTTGAAAGGAAGCGAATATATGACAAATAGAGTTATGCGAAAAAGGATTTTAGGACAGGTAGGGGTGAAACGTGATATATATGTCAAGATAATTTAATTACGTGGATACAAGGGTTCATTCTCAATGACGTTGCTAACCTTTTTTGCATAAGATATATAAATTTTTAGTTGAATAAGTATGAACTTTAAAAAATGGAAAATAATAGTCATATGTAGTTTGACTACCTACCCTTCTTCATTTTTTAAAACAAAACTTTCAAGCAATGTATATATAGCCCATCAACGTGTTCATTTTGTTAAAATTTATTATGAAAACAAAAGTTCTCGAAAATAAATAAAAAAATTATTTTGTCAAGTAGGTACGAGTTGGACTCGCATGCTAAGGGTTCCGTACCACCTTCAAGATTCTAATATTCCAGTTTCAGACAAACAGGGAATGAGTGCATTTTCTTATATTTAACCTAATATTTTTTAAAGGAAGCGTTTTAAATTTATAAAAAATATACACTTTCATTTTCCACACATAGACTTTTTATTTTATCTGCTTCAGGATTCGCTTGATTTTTATAAGAATACATATGTATTTAATTTTCTAATTTGGCCCCCAAAAATTAACATTAGCGTTTAAGTTTACTAATAAACTTTCAGCGAAGCCTTTTATAATCTACTGTCTCAATTTTGAGGCTTATTTAAAAATACAAATAAAACATATGTTTCAAATTTTAAATAGTGTAGTTTCTAAAGTGGGAATTAAGTCGATGTTTAATATTTTTGTTAATATCTTTTAAACAAATGATTTAAAAATATGACATATTTGTAATTCACATAATGAGCCTTTTATCTGATATTATGCGTTTGAAAATTGAATTTTTATTTTCCACTTAATTGTATAGTTTGTCCCGAAAATTACTATGGGGGTTTTCTAATAATTTTTCTTATAAATGTCAAGTGAGCACCAGTACCCCTATTTTCAAAATTTTAGGTTAGTATGATTTCGGAAATAAAGTGACAAATGAGAATTTTTTATATCTTTAAATTTATATCTTGTAAACAATTAATTTTAAAAATATGAAAAATATGTATTTGTATTTCTCATAATAAACCCTTACATTTGATGTATTGCATGATGCGTTAAAAAATATTTTTTTATTTTCCGTTTAATTCTATAATTTGGCCCCCAATATTAATATTAGGATTTCTTCGTATTTTTCCTGTAAACATAAAAATTTAGATCTTATAGTTTGGGGAATAAAAGGGGGGAATAGGTAATTTTTTAAATATTTTTTTAAATATATTTTAAAATATTTATTTAAAAAAATAAAAATATATATAAGTATTCGTCATAATGAAAACTATTATAATTCTTTATTTTCCATTTAATTCTATAATTTGTCCCCCAAAATGAATATTAGGGGTTTCTCCTTATTTTTCTAGTAAAGTTCAGCTTATGGTTTCGGTCATAAGGGGGGGAGGGAAATGGGTAATTTTTTTTATGTTTTTGTTAATATCTTTTAATTAATCTATTTTAAAAATATGGAAAAAATATATTTGCTTTCGTCATAATGATCCCTTTCATTTAATATGTAACATGATGGGTTAGAAACAATTTTAATTTTATATTTTACACTTAAGTCTGCAATTTGCCCCCCAAATTAAAAGTAGAGATTTCTCCTTATTTTTCCAGTAAGCTTCAGGTCAGACCAAACTATATATTGATGCCAAATTTCAACCTCTTCCGTCCAGTAGTTTAGGAGAAAATTGCTGTGATGTGACAGATTATAAGGGTATCAGTATATTGTACATACGGAACTCTAAAAAACGTGTATTTTTGATGCGACTAATTACCAATTATGATGTAATTTTTGTCACAAAACAATATTTGATGTCTTTTTTTGATATATCAGGTTGAACAATATAACTGTCGTTTACACATATATAGAAACAATGCAAATATCATTCGATGTCTTTCCAACCTGAATTTTCTTTATATCAGTCTTCTATTAATTGTTTCACATTTTCTTTTAGTGAAACTAGAGGTCTTGCTTTTCTCGATTGTGGTGGGTCTGCTGTAAAATCTTCATAGTCATCGGTCTTTTGACGTTCTTCTTTACTGTTTTACCGATTTAGTCAATCTTTGTTAGTATCCATTATTTTCGTTGTTTCTCCCATTTGTGTTCTGATTTATTGGTTTCTGTTTTTTTCTGTTTTTGTGAAGTTACATCTTCTTCAAATTCGTTCTTTACTGGTACTTTCCTATTTCTGCTCCTTAAACTTTGGTATTTTCAATAACAATCTTATATGTTCTTCCTTTTATATTATTATTTATGCACATTATTAGGTGTATCTACTTTATTGTAATACTTTCCTTTTTATTATTTCGTGACAGCCTAAGTTGCTTCCAGTCATATGACTCTTCTTCCCTCAACATTTGTTTATATCGCCACAGTTAAATCAGTTTTGAAGACTATGGGTTCCAAGCAACATCCTTGTCGAATGTTCTTATTTATCCTGATATTTGATAATAAGGAATTCCCAGCCTACAGTTCTTAAAATCCAAAAATATGTGCGAAAAATTCACGCATTGTCAACATGTGACAGTATGGTGGGGTTTAAGTTCGTAAGTTATTGAGGCTTAATTTTCTGAAATTGATGTTACATATGTTTGGCACTGGATAAGAATTTGGAGGATATTTGGTTTTAACAAGAAAAAGCAATCTGCCAAACCATCTGGGAGCCAATTGACTTTATGGAGTATAATTTCAAGAAATGATAATTTGCCTTCCAGATAGAAAGATCTGACACCTCTTGATAGGTTGCTTTCAAGCTAACTGGAATGCAGAATGTATGTCAACAGTTCTCAATCAACTCAAGTTCTGAAGAATAAGATTCTCAGTTAAAACAATATTCGAAGTGACAAAGGCACTATTGCATTTGACTGACATTATATTCAGAAATATTTGATTACAGTGTAGAATTACTTTCAGAAGGCATCAGAAGACTTTTATTAGAAACATTTCAATATTAGTTAAAAATAATTGCATATTTACACAAAATTTTAGACAGAGAAAAAAGTTTGTGCTCAGCTTAAACGGATTTAAAGAAACAAAGTAATAAACAAATACGTGATTCGTAATTTTTCGAATTTTCAGTTACTGAAAGGGCGAATGGGGGTCACAGTCAATTTGAGAGAAATTTATTATCTCTGAAACAGAATTCAATACAACTATGATTATTGGTATGTGTACTTTCATATATAAATAAAAATTAGTTTTAAGTTTTTGCGAAAGGTAGTCACAAATCTCATAACAATCTAGAAAATATGAAAATAAATATCTAAAATAAAAATAAATGTTGAAAATAATAAAATTAGAAAGATGCCAAAAATTGAAAATATCAAAATGTCATAATTGACAAAATATCACAAATATCAAAATCTCAGAAATACCCATAAATGTCGACATAACGTAAAATATCAAATGTAAAAAAAATATCAAACTGTCAAAAAATATTGAAAATGTCGTAAGAGTCAAAAATGTCCAGTAAAAAATGTAAAAAAGTCCTTATTATATGCCAAAAATGTTCAAAAATGCCAAAAAGTCATAAATGTCAAAATCTTAAAATATCAAAGTGCTAATAATGTCAAAAATTTCAATAATGTCAAAATTGTCAAATATATCAAAATGTCAAAAAATGTCGAAAAATATTAAAAATATCAAAAACGCCAAAAATGATAAAATATGAAAATATCAGAAATAACTAAAAATGAAAACCTGAAAAAAATTGTTCATTACAAAAAATCAAATAAGCCGATTACCCTACTCCTTGGGAACTGGGGGCAGGTCACCTAATATCTCCTTAATAATTGCCACAAATGTTCAAAAATGCCAAAAACTCATAAATGTCGAAAAAGTAAAAAACTTAAAATGTCAAAATGCTAAAAATGTTATAAATCTCAACATGGGTTTTCTCTCCTCCAAATTTTTTCTTGTAACAGATAAGTATTTAAAAAAATTGTATATGTAGAACAAAGTGTAGTAAGGCAATTTCGTAAAATTGCCCGGACTACTGGCTGTCTGTACAGAGATTCTTCCTCACAGTTTTTCTGAGAGAAAGTGATCGCCAAACGACAAATTGTCAGTGTCAAATTTTTTGACAAACAATAAATTCAAAATCAAAGCGAAAATTTTTTAGAAAAAAACCTCGAAAACAACACTAAAGGATTGACAACGACTCCAGACTCGGAGTTGAAACGTCTCCATACACAGATAAGTATTACACAATATACAATACATTACTTATATACAGGAATACTGGTTGATCATTTTATAGACATCTCTTTCTCTCAGAAAAACTGTGAGGAAGAATCTCTGTACAGACAGCCAGTAGTCCGGGCAATTTTACGAAATTGCCTTACTACACTTTGTTCTATATATACAATTTTTTTAAATACTTATCTGTTACAGGAAAAAATTTGGAGGAGAGAAAACCCATGAATAGGCAAAATAATGTCAAAAAACGTCGAAATAAATCAAAAATGCCAAAAATGGCAAAAATGGCAAAAATGGCAAAAATATCAAAATATCAAAAAATTAAAACCTGAAAAAAATTGTTCGTTACAAAAAGTCAAATAAGCCAATTAGGCTACTCCTTGGGAACTAGAGGCGAGTCAGCTAGTATCTCTTAATAAATGCCACATATATTCAAAAATGCCAAAAAGTCATAAATGTCGAATAAGTCACTTAAAATGTGAAAAATGCTAAAAATGCCAATAATATCAAAATTGTCAAAAATTTCAAAAAATGTCGATAAAGATCAAAAATGCCAAAAATGTCAAAAATGACAAAAATATCAAAATATCAGAAATATCAAAAATTGAAAACCTGAAAAAAAAAAGTTCAGTACAAAAAGTTAAACAAGCTGATTATCCCACTCCTTGGGGATTTAAGGCCATTTAAGGTCAGCTAGTATCTCCTTAATAATGCCACAAATGTTCAAAAATGTCAAAAAGTCATAAAAATCGAAAAGGTGAAAAACGTAAAATGTCAAAATATCACAAAATGTCGATAAATATCAAAAATACAAAAAATGGCAAAAATTACAAAGGTATCAAAATATCAGAAATATCAAAAAATGAAAACCTGAAATAAATTAGCCTACTCCTTGGGAACTAGAGGCGGGTCAGCTAGTATCTCTTTAATAAATGCCACAAATATTCAAAAATGGCAAAATGTCATAAATGTCGAATCAGTCAAACACGTAAAATGTCAAAATTCTAAAAAAGCCAATAACGTCAAAATTGTCAAAAATTTCAAAAAATGTCGATAAAGATCAAATATGACAAAAATATCAAAATATCAGAAATTTAAAAAATTGAAAACTTGAAAAAATGATCAGTACAAAAAGTCAAATAAGCTGATTAGCCCACTCCTTGGGAATTTGAGCCAGGTCAACTAGTATCTCGTTAATAATGGCGAAAAAGTCAAAAACGCAAAATTTCAGAAATGCTAAAAATGTCAAAAATGCCAATAATGTCAAAATTTTCAAAAATGTCACAATATCAATACATTTCGAAAAATATAAAAATGACAAAAATATAAATATATTAGAAATATCAGAAAATGAAAACCTAAAAAAAAATTGTTCAGTTCAAAAAGTCAAATAAGCTTATTAGCCCACTCCTTGGGAACTTGGGGCAGGTTACCTAGTATCTCCTCAATAAATGCCACAAATGTTCAAAAATGATAAAAAGTCATAAATATCGAAAAAGTCAAAAACGTGAAATGTCAAAAATGCTAAAAATGCCAATAATGTCAATATTGTCAAAAAGGTCAAAATATCAATACATACTCTCTTCGAGGTGTCATTCCTTTGTACGCAAGACAATATATATTATATATCAATATAATACATATTGTTTCTGGTTAGGGAACCTTCATCGCTTTCCACAATTGAATGTCCTCTCGAACACTTCTTTATGCATTTGATGCATTTCGTTAAATTTGAAGACTCGAGATGTAAAGACCGACATCTAGGATTTTCGGGGAAACTAGCACATAGAGGTTCCGAATCTGGAGCCGTTCCGTGTAATATCAATACATGTTGAAAATATCAAAAATGCCAAAAATGCCAAAATTATCAAAATATCAGAAATATCTGAAAATGAAAACCTAAAAAAATTGTTCAGTACAAAAACTCAAATAAGCCCCTTAGTCTACTCCTTGGGAACTTGGGGCGGGTCAGCTAGTATCCCAAATATGTTACCTGAGAAAACAACAAATTACCAAATTGCATCACAAACGCTCTCATTTATATAAAATTATCCCCTACTCACTCACCAAACTGTCATATTCACTACATACGTTACCCACCGACCTAGAAACCTATTGAAAATTAAATCTCTCTCATTTTCCCGAGCAAGTGCGTCAGCGAAATCCAATATTCGCTCATGAACTTTGTACGTTAAAGGCAGAATCCACTACTTGATATTCTGGATGACTTATCTCGCGCTTATCTATTACTCAAAACAGAGGATTTTTCTTCATTAAACATCATTCGTGAGCTGCATCCTCTCTACACTTTGTAACACACGTTTTGCGATGTTGTTTTATTAATAAAGAAAATGTTTTGATGCAGGAACGAGCCAACTCCGTATAGAAACATGAAACGCTAGTTCTAAACTCGCGTTTCACAGGCTTGAATTTCTTGCAACATCATAAGATCGTTATAATTATAGAAGAAAATGACTTGATGATTCTAACGGTACAAACTGAGTAATAACATTTTGAGTATAACTATGTACGTACATACGTTAAAATAATAAGATGCAGAGAGTTGGATGTTTATAATTATCATAATGATATTTCGAAACAAAGGAAATCCTGGAGTATACTGTTGGTAAATATAATATAGTGAGTTCGAAGTTGACAAAGTTTCTTTTGACGAAATTCATAAGATAGAGTATAGTACAAATGATGAAAAAGTTTACCTTACATATTTAAAAATAATGTTATTAAAATGTTCTGCAACACTTAGATCTTCAATGTCTAAGTACTTCTTGGGAAATAACACCACAGTTTAAAGAAAATTGCTGTTTATTCCAAACGTTTCGGGGTCTAGGTCAGACTCTTTGTCAATGGTTAAGAAACTTGGATAAAAAAGGCACAATTCTAAGATGTAAATTAAAATTAATTTTTTTTAACCGACTTCCAAAAAGGAGAAGGCTATCAATTTGTCGCCATGTTTTTTTTAATGTATGATAAGCGATTATTCAAAAACGGCTTGAGCGAATTTGATAATTTAAACGGCATTGCATTAAGAAATGTTACAAAAAGGATCCATATAATTTTCTATTAATTAATAATTAAGGGACTACACTTTGGTGAATTTCAAAGAATCTACACTGTTTTCTCTAAAACGTCTCAATCAATTTGAATATATTAAATGATATCCTACAAGGAGATGTTCCAGGTTGATTCAGTATAATTTTCTATAACGTAAAAGATATCGTTTTTCTGAAAATCGTAAAATTATGTGCAAAAAACGTTAAAAATCAATGTAAATGTCAAATATCTAGCTTAAATGGCAAGATATGCCATGAGAATATATCGTACATGATGTTTGTAACGGTTTTCATTTTATAGAGCTTACAGTCGAATGAAATAGCACAAAAGATTCCATTAGTGTATCGAAAAGAAAAATTGTTACTTGAGCGATCTTTTCTACACTGTATACGGTTGTAGGTGTAGTTGAAATATATACTTCGTTGAGCAAATAAACAATAGATCGCCATCGCCAGCCTACTTAACAATATTTTGTTCATGAATCTCTTTCACCGTATCCTTGACCAACTTCGAAGAGCAGAAACAGAATTGTAAATTCTTAGACATACGCCCAACGGAATAATAAAACAAATAAAAAAGTATGGAAAATATAGAAAAAAATACAAGTTAGAGAGTGAGAGAGAAAATACGCTAAAATAATCAATAGAATTGTACCTTAATTCAGATAGAATAGAATGAATGTCAGAAAATAGTGATTGATTGCACACGGTTTCTAAACGGTTTTTATTTCAAGCCTATTGAGTTCGGTTCTTTTTTAAATATAAATTATTGCTTTATGCAGTGAAAATAAATATTATATTATATTAGAATTTAAGTTAAGTATGCATGTTTTAAACTTTTTTTGATCTCAGAAACACAACTCATTTTTCATATCAAATAGATATATCTTTATTAAGACTTTAACTTTGTAACTCCTTTTTTGCATTTTTAAATATTTTGTCATTTCCAACATTTTTGAAACACCTCTGGCAATTTCGACATTTTTTACATTTTTGATCGGTTTGCCATTTAAAATATTCTTGACATTTTTTTACGGTTTGGATATTGTGGGACATTTCTGTCATTTTCAACATTTTTCACATTTTCGAATACTTACACAATTTTAAACATTTTTGCCGTCCTTGACATTTTTACGATTTTGACACATTATTTACAAGTTTGGCATTTTTCACATTTTTGAGGTTTTTGGCGTATTTTGTCTTTTTTCACAGTATTAGATGATTTTGAGATTTTTTATATATCTGACATTTTTAATATTCTTCACATTTTTTATATTTGTGACATCGTTTTTGACGGTTTTGACATTTTTTAACTATTTTACATCTTTGACATTTTTGAAATTTATATCATTGTTGACTTTTGTGGGATTTTTGACGTTTTTTACATGTTTTACAATCTTGACTGGTTAAGCAATTTTAAAAATTTTTGTTATTCTTGAAAATTTTTACCTTTTGACATTTAACATTTTTGGCATTTTGACATTGTTATTCATTAAATTTTTTATGTTTTTGAAATTTCAGATGTGGAAATTTTTGATGGTTTTGATATTTTTGTCATTTCTAAAATTTTTGATATTTCTTGACATCGCTAACATTTCTTAATTTTGACATTCTTGACATTTTTGCCAGCTAGCCGTTTTTGATATTTCTGTTTAAACGTTTTTGAAATTTTTATCATTTTTTACGTCCCTGACATTTTCGATATTTTTCACAGTATGGTCATTTTTGATATTTGTTACGTTTTTTGACGTTTTTGACATTTTTACGATTTTGACACATTATTTACAAGTTTGGCATTTTTGATATTTTTGAAGTTTATGGCGTATTTGAACATTTCTCAGATTATTAGACGGTTTTGAGATTTTTTATATATCTTACATTTTTAATATTCTTCACATTTTTTATATTTGTGACATTGTTTATGACGGTTTTAACATTTTTTAACTATTTTACATCTTTGACATTTTTGAAATGTATATCATTGTTGACTTTGGTGGGATTTTTTACATGTTTTACAATCTTGACTGGTTAAACAATTTTGAAAATTTTTGTTATTCTTGAAATTTTTTACATTTTGATATTTAACATTTTTGGTATTTTGACATTGCTATTCATTACATTTTTGATGTTTTTGAAATTTCAGATGTGGAAATTTTTGATGGTTTTGATATTTTTGACATTTCTAAAATTTTTGACATTTCTTGAAATCGCTAACATTTGTTAATTTTGACATTCTTGACATTTTTGCCTGCTAGCCGTTTTTGATATTTCTGTTTTAACGTTTTTGAAATTTTTATCATTTTTTACGTCCTTGACATTTTCGATATTTTTCACAGTATGGACATTTTTGATATTTCTTATGTTTTTTGACGTTTTTGGCATTTTTACGATTTTGACACATTATTTACAAGTTTGGCATTTTTGACATTTTTAAAGTTTTTGGCATATTTTGACATTTCTCTCTTTATTAGACGGTTTTGAGATTTTTATATATCTTTCATTTTTAATATTTTTCACATTTTTTATATTTGTGACATCGTTTTTGACTGTTTTGACATTTTTTTAACTATTTTACATCTTTGACATTTTGGAAATTTATATCATTGTTGACTTTTTTGGCATATTTGACGTTTTTTACATTTTTTACGTTCTTGATTGGCTAAACAATTTTAAACATTTTTGTTATTCTTGAAATTTTTTACATTTTGATATTTAACATTTTTAGTATTTTGACATTGCTGACACTTGAGATGTTTGCTGTTCATTACATTTTTGATGTTTTTGAAATATCAAATGTGGAAATTTCTTATGGTTTTGATATTTTTGACATTTCTAAGATTTTTGATATTTTTTGACATCGGTAATTTTTTTTTTTAATTTGACATTCTTGACATTTTTACCTGCTAGCCGTTTTTGGTATTTCTGTTTTTGAAATTTTTATCATTTTTAACATCCTTGACATTTTCGATATTTTTCACAGTATGAACATTTTTGATATTTGTTACGTTTTTTGGCGGTTTTGACATTTCTGATATTCTTAACATTTTGACATCTTTGACCTTTTTTACATTGCAATTTTGTCATTCTTGAGATTTTGAAATTATGTAATTTTGACATTGACATATTAGAACAATGACATCTGTTAGAGCATCTTCGGCCCTATAAACCGAATATTCCCAAAACGGAAGACATCTGTCTGTCACCACTCATGCATTCAAAAATGTTACCATAATGTAACAAACCTGTCACGACGATCGAAGTCTTACATTTTTTCGGCTACGCTCTCATTTGCCAGGAGACTATAGAGTTTCGTGTATATTTTGTATGGTCCTTAGGATACTTTCTTTTCAATTCCGATTTTATTTTTCTACTTGTATCATCCGTTTCTACGGTATGCTTTCAATTTCAAATTCTAGCACATCAGAAAATTGTTTTAAAGTCAATTAGATCATATGCCGTAAACAATCAGACAGACTAGAAAGTGAGTTAACTGGCAACTCATCACGTTCATTGCAAAATCCGAGGTTTTTGCAGAACGCACCCTTCCATTAAAATGCAACATACAAAATTCTACTCTCAAATGAATAATTCATATCCGTACTAGCATAACTAAAAAATGCAACTCTTTAATTCAGTTGCAACTCATAACCGATACAAGGAAATGTTCCCTATCCCGACGTATACGTATATCCAGCAATTCAGTCATCCTTCAGGAAAAACCACCGCTGGAAAATCTTCCCTCTATTCCGACTGACACATCCGACATATAACGAACGAACAATGCCCGTCTGTCGTGCTTTTCTTTCTGCCGCATGATGAAAACTCGAGAAAACGGAAAATCGCACATCGTTTCGTCGACAGGTTTTCCCCGCAAGATGGCAGGACGTCAAGTTGTCAGTTAGGATTCGTGGACCGTCTAAGTCGCCCGTGTGACTTTTATCAATTGGAAGAGCAATATTTGACCAATGTTGGTACATTGTTAATCCGAATTTTCTTTTCATGAAGTTAAAAATACGAAATAATGAATTATGGAATAATATACTATGTGACTTACAAATCCGAACTTATGGTAATCCCTACTAATATTATAAATGTGATTGTAAGTTTGTTTGTTGTTCTTAGAGGAATTAGAAACGACATAGAATATGTTTGTTAAAAAAATATTTTGGCAGACATGATTGTTTGTCAAAACATTTGAAAATCCAGCAACTTCAACGCCAATAAAGTCCAAACCCTAGGTGCTGTATGACCGACGGTCAAACTAATAGTCTTATTGGCTATAGCTGCAGCTGTTTCTGTCAACGACTAGACAGGGTGAGTTTTTTTGATGATAAGTATGGGGATCTCGGAAACTAGAGGAGATAAAGTAATGGTTAAACTGGGAAAGATTTGCAGTTTTACTGGCCCAATTTAATGTCACTTTCGGATTTTTGTAAAAAGTCATGGCTTACCAGATATTTTGAAAAAACGAAATTCCGTCGATTTAGTCAAATCCCTCCTTTGTTTTTGATTTTATAAAAAAAGTGTAAATATCAAAATTGAAGGGAAATTTATCCCGAACATGATTGTCATGTCCTCGTTTCCGTGACAGCTCTCGTTTTCGTGATGTGACACAAACTTATATATTTTTTAATGGAAACCATAGTTGGCTGTGACCTCAAAAAATCGGACATTTTTAGAGCTTTTCAACGATATAATACTCGATATAGTTACTTCATAAAAATAACGGAGTTATGGATGCTTTTCTCTCTTATTTTCACTTTTAACGTAGTTAGCCATGAAATAGATTGATTTATTAATTACTATTCCAAAAAACATAAGAAATTAAAGTACATAATAATGGTTACAATTTATGTTCGAAAAGTCCACCATTGTTATTTAGACAAAAATTGCATCTTTTTAAGATTGATATTACCGCTGTCCTCACAGACCGCCTATCAATTTCTTCAATTGCTTGTAATACCGCCTCCCTTAGGTCACCAACTGTCTCATACTTTCTTTTGTATACTTTGTTTTTTAGCGCACCCCATAAATAGAAGTCTATAACTGCCAAATCGGGAGACCGGGGTGGCCATTCGCGTGGGCCATTTCTTCCTATCCAAGAGTTTGGATAGGTATTATCTAAGTGTCTTTCTTACTAATAACGAATTATGAGCAGGTGCTCTATCATGTTGCAACCACTTAATTTCTAAACAAGTCCTCAAATTCAAATTACGCAACATGTCTTGAAAAGTGTATTGTAAGAAATGCAAGTAGCGCTCCCCAGTAAGTGAGTCGTCATAGATAAAAGGCCCCAGAATAGTAGACCCTATGATACCACACCAAACATTAAAACCAAGTTTTATCTGGGGTCGTCTTTGTTCTACATGGAAAGGGTTTTCTTTAGCCCAGATATGCTCATTGTGTCTATTGAACATACCGCAGTTAGTAAATCTAGTTGCATCTGACCATAACACTTTTAATGGAAACTGTAGATTGTCAAGGCACATGTCTCTAGACCATGTACAAAACAAAATACGTCGATGTTCCTTACCAGCATGCAAAGTTTGAGAAACTGAAAGTTTGTACGGGTGGAACTTGTGCGCTTTAAGTACCTTAACTACAGTTCTTTGAGATATGCCAGCTTCTGCCGCAATCTCACGAGCTGATGTAGATGGATTTTGATTTACCATTGGCAAAACATTTATTTGTGCTGCTTCGTTAATTTAATTACGTTCCTTTGGTGGTTTAGTAAAAGATCCATATCTGCTTAAACAATCGTAAAGCCTCTTAAATGTACATAGAGCAGGTTGATGACGATTAAAATATCTATGAAAGTATTCCTCAGCTGCACGAATTGAATTTTTATGGCATTTGATATAACATTCCACCATATTCAGTTTTTCTTCGTTAGAATATTCCATATTACCACGAAAACTTGTCAATATCAACTGTCAGTTCAGCAAAACTAATGGAATTACTCTCAAATGAGGAAACGTCAAAGTGAAAACGTTCTTTTTCATGGCTATCTACGTTAAAAGTGAAAATAAGAGAGAAAAGCATCCATAACTCCGTTATTTTTATGAATAACTATATCGAGTATTATATCGTTGAAAAGCTCTGAAAATGTCCGATTTTTTGAGGTCATAGCCAACTATGGTTTCCATTCAAAAAAAGATAAGTTTGTTTCATTTATCGAAAAAGAGAGCTGTGACGCAAACGAGGACATGAGAATCATATTTGGGATACAATTCCCTTCAGTTTTGATATTTACACTTTTTTTATAAAATCAAAAACAAAGGAGCTAAAGGGATTTGACTAAATCGACAGAATTTCGTCTTTTCAAAATATCTAGTAAGCCATGACTTTTTACAAAAATTCGAAAGTGTCATTAAACTGGGCCAGTAAAAAACTGCAAATCTTTCCCAATTTAACCATTGCTCTGTCTCCGCTAGTTTCCGAGATCCCCATACTGCACATAAAAAAAACTCACCCTGTATACCCTTATAGAAGAGCACCTCATATGTAGAGAATGTCCTTTGTAGGCATTCGCTTTGTTTGCAAACATCAAGGTATGTTAGCCGCTCTATAGAGGCGCTGGTGTTTTATTTTAATGTGACACTTATATACTATCTTAAAGAAGAATCACAAAATAGATGGGGTGGTCGAGCGTGTAAGGCGCTCTGCTGCAAATCTATGTTCTCAAGTTGGAATCCCACTAAATGTATATTTTGTTTCATTTGTTAAGTATATAATATGCTTATTAATTAAATTTATTATTTCATTATTGGCATGCATAATTCAGTTAATATTGAAAAAATCAAATCAATGTGGCCGCAAAAATCGCGACAAATTAGTTTTTTATTGGTAGTTAACAAAACTACATATCATTACAGTAGATATATACAGGGTATTCCATCTCAAACGAACCACCTTGAATATCTTGGTGATTTTCAAAATTATAATAAGAAAAAACAGGTCGATTTTTGTTTCCAGGGAAAAATATTTTGAGGTGAATTAGATTTGAGATTTGAGATAAGGAAAATAGGTGTTGTCCGCATATCATTTGAAAGCCCTTTTTACGGACTATAACGTCATTTATTGGAATTTCTGTACATGTAACAGAAAACCTAACGAACCTAGTAGTAAAACCGGATTTTACTGCACGGAAAAGTAATAAAAAGGAGTTCTTGTATAGTACGCTCTTAAACCATCCTGTTTCACTGCCGCATCCTGTAATACGACACAATACAAGAAAAACATTGAATGTAAACATTCATTTATTTTACGTTATTTTACTGATTTGTTGGAAATTCAAAAGATAATTATGGTATACACATTGCAAGACCGTGTTGAGCTGGTAAGTCTTTATTACCAAAATCAAAATTCTGCTTGATAGGCTGTAAGGGTTTTTAACCAAAACCATCCCGAACGTAACGTTCGTCATAAATCGTATTGGAGTATTTTAAAATTTTTTGAGACGGGCTCAGTAATGAATGAAGTGGTAGCTGTGGCTACATTGGGCTATGTCCAACTTATACCAAACATGCAGTCTGTCCAGCAAGTCTCTGCAGCTTCCGGTATTAGCACAACTAATGTTTTTAGAATTTTGCAAAAGTACAAATTCCATCCGTACAAAATTAAATTACTTCATGAATTGAATAACGATGATTGGGATCGAAGGCAACAGTTTTGCGAAATTATGAACCAGCGTATGTCGAAAACCCGAATTTCTTGTACAATGTTTACTTTTCGGATGAGTGCACTATTTCACTTCATGGGGAGGTTAACCAACATAACTGTAGATTTTGAAGGGATACAAATCCTCATTTATTTCGAGAAGCTCATAGTCAACATCCTGTAAAACTAAACGATTGGGCAGGGATGTTGGGAAATCATCTTATTGGACCCCTGTTTCTTCCTGGTAATTTAAATGGTGAAATTTATCACAATATATTGGAAAATGAAATTAATGCATTGATAATAGAAATATAAAAAAATGATCCTCTACAATATGAAGAGCAATTACATTTCCAACAAGATGGAGCTCCTCCTCACTACGCCACACCAGTTCGTCAATACCTTGATTTGGAAAACCCTGGTCGATGGATTGGAAAAAGAGGTCCTATGGAATGGCCTGCCTGATCACCTGATCTGAACCCTTTGGATTTTTTTGTGAGGACATGTTAAATCCAAAATTTTTATGACAGCCTGAGAATTTGAACGAACTACGCCAACGAATTATAGCGGAGTGTCGCCAGATAACACCCACTATGCTGAACCATGTTAAAGACGGCTTTCAATCAAGGTTGTATGGAAGTCAGTGGAAAATACTTTAAACATTTGCTTTAGAGGCATTGTATTGTACTGCCAATTCGTTTTTTAATACTCTTTTATTATTACATGTACAGAAATTACAATAAAAAATTTTATTATGACGGTATAGTTCGTAAAAAGATTTTTCAAATGATATAAGGCAACACCAATTTTCCCTATCTCAAATCTCAAGTTCATTGAATTGGCCTGTTTATGTTGAATGCGCGCAAGCTCTAATTCACCTCAAAATATTTTTCCCTAGAAACAAAAATCGACCTGTTTTTTCTTATTGCAATAATTTTGAAAATCACCAAGATATTCAAGGTGGCTCGTTTGAGATACCCGGAATATGAAAACGAGTGACAAAAAATACATGAGAAGAAAATACAAATTCAAGAAGGAAGTAAAGAAGAAAGAGAAGGAATGAGAGAGAGAGAAATGGGAAGAGAGAGAGTTGTATAAAATATGGCTGCACTTTTTGGCTTGACACCAATAAATTAATATAACCAATAGAAATGTATATTTGAAGACGCGAGATGTAAGACCGACATCTGTCCTAGGAGTTAAGGGAGAACAGCAATTACACGGAACGGCTCCAGATTCGGAACCTCTGTGTGCTAATTCTGTCGAAAATCCTAGATGTCGGTCTTACATCTCGCGTCTTCAAATTTAACGAAATGTATCAAATACATAAAGAAGTGTTCGAGAGGACATTCAATTGTGGGAATCGCAACTGATGAAGGTTCTCTGACCATAAACAATATATATTGTATATAATATATATTGTCTTGCGTACAAAAGAATGACACCTCGAAGAGAGAAATGTATATATTGAATTACGTTTTTAGTTAAGAAAATAACATAAGGAACTTTGTTTCTGATGGAGGTCCTTCTTTAGCACTTAATATGAACCAACCTACTTAAGCAGGCAGTGTTTGTTTAGTGTCATATTTTTAATCGTTATTTTCAATTTTTGCTTATTTTTTTAAACCCATGATTTCTTAAATATTTTTGTTTCATCCAATTATTTCGATTTAATATTTCTTTGTCGGCATTCACATTTCGTCATGTAAACATTTTATGCACTAGTGCTACAAACAGAACAGAAAATGATTAACTACATTCCCTTAAGGCTTGATTACCTTTAACAACGAACGTTATTTCTAAATAAATATTACTCATTAATCATTTCAGTCATGAAACTATTCATTCGCATGCTACCTTAAACGAATTCTTCAGACCAATTAGTTAAAGTCATCGTACGGTGGAATTTTATTTCGAAAATATATTATTCCCCTTGCACAAAACCAATGATATCTGCTTTTTACGAATGTCATTCCATTATTTTGCTCCTTTCTATTCCGACACGACTTTTCTATCGTAAGATCGTCTTTTTTGAACAACAACGAAACAGCTGTTCGTTTGATAGCACGAATTCAAAAAGCACACGGTAGAAGTTACAAATGGATACACTCTCGAGTTTTTTTTGCTTTGTAGTTGAAAAGACGAATGGCCTCATTTTTCCAGCATGTATCTCGATCGCAAATGAATGTACGATCAAAATCTGGAAGAGTTACGGCACGAAATCCAATTTCTGTTGTCTTCATTTGGTTAATTATTGTGCTTTTAGGAATAGTAAATGTATCCGACAAGATTTGTGAGTTTGAACGTTTAAAGAGGTTTGATTTCGTTGGTAGAAACTGTAGAAACTGTTTTGGCTGAATAAGTGTATACAAATGTTACCGAATTTTTGACTCTGAAGTGCAAAATCTCTGCACATTACTAACAACAACATGGCCGGATCTACTAACAGCAAGATGGCTGACATCTGCCACAATTAACTGACAACTTGGTCGCCACGTGGTTGACTGTTCTTTGTCAAAATGTTTCATATTTCGCATCTGTCTTCTGGGTATTCTAATGGTGATTTGTGAGGTCAGATTTGTCAGGCTGGTCAGGGATTTGCTCGGGTAGACAGTGGTATATAAACACCGAATACATAATTACTAGTGAATCTTCGAAATTTTCCTTACTAGATCCTAGAAGTTGGACGGTTTTTTAACTTTGATTGTTAAGAAAATTTAAATTTGAACTGACGCCCTCAATTGGTGGCAGATATAATTAATTTAATTCGTAGTCTTCATTTTTTTTTGTTCAACCAGCAGTCGTTGTCGCTCTCGTGAGGACTACCCACAACATGGCGGTGATGGAGCGTGATGAACAGTGGCCATTAGCACAAACAAAAATATGACGAATGTGAAACACTACACAAAAATGTGGGGTTGTGTCATCATACGGTAAACATGAGAATTAAACAGAAAAAATGAGTCTTGCTCTCTGGGGTTTGAATATGAGTTGATTATTTCCTTGGTGGATATGAGCTACTATAAATATTTCCGAAGAATATTATTTTGCATTATTTAAATACTATCATATGAGAGAATCAAACTTTTTTCTCCTAAGCCATTCAATGATTTTAAACCATAATCATACACTTTACACTATATCTTTATACTTTAAATTATATATCCTCAAAGTGTGTCTCTGTAAAGAAAATACTAGCCATAATGAAAAAAATAATACGAAATTGCTACTATAAGGTTGCAGACTAAAGTTCATTAATAATTATTAGTGGTCGCCCAGTAGTTGAAATTCGACCCTATTTCATGAAATTGTAAAAAGTATATTTTTTTAAGAAACAGAGTTGTGGAGAAATCGGAGAAGTAGATGTAATGATCAAAATTGTTCACTCATATCGACAAATCTATTGCAATAAAAAAATGTAATCAAATATCGGTACTCGAAATATTTTTAATAAATGAATCACCCCCCAAATTTTTGACTGGAATCGCTCCTGGCAAAATATTTGATATAATAATTGGAAGATTCTTCTTTGCAACCTAAAAGTTTTCGTCATTTGCAGTTTCAATCAAGTTCAGGAATATTAAAAAAAGACAACCCTAGGAGAACTTAATTATATTTAATACATTCTCTATTGTCCACTGTCTGACAATTTTTTACACAACACCTTCGAGAAGGTTGTGATAATAATATATTAATCAAATAATTAAATTCACATTAAAAACAGAATATTTAATATGAGAGTTACCGTAACGCGTCCGAAAAATCAATACTGATCTACTACATTGACTATTTTACCACTAAACACTAACAACGCTTCTATGGCACTTCCAGAAGTACATGCACTAAGAATAGCGATCGCTCCATATATAATTACTCCCATGTTTGGAATTTTGACCGACTTGCTTCGGCGACACTGTCAGTTGTTTGGCGTTGACAAAAAGGACGTAATTAATTTTTATTATATTTTATTAAATGAATGATCCAATATTATAAATTAATATTAGCATTATGCACTGAAGGTCGTCAGTAGCTACTTAACAAAAAAAATGAAGAAAAACGGTTGAGAGACAGAGGAGAAAATGGTACCTAATCGTTTTGTCTTTGCCTATTTATATTTAGATAAATAAAAAATATACATAAAACCAGTTTTTGATTATTTTAAGGCTCCAATAAATATTTAGTTTTTACAAAGGGTTCCTTTGTCAAAAAACTTTGAGGACCGCTGCTTTGAACTCTTTAATTTTTCAGAGATGCATACAAAAGACAAATATGCAAGATGACTATGTTTAGGAATGAAGCAAAGAAAGAACCTGATGACTTCTTCTGTAAAGTACCCTAGCACCAGCCAATGTTTACATCAAATAAAGTATATGTACCTGGTGACTATTTTGAACTACATTGGCAGGCCACATATTTCTTATATCCGTTGATAATACATAATTCGATACTGAAATCGGACAGTTTGTAAAACGCTCTTGTAAAAATATAGACTGCTGGTCACAAAAAGTAGAAAAAACTAGACCATTTTCTTTCCACACATTATAACTTTATTTTGTGCTCATAGAGTGACTATAAATACGTTGCTTCCTACTTGACATCATTCCTCTTGTCTATCTATGTCTGTAACTTAAATATGAAAATTATGTTTCGCCGTATCTCGTGATTCATGTAACTTTTATTTTCAGATGAACCAACAAAAAGCTAGAATTATGTAATACCTACCTACCTGAAATCTTTTGGGGTACTCTAATAATTTTTATTCACATGATCCTAGATCTGAATCTTATTTATTTCTGATTCGCCATTTCTCTTAATCTATTCCGATATAATAAATCTGATCGTTTGTATATGTTAAACTACCAATCGGATTCAACAATCAACATACCCGATAGATTGCTCTGTTGTCCAGTTAACTTGAATGTGTTAGTGATCGTTTAAATCCTAAACAACGATCCCTAGAGGTTATGTTGACACTACAAATTTGTTGTTTCGTAACTATAATTCATACTTACTTTAGAATCATAAAACTTTTTCAAAAGCTGACCAGCTGGAGTCATATTGACATAATGAATTTGTTTTGCAGAGTTGAGGGTTTATAATTACACAAGAATCCGCTAGGTGATGCTGTACGGAACTCAGTGATCACGTAACTTTTGAACAACTTGATCGATTGAGGTCACATTCACAGATCGTTTTAGATTTGCCGTGACGATGGTTTATAGCTACGCTTGTAACCGATAGATGGCGCTGTATGAATTAAATTTACACAGTGTGTTTTGTTTTGTCGAGACGATGATTCATATCTGTACGATGATCCATTGGGTTCAAATTGTTTTGCAGGCTCAAGGGCTGAACAACTTTAGTCTGGCAAATCTGTCAGGTCTGTTAGTCTTATTCACTCAAGCAATAATACCATGCAAAACCAAATGATTTAAATCCCTCTAGTGAATGCTTCATTGGTAGATATATTTGCATTATTCAAACGCCCTACTATTGGTACTAGTTATTATATCTATCTCGATTTTATATTATTTTCAAAATCCTTTTTATTATATCGTAATTGTGTCTCATAATTTTTTTCAATCGAAACATAAATCCATCCATTCTATCCAATATCGAAACTGACCCACTTATAGCTAATCTGCCGCGATCCTCTTGTTTTCCCTCTATCCCATCTAAAATTTGATCACTTTCCTTTTTTTTAATCTTCCATCGGGCGAACCACTCACGCCACATTTTCAGCAACTAATCGCAAAATAATTCCCCGCTCGAGTGCCTCATCACCACGCTGGAGATGTACGAGTAAGTCCTTATATTTTTCCCATCTCTTCCACCTACTCGACTATCGTTATTCGAAAATCTCTTTTAGGGTGTTTGGAGATCGATGAGAGTGAGCACTTGTTACTTCTCGACAATTCCAGAAATGCTGCAGAATGGGATAAACTGAAACACTTTTCTTTCACTTTTTTATACAGAATCAGGCAAAAGAACAGGTTAGAACTTTAAAACTTCTAAAATAGAGGAAAAATAAAGCTTTGATAATCTAAGACTCAGCTATACATATGCTCCATAACTGAAGTATATAATCACTTCCCAAATAGAGTAAAATTTATTCAGTGATATTTTAAATGTGTTCATATCTCCTGTAACATAGTTTATATAATACACTGGCGTCCAACACTACGGATTTTAAGTTTACGACGGTGACAGCTATTGCCACGCAATGTGGTGTGTTAATGTAAGACTGAAAATATCATTAATGATGTAAAATGACGACTAATAAAAGAACTTCATTTTTAATTTTTTTGACGAAGTTTCTTGTTATACAGTTACACCGCTTTTCTTTTTACCAACCCTTATTAATAAATATTATTTTGCAATAGTTCAGAAACAAACAGAATCACAACAGACCCGTGGAATAGGCCTACTGGGGAAACCACGATAAAAACGCTCTAAGTATACTACCTCATAGGTGGCATAGAAAGTGTGCAATTTCATGATGGAACTTTGTTGCTAGACGAAGAAAACCTATTATTTTTTTTGACAGGACTGAGCACTGAGCATTATGCCATGCCTGTACGGAATTGGCTTAATGAGACATTTCCAGATAAAGGGATTGGAAGAACGGAGCTCTATAGAATGGCCAGCACGATGTGTGGTGTATAAAACTCATCCTCTCGATATTTCTGAACGCAGACGTAGAACAGTAGAGAAGTGTGAGCGGATTACATCAGAGACCCTTCAAAAAGTGCAGGACGAATTCGAGCTGCGACTTTACCATTATCTTAAAACAATGGCGGACATTTGGGACATCTAGTTTAAGTACAAAGTAATTCTAACGCTAATAAAATATTAATAATGTAAATAACAACTACTCTAATTTGAAAATTTAAAATGGCATTACTCTTTAAAAAATAATGATTTTAAAAATTTTGTGTCAAAATATTGGCAAACAAAAGAGACCTTTAAAATGAGATATCACGTGATACCCCCTTCCACGATGGTAAAGGTAAGTTGTAAGTTCAATGTGTAAAGTTCAAGATTTCAGCTTCATTCACTGCGAAAAGTTTTTTACAAATGTAGTATCACTTATTTATCATTAATTAACAGCAAGTATATTTCTTTATAGTTTCCATACAAAACACAAATAGTCATTGCTTACTAAGTATTTCATTTGACTTAATGAAATTATATTGAACTTATGTAGTTGTTTGGAATGTAGTAGGTACAACACCTTCAGACTAACGTTTGAGTTGGTTGATTTAATTTTCTGCTTAGGAGCTGAAATCGTTAACTGTGAAATGTCAGAATAAAGGTTCTATTTCGTTTTATTTCTTACTTTAAGAATATTGAAATTTTTCGATCTCAAATCAAAAAATATTTTTGAAAAATGTTGGTATTAGCTAATGTTTTAAGTATTACATTTAATATTAATTAATAATTTAATATAATGTTGATATTTTTAAAGAGATTTATTTTTTGTTAAAAATTATAACTACTACATATTTGAATATATTTAGAGGCCGAATCTTTCTATTATTTTTCTGTAGGGAATCAGTTATTTACTGTTTTTTGTATTCATGCATTTTATGTAATAAACAATTAATTTTAAATTACACGGTTCCATTCCTGCAAAATCGTGGTTTTATTACCTAAAATAAACAGGTCATTGACATTTGAGCGATATGTATTTAAAATTCAGTCCAATTATTGAGGTACATATACATACTTCTATTCTACAAAGAAATATATTTTTATTGAACATATTTTTCCTTTGAAAACAGTCAAATTATTGAGTAAAAATAAATTGAAGAAGCGTTACCTGCTTTTAAATCCTGTGAAGACCATCTTTTGAGAGTTTAGCATCAAGCCTTGTTTATTGTTCAGTATTAAAATAGTCAATGTAATAAATCAGTATTGATTATTCGGACAAGTACTAGTCGTACTCAAATTATATGAAATACATTCGGTAATTTTCGTTTTAATTTGTTATTGTGAATTTAATTATTTTATTACAACATTATTCTCACAATCTCCCGAATGTGTGGTGTAACAAATTGACAATCAATGGACAACAGAAAATATATTAAAGATTGTAGTTTTTATAAGGTTGTTCGATATATTTTTTTTATTTTATGCACTCGATTGAAACTGCAAATGATGAACACTTTTAGGTTGCAAAGTGCAATCTCAGCAATAACTGGGGGTCAGGCGTTTTTTTAAATTATTTCGAATACCTATATTTGATTAAATTCGCATATATTTTTTAGGGTTCCGTATATACAATATACGGATACCCTTATAATATCACTCCGGATTTCTACCTCTGTCACATCACAACAATTTTCCCCTAAACTCCTGGACGGAAGAGGTTGAAATTTGGTATCAATGTATAGTTTGATGATCCGATCAGGAGTACCTATCGTAAAAAAAATTTTTGATTTTAGGGGTACTTCTGGGGGAAAAACTAAAACAATCGACCTTTCCCCCCCTTATCTCACAAACTACTGAGCCTAAAATTTTGAAAAAAATAGGAAATATAGAACGTTGCCCGAACTTTACAGAAAAAATAAGGAGAAATCATAAATATTAATTTTGGGGGGCAAATTATAGAATTAAATAAAAATTTAAAAATAAAAAAAATCAAACGCATCATGTAATATATCAAATGAAAGGTTTCATTCTGAGGAACACAAATATATTTTTTTCATATTTAAAAAAATATATTTAAAAAGATGTTAACGAAAATGTACCAAAATTTAGCTATCCCCCCCCTTATCCCCGAAACTATAAAACGTAATGTTTTGAGAAAAATTAGAGGTACAGGGTCTGACCTGAAGTGTACTGGAAAAATAAGGAGAAACCTCTACTTTTAATTTTGGGGGGCAAATCAAAGAATTAAATAGAAAATATAAAATTAAAATTGTTTCTAACCCATCAAGTTATATATCAAATTAAAGGGCTCATTACGACGAAAACAAATATATTTTTTTCATATTTTTAAAATAAATTAATTAAAAGATATTAACAAAAATATAAAAAAAATTCCCATCCCCCCCCTTATCTCCGTAACCATAAGCTGGAACATTATGAAAAAAAAATGGAGGTATAGCCCCTCACCTGAAATTTACTGGAAAAATAAGGAGAAACCCCTAATATTTATTTTGGGGGGCAAATTATAAAACTATATAGAAAATATAAAATTAAAATTATCTCTAACCCATCATGTTATATATCAAATGAAAGGGCTCATTATAACGAAAGCAAAAATTATTTTTTTCATATTTTTAAAATAAATTAATTAAAATATATTAAGAAAAATATAAAAAATTGTACCCATCTCCCCCCCTATATCCGGAACCTTAAGTTGGAAAATTTTGAAAAAAAAAATGGAGGTATAGCCCCTCACCTGAACTTTTTACTGGAAAACTAAGGACAAACCCTTAATATTCATTTTGGGGTGCAAATTATAGAATTAAATGGAAAATATAAAATTAAAATTGTTGCTAACCCATCATGTTATATATCAAATGAAAGGGCTCATTATGACGAAAACAAATATATTTTTTTCATATTTTTAAAATAAATTAATTAAAAGATATTAACAAAAATATAAAAAAATTTACCCATCCCCCCCACTTATCTACGAAAACATAAGCTGAAAAATTTTGAAAACAATTGAAGTATAGCCCCTCACCTGAACTTTACTGGAAAAATAAGGAGAAACCCCTAATATTCATTTTGGGGGGCAAATTATAGGATTAAATGGAAAATAAAAAATTATAATTGTTTCTAACGGGTCATGTAATATATCAAATCATAGGGCTCATTATGACGAATACAAATATATTTTTTTAATTTTTTTAAAAAAATGAATGTTTTAAGATATATTAAAAAAATATTTTAAAAAAATTACCCAAACTATAAGACCTAAATTTTTTTGTTTATTGGAAAAATATGAAAAAATCCCTAATTCTATTATTTGGCCCTCAACTAATAGAATTAAACGGAAAATAAATTATTAGAAAACCCCCATAGTAATTTTAGGGACGAATTATACAATTAAATGGAAAATAAAGATTCAAGTTTCAAACGCATCATGTAAAATATCTGATAAAAAGCTCATTATGTTAATTACAAATATATCATATTTTTAAATCATTTGTTTAAAAGATATTAACAAAAATATTAAACATCGACTTAATTCCCACTTTAGAAACTACACTATTTAAATTTTGAAAAACATATTTGATTTATATTTTTTAATAATTTGAATAACAGATTTAAATTTAAAACTTGACCTATTTTGCCCTTTATCTTCCAATCTACAGAGCTTCAAAATTCAGACAGTGGATTATAAAAGACTTCTCTGAAAGTTTATTAGTAAAATAAAACTCTAATGTTAATTTTTGGGGGCCAAATTAAAAATTAAATACATATGTATTCTGATAAAAATCAAGCGAATCCTGAAGCAGAAAAAATAAAAAGTCTTTATGTGGAAAATCAAGGTGTATATTTTTTATAAACCTAAAACGCTTTCTTTAAAAGATATAAGGGTAAATATAAAAAAATGCACTCATTCCCTGCTTGTCTGAAACTGGAATATTAGAATCTTGAAGATGGTACGGAACCCTAAGTATGCGAGTCCAACTCGCACTTGACCAAATTATTTTGATTACAATAGATTTGTCAATATGACATGAACCATTTCGGGGGGGGGTCATGACGTCTTCTTCTTCGGTTTCTACTACACTTTATTTCTAATAGACATACTATTGACGAACGAATCTCAATAATGTTCACAATTTGATGAAATATGATCGAATTTCGATCACTGTGCGACCACTAGTAAATATAAATTAACGTGTTTTTTGTCTTTTTCTTTTAAATATATTTTAAAACTTATTGTGGGTGGCTAGTTTTGAAATAAAGGCCCTGTATATATGTATTGAAATCGTTTAAAAAAATAAACCTGTCCTCATTGAACAATCTTCATCTAGGTAAACAAATTGTGTGGCCGTAAAGTCGCATTTCCCCCAAACCACACTCATAACTGGAAGAATTAAAACATTATTGCTACTCCACCGAATACGCTTCTTCCTCTTGACTGGCATCGTTATTCCTAAACAAACGTCCGCCATCAATCATGCTCGTCATGAAACAATTTGTTTGAACATGTCATCGTCGTCGCACGCTCGCGTGCCGAACATCATCGAATCCAGCGAAGCGATTTGTGGAAGTCACCGTTTGATACAAAATATTCACCTTAAAAATATTATTTTCTCATCGCGTGGAACCGATTCCGTCCCATTTTTTTCCGTTTCTTTTTCATAAAAATGTTATTCCATTTGTTTTACGTTTTTCCATCGCGATTTTTCATCGGAAGAGCATCTTTTTTGAGACTTCCCGACGACAAAACAGTTGTTCGTTTGATATCGTGAATTCGAAAGGCAACGTAAACGTTAAAAATAGATCCTCGCGTTTTCTCATTGTAGCAGAAAAGATGGATGGCTTCATTTTTCCAACATGAAACTCGATCACAAATGAGTTTGCGATTAGAATCTGCAAGACGAATGGCTCGAGTTTTCTTTACTATGATCTTCATTTGGTTAATTACGTAATTTGTACAGGTTGGAGAAAACAGAAGAAGTTCTTAAGTCTTCTATATATTTGTTTTTATGTGTGTTCAGACGATTAACTCGAAACTGGCTAAACTAATTTTGATAGTTTAAACTGGATTCTGTTAAGGGGAATCCCTAAGTGGGCTCGTGTTTGTTTCAATAACATAGCTAGTACCGTTTTTTAGAAAATCTGATAAAACTTATGAATGTCTAGTATTTTTTGGCGAAGGCGCCAGTGTTAAATGATAGCAACTACCGTTGTTCGATTGATATTAAATCAAGATAAATGTTAGTTAACCAACTTAAGAAGAAGATTTCCAATTCTTCTGTACAAAAGTTAAGAATCAAATGGAAATTCCGTCTAATGTATAATAAGTAGAAAATAAATTATGAAGTGTAAACTGAATTCATATATGTCACTTTTCCAATTATTGTGCATGCAGTTGTTACAAAACAAATTTAATTTCATTGAAAACTTCATTTAATTGGATTTGGTAATTATGTTATATCATTGAAAATTGTAAGGTATATGTTTTCAAAAATCGGTAGAAACTGATTTTGTGCAAAAAATTTTAGGAGGAGAGAATATTAAATTAACAAATTTTTTCAATAATTTAGTAAGTTCTCCTTGGCATCTACTAATTAACTAATTAGTCTAAATGGCATTTTCGGTTTTTTTGTTATGTTCCTTTTATGAAGTCGATTAACCGACTTCCAAAACGTAGGAGGTTATCAATTCGTCGGCACATTTTTTATGTATGCTCAGTGATTATTCAAAAACGGCTTGGGCAAATTTGGATATTTAAACGGCATTGTATTAAAGAGTATTACAGAAAGGTACCATGTAATAATCTATAACGTGAGATTTACGGTTTTCCAGAAAATCAGAAAAAGAGTAATTAAGAAACTACATTTCAGTTAATTGCAATAAATCTACACTATTATCTATTATCTCTATTATATTATATTTTAAATTGTATTCTACATAGAGATGTTCCAGCTTGATTCGGTATAATTATCTATAACGTAAAACATACCGTTTTTCCAAAAATTGTAAAAATATTTGCAAAAACACCGTAAAAATCATACATTGATTTTGTCAAATTTTCATCATAAATATCTAGCTTAAATGTCAAGATATACCATGAAAATATATCGAGTGTTCGTCACGGTTTTCATTGCAGTCGAGTGAAATGGCACAAAACATTCCATTAGTGTATCAAAAAGAAAATTTTTTAGATGAGTGATGTTTTCTATATGGTATACGTTGGTAGGTGTGTGCGTGCATCGAAATTCAAGCATCAAGCAATGTGTGCAGTTGAAATATTGGGTTAGACAGGTGGGTTCAAACAATCTTACCAATAAATGTGATATTCGGTGGTACATAAGCAGTTCCATTTATGGTTGAAATATAAGGTGAAATAGGATTGAAGTTATACAGGGTGGTTCAAAAAATGTTGTACTTGGTGTTTGAAATAAGAGTGAATTAAAACTATAGTTATACAGAGTGGATCAAATACCTTTAAAAAATAGTTAAATAAGCATATACATTGAGGATATTCGAGTTATCGGACGGAGGGTGTTAGAAGCAGTTGCATATTCAGGATGATTGAAATATAATGTGGAGTATAATTATTGTTATACCGAGTGGTTAAAAAAATGTTATATAGTATGGAACATTAATTTAGTTGCTTATACTTGGCATATTGGGCGAAGTAAAATTATAGTTATACAGGGTGATTTAAACAATAGAAAAAGAAAGAGTCATCAGGATGGAGAAGATATTTATACAGAGTGGTTGCAAAATCATCTAGAGTTGCATTATAGTTGTACAGGGTGATTCAGAAAATGATAAACGAATAATTTATATTGGGTAACCAATATACAGAAACATATACAGAGTGGTTGAAATATGGGGTGAATTAGAGTCACATTTACAGAAAATGGGCCAAATAATAAAACAAATAAAGAAGTTATAAAAACATGTGTATAATAAAAAAAATCAAATTATAGAGACAGGGAAAGATAATTTGCTAAATTTAACAATAAAATTGTATCTTAACTCAGATAAAAAAATATGTCCGAAAATAGTTATTGATTGCACACGGTTTCTAAACGGTTTTTAAGCCGGTTGATATCGGTTATTTTTTAAATATAAATTATTTCGTATTTATTTATTTATTTATGTTATGTTAAAGGATGTTATTATTTTTTCGATAATTTTAACTGTAATCTTCCTAGAAAGACTTGAAGTAATGAGAAAAATAATGTGAGTGACAATTTTTTGTGTGTTCACTCATGTCTTGAAAACCACGTAACCGATGTAGCCGAGGTGATTCCTACTATATTTCCATGATCTGTAACATGCGACTTTTCAGCAAATTTCCAAATAACCTATTAAAACTATTTTTTTTATAGATCTCCACATTACTTTTCATAGATCCTCGAATTAGCAGTGACAATTTATTATATCAGTGAAGGAAATGGCTTTCGCCTAAGTGTTTGAAACTTTGCTATTCGGGAAAACTTTGAATATCTTTGATTTTCGAAATACACACCCTAAAAATTATGACAAAGGTAAAAAATAGCTATAAATCACTTTCTTCCTGTGACTCTTTAGGGATCAAAAAATCTATTTTTAGGGACTGTGTATCGAAAACAAAAGACTTTCAGAGTTTGTCACCATACGATACTGACTACAGTACTGACATAACAATTTGTTTCAGATCTTACGTGGCAACAGCGACACAGCATCTGTCGAAACACATCGCCTCATGCCTACGATTTTTGCGAGCAAAATCAGGGTGTTACCTCATAGTATACACAGAAGGACTGTATGCTTGAGAATGGAGCTTCTTGGATGCCCGTATGACGGTGAGTACATCAGATGGTAATTTAATAACAAATAACAGGAAACGGGAAGGAAAGGTACCTAAAAAATCCACAATATAAAAAGTATCTTAACAACAACTCACTTATATCTCTCCAGTTTTCCCTACTCCTCATCATGTTCGAAACCACGTTTTCCTTACCTACTCTCTTTCCCCTGTATCATTCACCCCACTCCTCTCTATTCTCTCCCTCTCCTCGCACTTGTGATGTGTAACACTGTGCCGTGCCGCACTTTTTTGTCAACACCTTCACATATGTCAAGGGAGCTGAGACGATCCAAGTAACACGACACACATTGTGCCGAGCCTCAGACTAAGTGTAAGCATTAACGAAATAAGAAACTACACCGCCTCGCTCTAGCTCGACACCGTTTAAAATAGTAATATTTTTATTTGGTATTAAATAATGTACCTATTCATCCGTTTAAAAATTAAACATTGTAAAAAATCATTTATTTCTTGTTTACATATAGTAATATAGTGTGTCTGGTATGACGAATAAAATTTAGTTATGTGTATCGCCAACTACCAACTCCAGCTCGTTTACCTGTTATATGACACCTGCGAAGGAAGACTCGAGATTGAGTGCCAAAAAAGTGCACCATCTCGCTCGGGATTGTTTAACTCAAACTGTGTGCTCTCTTTTCACATTAACAATATATTTCAAAAATGTTTTTACCTTGAATTTGAGATCTAATCTTTTGTCTTTAATTAAATATATTCAATAATGTTAAATTTTAACGACTCCTGTTCTATAAAATTAATGATTCACTGAATGTTAGGTTAAGACAACCCATAATTAGATTATGCGTAAATGTAGTTGCCTATATTTACGGTATTTAATCTAATAGTAGAGTTTTAGTGATTCGGAATATTATTGAATGTAGATGTTTTTGTTTTTTTATAAGGTACAAACTAGGGATGGGCGTTGAATAAACAAACAATTATTTAAACTGTTTATTTATATCTGAAGTGTTACCCATCACTACCTCGCACCTCTACTTCTTCTCTTTCCGCATACTCCCCTTGTTTCACAGTCTGATCCTTTCTACTACTGCGAATCGTATATATAAGTACACGTCTTCCAAAGCATCACTCACCTGCGCACCACCCTATTCATTTTGTCCACATACATGACCTCACTACGTCCAAATGCGTTCTATACTCGGCCCGCCCACGTTTCTACATCGTTCTGCCCAGCGACGTCCCTATTCTTTCTGCGTTGTCTGTCATTTTGCTGATATTCTCATTGAAGATAATCTTGTTATCTAACAGCACCCCCAAATACCTTATATCCCTTATGCCCCCGTAACGGGAACCCTTCGATTTGACAGTATTTTTTTGTATCTTATATGCTGTTCTTTTTAATAGTATCTAAGTACTGGGTCATACATAATATTCGACAATGTAGGACACAGCAACAAACCCTGTAGAACCCCCTAACTCGACTATTGTACAAAAAACTTATACGAGAGGCTTTGAAATTCAGAAAATCAGGAATTTAAATAAATAAAACTACCCAAATAACCTACCACATGTTTGGAATGTACTGGCTTTTCGAGATTTTTGAACGTCAGATGACATATCGTTTCTAAGTCGGACCAGTGAGCTGTAAATATTTATATACTTCGAGTATTTTACGAGTACGTACTCAGAACGTTTTGACATACGAGTGCTATGTGTTGTTTATAGTAACTTAAAGGATTCATCTCAGCCAAAAAATGGAATTAAATCGTGAACATTTTCGTGCGATTATTTTTAACAACTTTCGACGTGGATTAAAGTCAGCAAGAGTGCATGGATGAACTTAATTTAATTTTTAGAGATGAAACTCCATCAAGGACCACTGTTTATCAATGGTATGGTGAATTCAATCGAGGTCTAGTTCACTCCAAGACGAATTTCGTGAAGGTCGTCCAAAAACAGTTGCTGTTCCGGAAACCATTGATGCTGTGCGCGAACTGATATTGCAAGATCGTCATGTGACCTATCGTGAGATTAAGTCAACCTTACACATTAGTGAGACCAGCATACGTTCAATATTGCAGAAAAAATTTGAATGTCAAAAAAATTTGTTCGCGTTGGATCCCACACAATTTGTCAATCGTTCAAAAAAAGGCTCGTGTCGATTGGTTCGATTTACGCGTATGAGCCCGAAAGTAAACAGCAGTCGATTGTATGGGTGTTTCAAGATGAGCCGAATCCAACAAAAGTTGTTCGCGCACGAAGCACTTCCAAGCAAATGATCGCCTGTTTTTTTCGGAAAAACTGGACATGTCGCAACCGTACCACTAGAACAACGTAGAACAGTCAATTCTGAATGGTACACAACCATTTGTTTGCCAGTTGTCTTCAAAGAAATGAGGAAAACCAACCGCCGAAGACGGACCACTCTTCACCACGACAATGCGAGCTCTCACACATCGGCTCAAACAACTCCATTTTTGACCACTCAAAACATCGATTTGATGAGTCATCCGCCGTATAGTCCTGACTTGTCACCAAATGACTTCATTTTATTCCCGTACGTAAAAAACAAACTGAGAGGTCAACGTTTTTCGACACCTGAAGAAGTGGTTGCTGCGTTCAGAATGCATGTTTTGGAGATACCTCAATCAGAGTGGAAAAAGTGCTTCGACAATTGGTTTAAACGCATGCAAAAGTGTATAGATCTTCATGGGGAATATTTTTAAAAACAATAAAACGATTTTCGATGATTAATATTTGTTTTTGTTATCTAATCCCGAAATATAAAAGGCAGCCCTCGTAAGAATAGAAATGCAACAATCTTAAATACCGTATAACAGTAATGAGCAATCAGTAAAAAGGTCACAAACGGTTAATTGGTACTATAGTGAGTAAATAGTTTTTCATTCTGTTTGAATATTCCCTTTCACAATTTCAAATGTGATTTTGGCAAAACGTCTAGTTTTATTACTGAATTCGTTTATTCAAGGGAAGCAAATTATTTCTAGGAAAACACACTCAGGCCACAAAAATGATACTCGGGTGTAAATTGGTATATAGACTCTTTTCCTCAATTAAATATACACATGTTACATAATTTGAGAGTATTAAATTAACTGGTTGGAGAAAGGCAGACATTATCTACACAGAAATTCACTATAACTGACGGTCATAAAAGATGGTATGAAAACTACTTTCGTTAAATAAATAAATACGTATTTCTCTATTTTGCGAAAATTTTGTTATTGTACGTAGAAGTAAGGAGAAACTTGGAAAATCCAATGTTTCGGAAACCAAAATAATGAAGACTTGCAAATTAGACTATCCAGTTCCCTTCAGGTAAACTGACTGCTGTTTCATCATTTAGTGTAGGGAGTGAATTAGTGAGGAGCTTACTAGTGCTTTTTAGGTAACCGGTATACCGGTGACGGTAATGATGAATGTATGTTGTATGAGCGTAGACGTTGAACGATACTGCAATTTTTTAATGTCAGGGATTTTGAGATTGAACCCTGGCTCATCTTGCACTCTTGCAGTGCTGCTAATAGTTATCAGTGATAATAAATAATGTTTAATATAACAAATTTGAATTAAACCTCAATTAAAATAACATGCTTAAGGCAAAATTAGACAAACAGCTGGAGACACTCGTCACACACCCATAATCGGTGAAAAATACGACTATTCGATGATTACGACTATTAGTCGTCACACAGTTACCCAAATTTTTTTCTTAGCATAGAATTGGAACGCCGTCGCCGGCTGTGGTCGCCGGTGGATCAGTATCCATCTCAGGACGATTCGAATATAAGGGAATTATAAGGTAGCCCATCTCAGGCACTGATTAAAGTCACCGGTATAGAAATATTGCTGAATAGTTTCTGTGAAAATTCAATGCCTCCTGAAAAAAATGTAAGTAGTCATATTATCAAAACTGTTAAATAAATACCAAAAATGTAATGCTAACTAAGACGACAACCCTACCTTACGGGTTATAATGAAAGGCAAAAATTAGGGTAAAGGAGGAACTGATCACAGCTACATATAAGGATTAGACCGCATTAAAGTAAATACATGTTCCTGAACTGATATCGACAAATACTTCTTCAATATGTTATTGGTTCCTGCATAGTAACATACTTGATACTAGCCTTTACTTCGAAAATATTCTAACGCCTATATTTTAGTTTCTAAAAACTCGATTTCTGTTATTATAAAAGTCTGTTTCTAACATAATAATTACATCAGCGTCTACACTTTTATTATCGCCTGCCCTTCTGTCACTTCGCACCTCGCAAGTCTCGTAAAAACCATCTTAAACCACCCCGACACGAACATACGCACAAACAAAAGGAAATCGCCGATATCAATTGACATTTTATTGCTCCTTTTTTCTGGGAACGCACAATAGACGACACGGAAACCTGCGAAGGGGAATATCCTCCGGAATCGTCCGGGGGATGTCCCGCAGAACATTCTTAGAAAGTTAGGTTTATCTCATTCCGATTGTGACATTATAAGGGCGTCCGTTTCACCATTACGACCGGACATAATTGTCCGGGGGTGGTTATGATCGTAAAGTTTTCGGTCCCGGATAGATTCTCCACGTTGTTCGACGCAGTTAGGCTCCTCAAGTCGACGATATCTTGGGGTCCGAAACGTCGGAAGAAGGGTAGAAGTTATTAGGGAATTACACGCTATTATTAAGCGATCGAAAATGTGTTTTGGGTGGAATAGGAGGTAGATAGGACAAGGGTAAATTGAACGGTTTATTGTGGACCCAAGCTCATTCTAAGATATATTGTTCTAGACAAAATGGCAAATATATTTCTCTTGTAATCGTATTTTGTACTAGCCTCACTTTTATGTAACTAACAAACTATGAAACTTCGATTTACATTTGTACATTTTTTAATATAGTTACATTACAATGCATGACAGGGAGCTACTTGGTATTAAACTCTAATTTGAAATATTGTATTGTTGTGGTTGATACTTCATGTAAATCCATGATGAGAAACACAAGAATATTCTTCAAGATTGGTCCCATATTTTTTCCAATTTTTTTCAATGACATGGAATTGCCCGTTTTGCAAAAAAATAGGAAACATCTTGTATCCGACTTCTTAATGTATAATGTATCATAATTTATGGTGAATGCGCTGGTATTAAAACATTCTAATTATTCTTATTCGAAATCTAGAATAAAATTAGTTGAAAATAGATTGAAATTTCATCATCAGGGACATGAGATGGTCCATTTTGGAAAAAAATCAGAAAATTCTTTTAACCGACTTCCTAATATATCATAATTAATTGAAAATGGATTGGAACTTCATCAAAATATTTCCAGAGGAATGTTTTCAAATTGTCTCCATATGTATAGGGTGAACTTAAGTTAGAATAGTATCGAAAATTTTCTTACTAATATTTTGTAAACATGAAAAAATTGTAACATGAAACGAAATCATCATATCTAATACTATAATACGAGCAATGTATATATATATATATATATATATATATATATATATATATATATATATATATATATATATAATTGAGTTCTGGAACACGGCTCTAACGATTTTGAGGAAATTTTCCCATTTGGAAGTTTCGATGGATAGAAATCGATTGGAGAGGGGAAAATCGTTTTACTGAGAAATTAAATTATTAAAAAATTTATTGACAATTTGACAATCAAGGCGGCTGCTTTGTAATTTCAAAACGTTCAATATAGTGTGATTTGGTATCCTACGTAAGTTGTAAAAATTCTTTTAATTCAGGGTAATTTGGGACCTATTTGAGAGTGAAACTGTTTTAAACATTATTTCAATGAAAACTGTGTTTGTATGTTGCGAACATGTAACTATATTATGCCTCCGTCATATTTTGCTAGCATTATATTTTTATACCTATACAATTCAAGTTTTCAAGGTGAAAAAATTAGCACAGTAGGCTATTTTTGGATGAGTAAGATCTCATGATTTCGCATGTTAATTTGATGCATATAATATGAATTGGTGGTCTAAAATTATAATTATACAGGGTCTAACAAAATATGTTACATGGTCAATAAGAGTTGCTATGCAGGATGGTTAAAATATAGCCCCAAATGGAATTATACTATGGCTAGAAAAAAGCGAGAAAAAATAATTGAAATTAATAATAGCTGACATACAGGGCGGAGTAAAAGTATTGTTATGCAGGTCGCTAAAAAAATGTTAATAGAATGTTTTACATATAGGGTAGCTTATTAGCATTTCATTTATAGGGTGGTTGCAATATAGGATGGACTTGAATTATAATTATACATGGTGGTGCAAAAATAATTACAAATTACAATAGGTACAAATGCAGATACAGGGTAAGGTAAAACATATGGTGGTGTGAAATTATAGTTATACAGTGTGATTTAAAATATGTTAAAATATTAGGTAACCTGTGAAAAGTTGCATATATAGGGTGGAGCGGAATTCTAGTTATACAAAGTGTTTACAAAAATGTTACAATATAAATGAAAAAAATTGGAAACAAAACTATTTGTAGAATGATCAAAAGCGGTCGCATATACAGGGTTGTTGGAATATCGAATGGAGTAGAATTGTAGCATGATTAAACAAATGTTACAAAAAAATGTTTGGACGGGTTTTTCATAAGAAGTTGCAGATATAGGGTCGTTGAAATATAGGGGGAGTTGAATTGTAGTAACACCATATAAATAAGAAATGTAAGAAAAAAATATTACGTTAGGGGAGTTATTTGGATATATGTACGTTTATGATAAAACCTTTAATTTACGAGTGAAGCCAGGTACTGTTACTTTAACTGTATTCGAGATTTGTCAAGAACATTATCCTTAATAGCCAAGGATCTACCATTTCTTTTGGTAATATAGAAACTGGTTATGAATTAATGTTATTTAAAGTTTTCAAAGAATAAAGTTGTCGATTTTAGGATAGGTAAAAGCTTACACATTAAGTTGAGTTCTCTATGTCGCTACCATTACTATATTATACAAGATGCTAAAAAAATGTTATATGTATCCAATAAGCAGTTTTATATGCTTATATAAATTCGTTGAAATATAGGGCGTTTTAGAATAATTATAATTATAGAGGATGGTTAAAATACTATAGAAACTAAATGTTTTGTTAGCTGGCATATACAGAGGAGTTAGAATACAGAGTGGAGTGGAGAGAAATTGTAGCTATACAGGTTGTTTAGAAAAAAGCTAGAAAAAAATATATCGTAAAACCCACAAGCAATTGATTGTTGAAGGATAGGGTGGAGCAGATTATATGTTATACAAGGTAGTTTACAAAATGGTAAAAGATTGCTATACCTGCAGGGTAGCCCCTTAGCAGTTACAAATAAAGAATGATTGAAGTATAGGGTAGAGTGGAATTATAGTTTAACAGGATTATTCACAAATGTTAAATTGGGTGGCTTTAGACAGATGCATATACAGGGTGGTGACGTATATGCTTGAGTATAATTATATTCAAGCAGCTGGTTTTAAAAAATGTTAGAACAAAAATGCTATATTTGTAGCCCATAGGCAGTTACATATATAGGGTGGTTGCATTATAGGCTACAGAAGAATTGTAGCTATACAGGGTAATTTAAAGAATTAGAAACAGAAATGTTTTATTGTGTACCCTACAAGGTGTTGTATGTATACGATGGGTTGAAATATAGGGCGAAATAGAAATACATCTATAGTAGGTGGTGACAAAAAAATCCAAACAAAAAGTTTGTATAGTGTGGTCCACAGGCGGTCGCATATATAGAATGGTTGGAAGATAACGTGTTATTATTATACAGGATATAAAGTGTTATAGTTATATAGGGTGGTTCACAAAATTCGGTCCATAAGCATATAGAGGGAAGTTGAAGTATATTATGAAGTGAAATTATTATAAAGAGTGTCACAATAAATGTTACAGAATTGAAATTAAACTGATTCATTTAGCATCAGAATAAATTTATGTACATATACCTATCCACATTTTTTTCGCAACCTGGAATTTGCAAGTGAAGTTCTCTTATCCAAATATGAACATATTAATATTTAAAAATATATTTTCGTGTTCTTGTAATCCGGTACCTATAATTAAATTGTCATGTGTCAGTTTTTTTTCAGTTTTATACGAGATTGGTTAAAATTTTTGAATATTGTCTAATACTAAAGTACCCCTGTTTTTTCTATAAAAAAATGTTATAAAATAAAGTTAGTAACAATTGAAATATGCAACCAGTTATGCCATTATATTACTAAATAGTACAAAATAAATAGCTTTTAAACAACACCGACTTCAATGCATAGTCACAATAATGACACTAAAAAGTAAAAAAAAAATATTTGGTTATTTAAAACGAAAGATATTTAAACACCAAGCTTTGTACCCTAAAACCAACCTTTTATTTTTCCACTCTAGGCACGTTTCAACATCTGAGATGTCATCATCTGGAGTTTTGGTTTGCTCCAGATGATGAGATCGCAGTATTTTGTAATAAAGAAATCACTAATACAAATTATTCATTTTCGACAACTAAGTATGTCTGACATTTTCTAAATTCGCATTGACCCACTTTTAGATTGGGAGTAGTAAAAGTGGAAGAGTGGAGGCGTTTACTCCATTACCTTCTCTCTCCAGAAAATGTGGACCTTTTTCGTGTGGTTTGTTTTTGTCGAGCGAAATTTCTTTACGAAATGCAATTACGGAAAAGCAGGTCGTCTCATGAATTTCTAATGTCGTCGTAAATAAAGGGAAATTAGTTTGCCGTTTAAAAGGGGTTGGTTCGGTGTAGGATGGCGTATAGTTCTTCGGTAAATAGCGAACAATTAGGAACTATAGAAAGGTTTTAGTGAATTGTATTCCTTGCATACAATTCGAGGCTTCTAAATAGCTGAGGAATCACTCTGGTTCCGTTGTTGATTCAATATAAAATGAGTCTGAATTAAATTGCTGTAAAACGAGAAATATTTATATAGTTTGGTAAGTTATTCAAAATGACGACTTATTTGAATTGAATTTTTTTAGGTTGTGGATATTTCACTATTCTAGACTCACATATGAACAGGAATTTCTATGAACTGAAGCCAGTTTTACAAGATTTTTTTTTGTCAATTGTCAATTTCATAAACAAGTGATTCTAGTATTAGTAGTCAGTATAGAAAAACAGAAAAACATTTTCAGGTATAAAACTGAAACAAACAATTATCTTATTAACGTACTGACATAATTTTACGAGCGAATTCGTATTTATACAGTGATAACTCTTGCTTATATTACGAAAAATGTTAAAGGAATAGTAATTCCTTCAATGGAAAAGTTGTAGACAATCAGTAAAAACTGATTGGGGAATTTTTCACCAAGAACAACCGGAAACAACTTTTTGTTCAAAATTTGTGTAATGAAATCTGGAATAGCTTATGATGTTATGTCTAATAGGCTTAAGATGGATAGGTATTATCTGATAATTAAACACACTGTATTATCCAAAAGTGTTCGATCGTGATAGACCGAAGATATTTTTAAAATTCCTATCATATACTTTAATTTGTCAACATTGGATTTTCGTTTAAACGCAGTAAAATTTGAATGAAATTGTAGTGAATATTATTTTGAAAGCATATATTTTTTATTATCTACAATTGCTGTTAAAATCATGTCAGCATTATCCTACAAACTAGTACTGAAATTAATCCTACTGAGTGCTCGTTGATCCCCCCCTTCACAGAATAGGATCAGATTTTGCCACGGCCATTTCCTTATACCTTAATCCCTGAAAGCATACCACATGCTATTCGTAAAGATATACTTTCGAAAGATGGGAATTTAGAATTCGGCGATCTGATTTATTTTAAAGAACCCAAAAACTCTACTATTCTTTTGGTTCTAGACAACCTACAATTTTTAGTTTTGCTGAAATCAAAGGTCTTAGTGTCTACTGAATTAGAAGCACTTCCTGGGTACAATTAATTGATCGCATTCATCGTTTTCTTGTTTGGAGATCAACATCTAATAAAATGAGGAGAATGAAGTCAAGATGGATACATGAATCCATACAGAGTAATGTCTTGTACTAGAGCAATTATTCGTTCTGTAATATGTTAGCAATGCATAGGTACATGGTTGTACCTCCAGAGAGGACAGGCGGAGAGAAAGACAGACAGAATGATGGTTCGAAAATAGGTTCTGAGCAAATGCATCTTTCATTGCCAACTATGATGTCCTTCGGGAAGTTTATAGCTATTTTGTTTGATTCAGATTCTATAAAGCTTCTGTGAGAAGAGTTGGATGTTTTTCTAATGCTACTCTCTAGAAATTATGAAGGCAGATTTTTCTATATCATACATATTGGTTAGGATACCATAATATCAATGCAAGGATATCTCTATTGAGTTGTTTTTTCTCCTTCTACTAATATCTAAGACGCTCAGCAATTGATGTGAAGACGAAATGGGGAGCATCGTCTCCAGATCCATTGTCTACGACTAATGCGACAACTTCGTGACAAATGATAATTGATTAAGAATCTAAGTTTCAAAGTTCAAAATATAAGTCAGTACAGTCTAGCTACCCGCGTTCCTTCAGCATGGAACTCCGCAATAGCCAAACTAAACAAATCACACTCACCAATCACCACACAGCCCCACATCAAGTGATATCCCCTTCCAATCGACCGACAACTATAAATAATCGAAGCTGGGTAGATTTACACCAAGTTCAGTTATCTAATGAGACTTGGGAAGTAGGCATTTTGAAACCTCGAGTTAGATCTAGGACCTGAATTTCATTATTATCATTTTCTTTTTCATTGGGGCTCTTGATAATGGCTCCAAAGCAAGACTCGAAACGTCGAGTATTTAATACACTCGGAACCAAGACTAGCTCATAATTATGTCCGTCGAAGCCTCTCAGAACAAACATACACACTCACAGCCCTCGATAAACAAAATATAGCTCCAGTAAAATTCTTAATTGTTTTTCGCAGACAAAACCTACTTCCAACTACCTACACAAATTGTCTATAAAACTTTTAACCTTAGAACTCTTGAAATACCTGTAACCAACTCAATTAGTAGTCATCCTACATTGTTCGAAATATAAACAACAAAGTCATGCAAACTAGTTCTTCCATACAACGAGCGACAATTAGTCTTGATAGAACGTCTTGAAAGTATCGAACTACTCGTGTGAAGGGAGAAATTAGACCAGAAACTTTTCTAATTTGCACCGCAGGGGGAAAACGAAATTCACTTCGACGGTAACAACTTTAACTTCAATTGCCCCGTAATTTAGAATGCCGTTGATGAGCTGTTTCACTTAAACGGTTTGTCATTATTTCTCTTGGTATTTCCAAAGTGTCCTGCATAATCAGAAAGAATTATATGGTTTTACATGCATTTTTAATGGGTAAAGTAGCTTTAATTACAGTTGGAAAATTGTGTCGCATCATGAATTGAGTTCTTTTGTTCTTGCAGTTAAACGAGTTTTATTTACGGCTTAGTAGATGGCAAACCCGAGTTGCTGCTACTGTTTTATTAGTCAAGTTATTAAATGGACGTTTCAGGAATTTTATGAGCCGCATATATTAGTTGAAATGATGAACAGTTTGTAGTTTGTTGAGAAGATGATAATGCGGTATTAGAAAAGTTTTCTGTGGATATGTTTATTATGGAAATTTGAACTGCAGCAAATTAGTTTGGAAACTAAACTTTAAATTGGTTTCATATCATATTTATTTAACGATCGCATAGACATTGGAGCTTTTGTTTAACTCATAACTCATAATTTTTAAAATGAGAAAGTAAATGCCAACAAAATGACGAGATCGAGCTCTTATAGCGTGTAGAAATTAGGTCGTTTAGAAAAATAACGTTCAATGTTCATGTAGTTATAAGCAAGGTAGGAATGTGATGTGGTCTATATCGTTAAGTTTGTAATACTAAACGAAACCCAATCGTTGACATTTAGTTCTTTTCGGGTCATAATGAAGTAAGTCTATTAGTATTTTTATCAGTACGTTACGTTATATTTTTAACTTTAGAAATAATCTCATACAAACCTCCTTAATATATTCCATTACCTGTCTTTTATTTGCATCAGGATAAACTTTGTAAAAATATTTAATACTTATTATCCCGAATTCCGAGATTTGTTTTGACATTTACTTGTATTGAATCTTAGGTTATCGATAACCGATATACGTCAAGGACTCTCTGCGTACCGTGTGTTAGGCCGTGTTCACTGTCATCATAGACTAGCAATAAGGACGAGCGCTTTTGGGGTGAATTTTATAGTTGGATATTTAGTCGATTCATAGAAAGGTGCTATTTGTCCTCATCGTTAATCCTGGCATAGTGTATTTTGCGCTTAAGAATGTATAGTTTGACGGTGTTGTGTTCGATTAACAGCAGACTGGTGACTGAAAATGGAAAAGTGAGAGGTGGTAATTTTTGAAAACAAGTTGATGAGATGTCGGCTGGCATGCCGAAAGTTTAAGGGATTATTAATTTCGCTAGCTTGAGTAGCCATCCGTTTTGGGAACTGTCTGGAATCCCTACAATTGTTTCCCAGTGTTTGGTGGCCTTTGTGTGAATAGTTACTGGGAGAAATCTCGCTAGAGGATATGAAACTTTCTGGTGCTGCTGCATCTACGGAGACACCATCGTAGTCATATCACTTGTGGCCATATTTGCAGGGAAAACCCATGTCTTATTAGGCTAAGTGTCTCCTGAAATTCAGTATCACATGTCTTAATACAATTTATAGACTCTCATTTCGAGTGCTGAGACATTGTTTCTTTCTTTTAGGGTCTTTTGTGTGTGGTTTTATTACGTTTATGACTTGTGGATTCTGATTTGAATTGTCTGGTTAATGGCTTATCGATTTGAATATAATTGAATTGGATGCGTATAGACAGGCAATACCTTCTGCCCCCGCCCTGTTTAAGTAAATAAAATTAATAGGCAAGTAGTCACCCAGTTACTCAGTCAGTAACTTAGCCACTCACTCGCTCTGTCACTCTCTCTATCACTCCCCCTTTCACCCACTCTCTCACTTACCCACAAACACGTACGCACACACATGCCCCGGAATGCCCGTCCAGTCCCGGAGTTAATGACTTGCAACGTGATGACCTGGAAAGAATCCTTCAACGGACGACAACCAGAAACAATATGCTCTCATCAGAAGCTGTTTGGAACGCGACCAGCATTTTCGCCGCGTAAGTACTCAAGGATCTGCGCTCCAGCGAAATTAAGAGAGCCAAAGTCAGTCAAGGCTAGAGGATGATAATAAGTGACCTCAACCACCTAATGGAAGAACAATGTTTCCGCGGGGAATCAGAGCTCTGAGAAAGAGGACGGGTTTTTTGGTCGGTATTTGCCATCTCAGATACAGACATTATCTCCCAAAATCCAAGGAGATGACGTGACACAATCATGGGAAAGAATAGCAAATGTCCTAAAAACCACCTCACAGACTGTTCTAGGATACAGATCTAACAACAAAAAGCAAAAATGGATAACAAATGAAATTCTACTACTCGTGGATGAACGTAGAAAAGCCAAAAATAACAAAGACAGATACAGAAACCTGCAAAGACAGATCAATCGAAAATCAGGATTGCAAAAAACGAATGACTCAACAAAGAGTGCAGTGAAATAGAACAACTACAACACAAACATGATGATTTTAACCTCCACAAAAAACGGGGCTTAGGTATAACAACCAACGAGGATAACCAGATAGTTCTCAACGATGACGAAAAATACAAAATATGGGAGGATTATGTACAAAAACTTTTTTATGACGATAGACCGGATAAAGAACTCACAGTCGAAAGCAATCTACCTGGACCTTCTATTACGAAAGTAGAGATTGAAAAGGCTATACAAATTTCAAAAAATAATGAAGCGGCTGGACCGGATGAGATCCCATCCGAAATACTCAAACTTCTAGACGAGAGAAGCATTGCAGTCCTTTTCAATTTGAAGACGCGATATGTAAGACCGACATCTAGGATTTTCGAGAGAATCAGCAGACAGAGGTTCCGAATCTGGTGCAGTTCCGTGTAATTGCTGTTCTCCCTTAACTCTTAAGACAGAATGTCACGATAAAATTTTCAGGTTACTTCACCTGTCAGAGATATTGAATACGCTCTTCGAGGTGTCATTCCTTTGTACGCAAGACAATATATATTATATATAATATAGATTGTTTCTAGTCAGGGAACCTTCATCAGTTGCGCTTTCCACAATTGAATGTCCTCTCGAACACTTCTTTATGTATTTGAAACATTTCGTTAAATTTGAAGACGCGAGACGTAAGACCGGTCTTACATCTTGCGTCTTCAATTTAAAAAACTCTTCACCTGTAGCGATTTCGACCTTGATCTTAGAATGAGATTTGTGAAATGCTACGTCTGGTCGGTGCTCCTATACGGTGTCGAGAGTTGGACACTAAAAACAAATGATATAAACAAATTGGAAGCTCTCGAAATGTGGATATACCGCATAATACTTAAGATACCATGGAAGGCCAAAATAAGAAACGAGGACGTGCTCAAACGTATTAATAAAGAACGAGAACTCTTCAACACTATAAAAAAAAGAAAGACTGCATATCTAGGTCACATCATGCGTAACCATAAGTACCAGCTTCTCCAGTTAATTATCGAGGGCAGAAGAGGATTGGGACGGAAAAAAATGTCGTAGCTTCGGAATGTAAGACAATGGACAGGCATGTGTGATATACAGACGTTGATCCACACAGCCAGCGATAGAAATGTCATGGAAAGTGTGGTCGCTAACATCCATTAATGGATAAGCAGAAAAAGAAGAGAAGATTTGCCATCTGAGCCCGACATACCCAGGCTGGGGGACTGTTCCCGCTAAATACGTTAATGTATTTTTACCAACCTCAACAAAAAACACATACGTACTCACTCACTCACTATCTCAGCCACTCAGTCACTAACTTGCTTAGTCACTTACTCACATAGTACTCTCACTCACACTAATAGTTCTCGTTCACTCAGACTCTCAGAAATTCATTCACACCGTCCATTATACTCTCAGTCAATTAAGCACTCTTTCACTAACTCACTCAGGTACTCAATTTCTCAGTGAGTCAATCGCTCAGGCACATAAGCGCTCTGTCACTCACTCACAAACTCACTTAGACACTCAGTCCCTCAGTGACCGTATCATTCAGTCACTCAGTAACGCAAATGTTCTGCCACTAAATCAGTCTGTCACTTAGTCACGCATTCACTTAATTGCTTAGGAATTCAATCTATCAGTTACTCCATCATATAGGATATCCTATTTACAACTTGATTATTCCTGAAAAATATATATTTGAACTTTGAATCCAAACGGACAGTAAGAGATCGTTTGGATTGATCTATTTCTTGTATTTGTCCATCCATTTGACAATGTTGTTGATGGAAATATACAAAAATCTGGAGACTTCATTGTGGTTTCTGAAGGCTGAATCTTAACATTAAACGTGTTTATATTGTCAACGCAACAGGACGGCTCCTTGTTAAACTTCAATCCTTGCAGAGACCTTGGCAAAAAAACGCCTATCAGGACGCACCTTAATCATTCTTTGAGGTTATGCAGAAAGTTTTTATAACTCACTCCGTTATGTAAATCTTTAATAAAGGTGCTTCAGAAAAACAGTCGTGCAGACAAAATTCCAATTCAAATCTTCATCAAAATTCTAAATGGAATATCAGAACTTAAAATTTTGTGATTTCAGCCCAAAATCTAAAGAAAATTTGCAATTAAAAACATTAGGGACCTTAGTCTCTTCGAGGTGTCATTGTTAGGGAACCTTCATCAGTTGCTCTTCCCACAATTGAATGTCCTCTCTAACACTTCTTTATGTATTTGATACATATCGTTAAATTTGAAGGTGCGAGATGTAAAGACCGACATCTAGAATTTTCGGGGAAACTAGCAGATAGAGGTTCCGAATCTAGAACCGTTCCATGTAATTGCTGTTACCCGTAACTCCTAGGTTAGAATGTCTCGATGAAATATTCAGGTTAACTTCACCTGTCAGAAATATTGAATACTCTCTTCGAGGTGTCATTCTTTTGTTCGCAAGACAATATATATATATTTTTTTTCTGGTTAGGGAACCTTCATCAGTTGCGCTTCCCACAATTGAATGTCCTCTCGAACACTTCTTTATGTATTTGATACATATCGTTAAATTTGAAGACGCGAGATGGAAACACCGAGATCTAGGATTTTCGGGGAAACTAACACCTAATCTCTATCGCTAGTTTCCCTGAAAATCCTAGATGTCGGTCTTTACATCTCGCGTCTTCAAATTAGGGACTTTGATGGTGACAAATTTTTAGCAGGTGTACATTTTCAAGGTGTGCTGATATAAATCTGTTTTAGAGAACAACAAAACATCAAAAAGGTTTTTTGACAATAAATTTTGTTTTCAGTTTTCTACTTTCCTTGTATGTTGGGTTGGGTTCTTGTCCTTCTTAAGTTGGTTTAAGCAGAAACAAGTTGGCTCCCTGTGATCCGTGAAATAGAATACCAAAATAATTATGTCCACCTAAATTCATTTGCATTGTGGGTACAATGTTTCTGAAACCATTATCAAGGTTTGACTTAATATTTCATTAAAAAAAACTTTTACAGTGTAGATAGTAACTAAGTTATTTTAATTTTATTCATCAATATTTTATAATAAATATTACAGGGAGGTGTAGTAGACTTTTGAAAGTGAGTGTACATACGAAGTTTTGTGTTCTGTGGATTTCATAGACACATCTGCGTTATTTTTCCAAAACAAAAGTGAAACAACACAACACTCCGTAACGAAAATATATAAATGGCGACCATATATCGATTACGTGAAACAGAACTTTTCCATACAGCACCAAAGATCGAAAAAAAATGTAATATATGTATCAACTGGACCGAGAGTACCATACTAAACGATAGCGCGGGCCAAAGCTCTTATCGATCACATATTCATTTATATTTGCCATTTTCCTTGACTGCAAACACATAACATAAATCAAAGCCGTATCGCACATCGTACAGGAACAGAAATATGGCGAAATAATGTCCCAAGGGCAATTTACAAGCTCGAACTTGTGTAGATTTTTACAATGCCCGCTGCCTGATGCATTTCCCATGCATCGGTGAGCGTCTCCGTTGCACCGGTAGGCATTTTCGGTCTATTGCTCTTATCCCGTCCGTTTTGCTCGATTTTTATTGTGTTCTGCTTTCCGACTTGCCTACTTTTTTTGTTTTTATTGTGGGAGCTACTCGAATGCAATAAGTATGTCGATGATAAATCAAAGCCTGCCGATCGGGAATTGCTATATTGCCCAGTAAGAGAGAAACATACGGTAAGATAAGAATTGAGCTCGAAGCATAGAGCGTACGAGCGCTTATTTAAATTTAGCACTGGAAATTGTACAGGGTGACTCACGATTGTTGTCCCAGTAGTATAAAGGAATTACAAAAGTTTTATCAAAAACTGTTTAGAGCGTCTGTATGGTCAAATTCGAACCAACCGTTTAGGATTATATCAAGAAGTCCCTAAAACTAGATCATAGCGCCACCTACCAGGTCCAAGTGTAAATTCCTGCCATGAACCCACTGAAATACGCACAACAAATTTTCAAATAGACACAGGGAACGAACCCTAGACCTTCGGTTTATTAGCAATATGCTCTAGCCAGATGCGCTAATGAGCTTTCTCATGTAACGGTCGCTTAGCGAGTATAGCAGCGACGCGTTGATTCAACAATTATCGTCATATTTAAGCAAGTAACCACAAAATAAAACATTAAACTATAAGAATAAATCTTCATTTTAAAACATTCTATCCATTAATGAAACCATTAAAATCTGCTGCGTAGTTTTAAAGTCCTAAGCGCAGAGGAACAAACAACGGGAAGCCACTTTGTTTTATATCTTGTAAAAAATTAACAATGTGCATGAAATGCTTAAGATAATTAACGTATTTCAGTTGAAACGTATTAATACTGTAACCCTCTAAATAGCTTTCCAATTACCGCAATTTTTTTAGAAAATAGACTGGGTATAGTAAGCTATCCTTTAAAGATAGACATACGCCATCCCGGACTTTTTTGTAGATCTATAAAAGGGGAATATCGCACCAAGCATTATTTTGTTATATCTGAAATGGATTAGGCATCGTTTTTTATGCGAATTGACTTTTCTCGGCAGTTCTAACAATTATCATTATATTTCAACCAATTTACACAGAACCTTGACCAAATATATATCTGAACCTTCCTCATGAATCTCTCTATCTATTGGTGAAAACCGCATGAAAATCCAGACAGTAATTTTTGATTTAATCGCAAACAGTAGTATAATATGGTAATCCAATCCAAAGAAAATGTATTGGGGTTATATACTACGGTATTAGAAAATATGCAAGGAGTCGTACTGATTATCGCTGCATTCCTGTGATTCCTAGGATTTAAATCACACGAGGATTTAGGAGGTTAACGAAAAGCTATCAAACCAATTATGTTTACTATCTTATTGAGATTTTGCAATACACTGAACGCAAGACAATATGTTGTTTCTCTTCGAGAACTTTCATCAGTTTTGTTCAAGCACTTTTTGGGAAATAACACTACAATTCAATTTCTGTATATTTCCAAATGTTTCGGGGTCTAGGTTAGGCGCAGTTGTCAATGGCAAAGAAAGTATAAAAAAAGAAAATTTTGCAAATTCTGGCGGTAGCATTCATTATATTGATAAATCAAATCCATTTGAGATATAGCCGCACTACTAATGTTGCCATTTTGGTTTTTGAAAGGAGGCATACGGCATTTTGTAGTCCTGAGTTCTGAGTTCAAACTACATTTGAGCCCAGGTATGTTTTCCGTCCCGTCAAATTCTGACGCTACCACTGGATGTATTGGATCAAAAATTGTTGGGTTACAGCTGCCTTATTGATGTCACTATTTTGATTTTTGCACAGGAACATGCGGCATTTAGAGTTCAAACATTAAAGCTATAAACTGAGCCCTGATACGGTTTTTTTTGCATCTTCAGATTTTAGCAAAAGGACTGATTTTGTTGATAAATCAAATATTTTTGAGCTATAGCCGCCATAGTGCTGTTGCTATTCTGACTTTTGCAAACACGTATACGTTTTTAAAGTTCTGAATTCAAGTAGCAAATTACACTCCCATATGCCCGTTTTGTCGCCACCAATGGATCTATCGGTTCATCAAGATTTTTAGGTTGATATTCACCATATTAATATCGCCATTTTGGTTTTTGTGAAGTCGCATAACGTTTTTTGTATTTTAAAGTTAAAGCTGAAAGCCGTCACTCAAAAATTATGGCGGCACCACACATTCTGGTGATAGATCAAATATTTTTCCGTTATAGCCGCCATATTGATCTCGCCATTTTGACTTTCGTAAAGACACATACTGCTTTTTCTAGTTCCCAGTTTTCAGCTACAAACTGAGACCCCCCTCCTTGTTTCTACGTCTGTTAAAATCTTGGCGCCAGCACTGGATCTGTTGGTAGATCAACAACAAACTGTTGGGTTACAGCTACTTTATTGACTCCACCATTTTGACTTTTGCAAAGAAGTATACGGTCTTGTGTAGCTTGTTTTCCATAATTCAGTTTTGTTTTTAAGTTTTCCCTATTTTTTTAACCACCCTTGTATTAGATCAAACAAAAGAAAAAAATATTCTACTCTGTCAAACTGTGTTTGAGTCTAATGTTGCACAATATGTTGTATTGTACAATATTATTGATAGTTTGTGGGTACTATTGAAACATTTTGTAATATATTGAGCAGATCAAAAAGAGTGTTATATTTATGATATTTATTGTACAATCAGAAAAAAGTATACATTGTGGGGTTAATATTGCGCAATATTATTCAATATTTGCAGCTCAGTCACCGAGTGCGCAATCAAATAACGCAATATGATAAATGTTGGTTGATTTTAGAATCCGTGGAAGTTTAACTTTATAGAAATATGCCCGCCTTGTGGGATATAAAGTCCAAAGATTATACCAGCAGCTTCAAGTCGCAAGTTTCTATAACAACTGTTCCAATGGCAATACAGTAGTTATTCAATTTTAGACTCACAAAGGTATTTCCTTTTGCTAAATACCGTTGAGTTTTCGAAAAACATTGAAATGTACATATAGCGTATCGCAATTGGGTGTTCTTCTCTTGAGTAACTGGGGTTACAGTTTTTAATAATATGAGCACTGTTGTTCATTTTCGAAAAGTTGTGAAAATTTTGTGATTTACAAATTCTCAGGTCATTTATCAAATAAATGTTCGCGAATACATTTTCTTATTATTTACACCAGCGACACATGTACGTTTAACCGTCGCCAACAACATCTTGTTCGGGCATGATGCTCCAACTGAACACGAAAACATTGAGCAGTTCGTATTTTTGTGCAATATAATTGATCGTTTGGATGCAAAGTACTTTTCAATCTTTTTGTACAAGATGTATTGCAAAATGTTATTATAGGATTAGGGTTATATTGGAAAATTGCACCATGATTGAACAGAAGTTTGAGCGGGCTTAATTTTAGTGCGCAATATTGTTTCCTTGCTCGGTGTAAAATTGATATTGCACAATATTTTTTAGTTTACTGTTGGGAGCGGTTGAAAATGGCGAAGTCTATGGTAAAAGATAAGGAAAGGGAGTTGTTAATTGATTGTATAGGATTATGTAGCTATTTACCGGCTCTCTTGCAAATAAAAAATTAACATTATAATGACTTTCTCGTCCAAAAATATTGACGCGAATAACTTGTCAATTTTATTGCCTAATATTATTGACCGTTTGGGTTCAAATGAGGTATTCAATATTATTGTAAAATAAAAATATTGCGCAAAATTATTATTAGAGAGACCAATGAACAGCAATTCTAACATCGCTTGCGTCTCTATACTGGGCGTCCATCATTTGATCTGTGATCTGTTTGAAACTCGACAACATTGGAGGACGCATCCTAGCTTTTCGAGAGCACTTTCAAATAGATATCTAATTGTTCCACGTAAATAGCGCTCTAATTCACAAAGATTACTACACTCTCTATGATTTACAACGCTGACATCTATAATTTCCTGGTAATTGTCTGCAATGTCTGTCTGCCAGCAGGAAACCGCTCCGAAAGCAGCGGGAAAATTGGGGAATAATATTCGCCCAAAGTAAATTGCGTAATTATTAGATCAGTTTGTGTCTGTTTTCGGCTTTGTTTCTCTAATAGACGTTCATTTCTGTATGAATTCCTGTTGATATCTTAACTGTACTGAAGATAAATTGTGAGATTTCAGACAATTTACCGTGACACATCTTGGAAACTATGCGAAGTTATTGTTGTTTATATGTATAATGAAGTTGTGAGGTAAATTGAAGTGGTGGCAGAATTCATTAAAACATTCTTACACCATAACTATTGGCTTAAGGGAAATAACGTGAAGATATAACAGATTTTTAAATTAAATTTTCTTTCATCATAATTTAATATAAGAAGTTACCTTCCTTATTCTCAAAGTCTATTCGATGTCATCTCACGTGGCCTGTTCCGCAATTAATGTTGTTATTCTAGCATCCTTATGGTCTTCATTACGTTTTGCTTAAATTTGTTAGTTTGCCTCACACAGGTCGTGTGACAGTCTGCACATGGAACGTCATATACTCCATATTGTTCTAAAGTGATCTTCGTCTTCGGATTCTTCAACGTCATGCTAATATTTCTGTCGGTATTGGTATCGATTAAGCGTTTAGGGCTCTTTGCATATTTCAGTCTGTAAATCCGTTGTGTTTTAGAGCTGTTTGTGAACTGTTGATTTCCTGTTTGATGTTGTCCTGGTCAGTTAGCCTTTGTGGTTTAGTTACCAAACTCTTGACGACGGCTTATAGTTGGACTGGATGGTGATGAGAATTAGCATTATCTATGGTGTAAGTTGCTTTTCTATATACTGTTTGACCAAGGGTCATCAAGGACTGGCAATTGATTATTGGCTTCAACCTCCTTCCACATATCGTTACTGGGTTTAAGACTTGCTATTCTTAGTCCAAAGTCCTCAAGGTGTTCCATAATGAGGTTTGTCATTACTGGCGCGAGTGGTGAGTCCATTGGAGTTCCTTCCACTTGTTTGTACCGTTGGTTCTCATAAACAAATTAGGTGTTCTTTAAATAACGCGTTGTCAAATCTCTAAGGTGTTGAGGTGGTTTGTATTTTCCTATTATAATATTCATGGCTTCGTCAATATGAATATGGTAAAAAGGAAAACTGCATCGAAGCTTACAAGTGGATAATCTGGTTTCAATAAAATTTGTCGACATTTTTACGTATGAGTCTGCCCCGTCTGCAAATGGTTGAAGTTGTTGGGCTAGGTAATTGGCTAGTTGGTGTGTTGGGGATCCAATGGAGCTGGAGCTTATTATTGGTCTCAAAGGTGCACCTTCTTTACGTACTTTTGGGAGCCCTTAAAATTTCGGCATTCTACCTGATTCTACTTGCTCGGATTTTGGCCATAGTTTTCTCCAGATAAGTTCTTGGGTCCGTGATATTTGTTTGTATCCTGGGTCTTGCAGCAATGTTTGTATTTTTTTGTAATCTTCTGTATCTAAAATTACAGTCACATTTCCTTTATTCACTTGTAGAATGATAATGTCCTTGTTGAGGCAAAGTTTTTTCAAGGCCGCATTTTCATTTCTAGATAGATTCCTTTCTTGTCGAATTATTTCTGTGGTGTTTTCATCTGACATTGAAATTGCTGTTGTCACGCCACAAATTAATCTCTCTGTAGGTATGTGAGAGGGTACAATGGCGTAATTGAGTCCCCTAGCCAACACGCTAATGTAGGTAGAGTTCAATTGAACCGAAGATAAGATATAAACCGTTTTATTCATTTCCAATTCCAGCGAGGTTAAAGTGTGACTGTTTTTTCCGAGAAAAAATTGTTTTTGGGCTTCTGTTGGCGCTTCAGAAAGCTATTTTGCAATTCTAGGCATTTATTGATTTATTGAACGCACTGCAGAGAACTTTTATAATTTAGCTAATTTCTGAAGTTGTTCCTTAAAATATAAAAATATAGCAAAACTCCTGAAGAATAATTTGCTCTTACGTTTGGTTGAATATCGCTTTATTTCTTTGCTCTGTGTAATCCTTCATTGGGTACGCCTATGAATCACCATTCAGTGGCGGCTACAGATTTGTTGATGCCGGTCCACTAAGACGGCGTCGATTCTTTCGATTAATCCCTTTGTGCCGTCTTGAAGGGAACAAACGAACGGAACGCTTAAGGAAGGAAAGTGTAGTCCACCGCAATATCTACGGAGGGATTTCTTTTGTCTTTTTTTACTTTTTCTCTGTGTCAAATCACGATCGAGTACAAAGTAAGACGGACGACAGGGATTTATTGGTAGACAGAAGACCAGTGAGAAAGGTGGGTTACTAAAAGCGGAAGATCCATTTGGTTGGCTTTTTTAATTTCCTTTTTTCTTATTGATGGGGGATTTTCAGTTTGATTGCGGTTCTAAAGAGTTCAATGGAAATTCTCACCAGTAAACTGCATGCCAAAAGTCTGAGGATTTTCCAGGCGACTTTTTTTGATTAAATTCCAAACCTACTTCAGAATTTTCTTTAACATTTCAGATTAACCCCATTCGAACCAAAATATCAAAAGGTTGTTTAAAATACATGGCAACTTCCTAGCACGCAATAGTTCACTTCTTAAGAATAAATACATTTAAAAAAACAAAAAGTGACTTCAAAAACAGTAACTTAACTAAAATGCATGAAATATTTTTTTTCTGCAACAATTAAATACTTTTTCTGAAGTTGTTGCCAATTTAAACAGCGAAGTTGTGAAGTACAAGTTATAAATGTACTTCCCAAATTATTTTTACTTTATCTTGGCACTGACTTCAGAAAAAGTATTTAATTATTGAAGTTAAAAATTATTTCATGCTTTTTAGTTAAGTTACTTTTTTGAAGTCGCTTTTTGTTTTGTTTTTAATGTAGTTATTTTACAATTTTGAGTCCTGTAATGGCTTAATTTTATGCTGTTCTCAAATCTAATTAACTTTTTCGTTATTGCCTAAACTAAGGTATTTTATTAAGCATTATTTATTAGTTTCACCAAGCTGGTTTACTGTTGAATAGAATAACTTGTTCTCTAAATATGTATATGTATTAAGAACATGTTGCATATGATTTCAACTTATTGTAGACGATTTGTATCATCTAGGGTGGTCGTTCAAAATAATTTTTTTTGCGACGCCCGCTCAACTTACTTGAGGCTTGGAGTGAAGAAACCTAGTTATTAAAATATCGTTTGTACTAACGTAATATTAAAATAAAAATATTAATTTTAATATACCAAATCTACTGGGAAAATTTTTTAATTTAAATTTTTATTTATAGTTAATTTGGTCAATTTTTTTTTTGTTAGTTTTTAATTGCTTTTATGTTTTTGGGCAATAACACCACAATCGAAATCAAAAAAATAAAGAAACTACAATTTGAAAATTTGTGAACATGATTGGGACCTAGGCCATAAAATACAATTTTACAATTCAACTATACTTCATAAAGAACAACATAATACAAAACGAAAAATAAAAGAGTCTGCCTTAATTCTTTTGAATGAAGACGATTGTATCGCTTCTACTTCTGTCGAATTTAATCGTATCTGGTTCCCGACAATTAAGGGAGAAATTATTAATGGTAACCTCATTTTGAACAACACAGTATCGGGATAGGTTTTTCCTAGATTTTCCCTTATGACGTTAATGGGATCACTGAAACCATAGAATTTCTTTGATCGCATTTTTGACGAATGCGCTAACTTATAACAAAGTCGTACCTAAAAACGCCACAACTTTTTCAAATTGTTCTAATTTGAAAGCTGTTTAACTATAATACATGATATTTATGTTTTTTTTTTGGGCAATAACACCACAATCGAAATAAAACGAAGTATATTGAAGGAAAACCAAACGTTTCAAAGTCTATTCTGACTTCGTTGTCAATGGCTTTATATTTATTGATGTAAATTGCAAAATAAAAATAGAGTTTGAACCTTTTGGTTTTCCTTCAATATACGTCATTTTATTTCGATTGTGGTGTTATTGCCCAAAAAAAAACATAAAAGTAGTCAATTTAAAAGTCACAAATCAAATTTTTATTTTGCAATTTACATCAATAAATATAAAGCCATTGACAATGTAGTCAGAATAGACTTTGAATCGTTTGGTTTTCCTTCAATATACGTCGTTTTATTTCGATTGTGGTATTATTGACCAAAAAACATAAAAGTAATCAAGAATATGCCACAAACAACGTTTAGAAGACAACATAAGAACGGAAAGTGGGTGAAGAAGAACAAAAAATTAAGAACTAAAGAACATAAGGAGAGCCCAAAATATCTACTTTTGTACAGGCCCAGAGACTCAGAGGGTATAGGATACGTAGAGTCAATGACAAGAGACATGATGCCAAAAATAATCATAAATAAAAAACCGATATAAAAGAAAATAAATGGGAGACCTCAGAGAAGATGGCTGGACAATATCGGAGAAGATCTGAGGAGAATGGTTATAGAGAAATAGAAAGCCAGGTCGGCGAATAGAAATGAATAAAGGCGTATAGTTAAGGAATCCTTCTATATATTGAAAATAAAATAAATTTGAAAATTGTAACATAAAATCCTTTACACTCCCTATACCTTCAGTTCCCGTTGTGTGTTATAAACAAAATAATTAATATACTCATGGATTAAGTAACTTATTACTAATCAATTAATTCTTAGAATCGGTTCAGTACTTCCAACGATTCAACAAACAAATTTTACCTCTATATATTATACGGATTAGTTTGACATCTTAAACTAAGTACCTCCGAAAAACCATCATCTTCCAGGACGTCTTAAAATTCGTGCTCCCGAATGTCATAAACCAGATTACGATGTCGCATTATTTCGAAAACTAATTTACTAATTCAGAAATCCATTCGATCCGGCTTCACTCGGATATGAAACCCTTAACTCGATAAAATTATTTGTATCCTTAAAATCAAATTATTCGGGACAACTGCGACTGGTAAAAGTAAAGAGAGGAAGGCGTCACGTTCGCTTAAGTGTATTGTAATTATGTAGTCACCCTCATTCCTGTGATTCACTATCGGGAAAATTGAAAGGATAATTTAATTTCATGACAGACACCATCTGGTCAAGTCCTAGATCTTATTTGCCCTCTGGAGAAGGGTGGAGTCGAAATGCCGTGGGAAACGAGAGAGGGATGAAGGTTCCTAAATCCGGAGCCACTTTCGTTTTACCCCAATTAAATCGAGAAGGAACGACTGGATTTACCTAGAGTTAAAGGTAGCAGACTTGCTTCATAAACAATATTTTAAATAACTGTTGTTGATATTTGATTACACTACTTCACAATATTAGATTTTAAGGTTGCTTAAAAACTGGTTTGGTTTACTGCTTGATGATGACTACTTAGAGTTGTTGAAACGACGTTGAGTGTTTAAGTAAAGATTTGGTGTTATGGTGCAAAACTGTGTTTTTACTGTTGTTTTCTGAATGATACTTGTGGCACATTTTTCAATGTCTAAGTACTTCTTGGGAAATAACACCACAGTTTAAAGAACATTTGTGTATATTCCAAACGTTTCGGGGTCTAGGTCAGTTGTCAATGATTAAGAAACTATGGATAAAAAAAGGCACAATTCTATGATGTAAATTAAAATATTTGACAAAATGTATTATTTGATTTCTGACTTAACTAAGAGAATTTTATTTGTAATATACAGGGTTGCACAGAAACTTCTAAGGATCATATAATCATAAAGTTCATTTCAAATTGGAAGAATTTTAAAAGGAGATCTTCAGAATTTTTTGTGGCGCTCCTAGGTGTTTTAGAAAACTAAAAGAAAACTTAAAGGGTCTACTTTAATTTTGTTAAATTAAAACGGTTGTATCGCTACTACCTCCATAGAATTCAGTCGTTCCTGGTTGCAGATGATTTAGGAAGAAATGGCTAATGGTCACGTCCTTGTTAACAACCCAATATCGGGATGGTTCATAAGGTTTTTCCTAGGTTTTCCTTTATGATTTTAATGGGATCACTGAATCAACAAAGTTCTTTGGTCGCATTTTTGGCGAATGCACTATCTTATAACAAAGTCACCTAGGAGCGCCACATAAAATTCTGAAAATCTCCCTTCATCGTGGTTTAATGAGGGTCTTTAGTATATCGTCTACAACATTTTTGCAGCAATTCGGATTTCGCAATTATTACCTTATGCCAGACATTAGTTTCACCTAGTACTCACTTACCATATTCATATATTTTACCTAGTAAAATAGTAGTCATACCTGGTTGATCTTTTTAGTTATGCCCTCCAGAAATTCCGTTGTGTATCTCCTACTGGTTGCGGATAGCATTTTCTTTCGAACAACCTACTGCAATTTGGTATCTTACTAGCTGTGCTTTCCTAAATTCAGAATTCAGAATTTCAGTTTCTACTTGAAGATTGTCCCACTTCTGACACCACAGTTATGCATACTCAGTTCTGTTCTCATAATTTTTACTTCCAGTTTCACTTTTATTTACTTTAGATTTAGATTTACTTTTAAAATAATCCGCCAAAATGAGCTGTATTTATTTACGTCACCTCATCTGAAAAACTCACTGCTATGTATATAATACACCAACTACTATAAAATTCCATTTCTTCTAGATTATTATTATTCGATATTTGGTACCGATATCAAATAAATTATCTTTTTATCTAGAGTATCTTTCTGTTAACTATAATAATGCAATTATATTAAAGAAATTGTTTGAACGCCCTAATCTCTGAAACCACCAGTCAGAGTTTCAAACTTATTTCTGTTATTTACCCTATTTATTGAGGAAGAGTCTAGGCTATTGAAATTATCCGAAAGGTGGCGCTGTGTGGATTTATCTCCAATGTGTTAGTGATCTTGTAATTTCTAGACTAAACTAAACCGATTAAGGCAGGACTTCCCAACCAGGGGAAACGACGTTTTAGGCCACCGAGCTATAGGTAGTGATTTACGGTTTCGAGTGCTCAGTTCACTACTGAACGGCTTGATCGATTGAGATTATATTCACGAAACAAAGGACACCGCAGAATCCTTATGGAAAATGGCTTTCGGCCAAATTTTTTCAAGTTAATGTATGTGATAGCTCTTGAAGAGTAAATCAAAAGTGTTAATGGGCACAAAGCTCCAGAGCCAATAGCATAGAATCTACAGCCATCTAAAGTTGACGTTGTCCAAAATCCTTATGGGAAATGGGTTTCGGCTAAATTTTTTCAAATTCAAGTATGTTATAGCTCTTGAAGAGTAAATCAAAAGTGCTCATGGGCACAAAGCTCCAGAGCCAATACTTTAGGATCTGCAGCCCTCTAAAGTTGAAGCCATTTCACCAAAGGATTCTGGACTAAGTCAACTTTAGAGGGCTGTAGATCCTGAACTATTGGCTCTGGAGTTTTGTGTCCAGGAGCACTTTTAATCTACTCTTCAAGAGCTATCACATACTTGAATTTGAAAAAATTTAGCCGAAAGTAATTCCCGTAAAGATTCTGGACCAAGTCAACTGTAGAGTACTGTAGATCCTAAACTATTGGCTCGGGAGCCTTGTGCCCATGAGCACTTTTGATCTACTCTTTAAGAGCTATCACACACTTTAATTTCAAAAAAATTTGGCCGAAAGCCATTTCCCATAATAATTCTGCGGGGTCCTTTGTTATGTCAAAACGATAATCTATAACTATGTTAGGCCCCAATAGATGGCGCTATATGAATGTAAATCGACACGGTGGCTTAGAGCTATGATTGGATCTGATAAGTGGCGTATTTTAGCGATAATGTATCATTTGAGCGTCTGTACAGATTCGCGTCAATAATACAATGTCTTTGTTTTGTCGAGAGGATAGTTCAATGGTATGCTATACTGTTTTAAGTGTCGTTTTAGTTTTAGTTAGTTTAGTTTTTAGTAGTTATTTTCCCGTTCAAAGAACCAACCACCTATTCCTCTTCAGTATCACATAAATATTTGATATTAGAAACTGTTTAAAATTCTTAATTAAACTTTCAACTGAATTCCTTGTAAAAGTTTTGCCTCGTTCTTTTTCGTGTACTATAAAATTTGAAACTTCCATCCCTTCGGACATCTCTAGGAAAGGTTTCAAAGATCGAAAAAGCAAAACCTAGAGACGACTGTTTAGAGTTATGTTCCGATCAGATAGGTGGTGATTTACGGATTTGGGTTCTCAATTAAGTGTTGTACGACTTGACTGATTGAGGTTATATTCACGAAACAAATTTGTTTTATCAAGAGAATAGTCTATAACCATGTTAGGAGCCAATAGATGGTGCTATGTGAAGTAAGTCGAGACGGTAGTTTATAGCTATAATTGGATTCGGTAGGTGGCGTTGTACGGATCTTAATGATCATGTAGCATTTGAGTGGCTGGAGAGATTGACGTCATTCAAATAATGTCTCTGTTTTGTCGAGAACATACTTCGAAGCTTTTAGGTGTCGTTTTAGTCAAGTTATGTCCTCGAACTAAGAAACAACCACCTATTCCTCTTCAGTATCACATAAATATTTGCTATTAGAAACTGTTTAAAATTCTTAATTAAACTTTCAACTGAATTCCTTGTAAAAGTTTTGCCTCGTTCTTTTTTGTGTACTATAAAATTCGAAACTTCTACAGCTTCAGACATCTCTAGGAAATTAAATTACTCACTAGACGGTAGATGTCACCGACATCTATTAGGTTCAATACACTGACTGATCTCTAGGAAACGTTTCAAAGATCGAAAAGGCAAAACCTAGAGACGACTGTTTAGAGTTATGTTCCGATCAGATAGGTGGTGATTTACGGATTTGGGTTCTCAATTAAGTGTTGTACGACTTGACTGATTGAGGTTATATTCACGAAACAAATTTGTTTTATCAAGAGAATAGTCTATAACCATGTTAGGAGCCAATAGATGGTGCTATGTGAAGTAAGTCGAGACGATAGTTTATAGCTATAATTGGATTCGGTAGGTGGCGTTGTACGGATCTTAGTGATCATGTAGCATTTGAGTGGCTGGAGAGGTTGACGTCATTCAAATAATGTCTCTGTTTTGTCGAGAACATAGTTCGAAGCTTTTAGGTGTCGTTTTAGTCAATTTATTTCCTCGAACTAACAAACAACCACCTATTCCTCTTCTACATCACATAAATATTTAATATTAGAAACTATTTAAAATTCTTAATTAAACTTTCAACTGAATTCCTTGTAAAAGTTTTGCCTCGTTCTTTTTCGTGTACTATAAAATTCGAAACTTCTACAGCTTCAGACATCTCTAGGAAATTAAATTACTCACTAGACGGTAGATGTCACCGACATCTATTAGGTTCAATACACTGACTGATCTCTAGGAAACGTTTCAAAGATCGAAAAGGCAAAACCTAGAGACGACTGTTTAGAGTTATGTTCCGATCAGATAGGTGGTGATTTACGGATTTGGGTTCTCAATTAAGTGTTGTACGACTTGACTGATTGAAGTTATATTCACGAAACAAATTTGTTTTATCAAGAGAATAGTCTATAACCATGTTAGGAGCCAATAGATGGTGCTATGTGAAGTAAGTCGAGATGATAGTTTATAGCTATAATTGGATTCGGTAGGTGGCGTTGTACGGATCTTAGTGATCATGTAGCATTTGAGTGGCTGGAGAGGTTGACGTCATTCAAATAATGTCTCTGTTTTGTCGAGAACATAGTTCGAAGCTTTTAGGTGTCGTTTTAGTCAAGTTATTTCCTCGAACTAAGAAACAACCACCTATTCCTCTTCTACATCACATAAATATTTAATATTAGAAACTGTTTAAAATTCTTAATTGAACTTTCAACTGAATTCCTTGTAAAAGTTTTGCCTCGTTCTTTTTTGTGTACTATAAAATTCGAAACTTCTACAGCTTCAGACATCTCTATGAAATTAAATTACTCACTAGACGGTAGATGTCACCGACATCTATTAGGTTCAATTCACTGACTGATCTCTAAGAAAAGTTTCAAAGATCGAAAAAGCAAAACCTAGAGACGACGGTTTAGAGTTATGTTCCAATCAGATAGGTGGTGATTTACGGATTTGAGTTCTCAATTAAGTGTTGTACGACTTGACTGATTGAGGTTATATTCACGAAACAAATTTGTTTTATCAAGAGAGTAGTCTATAACCATGTTAGGAGCCAATAGATGGTGCTATGTGAAGCAAGTCGAGATGGTAGTTTATAGCTATAATTGGATTCGGTAGATGGCGTTGTACGGATCTTAGTGATCATGTAGTATTTGGGTGGCTGGAGAGATTGACGTCATTCAAATAATGTCTCTGTTTTGTCGAGAAGATAGTTCGAAGCTTTTAGGTGTCGTTTTAGTCAAGTTATTTCCTCGAACTGAGAAACAACCAACTATTTCTCTTCAGTATCACATAAATATTTGATATTAGAAACTATTTAAAATTCTTAATTAAACTTTCAACTGAATTCCTTGTAAAAGTTTTGCCTCGTTCTTTTTCGTGTACTATAAAATTCGAAACTTCCATCGCTTCAGACATCTCTAGGAAACGTTTCAAAGATCGAAAAAGCAAAACCTAGTGAAGCGTACAAGAACGTCCGCTTGCTCGTTCCGCACTCCGTTCCTTCTGTATCCATTATTCCCTCGTTAAAATATTCACGGACCGTCACTCAAAGTGAGACTCTCCTATTAATTATGAATGGAGGAACTCTTCCTTTCTTGGAGGAGTTAAGTCTCGACTCCGGCGGAGTTTATCGCTTGACGCGACACGGTTTAATAGAAAAGAGTTATGGAGTTTCACATCGAGTTACAAGAGGGTTAGCCGAGGGTAGGAGGAAAGAAGTTACGGCTTCAATTTAGGGAAGTTTTACGAAGGTGTTATTTTTCTGGGAAACTTTTGACGAAGCGTGAGGAATCCAGCTGTTAAGTGTTTTTACTTGGATTGTAAGTTAAAATCTGGGGAAGAATGTAATAATATACAAGATATATCGGAAATGATAGATATTTGAGCGTATACAATTTTTTTAGTGATTTGTGCTCAAACACTCTCTTAGTGCAAAATCGTATCGATCTGCAACAATTCATTGAAAATTACGGAGTTGGTTTTTACAGGTTATCAGTTGAACTCTAAAACGAATATTGAAACCCAATTTAATTAAAAGCTGCCATCTGTACAAGCGATTTGTTATTGTGTTTTTTTTCTCTCGAAAAGGACAGCACTTATTTTCTGTATATTTTTCAAGATTTAGAAAATTCGTTTTAAAACGATACTTGTACCATCTTAAAAGTTTTTTGGTAACATATTGTATTTTTTAAATGATTTTTTTCTCAAGCTCTCTCTTAGTGAAAAATGGTATCTATCTGCAAACAATTTATTGAAAATTACGGAGTTGGTTTTTACAGGTTATCAGTGAAACTCTAAAACGAGTATTGAATCCCATTTTGGTTGGTAACTGCCATCTGTACAAGTAAATTGTCTTTTTTTCTCTCCCTAGAACGACAAACCGAATTCTTCGGAATCTGTTTCACCTACAGTACTCATTTTTGTATATTTTTGAAACGCCCAATTACATTTTTTGCGTTAACAATTGTATTTGTTAACCGATTTAAATTTCGCTATTCTCAATTTGTAGATAATTTTATTAGGCCCAAATACATCATTTTGAAAATATTTCTGAAAAAATACTTTTCCACGTTAATGCTAAACAGATAAATGCAGTAAGAAAATTTTCTGAGATTAGGGATGAGAGATTTTTCCTATAAACTCCCACAAAAATTAGTTTTACGAATTTTTTGGAAATAATTGTAAATCCTCCAAAAAATAAAAATTTTCTCAAGTGACAGCTATATTATCATAAACAATTTTAATTTAAAATATTTGACGAAATGAATTGACGTACCTAAGTGAATTTACTTCTATTTGAGTAATACAGAGTAGCACAAAGATTTTTATGTAGCACGATTAAAGAATATTGACAGTAACAGATCCGATTAAATACTCTCTTCGAGGTGTCATGGTGTCATGTACGCAAGGTAATATACATTATATATTATATGTAACATATATTGTCTCTGGTCAGGGAACCTTCATCAGTTACGCTTCCCACAATTGAATGTCCTCTCGATCACTTCTTTTTTTATTTGATACATTTCGTTAAATTTGGAGACGCGAGATGTAAGACCGACATCTAGGATTTTCGAGAGAATTAGCACACAAAAGTTCCGAAACTGGAGCCGTTCCGTGTAATTGCTGTTTTCCCTTAACTCCTACGACAGAATGTCACGATAAAATTTTCAGGTTACTTCACCTGTCAGAGATATTGAATACTCTCTTCGAGGTGTCATTTACACGGAACGGCTCCAGATTCGGAACCTCTGTGTGCTAATTCTCTCGAAAATCCTAGATGTCGGTCTTACATCTCGCGTCTTCAAATTAAACGAAATGTATCAAATACATAAAGAAGTGTTCGAGAGGACATTCAATTGTGGGAAGCGCAACTGATGAAGGTTCCCTGACCAGAAACAATATATGTTATATAAAATATATAATGTATATTGTCTTGTGTACAAAGGAACGACACCTCGAAGAGAGTATTCAATATCTCTGACAGGTGAAGTAACCTGAAAATTTTATCGTGACATTCTGTCCTAGGAGTTAAGGGAGAACAACAATTACACGGAACGGCTCCAGATTCGGAATCTCTGTGTGCTAATTCTCTCGAAAATCCTAGATGTTGGTCTTACATCTCGCGTCTTCAGATCCCATTAAAGTCATACGGGAAACAAAACTTGGATTACTAGACTCTTAGAAATTTTTTAATTCGTTTACATTTTTAAAGTTTATGATATTTTTAGCATTCTTGACATTATTAACATTTTTGACGTTTTCGATATGGCTGATATTTTTGACATCTTTTACGTTATGTTGACGCGAGATAAAAATGTTCGACCTCGATGAAAGTATTTCTTACATTTTTGACATTCTTGACATATTTTACACCTTTGAGATTTGAGATATTTTGAAAAATATTACTATTTTTGACTCTTTACAGTTCGACATTTTTTAAGTTTATCATATTCTTGACATTTTTCTCACTTACGATATTTTGACATTTTTCACATTTTTGGAATTATTTACATATTTGACATTTTTTACATTTTTATTTTTTTTACATTTCTGACACTTTTAATATTTTAAGCATTTTTGACACTTGACTTTACCACTTTGTTGACATTTTACATTTTTTTTAATTTTAACATTTTTGACAATTTTGGCACTTATAAAACATTTCTTTACATTTCCTACAATTATTAAAATTGTGACGTTTTTGTCATTTTTCAAAATATATTACATAATTAAAAACATTAAAGATAATATAAAAATTCAAATAATTTAAAAGAGTTATTTCAGAATGTTTTGTCGCTCCTAGATGCGACTTTGCTATAATAATTCAACAAACTGCGATCAACGGATTCTCAAATTTCAATAAACGAAAAACCTTTACAGCGATCCTAATATAACACCCAGAAACTGCTTAATTTTAAGGAAGTAGTAGAGAGACAGTGGCATTCATTTAATAAAATTAAAACAGGCTTCGTTTTTTATTGTAGCAATCTGATTGCCTTGAGTGCCCGTTATGGGCAGATGCAAAGGGGGAGGGTGATGGTTCCGATCGCCCCCACCGAGAGCCTTAAAGTTGGTTGCACAGAGTACCAAGACCAACTCTCCATGAAGGCTCATCCACTTGGATACAGAGCAAAGCAAGGATTCATAGTCTTCCGCATTCGAGTACGTCGTGGTGTTGATCAAGCTCACATTGCCGTGATACTAAAATCAACTAAATAGTTAATGCTTTTTGCAAACAGCGGGAATTGAGCGGTAAAACTTCTAATGGAAGATCAACACGTGGTCTTGGTAAAGGTCGCAGATGCTCAAAAACTAAGGGTGGATCCCAAAGTGCTGCATGGCCTAGAAGAAATTCCTTTCAGATTCGTGGAAAGCGTTAATATAGTAAAATATTAAAAAATAAACGTTTACAATATTTGGATGATTACGTAAAATATCTGGTACACCAATGCTTTTATTTTCTCCAGCTTAAAACCTGTTATTTTCTTGCATTCGCGAAATGAAAACAAAATCAATTCATCCATGCTGTCAAATCTCCTATAAAGTAAAAGTAACCCCTGCCAACATTTAGCAAATTAAAGATCTCCTTTATCCGCCAGAGTGGTTTTCTTGTAACCCAAATGTAATTTTACTATCAACTACCTCTAAGAGAAGGAACAGAGAGTAAGCAAAAGCCCCTGCAACCATCGTTTCAAGTTCGATTCCGGCAAAGTAAACACTGCGTTTGACACTGATTAATAGCCACGGCGGTGTATTATAAAGGGGGGTCATTTACATCCCGCACGAATTTTCCTTGTGTTTTTTCCCTGCGGAGCTCTCGCATCGTGCCGTGCTTTTTCCTTCGAGCATGAACGGAACAAAGGCGGACTCGAGATTTATTTTCGGGAGCATTTTCTTGAAATGATATCAAGTCACATGTAACGAGGTCTCAAAAAGGGTTTCATGCTGACGCAAGACCATCGTTACAATATATTAGCAATTACTTTAGTATACCAGTAAGTCAAAAAGTTAAACGTAGAAGTTATCAAAATTCAAACTGGGCGTCTGCAAGCTAAATTTTTAAAGTTTTTAGTCTGTTGCTAATTGTAAGACATTGGCCTATACAGTGATGGGTAAATGTATGGAATTATTAGAGCAAATATCTCTGGAATTATTAGAGATATCAAAATGAAATTTGGAAGGTGGATACTACAGTAAATTGCCTATTTGTTTCCTGTTTTACCGGAAGTAATGTCGATTTTAAAATTTGGTATGAAACACCCTGTATAGTATTTTAGTTTCTGGTGAAACATTTTATTGCGAATACAAAAATATCGGGTATAATATTGTTTACTTCAATACCTACCGAGATATTAACAAAAACGTAATTATGGAAAGGAAAAATGTAATATCCATTGAAGAAATACATAATCATAATTATTAACTAAATCTAAGTGATTTTCAAAACATTGAAACTTGACTTAACTAAACTTGTAAAATGTATTAGATGTTTAAACTGAGCATCGTTTACTTCTTGACAATAAGCAAGTAGGTTTTTAAATTCTCTAGTAACATTAGCTATTACTTCTGGTGTAATTCTCTGGATGTCTTGAGTTATTGTTGCAGCTAATTCTTGCAAATTATTTGGTCTATTAACATAAACCTTAGACCCCACAGAAAATAGTCTAGTGGATTAAGGTCGGGACTTCGTGCAGGCCATTCATAAGTACTCCGTCTTCCAATTCTTCTGTGATGAAATGTCCTATCTAAATGATCTCGAACAATGCGAGCGTAATGGGGTGGTGCTCCATCCTGCTGAAACCAGATATTATTTGGTAATTGTCCATTTACCTCCAATGCCGGAATAACTTGTGTCTCCAAGAGCTGTAAATACCTATCTCCGTTTAAAGATTCTTGTTGGAAGAAGGGTCCCACGATTCTGTTGTTATAAATGCCTGCCCAATGTTCACTTTTGGGGATGTTGTGTATGAGCCTCTTGTACCCAATTAAGATTACTTTGCGACCAGTAGCGGCACTTATGTTGATTAACCGTACCATTTAAACAAAATGTAACCTCGTCTGAAACCACCACATTTCTTATAAAATTATTATCACGGTTACAAATATCCATCATCGTTTCACAAAATTGCAAACGTCTGTCGAAATCGTCTTCGGAGAGTTCTTGAACGAGGCGAATTTTGTATGGATGATATTTTTCTCGCCTTAATATCCTTCCTACTGAACGACGGCTAATTCCATGCATATTGGCGAGATCGGTGGTGGATAAGTGAAGATTTTCTTCCAAAGATATAGCATCATTTTGAGCTACACCTTCATTACTTGCACTTTTTAACCGTTCACTTTTTGGTAAATTGCTAACTGTTCAACTTGTGTCGTACCTTTGCAAAGTTTTCGTCACTACTGAACGGGATATGTGTGTATTCGGATGAACAATGTTAAAAAGGTCACAGACATCTTAATGCGTCATTTTCCTCTCCCCATACCCAATCATCATTAATATTTCTATTCTTTCTCTTTCACTTAATTCGGCCATTTTACGATCAAATTAAAACAATACAATCTATTTACGTTCAAATAAAAAAACATAATAATAACTTATTTTGACAACTACTGTCACTTCTGCAATGAATTTCATGGACTACTAAACATGATTCAGATTTAATTTGCCCCAGATTTAAACAAACGCCCGTGTATTCGACCATGGAACAAGCAGTGCTGTTGGCTGTGACGGTATAATGCCACCGATTGGCCAATAGAAATACAAATCCTTACCGAGCGGTTTATTTATATCGGGCGTAAATGAAATCTGAACCGAGTTTAGCTACCATCGAATTTTTCCTTTCCTTAGTTACTTTTCTGTTAATATCTCGGGAGGTATTGAAGTAAACAATATCAAACCCGATATTTTTGTATTCGCAATAAAATGTTTCATCAGAAACTAAAATACTATACAGGGTGTTTCATTGCAAATTTTAAAATCGACATTACTTCCGGTAAAACAGGAAGTTCCAAATTGTAAAAAAACTGGAAGCAAATAGGCAATCTACTGCAGTATCCACCTATTCCTTAAGATATTTGTTCCCTAAGATATGTTGTGTCCTCTTCTGCCTGCAGTAGCGCCCTCCTGATTCTCTTGATCCGGTGTTATTCTTCTTGCGTCCGTACTTGCTGCCGATTCCTCTTCTTCTACGGTCCTCGATCCTCTGAATACCTCCCCGCTGGTTCTTGTCTCTGTCTTGATGTGTGGCTGATTTGTCCATCTCTACTGTTCTCGCACTAGATTGTGTTCCGATGATAGTTTTTCCGTTATCTCTATGTCCGTGTTCTGTAGGATAAATTGGTCCTGTACGTCGGTTGATTCTGTTGGTTCTCTTACGTCGTATTTCTCTCTACGTGTTCCTGTAGTCCCCTCTTAGTATCTTCGACTTGGCATTATCCATTTGGGTCATTCCATGTCAAATCGACAAATAGTTGGACGCGACCCCCACCGATTCGGATGAATTTTGGTCGAGAGTTTTGTCTCATCATAAAACGAAGTTCTGCCAAAGGAAAAAATTTAAAAAAATTTTACTGTTTTTCCGATTTTATGAGATTAGTTATTTAATATTTCAGAAACTACTGAATATTAAAAAAACCCTGGTACATTTTTAGAAGACACCTAGAGATATGAGAAAAAAAAATTTGAAAAAATTATTTTGAAAATTATCAAAATTAAAAAATTTTGAATTTTTCAAAATCGTGGTAAGTAACGCGGGAAAATTCTGGCCTCAAAATTTTTTATATTATACCTCTAACATATCCAAAGAAATTCTGAAATTTTCAGAGGAGTGTTCTGTTTTGTTTCAAAGATTGAATTTTTGAATTTTGGCAAAATAGTTTTTTTCTATTTTTTCAACTTTTTTGTTGAATATCATTATTCTACCACATGATTACCGAAATTTGAAGTCTAAAATATTTTTCTTATGTTAATGGGGTGTAAAACCATAAATATCTCAAAATATATTATAGATTTAACTTGAAATCAAAGCTTAAATAATGTTAAAAGTTTCACACTCTGCCATCTATGTTCCCATCAGTGAAATCACTATTATCGATAGAGCCCATGCCAGAATTCACTAGAGGGCCTTATTTCTTATGATTACTAATCAGTGGAATTTTAATTATACAGGGTGATTTAAAAAATTATTGAATGGGTTATCCATAAGAAGTTGCATATATGGGTGGTTGAAATACAGGAAGGAGCAGAATTGTAGGATTACAAAATGTAATTTAATAAATGTAAAAAAAAATATTTTATATTAGGTAGTTCAAAATAAGTTTACAAAGCAAATGACCGATAATTTTGATATATGTATATTTATGATGCAACTTTGAATTTACGAGTGAAGCTCCGTCACCCAGGTACTGGTAATAATAATTATTATTACTAGTACCTGGTAATAATTATATATGTTTTGTAACGGTAAATTTGTTTTGTTTTGGTCATGTTTGACACAGACTACTTCTCCATCAAATATTTAGTTATATTAAGTTAAATCGAATTTTTGTTTCAGGCGGAATTTTATCTTACAGAACCCCAGTAGCATCTGAAGCTTCACAAGGCCTCTATGATAGTTCGTATGATGGCAAAGAATTTAACGGCATTCTGTCTCATGGGCTAGGACGGCTTGTAGATGGTGAAATAGGCTTGGATAATTTTCGCTTAGACATAGGATATGGAAAAGGTATGTGGAAGAAACAGCAAATAATATTTTGTTTTACTTTGTATACAGAAATATTTTACAGTATATTTAAACTGGTTTTTTTATATAACAATGGGTCTGGGATTCATTGCCTTAGTCTCATGTCCCACGTCAATTTCCAGACTTCAGTCTTCTGGCAATACTCTAATTTTATCTTTTTTTTAGTTATTACGTACGACAATTGACACTTGTGATGTGCGAAATCGTTTATCAATAATCGATTAATCGAATCTTAAACTAATCGACCGCAATCGATTACAATTTGAATAATCGATTACGATTGCTTATCAAAGTATTCTACCATACCATACCATTTGTTGGTCGTGGTTTAGCTTGGCAACCCTGTCAGGTGAATTCCTTGATATTATCTATGAACAGTATGAAGCTCTTACTCAGAAAGCAACACTTTGACCTCTTATATCTTAAGAACGAAATAATTTTGAACTAAATGCCCATGAGAATCTACAAACCAGAAACAACATCATACGATAGATTCAGCTAATTTAACTGGAAGCCATTTTCCATAAGGATATGGCGGGGTTCCCTAGTTTATTTATTTGCATGTTATATATACTAATTTATATAAGTTTCGACACTACAAAATCATCTCTCTGTTGCAGGAAACGGTTGGGTGTCTTGGAGAAGTGACAACCTTTCAACAGACTACGTGGAACTTCTATTCGAGTTCGAACAAGTTCGCAACTTCAGTGCTGTCCATCTGTTTTCCAACAATTTTTTCAGTCGGAACGTACAGGTATGTATCAGTTTTTGTTTTATATTACATTCATACTTTCGAAAGTACAAAAGTCTATGCGAAGTTGTAAAACATGGAATGACATTTTTATCGAAACGTTTGAGAGATTTTCGGAAAGTTTCCAACAGGGTGACAGTTTTCAAACTTTTACCTATCGTCGAAAACTTTTATTTTAACCTCCATATTCATGTTCTTATTCCAGTATTCCGCACTGGCAGATATTTATTAAGAAACAGATTCGTACATAATATAAAATATTTAATTTCTTTAACAATACACATGAGAATGAGTGAATATTGTATAAAGTTCTAGTTTTACTTTATTTTCTCAATTCATGGACTACCGTTGCATTGCATGTTACTCAGAGATAGTATACTTTTATTTAAGTGATTAACTTTTCAGAACTGCCTACAAACAAATAAAAGTTACCTTTATATTCATTTATTTTTAAAAACCTCAGTTAACAGGCGCCTTCACCAATACCTCAGTCAATAGAGATTTTTAAATGACAAAATTCAATAGCAAACCGCATATGACATCACATTAATAATAGTTAATAGACAATAATTGACCTGATTTTAACAGCCAATTCGAAGACGTAAATTATTTAAACAATTAAAACCCATAAAAATATGATTTTCTTTTGTTTTTTGCTTTTGTTATGAAAACATGGAGGAATTGTAATACTCTTGTAATGGAAAAGTTGTAAGGAATCGGAAAGCCCTTAAAATGAGCTTTTGCAAGTCCCGATCGGAGGATTTTTCGCTGAGAAAATCCAGAAAAAACAAGAAAAATAATACTTTTTTTAATTATAACTTTATTGTAATAAAATTGTAATTAAAAGTGCAAAGTTAATTTTTCTCTTAATGATAGACTACATTGTTAAAATTAATTAAGCTCAATATGGATAAGTAGTTTTGGCACACAATTCTAATTTAAACATTTAAGATATTTTGCGAACGGTACCGTATTAACTGCGCCCGTCTGATAGGGATACACCAAATACATTTTAAAAGCTCCTATCATGTAGGTGAATGATGACCTGATGACGATAGCAGATACACAGCTATTGAAACGTTGTGAGATCAATCACTTCAAAACGATGGAAGTCCAAGGAAACTTCGACTAACAGTAATATTATTAAATGTATAAATTATATAAAGGCGAATTTTGAATAAACACACAAATTTTAAAATATACAATGAGATTTATTCATTACCTACTATATAAATAATATTAATAAACAATTGAAGTGAATTCAAACTTATCGCATTCTACATCTAAATAATTCTTGGCCCCTAATAGCGACCAACCAGGCTCCCGCAAATTCCCCTTAAACAGCTTGACTGTCGACTGACGCTTGGCTCCCCACCTTTCAAGTAATTGTGTCTATAATGCAATTTTCACAACCTTTTTAAATCACCTTTACAGTATTTTAACGAAAATTGAATATAGACAAATTGAAATTCATTTTACGGAATTCAAAAATCCAAGTAACACTCCAATCCAAGTAACACTCCAATAGAAAGAGCGTGGTTAATATGATACAGTTTTTAAGATATCCATCTAAATTATTTAAATTCCAATTCTACAAAAACCATTTATTTCACAATACGTATCTTGAGAATGTTTAATCGTAACATCATAAGCTGCCATTTTATCGAAGATTAATTTTTTAATTTTGAATACAACAAAGTTATGAATTTTTGAAAATAAATCAATTTTTCTCGATTTTTTCTACTTTTCTCCGCTGATAATACCCCTATCAGGACCTATAAACACTCATTTTGAAGGGATGCTAATTCTCTACAACTTTTCCACAAGATAAAGATTCCTTCATTACTATTCTCAATACAAGCCAAAAACAAATTAAATCCATATTTTTGTAGTTTTTATTGATTAAGTAAATTATACGTCTCGTGGTATTTCATTGATACAGAATCTAGGTTCGGCCTTCAATCCTATGGTGCTCGCAAGCCTGTTGGTATATTCCTGTGACTTTACCTAAACCCACGTTAGAAATCTGTTTGCATTAAGTCACCGTACCGACTAATTCTGGTCAGCAACCGAGAGGAAACTTATGCAAGACCGTTAATAATCCTGGAGCGTTATGACATGTGGCACCGTCCTGCTAAAAATACACGTTCTCAAGAACTATATATTCCAATTTAGGCACAAAAAACTACGTTAGCGTAGCCCGATGACATTTCACCGTTAATGAATGAATTGAACAGATGCTTAGCAATATACTTCCTCTCAATCTCGCCTAAACTATAATTTATCTAGAGCATATCAACCCTTCACCTACAAATACATCTACTTATATCACTCTTTATTTGTCGCTTATACCTACCTCATACTCAGCCTTTTATATATTTTTACATTTTACATGTATTTAATATTTGTTATCGTTGTCATGTCATATCGGCCTTCCCCATCTGTCATTATTTCTCTTCTACTTGAACCTTTTTTAAGAGTCAATAACACATATACTTCTTTCCCATTGCTAACACCGTTTAATTGCTTCGTTTTCTTTCTTTTATTTCATTCTCAATACTCATGCCACTCGAGCACATAAGAACTATCTACGGTCATATTTTGATTTTCCAATTTTCATCGTCTAAGTAAGTTGCATTCAACAAATGCACAGTTCACTCAAACTTACCATATATTAGACTATATATTTGCTTTAAACTAAGATTTATCTCCCTTGACCACAAGTAAAGTTATAACCTTGTCTTGCTCCATATAATGCTGTCGTACATTACACTCCATTCAAGGAAGTCGTTGTTTCGATAGAGAAAACTTACCACTACCTTGACATAGCATGTTCTCAAACAATAAGCCTACTTTTATTGCTGTTATAAATTTTATTCAGTGCTGTTATAAATTTTATTCAGTCCTACTGGGTTCTCTCTCTCTCTCTCTCTCTCTCTCTCTCTCTCTCTCTCTCTCTCTCTCTCTTTTACTTCAGGGTTTCTCGGGCTCGGGTAAGGACCCTGATACGAGAGGGTTCTGTTACTCTAACCAACAGGGGGAGTCCAGCTCGTTAGGACCACTCATTAATAGTTTTGATGTTAATGCCAGGTTACGCTGTTAACTAACCAAACGTTAGAGTGCGCTACTACGCAGCCATCTTAAGTACTCGGGGTTATTTAAACCTTTCAAAAAGAACAATAATAACATTTACCAATCAGCGTTGTTCTGTCAAAAAAGGCGGGCAATTCAAATCTTACGCTTCTATTGATACACCCTTTTTTCAATTCTTCGCCAGCGACACATTGCCTGTTTCTTCCCCAGGAACTATAGGATCAAACCGTAAATTAATACTGATCTTTAAGAGCTACGTGATCATCGGCAGTCTACTGCAGAATTCCACCGCATCCAACATCTCTTCTCCGACTAGACCACGTAAAATTTAATGAGTCACATCCACCATACACCAGCCTGAACACGAGATAATAAACATATTAAAAATTCAACGTTCCGTTGCGCGCCCTTCATCGAAGGCTAAAAGACTTCGTATATATTCTTCGGGTACTTCAAGAACTCAATTTGTTCGCCAGAATAACTTTTGCCGTTTAATGGAAGAAGGCAACTTTTCAGTCGTTGTGTCGAACGGCAAAAAAAAGTTTCATTAAACTCATGATAAAGTCCTGACAACATAAAAACACGAAATGATATACTTGCCCTTCTCCGGTGAAAATATAAATAAAACTCTTCGTCCTTTTTTTTTCGTTCGTAAGTTTTCTATATCCAGGGCGGTGCGGTGTAATGAATGTTGATGGTGAATGCGGGAAATTCGAGAGCACGGGAAAAAATCGGGGAAATTGACAATTATAGGAAAATATTCAGGTGACGTGATACGGTCGAAGTTGTTATAAATGAGGAAGTATCTGATCGAAAAATGATACGTTCGAGATCAAAGCCAGACATCAAAGATTCGACGAGAATTACTCTTTAAAAGGAAATCGCTGGCTTAAATAATTTTCCGCATATTCATTATAAAACATATTAACTTTTCACGTGATTTTGTAAATGTAAAATATAAAAAATAATGAGTGTTCATCTCGCGAATAAATTTGTAATTACTAATTGGGATTCAAAAACTTTGAATACGAATATATACTCACTGACAAAGAAATTGCAACATCAAAGAAGAACATGTTTAAATTTAATATTGTTTTGGTAAAACATAGATCTTTTAAAGGAAGCGTTTTAAATTTATAAAAATATACACTTTTATTTTCCACACATATACTTTTTATTTTATATGCTACATGATTCTCTTGCTTTTTATAAAAATATGTATTTAATTTTCTAATTTGGCCCGCAAATTTAACATTTATTTTACTAATAAACTTTCTGAAAAGCCTTATATAATCTACAAATAAATATATTTTTCAAAATTTTAGTGTACTTTCTAAAGGGGGAATTTGTTGATGTATAATAGTTTTGTTAATATATTTTAAACAAATAATTTAAAAATATGAACAAAAGATATTCTCATAACGATCCTTTTATCTGATATATTACATAATGCGTTTGAAATTTTATTTCCATTTAATTCTATAATTTGTCCCAAAAATTAATATTAGGGTTTTCTACTAACTTTTGTTATAAATTTCAAGTGAGCCCCAGTATCTCTAATTATTTTAAAAATTTTAAGTAGTAGTTCTCAAATAAAGCGGGATATGAAAATTTTTTATATATTTTTGTTAATTTCTTGTAAATAATTAATTTTAAAAATATGAAAAATATATATTAGTATTCCTCATAATGAACCCTTTTATTTGATGTATTGCATGATGCGTTGAAAAAGTTATTTTTTTATTTTCCGTTTAATTCAATAATTTTCCCCCGAAAATTAATACCAGGGGTATCTCCTTATTTTTCCTGTATAGTTCAAGTAAGGCCATATAAGCCTATTTTTTCCAATAGATCGGAAATAAAAAGGATGAATGAGTAATTTTCTTATATTTTTGTTAATATCCTTTCAACAATTTATTTTAAAAATATCAAAAAATACATTTGTATGCCTCATAATAACTTCTTTCATTTGATATACATCATGCATGATGCGTTAATTTTTTTTCCGTGTAATTCTAGAATTTGGGCCCCAAAATTAATATTTTTCTTACAAAAATTTTAGGTCTTATAATTAGGGGAATAAAAGGGAGATGGGATAGTTTTTTTATATATTTTTATTAATATATTTTAAAATATTCATTTTAAAAACATGAAAAAAACATATTTGTATAGTTCATCATATTTTTAATTTTATATTTTCCATTTAATACCCTAAAATTAATTTTATGGGTTTCTTCTTATTTCTGGTAAAGTTCGGGTGCGGTCCTATATCCCTATGTTTTTTTTATTTTTATAAATATCTTTTGAATAATTTATTTTAAAAATATGAAAAAAATGAGCCCTTTCATTTGATATATTAATTAATTAAATAAATTACTAGTAGAGGTTTCTCCTTATTTTTCCAGTAAATTTCAGGTGAGGCCCTATATCTCTATTTTTTTCAAAATTTTACGACTTATAGATTCGGAGATAAGGGCCGATTTTTTTATTTTTTACCCCCAGAAGTACCCCTAAAATAAAAATTTCTTCATTTACGATATGTACTCCTGATAGGGTCACCAAACTATCCACTGATACCAAATTTCAGTAAATGCAGTAGTTTAGGAGAAAATTGCTGTGATGTGAGAGAGGGACAAATCCATAGTGATATTATAAGGGTATGTGTATATAGTATATACGGAACCCTAAAAATAGCTACACGTTGTTTTTTCTGTATTTTAACGACGCTGGACTTGAAAAAAAATGACACATTTCGGATTTCTTTGATTATCTCCGTAACAATTGGGAGTATCAGCAACTTCAATGGGACATTTTTATAAGCATTAATTATCGCAATTTTTTTCCTATTTAAGGACTGTAAGATCACTGTATAGGCAATGAAAATGTGGGCCACCCTGTATACCCACTGAACATATTTTCTTGAAGTTACGAATTTTTTAGCAATAAATATATACCCCATCAGAGCGGCACAAACGTTAAACCAAAGGATACATTTTCTTATAACATTAACGGTAGTAAAATCCTCTTAAACCCTAATCTTACTATGAAAACTGTTAAGGTAATTAAATTATGGCTGCACTTATTAAACGAAAACAAAACATACAGCAGTTTCACACTTTAACTGAGAAGGCGAAATTAATTACTTTACAAATAGCTGGCTTGCACAACTAGTATCCCTCGGTTTACATCCGAGTTTAAGTAATAATCGAATAGCCGCGATACTGAACTCTATTAGCCGACTCTAATTAATATTATAATGCCGCCATTATATGCTGCAAGTATCTCTCTTTTATTTTCTTTTTCGTAGACTCAGCGGATATAATAGAACTTTAACGTATTGTATATCCCCACGAAACCCTTTTCTTCGCTTTTATTTATCTGATTTAGTTCAGGCCACACACCTTCGAAATCGATTTGATGCCATTGTGCGCCCCATTGTACTTACGAATCTTTCTTTTTGCCCTCAGATATTCTCCAAAGCCAAGATATTCTTCAGCATCGGCGGTCAGTTCTACAACGGACCGAGCTTGACCTTTTTTCAAGCCGCCGACAAAGTGACAGAAAACGCCCGCAACGTCACCATCGATTTATACCAGAAATTGGCGAAGTTCGTTAGGATCAGATTGTATTTTGCCGACAAAAGGATTATGCTGAGTGAGGTCGTCTTCGAGTCAGGTAGGTAAAAAATGAGGATTTCTAAATCTATTCATTGTGAAGATTGCAATAAGGTTGTTAAGCACAATTTCCATATTTAAAATTTCAAAGTTACCTGAGACATCTATAAATAGTGGTACAATGTTTCATTATTTTAGGCCAATAAAAAACTAGGACGTAGAAATTAAATAACAATAGAACGTATTGGCATGGCACATATCTTGTTTATGTCGATACTGAATGCGAATGATGTGTCATGTTCTCTAATCTAACGGTCGCCGAGCGACTAAAGCAGTGACACATTGATTAAACAATTACCGACATATTTAAATAAATTAACACTAAATAATATTGAACTGTACGTATAAGCTTTCCTCTTAGATCACTCTATCCATTGATGAAAACACCATTAAAATCAGTTGCCTAGTTTAAAAGATTTAAGCGTAGAGATGGACAGCCGGCCAAAAGCGACTTTGTTTTATTCAATCTAAAGATTATTCGTCCTACCAAAACACCTAGATAGGGAAAAAATACAACAATTTCGAGAAATGAACCTGATATGCCCAAAACAGAGACCGACTTTAATATCAGAGTTAAAATTATATCCAAACAATTTATATTTAAAAAAGACTTCAACTGACTTAAAATAAAAAGTGTTTAGAAATCGTTTACAATCAATAAATAACCATTTTGTTAGCGTATTTTTATCTCTCCCGCTAATTTCTATTTTTCTATATTATACACATTTTTTATTTGTTTTACTATCCTCTCTCTAACTCACCCTATATTGCATACATCCTGTATACGATTCTAGGTATTGGTCACCCAATATAAATTATTTGTCTATCATTTTCTGAATGACCCTGTACCACTGTAACCCAACTCTGCACAATCTTGCAACCGCCCTGTATAAATAATAATCTTCACCACCCTATTGACCGTTTCTATTTTTCTATTGTTTAAATCACCCTGTATACCTATAATTTTACTGCGCTTCATATAAAAAGTACAAGCAACTATTTATGTTTTACACTATATAACACTTTTTTAACCAGCCTGTATAACGATATTTCCACGCCAACTTATATTTCAATCATCCTATATATGTACTGCATATGCTTATTTAAGTTTTTTGATCCACTTTGTATAACTATAGTTTTACTTCACTCTTATTTCAACCACCTTGTATACGCAACTACTTATGTGTCACCAAATACAACATTTTTTGAACCACCCTATATAACTTTAATTCTAGTCCACCTTATATTTCAACCGTCCTATATATGGAACTGCTTATGTACCACCCAATATCACATTAATTTGTAAGATTTTATGAACCTACCTGTTTAATTGTAATTTTACTTTGCGCTATATTTCAACTGCCCACATAGGGTCCTCGAAGTTTCCTTGGACTTCCATCGTCTTGAAGTGGTTGATCTTACAATGTTCCAATAGCTGTGTATCTGCTATCGTCAGGTGAATGATAGGAAATTCAGAGTATTTATATTATTCGTATTTATATTATACCCTTAACCGGTCATGCGTCGCCGGTCATGGTCATTGGGTGTTATCTGGTTGCCGGTGATGCGTAGCGGCAAAGGCTGAAGAAGAGCTCTCCAAATATTTTTAATTTGGACGCTGGGCTTGCTAATTATATTTTCGTTCGAGACTATATATGCTGTCTCTATGAATTTTCTTTTGTACCAATGCTCTTCCTTGTGAATTGATCTAGCCTGGTCCCAGGTGATATTATGGTGTTCGGTCCAAGCGTGATTCGCCCAGACTTCGTTACCTCTGCCCTTTGAGTAGCTGTGCGGTGTTCCTTAACTCTGGTGTCCAGCGGTCGCTTTGTCTCTCCAATGTAAAGATTGCCACATTCACACGGTATGCTGTATATACAGTTATTTGGTATTGCTGGTGCGTCGGGCCTCGTTCTTGTTATCATGCTCCTCAAGGTGTCGTTGCTTTTGAAGATCATTCTAATCCCATAGCTGTGTGCAATTGTTCTAAGTTTCTCCGACAAGCCTTTAGTATACGGTAATAGTAGAGTTGCTACCGTGGTGTCCTCTTCCTGTCTAGGTGGTTTGTCCAGCTCTTCAAACGCCTTGGTAATGATCGTTTCCAGATATCCTTTCGCCAAAAGGTCTTCTCTAAGTTTCACTTGTTCTTCTTTGAGGGCTTCTGGTGTGCTGCAGATATTTTTTACTCTATGGATTAGTATTTTGATGATGCCAGTTTTCGTTGCTGATGGGTGGTTGGAATTGTAGTGAAGGTATAATCCTGTATGCGTAGCCTTCCTGTAGACTGTTGTTTGGATTCCGGTCCTAGTCCTTTGACACTTTACATCAAGAAATGGTAGGCACCCACTCTCTTCCATCTCCATGGTGAATCTAATGGATGGTTGGGATTGGTTCAGGTGCTCCAGGAATGCCTGTAGTTCTGTCTTTATATGTTGCCAAATAATAAAGGTGTCATCGACATACCTCAACCATAGCTTAGGCTGCTTCTCGAAACTCCTCAGTGCATGTTCTTCGAACCATTCCATGTAGATGTTGGCAATGGCCAACTTCAGACTGCGCATATAGGTTTCTACTTGAATTTCGATATACGCACACATACACCTACCACCGTATACCGTTGAAAATAAATCGCTCACCTAACAATTTTTTCTTTCGATACACTAATGGAATATTTTGTTCCATTTGATTCGACTGCAAGCCCTATAAAATGAAAACCGTTACAAACACCCTGAACGATATACTTTTATGTCATATCTTGACATTTAAGCTAGATACTTATGATGAAAATTTGACATTTACATTTTGCACATATTTTTACGATTCTCAGAATAATGGTGCTGTTTACGTTATAGAAAATTATACAAAATTAAGTTGGAACCGATGCAGGAGCACAACGCTTGAAAACCACTTTCTAGTCGTTTTTCCATAGTTGTGTGCATATTTCGAAATTCTTATTTCTGACCAGTTTTTTTGAGTATACAAAACAATACAGCCCACCATATTGGATCCGCGTTCTTGAATTTTGATAATGGGGCTAATCAGCGATGTCAAAAAGTTGTTTTAGCACAATTCTATACACAATTTGATTTATGGCTGGCTTTTTGAGGTTAGAAAACAATACTGGTCCGCCATATTCCCTCTCAATTTTACTAATTGGGATTTAGAACTCTAATCAGCCACGTCAAAAACACGTTCGTAGTTGTTTTAACATAATTCAATACACAATTACGATTTATAACCGGGACTTCCGGTTAGAAGTTAAGTTTAATATAAAAATGTATATTATTCATGGGTTGATGTTACTGCCCTCCCTATAAAGACGCCATAAAGTGATAAAAAAGTGAATAGTGTTAGAGATAAACCGGAAGTCACAGGCTGCCTTGCCCATGGACATAGTTTCATGTTAAAATAATCATAATCTAAAATATTAATCCACGTGAGGCTGATCAATAAGATCCTTAGATGATCAAGACCAATATTGACTCCTAAGATGATCGTTTGAAGAAAAAAAAGAACTTTCTACATAGCTTTCATGTTATAATAATTTATAATATTAACCCACTTCAGGCTGGTCAATAAGATCTAACAGATCAGGACCATAAGATTCCCTAAAAATGGGGATCGTTGGAAGAAGAAGAAGATTTGTGACGGGTTTTTTTGAGGTTACAAGACAACTCTGAACAATGAATGCGGATTCATCAGGTCTATCTACATATAAGAACTCTGAAAGATGTGGAAAAGCAATTTCTTTATTTGTTTTATGCATCCTTTTATGATTTTTATAATTTTTTTTCATATCAAATATCTATTGTCCGTTTCAACTATCTTCATTCACTTTATTCGCTGTACTGTAAGAACCGCATTTGCCATCTTTAATTAAATCTTATACTCTCTAATTTTTTTATTTATTTCTACATTTCAATGTTTAATTGTTTTCTTAAATTCCGTGCCTGCCATTTCAGAGCTGATTTCAAAATAAAAGAAATCTCTGTAGACGTCTCAAAGCATCTTGTTATTCTTACATTTTCCCCAACTCCCTATTCCAGCTGCCATTTCACAGATTCAGCCAAAACGAACGCAAAAAACGATGCTTCTACAATAAAATTTCTACTTCCAATATTAACAAGCCGCTTGATGTTGTATACCTACGCTCATCGAGCCAATTAAAATAATGAAACGGTTTTCCCACTATTTCCGCCTGTAGCTAGTTTTTAAACCGCGCTAGCGTCAACAATATTAGCCGCTAAATTGACGCCATCGGCTTTATCGCGGGGATTCACCATAAAAAACGACAAAAAACAGCATCGGGAAACATAATACAGCTCCTGGGAAAATAAAAACCGACACTGAAGGCTTCGACACAGCGTTCGCCGGCTTGAGGTTTTGTCTCAAATCTTGTTCTGGTGTTTTTTTGTGTATATTTTTCTGTTACTTTATTATCCTGCGTCTGAGAATTTGCATACTGGGATAACAACAATAATGAAAGTATGGAAAGCCGTGTTGATACAGTTGGTGATTTCGGTGGGGTTTTCTTTTCGTTTTTTTACGATATGAAGGGAGCTGGTATCTGAACTGAGTAATAAAAAATTCACAGGAGAATATGGAATTGATATGATTTTTGGAAAAAAGTTCATCACTCTTAAGGGATTTTTTCAGTTATTTGTTGTCTTTATAACTAAAAATATCCTATATAATAACACCTTTTGGCGGGTAATCATTCAGTGTAATCCAGACAGAGATACGCAACTCCCTCACCCCACCTCACATTCTTCCCATATTCCCAGACACTATGTTCGCAACGAAGTCACCTAAGAAACACCGCTGTTATAAAAACAATCCCATTGAAACGCACAATGTTGTGAAGTAAATACCACAATAGTTTCCAGAGTTCTACAATTAGATGACTCGCATAAAGGAATTAGCTGCAACATAAAACCAAATCTATCAGTTCTACTATAATATTTGCTATTTTATTGATAATTGTGGTTCACTTTTGCCTATTGAAAGAAAGAACAGAAACTACCTAAGGGAATTTATGGAAAACTTTCAAAAGACTACAATCGCACTGGAGAATAACTAAGCAGAATGATTATACATTAAAAGTTGGACTCGCATACTTAGGGTTCCGTACCACCTTCAAGATTCGAATATTCCAGTTTCAGACAAGCAGGGAATGAGAGCATTTTCTTATACTTACCCTTATATCTTTTAAAGGAAGCGTTTTAAATTTATAAAAAATATACACTTTGATTTTCCACATATAGACTTTTTATTTTATCTGCTTTAGGATTCGCTTGATTTTTATCACAATGCATATGTATTTAATTTTCTAATTTGGCCCCCAAAAAGTAACATTAGAGTTTTATTTTACTAATAAACTTTCAGAAATGCCTTTTGTAATCTACTGTCTGAGTTTTGAGGCTCTGTAGATTGGAAGAAAAACCGCAAAATAGGTCAAAGTTTAAATTATAAATTATTAAATCTGTTATTCAAATTATTAAGAAATAAAAATAAAACATATTTTTCAAATTTGAAATACTATAGTTTCTAAAGTGGGAATTAAGTCGATATTTAATATTTTTAATATCTTTTATACAAATGATTTAAAAATATGATATATTTGTAATTCACATAATGAGCCTTTTATCTGATATATTACATGAGGCGTTTGAAAACTGAATCTTTATTTTCCATTTAATTGTATAGTTTTTCCCTAACATTACTATGGGGGTTTTCTAGTAATTTATTTTCCGTTAAATTCTGTTATTTGGAGGCCAAATAATAGAATTAGGTATTTTTTTTCATATTTTTCCTTTAAACAAAAAAATGAGGTCTTAGAGTTTGCGGAATAACGGGGAGAATGGGTAATTTTTTTAAAATATTTTTTTAGTATATTTTAAAATATATTAAAAATTAAAAAAATATATTTGTACCTATTCGTCATAATGAGCCCTGGGATTTGATATATTACGTTAGAAACAATTATAATTTTTTTTTCCATTTAATTCTATAATTTGCCCCCCAAAATGAATATTAGGGGTTTCTTCTTATTTTTCCAGTAATCGTTCAGGTGAGGGGCTATACTTCCAGTTTTTCAAAATTTTTCAGCTTATGGTTTCGGAGATAAGGGGGGGAATGGGTGAAATTTTTTATATTTTTGTTAATATCTTTTAATTAATTTATTTTATAAATATGGAAAAAGTATATTTGTTTTCTTCATCATGAGCCCTTTTATTTGATATGTAACATGCTGAGTTAGAAACAATTTTAATTTTATATTTTCCATTTAATTCTATAATTTGCCCCCCAAAATAAATATTAGGGGTTTCTCCTTAATTTTCCAGTAAAGTTCAGGTGAGGGTCTATACCTCCATTTTTTTCAAAATTTTCCAGCTTATGGTTTCGGAGATAAGGGGGGGATGGGTAAATTTTTTTATATTTTTGTTAATATCTTTTAATTAATTTATTTTAAAAATATGAAAAGAATGTATTTGTTTTCGTCGTACTGAGCCCTTTCATTTGATATATAACATGATGGGTTAGAAACAATTTTAATTTTATATTTTGCATTTAATTCTGTAATTGGCCCCCCAAAATTAAAAGTAGAGGTTTCTCCTTATTTTTCCAGTAAACTTCAGGTCAGAACCTATAAATCTATTTTTTTCAAAACTTTACGTTTTACAGTTTCGGAGATAAGGGGGAGGAATTGGTAAATTTGGGTATATTTTCGTTAATATCTTTTTAATTTTTTTTTAAATATGAAAAAAATATATATATTTGTGTTCCTCAGAATGAGACCCTTCATTTGATATATTACATGATGCGTTTGAAAAAAATTTTATTTTTAAATTTTTATTTAATTCTATAATTTGCTCCCCAAAATTAACAAAAATGGTTTCTCCTTAATTTTCCTGTAAAGTTCGGGCAACGCTCTATATTTCATATTTTTTTCAAAATTTTAGGCTCAGTAGTTTTTTAGGCTGAGTTTTTTTGGTCTTAGTTATTCCCAAAAAAAACTCAGAAAAAATATCCAAAAATCTCAAAAACCTCAAAAATTTCAAATATCATATAGAGATCTTAAAAATCTCAAAAACCTCAAAAATAATGTCAAATTTTCAAAAAAGTCGAAAATTTTCAAAATGTCAAAATGTCTAAAATGTAAAAATCTATTATTGTCAGAAATATTGGGAATTCCAAAATTAACATAAAGATTAATAATACACCACAAGTAAGTAATTTGTAAATAAATAAATTAGTTACATATGTAATAAATTTTCACATGAAAACAATTATAAAACCCTTTTTTGTAGATCAAATTATAAGCTATAGCTCTTACTAAAATATTTTTTTTTGTTTTAATGTAAGCCGATAGCGGCGGTATTTTTTCTCGTTTAAAAAATGTACCTACCTTTAACCTTTTAAAAATCTCGAAGATTTTAAAAATCGTAAAAAATTCGAAAAATGATTAATTGTCAAATATGGCAAAAATGCCAGAAATGTCATAAAAAATCAAAAAAATCCAGATGTTTTCAAAATGTCAAAATTTCAAAACTCAAAATTGTCAAAAATTTTTGAAATTGTTACAATGAAAAAAAAACTCAGAAGGCCATAAATCACCTGGATTTAATCATAGTCATAGATATATTAACAATAAATCATAAATCAGCTAATCTGAAAATAAATTATTTAAATTTTGATAAGTTCACGATTCCCCCATAAAACTTTTAACTGGGGTCGTTCTAGAACAACCATCATATTAATTTCAGCTCATTGTTTGAAGAAATTTACCACTTACCTAACATATCTGACTACTTCAAGAATTTAGTATCAACCAATTAAAATGCGCATCAGATAAGTCAGAAAATCAACAGAATATTCAAACCAATTAATTGTCTCAGCAAACCAAAAAGCATGCGAGGCACCATAATGTACAAAAAAAAAAGTTTTAAGAACTACTTCAAAATTGTCTCACGACTAGTGAAAAACTCAAGTAGCCTCAATCACCACCCATACATATATTTCTATTAACAAACGAGGGGGACATCGAATGGCATATGTACACTTAAAGGGGTCGAGGAGAAGCCCGGATCGGATGTTAAGATTGAGATTAGGCACAATATGCGGTCCAAGCAAGTTTCCGCTGCTCTGTCAACTCTGATGAGGGAAGCATTTTATGTTAATTAACAACGCCGGAGCGACTGAAGGACTTTGCTTATGCTTGCGGTTTCGTCCCGACGCGACGACGAGGACTCTTTCGTGTTTACTGTTAATGAATTTTATAAACTTGACAAATAAAGGAAAATTAGTTAGCTTCTGACATGGAAACTTATGGCGTTTTTGTGTTTTGGACTGTGTTTCTGTAATGAATAGCATTATGCATATAATTTTGTTGTTGATATTAACATGAGCACTGAGTGGGTCAATTTTTAAAAATATATTATAGTATATAGTGTATACAGGGCTCTCTTCAATTTTCGAAAGAAAATTACCCTACGCGAAGAGATCCATTAGAGGTATATATAAAATTATTTTTACTGTATACAGAGTGTAAATGAAATTGTAGCTTTTTAAATAGAACACTCTAAATATTAAATTAAAATAATTTCTCCAGACGGGAATGTATCCTATGGTGATCGGTCATTTAGGTGAAGGTTTAAAATTAATTTCTAAGTACTTACGCACCAGGCTATACGCTGGTAAAGTATCTTTGACAATAGGCATTTGCGCCATCTCGTGTTTTATTTGTGGAACGCTGGTTCTGTCAAGGCCGTAATTTATGTTTGCAGTGTTATAGATTAAAACTTAGTTATTCCATGAAATGGAAAGAAAAACATCAAACCGAAGGTGCGGTGTAGTTTATTTTGAAAATACATCAAGGAAAAATCAAAAATTATAATTCTACCGTTTTCCTGGATTTCTATATGAATCAGAGAGGAAGAAAAAAATTGATTACAGCAGTTTGTCGTCAAGAGCAATTAAATTAAAATTCCACGTTTTTAGTGATTACTAAATACTTAAAATTAATTACAATTGTTGTTCTGTTAACAAAAATAAAATTCAATAACTCTTGTATTCAGAAACGTTAATCATGTAAATAATTTTCTTTCCCAAATAAATTTAGGTTAACATAATTCTTAATTTTTTAATTAATAACATTTTCCTTTAGGAATAAAGGGAAAAAATAAGTCTTTAGTTACAAGAGGGATCAAAAGCCATGGCAACCAGGAACAAATTGAAGGATTTGCTGTGCTCATTTCGTTGGAGCAGAAAAATCAAACAATGTAGATACATAACAAAGTTTACAATTCAACTATCTTTCATGCAATATACCTTTTTATTCTAATTATTTTTATTTCTTTATGAGCACTTTATTATTAGTTATTACAAAATCTATAAATAATATATAATCAATATACATTTCTTTGTGAATTAACATGAATATCTGCATCTGTTGTTTCTTTATTATCATTGCTCCAACTTCAACATTTTTATCTTGATCTATTAAAACTTCATCGTCGGTGAAATATACCTATAATAAATAAAGTTAATTTGTTTTTTCTTAAATGTATTTACTTACTATTGTTAACCTCAATTGGAGCTGCATCGACTCCTGAAGATGCAATTTTTTTTGTTATAGGTAATCGTAATTTTTCGGCCCACAAACCAGCATGAAGATTTTGTTTTTTTATATACATATTACAGGAAATTAGTTGGATTGTAACTTTTGTTATGTGCATTGTTTACTTTTTCTCCCCAACAATATGACCTCTGTAAATCATTGAATTGGTTTCAGGTTGAGATAGATTGCCCCACTACTGTGATTAAAATTCTGATTTTTGTGAATAGAACAACAATTATGAATAATTTTATGCATTCAATAATGACTAAAAAGGTGGAAATCAAATTTATTTACCCATGATATCGAACTGCTGTAATCCATTTTTTTCTTCATCTCTAATTGATATTGAAATCCACACTCAACTACAAGGCAGTTTCGGTTTGATGTTTTTCTTTCCATTTTATGGAATAAGTAATCTTTATTCTAATACACGACAAAAACGTAAATTACCACTTTGACACAACCAGAGTTCCAAAAATAGAACATGAGGTGGCGCAAAGGTCTCGTGTCAAAGATATTTTACTAGGGTATAGAGCAAACTAGAAGGTATTTTATGACATGAAAATTTAATAATTCATTTATACCATCATGTCGTTAATAGTTCATAGGGATTAACTAATATCTTAGTTACAATGATATTTTATGGTGTTAAGTTTATATGGACTCAAGATAGAAACTGCCCTATAATAACTGTAATTTAAATATTTTAGAGAGATATCTTGACATGCCAGGGTTGTTAGATCGAAATATATTTTTGAAATTCAGATAATGCTTTTAAAGTTGTTTGAAATTTTGTTATAATATCCGAATATTGGTTTTAAAAAACAGTAAACATTGGGGCAAACAACTAGCAGTGACAGTGTGTTGTGTATCTAGGATTTTGTTGAAGATGAAAATTATTACGCGTTTTTTTCTATTGTAATCTATGCATATTGGTCTATTTTTCCATGAATTTGTTAGTATAATGATTACCTGCCTATTGTTTACTGTTATTAGTTATTATTAATACATTTTACAACCCTGTAAGAAAAATCCCAGATTATCAAAGTGAATTACATTACATAGATAACTATCCTAGTATATACACATGTGAAACCTCTATTAGTCCGTATAGACAATAAAATCTGGATCTGCTACTTCCACTTGTACATAAGGTTGTTGAATTACTTGTATGCTATTGCTAGATCCTTGCATGTTGTTTCTTGATTTTGCTTTTGTTGCAGCCGTCGAACGGACATACGTAAGGCCTATCACCGGTGTGTATTCTGACGTGTGTTCTCAGATTGAAATCTAAACTAAACCTTTTCCCACAACCTTCGAAGGTTTTTCACCAGTGTGTACCAACTGATGCCTCTTGAGCTTACTGGATTCAACAAACGCCTTGCCACACTCAGCACACACATGAACTCTGGGTCCATGAGTTTGTAAATGCTTTCTCATTGCAGAATTGTCACGAAACATTTTGTTACAACCTTTATGAGGGCAAGCGATAGTTCTGTCTGTGTTATCTTGATTAGGCCTTCGAACCCGAGGGCTCTTGAGCCCAGGTCTGGCGAATTCTGCTAGTTGCTTGGGATCGGACAGGTCCAAACCCGGGATCTCGTCAGCCGGTATTTTTTTACCAGTCATGTATTCGGTATAATCTGGATCTGGTTCGGGATTTGAACCTTCATCGTCACTAGTTCCTGAAGCCCACATTGTAACCGAGAATTCGCCTTCCATCGTTTTAATTTGCACTTATTTTTGTTCCCACTTTCGAGGCTTCGCCTCAACGTGCATATCACCCAACAGAATTTCGTTTTCGCGCCGGGCAAGGATACCACGATTTTTCATACTTTTCCTACGTTTAGACGGCCCCGGGGACGATTCAACGTACAAGTCCGAAGCATCAGGTACCGGCACATCGTATAAATTTAAAGGATCCCCCGAATCGTCAACAATTTCCTCTTGAGCCTCCAAAATAAGGTCTCTACCTTCCAAAGACTGCATTGACATCATCGGTTCAGAGCATTCTACGATTGTTTCGCACGTAGGGTCGTTCATATCCACCGGGATAGATTCGATTTCAACGCATTCTTGGATGTCTTGTTGAATTTCCACTTCACACATGATATTTTGATGGTCCGCCTTAACTATGGCTGCTATTTTGTTTATAAAAGATGGTCGAACAAATATGGCTACTCACAACACAACAATGGCGGACACGATAAAAAAAACTGTGATAAAAACTATATTGGGGAAACCAAACAAAAATTGTCCAAACGTATTTATCAACATAAATATGATTGCCGAAATTCCAACATGTCTAAAGATGTTAGAACGGCATTGGCTGACCACCATTTTACAACTGGTCACAATTTTGATTTTGATCACCCTATTGTATGTTGTTTAGAATCTAATGCAAGGAAAAGAAAAATATTAGAAATGCTTTACATTAATAAAAACAAATATAAAGCAGTGAATTTCAAAACGGACACAAACAACTTGAGTACAATATATAGTAAGCTAATTAGTTAACAAAAGTTTTCCTATTATTTTGGATCTTAACTTATTTAGTTCTCTCTTATTTAATAAATTAATAATTTATTAAATTAAAATGATATACCGTTTGATGTATCTCTCCCCTGTTGACATGAACCGCAACCTTAAAATTTCCAATACAAAGTATTATTATAAATAACAGAATTCGTCTCATTAATATTAAGTCAGTTAAATAAACCAATAACAGATGGCTAATTCAATTGTCTGTCGAATAATCTATATATATAAAAGAAAGTCGTGTTAGTTACTTCGCTTATAACTCAAGAAAGGCTGAACCGATTTAGCTGAAAATTGGCAGGGAGGTAGTTTAGAGCCAGGAGAAGGACATAGGTTACTTTTTATCCCGACTGACCAAAAAAGGAGGGTAATGTTTTTAGTGTATCTATCGCGGGTAATCCGCTACGTAATACCATCTCAATGCCAACAACTGTCAAATCGATTGGTTTCAATCACTCCAAATCATTCGGAAATCCGAAAAGCTAAGCATCGTTGGGCGCGGTTAGTACTTGGATGGGTGGCCGCTTGGAAACACGGCCTGTCGTTGCCTTTTTTACTGTTGCCGGGTTAGTTACACCATTTATATCTTAAGAACGGCTGGACCAATTTTAATGATCTCTGATTTGTTGGATTCGAATAGCAGAATCTATATAAATAAAACAAAGTCAGGTTAGTTACACCATTTATAACTCAGAAACGGCTGGACAGATTTTGATGAAAGTTGGTATAAACTGCAGGGAGTCCGCGAAGTAGTACTTTACAAAACCTTAAGCATGACAGCATATATAAATCTATATATATATATAAAAGAAAGTCGTGTTAGTTACTTCACTTATAACTCAAGAAAGGCTGAACCGATTTAGCTGAAAATTGGCAGTAGTTTAGAGCCAGGAGAAGGACATAGGTTACTTTTTATCCCGTTCGACAGCATTCCCGTGTGACTTGACATGTAACGTCAGTCACTATAAAACGTGGTATAACAAAAAAGAATCAGACTTGGAATAAAAAAATTGACGTATAATGACAGCTATGTAATGACATATGGATGACAATTTGATATTTGTAAGAAATCAATAATAAAACTATTTCTATTATTATTGCCCATTCGTATAAACAGTGAAGTGAACTATAAAACTCGGTATGGTTGAAAATTTTAAGTTTTCAGGTGAAGTTTAATTAATAATGCCGCCACCAAGACGATCGAATCTTTCCCGACAAGGCCCTAATGCAAGAAGAATACGAAATACTGCAAATGAAAGGACTGAAGATTTTCATGAAATTTTTTGTAGATGTTTGCGTGGGTCCCTGGATGGTTTAGATTCACAGTTAAACCCGGTAGACTAAGAACGGGTTCTAGAAATTCCTTTTACTTTTGACTTTTTTTTTCGCACATTAATATCGAGTTTATCAAATTCTAATATTAATAAAACATTTGCTGAACCCGGTAATAGCCTCAAGCCACATTTAAACAGAACAGCGTCTGTCGGGTCCGCTAGTATATGTATAAAATAAAAAAAAAATTGTCAAATAAACTAGAAAACCGGTATGCTTGATAAGAGTTCTTTTAAATAAGGAAACAAACTATTATATTTGAAATAAATCGTTCACCTAAGAAACGCAAGATTTTTCTCTATACGTCGTTTATATGTTTTTGTAAATTCCAGTGATGGTTTATCATTTTTTTAAACCCGGTAAACAATAACAAATGCAAGGTAATGTGCACACATATTATAATGTTTTTTCTTTCTTTGTGTTTTTTTTTTTGAATATTCTGTTATGTTGAATGTCCTGGGAAGTATGTCATTGTCTAACCAAGCTTGTATCTCATTGATGTAAATATGATATGGTTATACCACATACTTATTTTCAATTTTTGTGTTTAATAATTTTGTTTTGTTTTGTCATCTAATTTATTAATATATAATTTTATTATTTCACTTAATAATGGCTTATGCATTGTTTTACATTTTTGTATATTATTTTAACTTTTATGTAATTTCTAAATACATTTTCCTGGATGTTTTTAGCCCTGATGAAGCTTTAAATATAATAAAGCGAAACATTGGAAAGCATTTAACAAACCGTTTATTTTGATTATCCTATTCCGACTATATTTTTGGCTTAATTACATAGCTGTATAGATCTCTTTCTTATCCCCATCGAACAATCGTGGTTAATATCGTACGTTTTCCCGACATTTCTTTGTGACAAATCAAGATTTATAAATCCTCATTTTGAAGAATTTCTAAATATATACAACTTTTCCATCGACGACGGTAGGATTGGTTCATCATTTTTCGAAATAAAAACATAATAAACTCGAAAACATATTTTTGGAGGTTTTTCATTTTCTAATAATTTAGTTCTACGAGATTGCTGTTAAAATTATTAAAATTGTGCCGGCATAAGCAATTTGCTCTAAATTTTATCAGTTTATGCTAAGAATCTTAAGTCAGGATCTATATGAAATTTTTGGTATTTATGTTATATTGTTGTTTGTTTGTTACATTTTGATTTTAATAATCTTGCTATTTTTGATATTTTCCACAATTTGATTCTTTTGATAATTTTAGTCTTTTATGAGCAAATACTTCCTTGGGACGTGCTCTGTTGATATGAAAAATAAAGTCTTTTGATATAGTCATATATTCGGACGTTATTAACATTTTAGAGATTTTGAACATATGCATATTGTATTTATTTTGTATATTTGTAGGCATTTATGATATTTTCAACATTTAGATTTTTTACTAGTTTATGTATTTTTCTGTTAGGGGTCTTTAATAATAACTTATGGCTATAATATTATATTTTTGACATTTTTTACATATTTTAACATTTTGGAGTTTTTGATATTGTAACCATTTTACATTAAAAACCGACAGCATGAAAAATCCGAAATTTGTGAACATGCTTGGAACCTTGGTCATAAAATATAATTTCAAAATTCAGTTATATTACATAAAGAAGAACACAATACGAAACGAGAACTAAAAGAGTCTGCTTTAATTTTGTGAAATGAAAACGATTGTTTCGCTACTGCTTTTGTCGAATTCAATGGTTCCTGGTTGCCAATGATTAAGGAAGAAATTGCTAATGGCCATGTCCTTATGGACAACCGAATATCGGTATAGTTCATAAGGTTTTTTCTAGGTTTTCCCTTTTCATTTTGATGGGATCACTGAATCAACCATTTTTTTAATGGCATTTTTGGTGAATGCACTATCTTATAATAAAGTTGCACCTAGAAGCGCTACATACAATTCCGAAGATCACCCCTTTCAAATTCTTTAAATTTGAAAGAAATTTTGTTATTATATGATCTCTAGAAATATCTGTGCTACCCTGTCAAATCAAATAAATTATCTTAGTTACGTCATAAGTTAAATAATAGATATGATGAAAGATTTTAATTTTACGTTTTAAAATTGTGTTTTTTTACTTAGTTTCTTTGCCATTGACAACGGAGTCTGACCTAGACTCCAAAACGTTGGAATATACAGAAATTTTGTGACTTGTAATGTTATTTCCTAGAAAGTGCTTAAACATTGAAATACTTTGCTCAAGGGCAAGCCCGTAGCCAGCGGGGGGGTCTGGGGGTTCAAACACCCCCCCCCCCGAAATTGTGGAATTTTTGGTTTCAAGATTCAATTTTAACAAATTAATAATGTTTTTCATAAGAATAAATTTTATATTTATACAATTTTATATATCCTGTATATATATGAACAAAAATATACATTTTCAGACCTGATTAGCCCATCACCGATCAAAAAAATTATCCAACCCCACCACCTTCATGATTCTAATATTCCAGTTTCAGACAAGCAGGGAATGAGTGCATTTTCTTTTATTTACCCTATTATCTTTTAAAAGAAGCGTTTTAAATTTATAAAAAATATACACTTTCATTTTCCACACATAAACTTTTAGGTAGTATGGTTTCGGAAATAAAGCGAGAAATGAGAATATTTTATATCTTTATATTAATATCTTGTAAATAATTAATTTAAAAAATATGAAAAATAGATATTTATGTTCCTCATAATGAGCCCTTTCATTTGATGTATTGCATGCTGCGTTAAATATTTTTTTTAGTATCTGTTTAATTCTATAACTTGGCCCCCCAATATTAATATTAGGGATTTCTTCGTATTTTTCCTGTAAACAAAAAAATTTAGGTCTTATAATTTGGGGAATAAAGAGGGGAATGGGTAATTTTTTAAATATTTTTTTAATATATTTTAAAATATTTATTTAAAAAAATAAAAATATATATTAGTATTCGTCATAATGAGCCCTTTGTTTTGATATATTACTTGATCCGTTAGAAACAATTATAATTTTTATTTTTCATTTAATTCTATAATTTGGCCCCCAAAATCAATATTAGGAGTTTCTCCTTATTTTTCCAGTAAAGTTCAGGTGAGGCGGTATACATCTATTTTTTTTCAAAATTTTACAACATATGGTTTCGGAGATAAGAGGGGGATGGGTAAAAATTTTTATATTTTTGTTAATATCTTTTAATTAATTCATTTTAAAAATATGGAAAAAATATATTTGTTTTCGTCATAATGAGCCCTTTCATTTGATATATAACGTTAGAAACAATTTTAATTTTATATTTTCCATTTAATTCTGTAATTTGCCCCCCAAAATTATAAGTAGAGGTTTTTCCTTATTTTTCCAGTAAAGGTCCGGTCAGTCCTTATACCTCTAATTTTTTTCAAAACTTTACGTTTTATAGTTTTGGAGATAAGAGGGGAGGAATGGGTAATATTTTCGTTAATATCTTTTTAATTATTATTTTTTTAGTATGAAAAAAATATATTTGTGTTCCTTATAGTGGGACCTTTCATTTGATATATTACATGATGCGTTTAAAAAATATATATCTTTAAAATTTCATTTAATTCTATAATTTGCCCCTCAAAATTAATATTAATGGTTTCTCCTTATTTTTCCTGTAAAGTTCGGGCAACGTTCTATATTTCCTATTTTTTTCAAAATTTTAGGCTCAGTAGTTTCGAAGATCAGGGGGGGGAACGGTCGATTTTTTTAGTTTTTTCCCCAGAAGTACCCCTAAAATCAAAATTTCTTCATTTACGTATTTATGTACTCCTGATCGGGTCACCAAACTATACATTGATACCAAATTTCAACCTCTTCAGTCCAGTAGTTTAGGAGAAAATTGCTGTGATGTTACAGAGGCAGAAATCCGGCGTGATATTATAGGGGTATCCGTATATTGTATATACGGAACCCTAAAAATAGATTATTTCGATTTCATAGATAGATATATTAGCATAGATGGATTATTTTCTATTTTATTTTTTGTTTTAGAAACTGAAACTTACAGATGCCGGATTTTTAAATATAAGATTATTTACATCATTTTATTTGTTCGACCTGCTCAGTCACACATTATTTACTTCACGACTGGGATATTTGACCTTCAAAAATGTAACCCTTTGCCTCAAAGTCGATATCACGGCATACTTGATTAGACTATCTACCCCTTTCAATAACGCGACCTTAATAAAGTCAGAGTAGCTGACCTAGCTTCGAAACTTCATAACCTTCCCAATTATCTCGAAACTTCCAAAACCCTCAATACAAAGTTTCAAAACTGATACCTTTATCCACACTCACTGACGTACCGAAACTGATTCATCGAATTTCTAATTTCCAGTTCCCGTCGCATTCAACGTCACCGAAGAGGAAACTCTCGACCAGGAAGAAAAAGAGATCATCATATCGTCGAACGGCGGAGTCATGGAAGTTTTCGAAACTAGTAAGTACCTTATGTACTCTTATTACTTCTTTATGTTGCATGCAAAGTACAGGAATAATATAAGAGATCATAACAGGTTAAGTATGGAGGTAGGATATAACGTTATAAGAGTTTTCGTGAAGTTCGAAAAGAGTGTACTCGTAATTGAAAGTTTTGTATGCATGAGAAAGTTCTTTAAGTTTGGAATTTTAGAAAACAATGCAGGTAAGATATCATTTTAGTTTATGTTTTTTGGTTTTTCAGTCGCAGTACGTGAAGGATTTAACGGGATATTGTGTTCTCAATTCTCAATTTTTAAAGATGTATTTTATTATTTAATATATTTCTCTAGCACTCCTTCCTGTATATATATATAAGTAATTTACTGGGAAGCAGCCAATGGGTGGTAATGATATACTCTTTATTTCTTTCGAAAACCTTTCGGAACAAATTTATTCCTTCTTCAGTTCAAACTGGAAGTTACATAAAATTAACAGTAAGCAATATTAGATTTAAACTAATTACAACTTACGATATTTGTGGTTTTGTTGCTGAAACTGGCAGAATCCAGAGGATAAAGGGGAGCATATCTTACGAGTTCATATTAATAATAGATATAACAAATTATAAAGCTCTCATAATGTTAGACGTATTGTACTGACATTAAAATGATTTAAAGTCAGTTGATAATTAAACTATAGTGAGTTGCAAAAGATAGATACCGAAATGCAAAATGTTGAAAACAAAAATTTTTGTAATAAAAATTATTTGCTGATTAGATTATTCCAAATTTTACAGAAAAATAAATTCAGTAATAAGTTATGCTTAATCCGTCGTTAAGGATAATAAATTGTTTAAGGAGACATTCTGTGAAATTTGGGTTTCTTTAGCTAGGCCAGTAGATAATATTTAAGTTCTTGCTATACACTGCCCTAATATTCAGATAAGAAACCCAAATTTCTTGTCTTTAAACAATTTATTATACACGGATTAAGCATAACTTATTACTAAATTTATTTTTCTGTAAAATTTGAATAATCTAATCCAAATAATTTTTATTACAAAATTTTTTATGTTTTCAACATTTTGCATTTCGGTATCTATCTTTTGCAACTCACTATAGTTTAATTATCACTGACTTTAAATCATTATAATGTCAGTACTATACTATTTTGTAATATAACGTAAGAAGCTCCCTTTATCCTCTATTGCCAGTTTAACAAGATCGTAAGAAAAAAATCTAATTTACACGTTAATTTATGTAACATTGAACTGAAAAAGGAATAAATTTGTTCCGAAAACTTTTCGAGAACCCATTGTTCACATTAACTTATATATACTACCGAAATTCCATATCTATGGCATAAACATTTTAGAGGATTTACAGGAAAAAATTAAACCTAGATATCCTATCCTAGATGTCGCTCTTACATCTACAGTAAAGAAAAAGAAACATTATTTGTGTTCAAATTCGTAATTCTTAATTTGACAACAACGCACAGCTACCATACATATTTATTTTTTCTAACCTGTCTGTATGCTATAATTGTCTGTATATTTAAACGAATAAATTTTTTATTATCCTGTATTAACGATCCACGGATTACTCTTTTTGTTTAGAAATTTTTAACATCTTCTGTAACTATATTTTATTACTCAAAATTTATTGGAACTTTCTGTAAAATTTGTTTCTAACATTTTTTATCATCATCCTGTATATCTATAATTCCTCTCAATAATCTTCTAATCAGAAAATATGCATCTTTTTATTGCACCACCCAACCGTAATTTTTTATGCCCTTAAATTCAACATTAATTGCATTTCGGTATTTTCTACAATCTTTTGCCACCCACGAAAAAAATTATTTTGAACATATCTGAAATCGCCCTGTATAATTATAATATACAAGATTACTTTACCACTAATAATAACAACTCTTCATGCCACTTCCTGATGCTCTTTAAATTGGTCCCTCTATATATAATTATAATGCTTTGTCGGTGGCGGAACGCGGCAATAGTTGTTTGGCGTTACTTACGTAAATAATGAATTTTATTTATTTTATTTTATGAACCATTATTATAAATTAATATTAACTTGCACTGAAGGTCGTTAGTAGTACGAAACAAAATAAAAATGAAGAAAACGTTTGAGAGACAGAGGAAAAAGGTACCTAAATACATTAGATGTTCCGAATTCATCCCGTAGTTGATAACTGATCCCTCGGGATCGATGATAAAATGACGACGTTTCGGCAGAGTCACATCTGCCTCTTCAGGTCGGTTCGCATAATTCTCGTAGCCTTCTGCTTTCGCTTCTAGTTCTAGAACAGTACATATTCTTTCCAATTACCTCAGTATGGAATTGAAAGAGCTTGAATGGAAAAATGAATGAAAAAAGAAAGAAAGTTTCCTTGGACTTCCATCGTCTTGAAGTGGTTGATCTCACAACGTTTCAATAGCTGTGTATCTGCTATGGTCATCAAGTGAATGATAGGAAATTCAGAATATCGGTCGTATTTATATTATACCCTTAACCGGTCATGCGTCGCCGGTCATGGTCATTGGGTCTTATCTGGTCCAATCAGCGTCGTCGTAGCGGCGGAGGCCGAAGAAGAGCTCTCCAGATATTTTTAATTTCGACGCTGGACTCGCTAATTATATTTTCGTTCCAGATTATATATGCTGTCTCTATGAATTTTCTTTTGTACCAGTGCTCTTCCTTGTGAATTGCTCTAGCCTGGTTCCAGTTGATATTATGGTGTTCGGTCCATGCGTGATTAGCTAGCCTAGACTTCATTACCTCTGCCCTTTGAGTAGCTGTGCGGTGTTCCTTAATCCTGGTGTCCAGCGGTCGCTTTGTCTCTCCAATGTAAATATTGCCACATTCACACGGTATGCTGTATATACAGTTATTTGGTATTGCTGGTGCGTCGGGTCTCGTTCTTGTTATCAGGCTCCTCAAGGTGTCGTTGCTGTTGAAGATAATTCTGATTCCATAGCTGTGTGCAATTCTTCTAAGTTTTCCCGACAGGCCTTTAGTATACGGTAATAGTAGAGTTGCTACCGTTGTGTCCTCTTCCTGCCTAGTTGGTTTGTCCAGCTCTTCAAACGCCTTGGTAATGATCGTTTCCGGATATCCCTTAGCCAAAAGGTCTTCTCTATGTTTCACTTGTTCTTCTTTGAGGGCTTCTGGTGTACTGCAGATATTTTTGGCTCTATGGATTAATGTTTTGATGATGCCAGTTTTCGTTGCTGATGGGTGGTTGGAATTGTAGTGAGGGTATAATCCTGTATGCGTAGCCTTCCTGTAGACTGTTGTTTTGGATTCCCGTCCTTGTCCTTTGACATTTTACATCAAGGAATGGTAGGCACCCACTCTCTTTCATCTCCATGGTGAATCTAATACGATGTAAGTCCAAGGAAACTTCCAGGAACGAGTTACATTGTCTACCAACTTCAGACTAACAAAATATATATATATATATATATATATATATATATATATATATATATTCCTCATAATGTAAGGCAGCACCGCAGACCACGAAGTTATAAATTTAGGCTGTAAAAGTAAAGTCTTTGAAAGGATTATGTATTGAGCAGTTAAATTGCAACAAATTGTCAGGGAACAAACCTCAATGAATTAAATTGAATGAGGAGTATAATCTAACAAAATATTCGTTATTTCTATTGGGTAGGATTCAAGGTATAAGTAACGGATGCCCATTGAATTATTACATCTTCAGTAACAATGTTTACGATCCAAATTTAGAATTCATTAAATTGATTTAACCTGCCAAACAATAACCTAAGCGCAAATATTGATACATTCAAGTGTGTATACGTTGTTGTCCTGTGTATTTCGTCTATAATTTTCTGTAATTAAGCACCGATAATTAGGTTAATGGTAATCACTCGATGTTCTACTAGAATAGATTGACTTTATCGATAATTAATTGAATTATTCGTGGTCATTCGACTAAATAATCGTAATATATTACCAGTTGCGAATAGTTAGATAACTGTGCACCCCCCACGTATTCGAATCGTTATTTCATTTAGCTGTAAACCCACGTAATGATCTGTTATTACGTACACATTAAATGCATTGTTTAATGAAAAATTATTAAACGATGCATTAATAGGGCGAGTTTAGTGGTTGATTATGCTGTTACAAGTTGATTTTATGTAATTTAAATGTTAAAGTAAACCTTGCTTTATCTATATATAAATAGGCAAAGACAACACGATTAGGTACCATTTTCTCCTCTGTTTCTCAACAGATTTTCTTCATGTTTGTTTTGTTTAGTAGCTACTGACGACCTTCAGTGCAGAATGCTAATCTTAATTTATAATATTGGTTCATTCATTAAATAAAATATAATAAAAATTCATTATTTACGGCAATAATGTCAATGCCAAACAAATGAATGTGCCGCCGCCGCCAGACTCAAACCATTGAGTAATTATATATAGACAGACCAATGCTGTTATATGCTTAGAGCATGTACTTCTGGAAGTGGCATGCAAGCGTTGTTATTGTTTAATGGGTAAAGTAATTGTTGAATATTATAATTATACAGGGCGATTCCAGATATGTTAGAAATCATTTTTTTCATGGGTGGCACATGAGCAGTTGCATATATAGGGTGTTTAAAATATAGAGTAGAGTGCAATTATAACTAATAAAATAATTATATAGGGAAGCCCATTAGCGGTTGAATTTACAGGGTTCTTGGAATAGAAGGTGCAGTAAAATTACAGTTATACAGGATGGTGCAAAAAATGTTATACATAAATGCATATACAGGGTGGCGGAAATGGAAATGCAACATTTCGTAACCCATAAGCAGTTGTATATATAGTTAAGATGAAATATAGGCTAAGAGCAATTATAGATATACAGGATGGTGATAAAAAATGTTAGAAAAGGAAATGATTTATAGAGTAGAACACGAAGAGTTCTATATATATAATGATTGAAATATAGGTCCGAGTAGAATTATAGTTACAGAAGATAATTAAAAATTTCATAAACAAAAAGAGTAAATATGGTGGGTCATAGGCAGTGGCATATACAGAATGGTTTACCCGGTGGTTGAAAAATAAAAAATATTATGCGTGGTTCATAAGCAGTTGCATATACAGGGTGGTGGAAATATATAATGAGATGGCATTATTATAATGAGGATTTTAATAAATATTAGAGAATTGAGTGCAATTATAGCTATACAGGGGGGTTAGAAAAAATAAATATGTAGGGTAGCCCATTAGCAGTTGAATTGTTGTCATATTAAATTAAGAATTACGAATTTGAACACAAATAAAGTTCTATGGGTTACATCTGAAAAAAACTTGAATTTCGTTACTTATTTGTAGAAGCGAGATGTAAGACCGACATCTAGGAGTTTCGAGGAAACTATCACACAGAGGTTCCGAATCTGGATCCGTTCTGTGTAATTGCTGTTCTCCCTAAAGTCCTAGGATAGAATGTCACGATAAAATTTTCATGTTACTTAACGTGCCAGAGATATTGACACAATTGGTCGAATTTCGACCACTGGGCGACAGCTAGTTTTCAGAATTATTTATATTCTGGTGCAAACAATTCTGACTTATTTAAATTTAATATGTAACATTTTTTAATCAAAATTTTTCAGTTGATGTTGAATGCCAGAAGAATCACTATAAACTTCCTTCCTCTGGAACTCAAAAACCGCAGTGCTTTTTATGTGGTAAAGTGCTTGCTAATGGAAGTATGAAGCCAGCAAAGTTGTCAGAACATCTTAGAACTGTCCACCCTGGAAATGTATCTGACAGTATTGACGATTTTCTTACTAAGGTTTAAAAAAGCCGGCACTTTACCTAGATTAGAATTCACTCTGGTACAAAAACCATGTCTTGAGGCATCGTACAAGGTCGCTTACCGCATTGCTCAGCAAAAGAAGCCACACACTATCGCGGAAACATTAGTGAAGCCTTGCTCACTGGATATTATGGAAATTGTATGTGGTAAGGATGAAATAAAGAAGGTTAAAGCTGTTCCCTTATCAAACGATGTAATTCATTCTAGAATTGTTGAAATGTCGTCAAATGTTTTAAAGCAGGTTATTGAAGAATTGAATGCTTCGCCGTTTCCGTTCAGTATGTAATTGGATGAAAGCACCGATGTATCACAATGCAGCCAGCTCTTGGTGTTTGTCCGTTACGTAAAACATGACACGCGTCTTATCAAAGAAGAGTTTCTTTTTTGCCACTCACTTTTAGAAACTACGAAGGCTCCAGATGTCTTTGAAATGATAAAAAGATTTTTCTTCGAACAAAATATAGATTGGAAGACTATAAACTTGGTAGTATATGCACCGATGGAGCTCCTGCAATGCTTGGTAACACATCTGATTTTGTGGCTTTGATCAAGAAAGAGATCCCTCAAGTTATAAGTACTCATTGTATCATACATCGGCATGCCTTGGCTTCACGAACTTTGCCTACTTTTCTGAAGGAAGTTATGTCTACATGCGTCAAAATAATAAAGTTCATAAGAGCAAGAGCCTTAAACCACGGTCTGTTTAAAAGGCTTTGCCAAGAAATGGGGTCAGAACATGAAGTATTGCTTTATTACACAGAAGTTCGTTGGCTGTCAAGAGGACAAGTGTTACTTTTTCTAAAAGGCAAAGAAAATTCATTGTATTCATTCTTGAACGTGAAGATTTTGTACAAGGGCTAGCGTACTTGGTAGATATATTTACTCATTTGAACGAAATTAACCAGTCTCTTCAGGGTCCTGCTGCCACCATCGTAGATACATCTGAACGGTTAAAAGGTTTTTTAGGTAAACTGCCACTTTGGAAAAGGAGAGTGGAAACAGGTAACTTTGCTAATTTTCCGATGCTGGAAGAGTTGATAGCACAAGGTGACGTAAATACGACAAAAATGGTACAGGAGGCAAGCATCTGGAAACATTGCAGACGTCTTTTGGAGGTTATTTTAGCACAAAATCGCTTGAAAAAAAAACGTGGGTGAGGAGTCCATTTTTAATCGATATTGACAATATCAGCGACGACGATCTTATTACAGATGACTTAATTGACATGAGATCTAAAGAAGTTTTGAAAGCTGAATTTCATGCAAAAGATTTTGACGAGTTTTGGTGCTCTTTGAGTCAAGCTTATCCTCTTCTTGTCAAGCGTGCTAAGTCTGTTCTGATACCATTTGCTAATGCGTATCTTTGCGAGGCAGGGTTCTCGGTTCTGGTATCAATAAAAACAAAAAGTCGCAACCGATTGAACGTCGCAGATGACATGCGCCTTGCCTTGTCGAAGACTGTCCCACAATTTAACGTTCTCATTGAGGACAAACAGCAGCAATCTTCTCATTAACATAGTAGTAAGTGTAATAAAAGTGCCCAATAAAAATTTTTTTTATTAATATAAATAAGACTTTTTTTATTTCCAAAACTATTTATGACTGGGGTCCGTGGAATAGTTTAAATTGTGAGAGTGGTCCGTGACTGCAAAAAGGTTAAGAAACCCTGCTATAAAGTAATAAAATAATATGCCAATATAAATGTTTTACTTCCAAATAGAAGGAGGTTATCGGTTCAGCATTTTTTGTCCACATGTTCCCTGATATTTTCAACGGTTTTGGCCCCATTTTAATCTTGATTTTTTTAATAGGCTGTAGATTGAGGGTGGTCTCTTTTAAATTTAAGAAACGACTTCCATCCCTAATTGATGAAATTTCATATTGAAGACTCTGTAACAATTATTGTACTTTGCTACAAGATACTAATAAGCGAACTAATCTTAATCTAATGAATTATTCTCTCTTCACTGACAAAACAGAGATAAATTAAATTTATAGTTTAGTGAAGTAAAATAATATAGGCACATTTAAAAATAACAATAGCAAATATTAAAATAATTTCTCTTATTTCTCACAATATACAATTCTTGCTCACCACTCCCCACTCTTCTTTGAAACTAGTTGTGGATTACAATTGGATAAGATATTCCTTGATTGTCGATGTTAGTGATTATAATTCTTGAAGAGACTGAAGCAGCAATTGATTTAAAGATTGAAATAAATTAAAAACTGAAATATAAGGAGTTGAGCCTTAATAAACGTTGGATATGTACACATAAAACAACAAGTATCCTTAAGTAGCTAAAAAGCAGCATTATTGCAATTCTTAGCTTCATATTAGTGTGACTTTCGGCTTTTACATCCATCAGATACAATAATAGAGAATGCTTGCCAACGACAGAAATAGATCTGGCTTTAAATTAAATGATTATTATTTATGTATTTGCACGCTCTTATATAATCTGATACATATGATAATCAAATTAGACTTAGAAAATAATATATACCTACGTATTTAGTAAAAATTCTATGCACTCAATTTTCATTTGTCGTAGTTTCTAAATTTCTCGTATTCTAAATATGACTTCAGTCCTACCCCCTGATCTAGAGTTTAGATCGACCATGTATTTCCAATTTTTTATAAAAAAAATTATCCTGCGCATTCACCAAATATCAAAATGTAGTCATATTTTATTATTTTAGTGTGATTTTTTTAGTCATAACCCATATTGTGGGGGTGATTCCTTTATTTTATGGTTGATAACGAAATTCATCGAAAATTGTCCAGTCCAAATTAAAAAATATGTCATCCCTGTACATAAAAATAGGTTTGAGGTGTTTGACTGCTGGATATTCATATATAGATCTGATCCTTTCTAATATTTTACAAGGAAAATACACTTTTGTAATTGTCAATCTTTCATGTATGTGTATAAAAAATCGACTGACTCACTGAAACACTATTCCCTGACTCATCACAAGATCTCGTAAAGTATTAGCCGGATTGAGTTGTTAGAAAATGTTCGACGTGAAGATTCTGGCGGATTCGCCAGTTTAATTAAATCTTTCCTATACGGTAGATTTACTTATATTTTCTTATCTTAATACTACGCTGCACGACGTCAAAAAAATTACACCTGTGCACGACGGTGGTCTATCAGGACCAAAAATGATGACGCGAAATTATTGTCTAATTTTGAGGTATGCGAAAATTTTTAATGTAATCTATTTTATAAAATGTGTTTTTCGATAATAATTTCAAGAAATAAATTTTTAGGCCAATATTATCCCATAATATAAAACAAATACAAATACTGTACTATTTTAACACTTAAAAAAAGTTATAAAAATAGAAATTAACAAAAAAATGTTTTTTTGTTTAAAATACTAAATTATCTGGTGAACGTAACAATCGATAACAATAAATAAATTAAAAATTGGTACAGAAAATACAGCAGCACGAATTTACCTAACAATATAACGTGATTTTCTCTACACAGTCTAGCAACATGCTACAATATGTTGCATGCACAACCATTTTTTGCAAAATTTACAAAAATCTCTAGTTTTCCGTTTTTTGCAATATTTACAGTTTCCTCTTTGATTTTTGACGGGATCTGGTAGAGCTTCAGAGTTGCTATATTTGGCAATTGCAGATTGTATATATGTGTGTAAACTAGATAAAAAAGCTCTAGAACTCATATGTTTCTTTATTAGCTCAAGTCCCAAATTTTTTGCATATAGCCTCCTGTTTTTGCTATACTCTGCATCTGGATTTTGACATCTAGTATTGACAAAAGCACTGACATTGTAAACGTTGAGCATTCCATGAAAAGTAACTAATGACCAACATTTCGTGTGTCTCGAAACGTCATAGGAAGAAGACATTTTATCAACAATGTCTACACCGCATTTTGTAGAATTATAAAATAAAACTGTCTCTGGTTTACCACTTTCTGGATCGACTGTGTCGTCACGGTGTTGTGTTTAATCTTAAGATATCAGTACTCCGGGAATTCGCGTAACAAGTACTGCCATCTACTGTGGAAATTCCTATTTACTAATCTATCCAAGACTACACGACGGTGGTCTATCAGGACAAAATAATTTATATTTCAAAAACTAAATTTTGTATTTTAGTGAACTGTAACGTAAAATACTTCTTGTTGTATTCCTGAAAGGTACTGAAAAACCCAGATTTGAATATTATCTCTTTATATAAGAAACAGCCTTTTGCGTAGAATCCTTGTCCTGACAGACAACCGGCGTGCATCGGAGTGTTAAACATCATCTCTATATGATTTAAAATATTAACGTCTTTTTTCAGTTGCGGCTAGAAAAGACAGTGACACATACGTGGAAGTTATAATTGGAGTACTAACAGCTATAATGCTACTTCTACTTATTGTTTTCGTCATCATCTTAATACTCAACAAACGTCACAAGCTGCAAGGATCACCAACGCTACTGAGAAACCCGTTTAGCGTTACTATTAACATGAAAGTAAGTTGACTAACATTGTCACTAAGTATCATTTTTTAAATAAAACATGTCTAAAAAAGGTACGATAGAGTTTATGACCTCTTACAAATATAAAACTCGAAAACGGCAAACAATAAGCCATATCAACATTTGTGTAGATGTTAATAACTGCTAACTTTATACCTTTACCAAATTATTATTTATTAAGTATTAATTGCACTCTATATCAGAGGCGGCATCTTTGCCTCTACCTTTGTATTATATATCAAGCTACTCCGAAAGGTTATCATAGACTCATGAGTACTCACAGTCTCACTTTTTGAAACTGTTAACTAAAGCATCAGCCAAAGGTGTTACTTCATACAGACGATCACCATCAGTAGCAATGCGGGTACAGAAAAAATTTTGGACCTCAAAAGCGGGCTCATTGATTTTGAAGCAAAATATTTTTTGTAAAAAAAGATTTTTTTCTAGTAGTTCATATTTTTTATTTTTGTTTTTCATCTCTTCTTTGCCTTTTGTATTTGTTTCCACTGCAAGAAATTAAAATATCGGACAATTTTTAATATACTACTTGTAGAGGCAAATCATTTGACATTAAAATATATATACTCGTAATTCCAATAAATAAAAACTTTTATCTTGAATAATAATAATTTATAAGACCCACTTAATAGTTTTGGTTTCCCTCATCTCTTTCCTACAGTTACATTTAATTTTTCCCTAATCTATGACAATACTTTTTTCCTGCGTTATTCCTTAAGATATCCTAAGATACTTCAAGTACAGTCTTCATGAAGTAGCCCATCCCTGGGTCTCTTAGTCCCGTGCTCTCTGTTTTGGTCGTAGTTTGTTACCCCTCTTATTAGTGGATACTCGTGGTTTCACATTCCTGCTATCGCCTTCTTCATCCTCTTAATTATTTATCCTTTTTTATGGGGCGTATTGCTGGTCTGCTCAGGGTGTTGTGTTCAATCCTCTCTAGTTTCTTGATATGTGTGTCCGCTGCTTTTCCCCATATGCCAGCTCCATCATCATAACTGACTTAACTGATGCTTCAGAGATCCTCTTCTTAGTCCTCGAGTGTTGCTTGCTCCTCTGTCCTAATAGAGCGTTGAGCATACTAATGAACATGTCTCATTTTGCTGTTTCCTTGAGGTGTTTCTTCCAGGTTAGCTTCCTGTCGATGTGGATTTCTACTCTACTTCCTTCAGTTAGTCTTCTTCTTCGTTTGCCCTTGTTTCCTCTTGCTATTGATATTTCCTGTGTCTTCCTTGATGTACTTTGTCACTGATGTTGCCAAGTTGACCTTGATGTAGATATTGTACAACCCGACTCCTGTGGTAGTCCGACTTTGATGGTCCCCCTGTTGATGTGATTCCGTCAATTCTGTTCCTGATTGGCAGTCCTATTAGGTGGTCCTGGGTATCCATCTTCGGGCTTGACCTCAATTCTTACTATCAGGCCGTCCAGCCAGATCCTGTCACAACCTTTCTTCCGATCGAAAAAACTATACAACTCGTCCTACAATTTTCAGTATTTTCCATCACGTCCTCTCCAATCCTCATTACTTGGTCCTTCTTCGAATATCGTTCTCTGAATTCACATTGTTCGTCAGGTATGATCCTTAGCTGCTCGTCTTTTTCCTTGATCCTCTTAAAACTGATTTTGAACATAATCTTGATTATTAGACTTCGTTCTTACTGTGACTACTGCTCACTTCCATTTCCTACATTATTGTTGGTTTACTACATTATTTACACTTGCAATGTAGTCATCACTGCCAACCACACGTCTTCTGAGGTCTGTTTGAACGGTCGGAAATAAGGAACGAATTGGCATATAAGGTATGATATAATTTAATCTTAGAATTTCTTAGCCTCGAAATTGGAAGTAGGGCCAAGTTAATTCGTTTGATTATTACACCCATACTGTTCCTTTTTTAAGTCGTTTAGTATATTTTATCTTTATCTCTTGAAATTCAGCTACAACCCCAGAACAATTTAATAAATAAGACTTAATGCATAAAATATTTTTGTACAGAGGTTACAACTCCATGTATCATGTGTCGGTAGTAAAAGGTTATATGTTTCAAATGTAATTTTCAAATCAGTATAAATTGTAATTACATAAAATCCCTCTCGTCCAGGAATACTAATACCCCTCCTCTTACATTTAAAAGATCTATTCGATATTAAGTAGTTTTAACCTTAAGTAAAGAAAAGCTTATTAATATTTCCTTTCGGATGTAATACCAGAGCTTCTCGCCCCCACAACTTCTACTGAAAGTCTTCCAATTCAAAATTAATCACCTCTTTTATATCCCAATTAACAGTAGACGGAATCGGAGAGGTTCGGAAATTTATCGATTAATTAAACCCCATTGAAAATATAATTCCCTTTCTTAAGTTCCAATATTAATTCCCACTTTTTTGGTCTCATTTCTGAGTCGATTAAGACAACGAAGTATTGTTTTTTTATTATTGTTATTATCCAGGACCTTTTGATGAGTTTCTCCAACAATATTCCTCGACCACCAACGGTCACAGGGAGCATCAGCAGCCGACCTGCTACTCCTGTTAGTCAGCATGAACCTAGCAGCGTGGCCGGAGACAGGAATTCGCAGATATCGTTTGAAGGATATCGGTGAGAATTTTAAAAAATCCCGTCTATAGAACGTTCACGACAATATTTTTTACAGATCTCCGTTAGTCACGAATTACTACGCCCCCAACTATGCCACATTAAGATGCTCTTCGGCAATGGATGAACCTGATCCTGCTCCGGAAGTTCCGCCACTACCTGATGAGGATTCTGGCGTGACCAGCATTACCGAACAGGATTCTTCCCCATTACGTTACAGGTAGTTAATAACTTTCTTAGTTATATTTACATACGTAATATTTCAAAATTAAGGAAAAAATCAATAGTAGAACAAATTGAACATTAACATGTTTTAGGAATAAAATATGACCGATTATTATAAAATAAAACAATCTCTTAAGGATGGGTTTTTTAAGAATTTTCTTTCAGAAATCGAAACAAATTTAATTCCATGACTTTTGGATTTAGAGCGCACTAGAACATATACAGGTTGTTTCTAAAATAGGCTTCCAGACTTCAGCTGTGTATAGAAAAAAGCCCAAAAGTCTCTATTAACAAAAAACAAAAGGCTCTAACTAAACTGTTTTTTTTCTGTTATTGACAAAACGGTCGAAAGTAAATAGAAAAAATTGTATGTGTCTTTCATAACTTTTTACGTTAATTATCATGAGCTACTCCATTTTTCAACATGCAAATCATAACAATCCTATTTAGGTTAGTGAAGGGAGTTTTTCATCCGTATTTTTTTTATTTAATTTTTTTTACAATTTTCTCTAGAGATTTATAAAATCTTCAAACTTTTACGTAAAAAATATTATGTTTGTGCAAATCGATATTTTCAATAGTTTTCGAGTTTGAGTTTAAATATTACACTGCTCTTAACGTTTTAGGATAAAAATTACACAAATCTGTTTACCATGTGAAATAAAAAACTGACGTTGCGACAACGCTAACAATTGAAGTTATTGATAATCCAATTGAGCTTTGCAGTGCTTAATCAGTAAAACCGTTGATTGGAAAATTTACAACATTAATGCAACTGGAGTCATATTCAAACACGGAATTGACAGATATGCACTTTATCTACAGCCGTGCAGCTGGAAATGGATCAGAAGGGAAGCATTTGTATGCGGCAGCATACCCGAATAGAAGACTTCCTTCTCGACAGGTATTTCAGAGGATCCATCAACGTTTAAGTGAAAATGGTTCGTTCCAACCAAAAGTAGAACCTCCTTCACCAACCTAAGTAGTTCACTTATGATGTACATGTCAAAAAACGGAGTAGCACATGTTATTTAACGTAAAAAGCTATGTAAGACCCATTTTTCTCTATTTACTTTCGACCGTTTTGTCAATAACACAAAAAAAAGTTTTGTTTAAGCCTTTTTAAGAGAATATAACTTCCTAAATGTGCGTTTTAGGGCACATGTTAATAGGGACTTTGAGTTATATACACAGCAGAAGTTTGAAAACACCCTGTATAAAGACTTTACACCTGATATGTCAGAAGAGTTTATAAAATAAACCCCAAAAGATCCTAATGACTGCCCGTTTATTATCAAAATATGTTCAGCGAAAGACAATATATGATTAAAATAGACACATAGGTCGTTTTTGACTGTACCTATATCATTCAATTGTCTGCTTTTAGTACTGGATTCAACTTTGAGGTGTATGAACTTTACCCATCCATATATTCAAATAAACTTTATTTTTGGTACACAACAATGTTGTAAGTGGATCGAGAATTGTTTGATATCCGCAATATTGGATTTATATTCAAAGCGTCCGCGAATAGGAGAATGGACTTGATAAGTCATTGATTAGTATCAGGAATGGTAGTGGGCCGAGATTGTGACCCTACGGTATTCCTGAAGTGACTGAACATTTATTTGATTTAAAACCAGTATACCAGACAAACTGCTGGCGGTTACATAAATAAGATTTACATAGATCTTCCCGAAGACAGATAAATTTTTCGATTAGATTTTGCTAAAATTAATATCAAGCATGTCTCCTTAACATTTGAATTTGAATGAGAACGATTTTTTAATGATTATATTTTGTTTACATATGTGTTAAAAACTTATGCACTGAAAACGTAGAAGTAGTATAGCAGAACCGAATCCACCACAACTGTAATACCTTTTACTAGAAGGCGCTCCATATCCGAAATTGCCTCCTTGGTTCAGAATATATCAGATGACATCCAAAATAGAGTTCGGTGGTGACTAATAACAACACGGCGGTTGTTAGGCACCACAGATCTCCATTTTGGGACGTTACCTGACGTGCTGTCAACCAAGAAACCGATTTAGGACCTAGTGGCTCCCTCTGGTGAGAGATAGTGGAGTTACTTATGTAGGATTGGTTTTCCTATATTTGTAATTAATAAAAGAATATATCCCAAATTAATTATTCGATTAAATTCTAATTATTAGATTGACCCATTATAATGTGTGATAATGAAAATCTAATAAAAAATATCCATAATATTAAATAGTAAAATTAGCAATAGCAATAATGCCCAAACAGCAGCACAAGCATAAATTATAACGTCTCCTAATATTATACGGGAAAATTTTCAACAACCTTACTGCTTCGATAGTTGATTCCCCAAGTATTTCCAGTATCTCTTTAAAATCGAAATTTTGAAAACTAAATTAGGCATTATTTTGAGACGATATTCAGCTTTCGAACACTGTTATCTGAATAATCAGAAGTTCATCCACTTATGTAAAAAGGTAACTTATATGTTTGATAGTTGGCTCTTTATTATTTATATCATTTAATAATTGAAGAACTAGATAAATTATTAAATGATATAAATAATAAAGAGCCAACTATCAAATTTACCCTAGAAATTGAAGAAAATAACAAACTATCTTTTTTAGACATATTGATAACAAAAATAGAATCTTCATTCGAAACAGAAGTTTATAGAAAACCAACTCATACAAACAGATACCTAAATTTCAATTCAAATCATCCGAATACAATAAACAAAGGTGTCATTAAGTCATTATATGATAGAGCAAAGACCAACTGTTCTGATGATAATAAATTCAACAAAGAAAAAATAATTATAAAGAATGTTGTCACTGAAAACAATTACCGCACAAAATTTATCAACAAAGAATTAAACAGACTTGAACAGAAAACAAACATTCCGAATCAACCCAGAACTTCTCTTAACACTACTAGTACTCAAGACAACAACATTACAGTTACAACTATGCCATATATACAGGGTCTGTCCGAAAGATTGAAAAGAGTGGGCAACAGATTTAATGTTAAAACAACATTCCAAACAAGAAATACACTTAAATCTTTAATATCGAAAACAAAACCAACAAACAAAACCCAGAACTCAAAAAACTGCATATATAAGATTCCTTGCGAATGCAATAAATTTTATATTGGAGAAACATCGAGACCATTAAACGTACGAATAAATGAACACAAGAATTACATAACGAAACGACAATTTGAAAAATCAAAAAGTTGTGAACATGCTTGGGACCTAGGCCATAAAATACAATTTGACAATTCAACTATACTTCACAAAGAACAACATAACACAAAACGAAAAATAAAAGAGTCTGCCTTAATTCTTTGAATGAAGACGATTGTATCGCTTCTACTTCTGTAGAATTTAATCGTATCTGGTTACCGACAATTAAGGAAGAAATTATTAATGGTAACCTCCTTTTGAACAACCCAATATCGGGATAGTTCATAAGGTTTTTCCTAGGTTTTCCCTTATAACGTTAATGGGATCACTGAAACAATAGAATTCTTTGATCGCATTTTTGGCGAATGCGCTATCTTATAACAAAGTCGTACCTAGGAACGCCACATATAAATTCTAAAGACAACTCTTTCAAATTCTTCTAATTTGAAAGCTGGTTAACTATAATTCATGATCTTTAGAATTTTTTGTGCTACCTGTATATCTAAAAACAACAAATTTTCTAATGTCAATTTTAAATGTCAATCAAATTTTCATTTTGCAATCACATCAATAAATATAAAGCCATTGACAACGAAGTCAGAATAGACTTTGAAACGTTTGGTATTCCTGCAATATACGTAGTTTTATTTCTATTGTGGTGTTATTCCCCAAAGAAACATATAAGTTATCAAGAATATGCCACAAACAACGTTTAGAAGACAATTATGTAAAAAGGGCTTCACATTGTTTAATTGATATTTTGACAAAACTATGTTTACCAATAGATTTTCTAGGGTAAGATTTATGATTTCAGTCATTAAAAAATATTTACAAATAAAATTAAACTGTCTAGACTGCATATTAAAATCAATAATAATAAAATAAATAAACAATTTTTTGAGGTTATGATCTTAGACAATGCAAAACCATATTACTGTTCGTTTTATTCAACTATTACTTTTGTCTTTTTTTCTGTAAAAAAAAACGGGACTAATACTAGTCTAATAAATTAAACATAGTCACACAAAATGAAGTGTCAGGGGTATATGTGAACTTACTCTAGAAAATACAGCAATTAAGAGAAATATAGTGAGATGGGTTCTAATTATATTAAATTTTTGCATTATTTAATATTTTTATAATCCATAAAAGCTAATTTCGTTTTTCGTCACAGGAGCTTGCAGAGCACGCCATCGATGAGCCCCAAGTCGAAGATGATCAACTTAGGAAATTATTTTCCAAGAGTAGCTACAGATTTGCCAAGCCGGAAACGATATCACACGGCTCCGAGAGACAAGCATCGGGTGAGTTTATTCAATTTTCTTCTATCGTTGGGAAATTTCTAAATCCCATCGTAATCACTAAAGCAGATTATTTTAATTAATTAGGGTTTAGGTGATCCTTGATAGGTCGTCAACGGATTGTAAAAATTAACAGCTTTAAATCAGTTCCCATCAATGTTGAATCAGGGGTTGGTCAAGGTACGCACATAGGCCCATTGCTTTTCTCTCTATTTATAAATGACGTATACGGAATAATATTAAATAGTAAGTTTTTACTTTTAGCTGAGAATGCAAAGTTTTTTAGAGCAATTACATCTCCCACTGATTCGATATTACAGCAGGATTTACTAGCATTTGAAAATCGATGCACTGAAAATGGGTTGCTATTGAATAGCAAAAAATGCTTTACCATTCGCTTTGGTAAATCGTTCATGCCTTTTACTCCCTATATTCTAAATATTGAAATTCTAGAACGTGTTGACCATATAGAAGATGTCGGGATTATTTTTGACTCCAACATATTGAGTACTTATATCTAAAAGTTAGTAAAAAAAAATTATTAAAAGATTTTCAAATATCCCACTTTAATGTATGGCTCTGTCATTTGGTCCCCTCTCATGTTAAGTTTTATCAAAAGGTTGGGAGGTCTTAATCATCAATACCCTGCCTATAGAACTGGACAAGCAGATTGTACATAGGAATGACACCTCGAAGAGAGTATTCAATATCACTGACAGGTGAAGTAACCTGAAAATTTTATCGTGGCATTCTGTCCTAGGAGTTAAGGGAGAACAGCAATTACACGGAACGGCTCCAGATTCGGAACCTCTGTGTGCTAATTCTCTCGAAAATCCTATATGTCGGTCTTACATCTCGCGTCTTCGTATTCGTCGGTTGTAGTGATTTTTGAATTGTACGCGTGTTGTGCACTGGGAAGTAATCGTTATATTTTAGCATTTGTTGAAGGGTATTTAGTCCATTTTCCCGATTATCAATATCTGTGAGTCAAGGAGATCCGAGAACTAAACTTTTCAGGACCGAATTCAGTTATCGATTTGTGTGGGTTCGTTTCCTGTAGACCGTATGTAAGAATCTACCATTATTAGGTTTTATTATGACGACATCAAAAAACGGTAGAGAAGTATTTGACGACTCTATTTCCATAACTGGGTATTTGCATGTATGCTATTAAGAAGTCACAGAAAGGAGTTTAGTGAATTTCTGCCATGAGGCCAAATATCATCAACTTTCTAAGGAAGATTTTAAGGTGGACGAGTTTAGAGTTTGGATTTGTACCACGAAAGCAAGTACTGGGAAAAGGGGTCTACCTATCGGGGCTCCACGAACTTGTTCTCTATAGCCTGAAATGAAAAATGGGTATTAGAATAGCACTGTTGCACCAGATTGATAATGTCAGAATAATTGTTGTGTTTGTCTTTTAGAATCTATTTATAAATAGGCAAAGACAAAACGATTAGGTACTATTTTCTCCTCTGTCTCTCAACCGATTTTCTTCATTTTTGTTTTCTTAAGTAGCTACTGACTACCGTCAGTGCAGAATGCTAATATTAATTTATATTATTGATTCATTCATTAAATAAAATATAATAAAAATGCATTATTTCCATACTGTCAACGCCAAACAACTGACAGTGCCGCCGCCGCCAGACGGTCAAAACTCAAAACATTAAACAATTATATATGGAGGGAGCGATCGTTAGATGGTGTTATATTCTTAGAGCTTGTACTTCTGGAATTTGCATACAAGCGTTGTTAGTATTTAGTGGTAAAGTAGTCAATGTAGTAGATCAGTATTAATTTTTCGGACGTGTTGCAGTAACTTTCATATTAAATATTCTGTTTTTAATGTGAATTTAGTTATTTGATTAATATATTGTTATAACAACCTTAAATTACCTAAAAAATTGTCAGACAGCGGACAATAGAGAATGTTTTAAATATTTAAGTTCTCCTAGGGTTGTTGGTCCTCTCTTTTCTTTAATATTCCTGAACTTGATTGAAACCGCAAATAACGAAAACTTTTAGGTTGCAAAGAACAATCTTCCAATTATTATATGGAATATTTTGCCAGGAGCGGTTCCAGCCAAAAATTTGGGGGGTCATTCATTTATCAAAAATATTTCGAATACCGGTATTTGATTACATTTTTATTTTATTTTTAGTGCAATAGATTTGTCAATATGAGTGAACAATTTGGTCATTACATCTACTTCTCCGATTTCTCCACAACTCTGTTTCTTACAAAAATATACTTTTTACAATTTCATGCAATAGGGTCGAATTCCGACCACTGGGCGACCACTAGTATTTATTGTTTCTTAAACAGGAACATTAGTGAAGAAAGATGCAACATCGAAACTAACCAGAATATCATTTTGTAAAATTATATAAGGGCCTAAAGTGTGTCAGAAGGAAGATAAATTCTTAATGTATAAAGATGTATATAGCCCCTGCAATGTTCAAGTATTCTAGGACAAAGAAAAATAATAATACATAAGTACTTTTATATAAAATACAACAAAAATTTTCTATTTGCCAATTGCCCCCTGAAATAATAATCTTCCGGCGTCCAAGTATACAGAGTGTCCCAGATGTCAACGATATCCGTTGGAACTCATATCCAGTCATAACAACTAAAAAGGACCTTAGAAAAGATCTCATCGTTTTCCAGACAATGACTTTCTAGAAAATCGAGGTGATCAATTTTAAATGACTCACACTGTTTAGGTTAAATTTAAGCACGTTTACCCCGAATCTACATACTCAGCATAAATATCCACCCCGGTCTACAAACAAACTTCACGAGCCCCATTCCCAGATATCGCCCTTGGAGTTTCAGGTTGCGAAACCCAAATTACAGTTTCCAGCCCGGTTTCCATCTCTCTACCCGACGCTGACGATTCTAGTAAATCATCAGGGGTGCAAGAAAATAACCAGAACTACGTAAATTTCTCTCTTGTAGCTTCAACCGCAAAACCCACCTGATTATTATTCAATAAAGCCTCTCCCCAAGCACCATAATTTCCCTTACTCTTGCCTACGTTTTATATAAATCCCACTTTAAAATAAATAATCACTTTGGGAAATTTAAATTACCGCCTTGGTAAATACACAGAAGGTTTGCGGGTAAGTGGTTGAAAGTACGAAGTTTCGAGCATTAAATTAAGTTCGTTCAAAAATTGGATAAAATACTGAGCTATATACAGGGTCATGCGAAAATCAAATCTTATACAGAGATTATGAAAATAATAGTTTATATGATTTTGATATCCTAATCGAATTCGTACTAGTCTAAAACCAAGCGGGTGACAGACTTACTGTCAACAGTTCTTAAAATTTCCTTATGCCATTTAACGATTTTACGAAAGTTAAACTAAATGTCATATATTCTCATATTACCATATCAGTAAAACATTTGGTGAAAGTACATACCTAGAGATAACTATTGTATAGTATTTTTTCTTCTGGTTGAAACATTAACTGTAAAAATTTAGATATTTTGCACTTTTGTTTAAAGAAAGTCAATTTTGCTAAAAATATGAGATCTGGCTGCAGAATTAGTGCTAGTGTTTGCTAAAAACCAATTTTTACGCATATTTATGATTAAGAAAATATATTTCTACCAGTTCCTCGAAGTTTCCTTGCCTGTAGTTCTGCCTCTCCAACTACAGGCATTCCTGGGGCACCTGAACCAATCCCAGCCATCCATTAGATTCACCATGGAGATGGAAGAGAATGGGTGCCTACCATTCCGTGATGTAAAGTGTCAAAGGACTACGATCGGAATCCAAACAACAGTCTACAGGAAGGCTACGCATACAGGATTATACCTTCACTACAATTCCAACCACCCATCAGCAACGAAAACTGGCATCATGAAAACACTAATCCATACAGCCAAAAATATCTGCAGTAGACCAGAAGCCCTCAAAGAAGAACAAGTGAAACTTAGAGAAGACCTTTGGCGAATGGATATCCGGAAACGATCATTACCAAGGCGTTTGAAGAACCGGACAAACTACCTAGGCAGGAAGAGAACATCACGGTAGCAACTCTAATATTACCGTATACTAAAGGCTTGTCCGGGAAACTTAGAAGAATTGCACACAGCTATGGAATCAGAATGATCTTCAAAAGCAACAACACCTTGAGGACATGATAACAACAAGAACGAGGCCTGACGCACCAGCAATACCAAAGAACTGTATAACAGCATACCGTGTGAATGTGGCAATCTTTACATTGGAGAGACAAAGCGACCGCTGGACACCAGGATTAAGGAGCACCGCACAGCTACGCAAAGGGCGGAGGTAACGAAGTCTGGGCTAGCTAATCACGCATGGACCGAACACCATAATATCAACTGGGACCAGGCCAGAGCAATTCACAAGGAAGAACACTGGAACAAAAGAAAATTCATAGCAACAGCATATATAATCTGGAACGAAAATATAATTGGCGAGCCCAGCGTCCAAATTAAAAATATTTTGAGAGCTCTTCTTTGACCTCTGCCGCTACGCATCACCGGCAACCAACCTCCAGGTACGAGGACGCTGACTGGACCAGATAAGACCCAATGACCATGACCGGCGACGCATGACCGGTTAAGGGTATAATATAAATACAAGGGATAATCTGAATTTCCTATCATTCACCTGATGATGATAGCAGATACACAGCTATTGAAACGTTCTGAGATCAACCATTTCAAGACGATGGAAGTCCAAGGAAACTTCGAGGAACGAGTTACATTACTTCAGACTAATATATATCTACCAGGTTGCTCATCAAAATATGGCCGCTAGTATTTTTAGTAAAAAAATTCATTGACTTGTTTTTTCAATGAAATATTGTCCAATTCATGGCAATATATAAAGACTCACGGTTGCCGTTGCACACTTAGTCGCAGCTCTTCGCCGCGAGGTATACACAGGTAAGATTGTGTTAAGGTGTGTTTTCCTAGCGGCAGGATATTTGCGCCGTCGACGACGTGATGCGCTAAGCGTTTTACGTCTCCCTACTCGTTCCCTGCATTGCGTTAGCTTAAAACGTATTGCCTGGATACGTGAACAGACCCGACTGCTTCTGGATGAGTCATATTGCGTAGTGCGTAGCGTTTTTTGAAGAAATGGGTTCTCAAAAATTCTCCCAAAAAATGTCAACACGATTTTCGGCTGATGATGAGAATTCGTACAAAATCATATTATCCTCTTTGACTTGAAAAACCCAGAATATAAAAAACAGCAAAAATGACATGCATTGGAATGAATATATTTATTAGATCACATATTTAAAAAGCGATTTTTCACTCTGGGGAATGAATCGGTATGAACTGAAGTAGTTAATGAAGCTCACTTTTTTTCGCATATTCCACCAGTATACAATCTCCTTCCTGGTCATCAACAATTTTTGAGAAGCAGATGCATATACCGGGTGGTTGAAATAAATGGTAGAGTAAAATTATAGTTATAAAATGTGGTTCAAAAAGGTGAATTTTGTTATATAGGGTAGACTATGAGCAGTTGCATAAATAGTATACATAAGGGGCGAAGTAGAATCATTAGCATACAGTAGGGATGTAACGAATGTCCGATTTTTGCTATTCGCGAATACGAATGCGAATGCGAATTTTTCAATTTAATATTCGCGAATACGAATGCGAATGTCAAATCAAAATTTAATTATTTTGGTTTGATCAAAAATTATACCCTAAATTGTGCCTTCGTAATTATTATATATCGCAGTTCTTCTATTTTTAATACATAAACTGAAATAGCTGTCAAACCTTTGTTGTGTCACACAACTATAACCACAGAATTTTCTATCCTAACACCAAAACCTTAACGCTCAACGGTGTTTCAACAGTTAAGCTTTCATCATATTGGAGTGAACCAAAAAACTTTGATATGTATGTAATATTTTCATTTATGAAGTTATAAGAAGTTTATTGGTATTTATTTTAATTAAACAAAAAAATTGTATAATTAAGTTTTTGAGAGCCAGATAACAACTAAAATTATATAGGGTTGTCAAAAAACGGAATGTTATTGTCATGTTATAACTTATTTTATTAATGAAACCATTTTAATTAAACTTGGCTTGTTTAGGACACGAATCTAAACTTTGTTTGTTGTTTTCTGAATGAAGCTTTCAAAGTAAGATTCTGCAAGCTTGTAAAATCAGATTGTGTGCATGAGAATCGGTCAAAAAATAACTGAGTTATGATAAGGTATGTGTCGGATGATAGTGTTCTCAAGTAAACACTTGCGACATTTTTAAGATAAAAACCACGCCAATTTGGAGTTCGCTTTCAAAGTAAGATTCTGCAAGCTTGTAAAATAAGATTGTGTGCATGAGAATCGGTCAAAAAATAACTGAGTTATGATAAGGTATGTGTCGGATGCTAGTGTTCTCAAGTGAACACTTGCGACATTTTTAAGATAAAAACCACGCCATTTTGGAGTTCGTAATACACAACATAATATATATAGCTGTTTCATATGTGCATCTAAAAATAATCATACTAATCAATGTGAAATAAATTTGATAAAGATGTCTTCTGTGTGACAAAAATGCAATATAATGGACTTTTATAATGCATCATTCAATCATTAGGTATAGTGTGAATGAAAGCTCCGATGAGTCAAATTTTTAGAAAAAAAAATTTTAATTTGCTTAAATATTTAATTAACATGTAAAAAACGATGTAATACTTGACAAAAATCAAGTATTTTCAAAAAATACTTACACAATAAAAGTTTCTTTTACATCAGTTTTTTGTAATTTTTAAATTTGTCATTTTTTGTAATATTTAAATTTGTCACTTTATTTGTAATTTTTAAATTTGTCATTTTGATAAGAAATATAATTCTGTTGAAGTATTTTATTATATTAAGTCATACCTACAATTTTTTGAACCGGTGATGATTCAGAACACTAGCATCCGACGCATGCGCAATGGCTTTAAACCGTCGTACAGCCGGCAATCGCTATCCTCGTCTGACTGGTGATGTTACGCGCTAGCTCTCTTTTGCTCTACCTTTAATGTGCACCAATTTTAACCACCAACAACCCTTATTTGCAGCCAGATTTAATTACGCAACCGTATATCATAATAAACAGAAAAAATAGCTCTAATTTAATTTAACATGACTACGAAGAGGTGCGACCAAGTACGCAACAGCAAACGTGATTTTTCAGAGCCTTTATGTATATTGCCGTGAAGTGAACGATATTTTAATGAAACAAGTCAGTGATTTTATTTAATTAATAATAATTTAATAAAAAATACTAGCGGCCACATTTTGATAGACAACCTCTTAGATATATATTCTCCTAATCATAAATATGCGTAAAAATTTGGTTATCAGCAAACACTCGATGAGTTCACTAATTCTGCAGCCGGATCATAGACTAAAAGATATTACATCAATTACCTGATGTAAAAAACTGTTGCAAGAATAGAATTATTGTAATTTGAGCAAAAAAATTACTCATTGTAATTCTTTTCCAATACAAAAATAGTCAATATAGAAAAATTACTCTAAAGATAAAGTAGCATTTTGGAACTATATCTTTATATTTAAACTGGCCTCAGTCCGAACTTTTTAAGCTCTATCAAACCCTCTTAGCAATATAGGCTTTTACCAGGCTAGGGTTCAAACTAGGTATAATCCTTGAAGCATATGGAATCAAAATCGAAATGCTGCTAAAATAAAATCAACTGGACGTATCTATCTCTGTCTAAGCTCGCGTCTGATTGGTGACGGTATTGACGTATAGCTATTACTTGCAGCACTAGAGTAAGGAAGAGACTTCCACTCACTTTCCTTCCTCTCTCATCAAGGGTTATTATCTCATTTCTACAAGTACCAATAACTCACGCCCTCTATCTTTAGTATTACCTCTATGTTATGTCCCCGGAGGATCTGAATGGATTTTGGTTAATACAGTACTGACACAACTGCACTCTAGTGGCAAAAAAACGAATTACAAACAACTTTAAGTAATTATTTCTATGGTCGAGAATCAGTCCTCTCATTTTTGTATATTTATCAGTAGAAATGACGGGCAATAAAGAGAGCAACACGCTATTTCACTCGGTGGTAGAAACGGGATACGTGAATCAGCATGTTGACCTAGTGATTCCTCCCTTTCTCTCTCTAATCGTGCATTGCACGCTACCGCCATAAGTATATGTTTTAAATTAGAACCACATGAAAGCTAGAACCATTCGTAGGTTCTATTTGGTTTGGTTAGACATTTAAACAAACTTAAACTAGTTTGGTTAGACTATGAAATGTATTAACATAATTTGTTTAATTTGCAGATGCCACCTCCATTAGTATGTTGGAACATCGCCCCCAGTATGGGACATTCTTACGCTTGTAAAGAACCTGAACTTGTTCCCATTCCCAAATACGCGCTGAGGCCGCGAGAAAAGTTAGGTGTCTGCCATGCTGGCGAGGTAAGTTACTAAATCATTTATAAACAATCCTAACAATTTTGAACGAATTCAATGCACTTTTTAAGTATGTAGTATTTTTCCAGTTAACTACTTCAAAAATGTGCAAATTTGGGAAAAACTATTAACTAGTGTTTGCACTTCAAAAATCAGTTCAGCCTGTCGAAAACAAAAATAATATGAAATAACTCTTTTGTAAGACAGTGGTGTAAAAAAGACTATAATAGAATCATATCCACTACTCTAGACGATTTTAACTAAAACAAGGTACTTATTTTTCTTAATCGTTTGATATCATCATAAGTAATCTTCTTCTTACTTCGCATGCCTGAATTTGCGAACTGTGTTGAGATGAAAGACCAACCGTTTACAACGGAAGAAGCTTCCAGTAAATGTCAGAATCTCCATATGTGAGTGCACTAGATCAGATTGTGTGTCAAATTACTGGATAGAGAAACTATACGCCACAAACGAAACACTAAGGACCCTTATAAATGACATATTATCCATCTATAAAAGGCGCCTTACACATGGTACTAGAGCACTTTCCTTCCAACTGAACAACACAATCACTGAACACCAAAAGATGGGTAGCAATGAACAACTTGTATCTTAATCTGTTGTCTGCAGTCGGATATATGCCAAAAGAAGAAATCTCTATAAGGTATATGTGGACTACAAAAATGCTTTGGATTTAGTTCCACAGTTTTGGTTCATTCAAGTACTGAAACTTTATAAAGTAAATAACTGAACTGTTGATTTCTTAGAACATGCCATGTATGTCTACCTGGCAAACCAGAATCTTTACGAATTAACCCAGTTATTTTAAATATAACGGTGTTTTTTTAGAGGTATAGAACTTTGAATTGGAACAAAACAAGAATATTTTTTTAAATTGACATGAAATTTACTTTATTCCAAAGATAATCTTCTGGCATTATAATTTGAATATGACTTCTGACATATGACTGCCACGGCTGGCTCAGACGTAGTCTAACCTGGAGGTCCAACTTTCGATGACTTTTTCCAACATTTGTGGCCGTATATCGGCAATAACGCGGCGAATGTTGTCTTCCAAGTGGTCTGTCGTTTCGGGCTTATCGACGTACACTAGCGACTTCACGTATTTTGGAGGCCAATTCACGGGTCAGAAACGTTAAACTATGCGGTTACCAAACGTTTCTTTCAATAAATCAATTGTGGCACGAGCTGTGTGACATGTTGCCCCGTCTGGTTGAAACCACAGCTCGAGTGCATCATGATTGTTCAATTGATGAAGGTAAAAATTAGTAATCATGGCTCTATAGCGATCACCATTGACTGTAATGTTCTGGCCAGCATCGTTTTTAAGAAGTACGGACCAATTATGGCACCAGCACATAAAGCACACCAAACAGTCAGTTTTTCTGGATGTAACGGTGTCTCAACATGAACTTGAGGATTATCATCACTCCAAATACGGCAGTTTTGTTTATTGACGTATCCATTCAACCAAAAGTGAGCTTCATCGCTAAACAAAATTCGCTTATGAAAATCGGGATCAACGACAATCTTGTTTTGGGTTCATTCACCGAATGTACGCCATGCTAGGTGAGATCGTGTGGCTTCAATTCTTGCACGAGTTGAATTTTGTAAGCACGCAAACCAAGATCTTTCCACAAAGTGGATGGACACATATTCAATTCCTGTGCACCATGGCGGATAGAGTGATTCGGATTTTCCTTTACGCTACGCTCTACAGCAGCAATGGATTCTTCTGTACGCACTGTACGACATCTCCGTGGATGCGTATTATCATTTTTAGAGTAAACGTGGTGCGAAAATGTTGCATAGTTAATCGAATTAATTGATCTGATGGACGATTATGTTGACCGTAAAATTGGCGTAGTGCGCGATACGTATTTCGAACAGAACCATGATTTTGAAAATAAATTTGGACAATTTGGAAGCGTTGTTCAGGCGTCAGTCTATTCATGATAAATGCCAAAACAAACTAAATAAAATCACTTGACAGCTGGCATGATGGCCGCCTGTTAAAACAGTGTTGCCAACTTAAAGTTCTATACCTCTAAAAAACACACTTACTAACCTTATTCCAACCAGGAGGGGTCTTGTCCAAGGAGGCCGTTAATGTCTTCACTTATTATGAACCAACTGTCAGCTAAACTGAACTCGACTAACAGTCTCAAACAGTATAACCTACAATCAGTAAAAATGAACGATTTGTTGTATAAAGACGACTTAAATTTGACCTAGAACAATTTCGTGATTATTAAAATAGTTAAAGCCAATATATAGCAACGCAATAAGGAATGGTACCTTGTCGCACGTTATTCACCCATAAAAGTGAAGCTCATTATAGGTCAGACGTAATTTTAGTCGATAAAAACAGGGATTTGAAATTTCAGGTACAGACAGTGGGACATGAACAACACACGAACTCTACTAATTTTTATATCAACAACAAGAATGGTCCCAAAAGATCTATTAAACAATTTAAAATACCTCGCTCTAGAAGAATATCTGTATTAATTGATACAAAAACCTGCTTTTTTAGGAACAACCAGAACGGTCAAAAATTCCATGGTTACTCTATCCAAAACAATAATCACACGCCTGGTAACCTGGTTAGGGCACCCCCAAACCTAAATGATATCTAGTAGATTTTGTACTAAAGGTATGCTGTCAGTGGACAGGGGTAGTGCTGTGGAATTTTATAATCGAGTCATTGGGTATTATATTCTTGTTCTTGGTTTTGCCTGGTACTCCTTATTCCGATTTCAATATTAAATATCGTTTTTTTTTCTTTGCCTGGTATTAAATTTCTGTGATTTGAAAATGTATTGAGACTAGGAAACGCTAAATATTCTGAATGCACTCCAATTTGTTGTACTATCTAGAGCGACTATAAGCATGGAATATTTTTATTACCAGAGTCAGAGTAATGGAAATAGCATAATTACCATCAGACACCGAACAAAAAAAATAGAGCCAATTACGAACTGGTAATAAACCTTTCATTCATGCTAAAACAGTTAATTAGTGTCGTCCTTGTCTCGATATATCTCGACGTATCCGAAGCATTCACAGCCTATTAAGGAACACAAACAGAAAGACGTCGTCATTACTATGACGTAAACAACCGGCTCGGGTGTTATTTTTAATTGGAGTTTTCAACTGTGCCATATTGTTTTCCGTTTCTCTTAACTGAAACTCGGTAACTAGCTGTATTTCTCGCCATCACCGTTCAACGTCAGTCTCGCAGCGAAAACAAAGAGGAAAATTTGAAATGGGGACTAATTGCTGAAATACGTGAAATGAGAAATAAATATACGGATTTTGCGGGGTTGCCGTGTTAGACTGTCGTAGACATTGGACTAATTGGAAGAGGTTAGCGTTTGCTACGGTTAACAAATTAAGAAACTTTTTGTTTCTAGCGCTTTCGTTTGATAATAGGCTTCATTATTTTTCTGAATTTAATGGAATAACATGATGGTGGTTGACTGTCTCTAGTAGTTCAGAAACAACAGATCACAGTTTAGTCACTCCAGATGTGTAACTACTAGAAGTTGTTTGTGATAATTTTTTGCACCAGCAACATGTTCTAGTCTCAAAATTTCTAACTTCACGTGTTATTTAATTGAACTGTAATTTTAGTAGATGACTGTTAATAGGCAAATGCATGTCTAATGGGTTGCCTATTAAAATTTAGCCGCAAATATTTGAAAATAATCATTTTATGCGATAGCTTCTTAACGGAGACCCACACTAGGATGACAATCTAGATCTCCACAAAAACTTTCATTTTAAGGTTAAGATCATCATTATTTATGTATTTGACCCCTAATGTTACTTTTCGTCACCACAAATAATGATATTATTACCTTTATCAAATCTTTGATACAGAGCTTTCATTTCAAAACTAGCTACTTAAAATAACTTTTGTAATATCTTTAATTTAAAAAAATACAAAAAACATGTTAATTTGTATTTACGGGTTAACACATTTTACGTAAATTACTTCTAAAAGTTTAAATACAGAGGGGTATCATGTGATACGATATCTCTTTTTAAAGGTCTTTTTACCAATTTTTTGACACATTATTTTATTACAATCAGATTATTTTTTACAGAGTAAGGCCATTTTAAACTTTTTAATTAAAATATTTATTGCTGATTCTGCTTGTTCCTGATTTGGACGGCGTCCTTTTTTTCGAATTAATTGATCCAAATAAACAAAGTTTTCCGGCGTTTCGTCCACATTTATAAGGGGCATTTTCAAGAATGAGAAAAAAACAAATGCTGCCTTGCGGCGACTCCATTCATTTAATATTTTTCTCACAAACACACTTTGAAACTGCACTTTATTAAATTTGTCACAAGGACGCACAAATAAGTACTTTGAATTTTGCTAAAGAAGAAATAATAATTTGCCCCCCGAAATTTCAGGTAAAAGAAGGTTAGGAGGCACTTAATTGGATTATTTTAGATTGTTTTATGGTTATAATGATATTTTTGTATAATTTCCTCGAATTTTATTAGTAGGTAATGTAAGTGATTTATTTTGTTGATGAGATTTCTGTTGAAATGTTGATGCAGGTTTGCCAGATGGGTCGAAGTTCAAAAGCTTTGTCTCGATTGAAATTCTTGGGATATTTGGCGATTTCAAATGCCTCACTGAATTTTCTGGTGAAATAATACGGAGATTTGGCCACGACAGAGAAGCTGGTGGGCCGTTTCCTGATGATGTTCAGTCATAGCAGAGTTTGAAAGCAGGCCCGTTTTCAAACAACGTTTGGGCTCACATAGACGAGTGTTTATAGATCGACCTTTTTGCACCCATGTATACTGCCCGACATCAGCATGGAATGGAATAAACACCCTTGGATGAAAGACGATTGCTGATATATGGCAAATATGCTACTGATTTACGAGGTAACAATTCTTTCTTCGGAAGGGGATTTTGGTGACGAGAAATGGAATTGCGAATCTCTCGTTTACTACAGACATTGTTTAGTAGGCTACCCTCTACTTAAGCTAATTCCCTTCTCTACTTTTGGGTTCGGATATTGATATAGTTCGATGCACCAGGGAGTTCACGACTGAAGATATCTGTCGGTGTGTGTTGGTTTTTTGTATACAGAGTGGCCCAGGCGACCATTTGGCAACCTGACAACTGTGAAACCAACACGTCCGGGAAGTGCACTCAATTTCCATCGTGAATTTGATGTTTGAATGTTGGGTATTAATGTAGTTAAAGAACAATTGGAGAGCCTCTTGTCCATGACATATCAGTTCAGAAATAAGTTGAGTTTTATACATCACAGCTTTTAGAAGTCCCCATAGAAGAAGTCAAGTGGCATTAGGTCGGGTAATTTTGCTGGTCATTCTATAGCACCTCTTCTTCCAATACATTTATCTGGAAATTTCTCATGGAAATGCTGTGGAACCTTTGGTGTAGCACAAATGCAAAAACACAGTTTTGCACCCTAACACTAAACATTTATTTAAACACTCAACGCCGTTTCAACAACTTGACTGTTATCACAAAGTAAACCAAACCTACTTCGTCAGAAAAACAAGTATTTGCAATAAAATTGGGGTCTGCATTCATTTGCTTGAGTCAGTAATTCGCAGAATTCTAACCTGTCATATTCATGGTCAGCAAGCTGTTGTAAAAGCTGTGTTTTGTAAGGAAAGAATTTATTTAGGCTTAACGTTTTATGCACAGAGCCGACGGAAATATTTGTTAACCTGGAGACTTTTGGTACTGATGTTTGAGGATCCAATGCAAAATCTCCACCTGTACAGCTTCAGTGAAACTCTACGATCCTTGACAATTTTATTGCACACACCACTAGTTTCTTGAAATTTATGAAATATATCCAACACATACTGATTCCCAATATTTTTATCGGGATGTCTGTGATGAAAAACAAACCTAAGCAGTTCTGCGGGCACAGCGTCGTTCTTCCCCATAATTTTATATCAATTCTTTCTTCTAAAGAATAAACTATGTTGAAGTTTTCAGTATATAACAACACCACTACATTTACAGTCACAAATATCTTTCGCAAAAACATTTAAGGATTTTTTCGCACTTGTTTATCTCGGTATTTATACTTATATTGTTTTGCAATTACAGTTTATTTTTTTACGGTTTCTAAGTCATTACTCTGTATAAAATAATCTAATTTTAAAAAATGATGTGTCATAAGATTGGCAAAAACGAGACCTTTAAAAAGGGGTATCACAATTTATTTTGCCTGGCTAGTTTTAAAACGAAAGCCATGTATGTGCTTGAAGGTTAGCTTTTAATTAAAGTCAAAGGCTATTTTGCTATTACGGAAGAACCGATATTAATATGTTCTGATCACAGTGATCACTTGTAAAACTATATAAGCACTTGTTCCGTAATTCCATAACTCTTTTTATTTTTGACTTTGCAATAACTTTGTCCTGAAGTTTCTTATTAATTTATTTTGTATTTTTTAAGTTGATAAAGTCGAGTACATTATGTTTATACATCATTATCCTTAACATCTTTTTATTGTTTAAAATACCTTAACTACATCCCGTTGAAAGGCTTTACATGACATAGAAGTTAATTTCATTGACAATTCGTGCTTCAAGCACAGATTATTTAAAACACTTAACATTTTTTAACATTCATATTACAGATATCTCTTTACGAGACTAATGATCTTGAAGATATTATCGGTGGCGTATGCCATCTAGTGGCTGTACGTACTACAAATATGGGCAACAACAACGCCATAGAGTCTCTAAGGGAGATCCGATTCCTCTCGGGACTCTCAGACCCCAACGTCTGTAGGATCCTGGGAGTGTGTACAGCCGAACAACCTCCCTGGACGATTATAGAGTACGGGGAAATGGGTGATCTTTGTCAGTACCTGCAATTTTTGGTTAATAGAAATGGAACAGTAAAAGGGGATCAACCTATCAGGTAAGACGCACACTTGATGTGGTTTTTGGTAGTGCTTATTAACGTTATTAACATGATTCGAAGCTTATTAAGGTAGATTAAAACATGATCGTGACTTAGGATTTACGATTCATGAGTTTGGTGTATTTTGCTCGTATGAGTTCTCAAGCATCATTACATATAAAGCGACGGTAATCTTCAAGCATGACCTATTAGAATCTTTCCTTCTATTCTTCTCTAACAGCTCTATAAGTAGCTAGGAAAAATCGAGATTTGGGTAAAGAAAATAATGTATTTTTACAGGCAGTTTGTATCCTAAATGATGTTATTTTTCAAGAATTGTTTCCCTTAATATATATGCATAATTAACTCCCTTGAAAGCTTCCCAGCTTCGTTCCTTTCTCTTCCAAAACTCGGTCGAATACAGCATCCTTTAAGAGTAGAAAATCTCGGGATTTTTCAAATATTTGAAAGCGTGAACTACTGGGTTCATGCATTTGACAAAATTCTTCAATAAGCCTGGTCAAGCCGTTTGGAGGAAGCAACATGTGCAAACTGTTCAAATTAATCAGAGGTCTTGAATTCGATGAAAATATGTCAAAAGATTCCGTTACATTAGTAGTAGTTAGTTTTTTTTATCCTGATGATCCGTCAGAACATTTAGACAAAGTTATCAAATTGTTGTATTGTCATTGGTTCTATACGTATTCAAAGTTTCAGATTAATGAGACATCTTGAAGTCTTTGAAAATTACTTAAAAATTTTGTTTCATTGATAGACAAATACATACATACATAAATATAAATACATACTCACATATACAGGGAGTATACGATTACGGGTGGCGTGCCCCAAGGCTCTGTAATTGAACCACTTTTGTGGAACATAATGTATGACGAACTGTTGTAGCTAAAACTCCCACCGGATGTCCAACTTACTGCGTTTGCGGATGATGTCATGGTATCCATAACGGGCAAACACCACGAAGAGCTGCAACATAAATTTGATGTGGCTTATGATCATATAACAGCGTGTTCTCAAACTGGCTGACCCTAAAACAGAAGTACTGTGTGTTACGACCCGCAAAAAACTGGAGACAATCAATCTCACAATGGGAGAACATTCTATCGTCTCTCAACCTTTTATTTATTTATAATTTACGGGGTTAAACCCCATTTACATTACATAAAATTATACAACAAAGGACAAGAATACAAAGAAACGCTACAAAAATCTATTAACAAACTAAAATAAAAACAACGCTTAAATGATTACGAATAATTAAATATACCTTTTGATTTAAAACTGACATTAGCAACATTACAATTATACAAATCAAGCCACGAACAGTTATTATTCATAAATTCCGATATTCTATCCTTGGGCGATACCCAGTGATATTCAGACTCATAAAAATAAGAAGTGTGTCGTAAATGTCTTTTCGGAACGTGAAAATTTAACCTACCCAACAAGTCAATACAATCTATTTTGTTGTTAATGATTTTGAAACCAAAAACAATATCACTTCTTGTCATTGATGAGTACAGATCAGGAATTTTAAGTTTTTGTGCAATGTTATAGTAATTGTGATTTGTAAAATGCATAGGCTGGCTACATTTGAAAGAAGAATAACGAAGAAAAGATCTACGAGGCCTTTCAAGTAATTTAATTTGGTAATCCCAATGGGGTCTCCAAATGACTGAACAATAAGATAGAATAAGATAAACAAATGCGTAGTACAAAATTCTGAAAGTTTCAAACCTAGTGAATTTACTTAAAAATCTCTTGATGAAGTTGACTTGTTTAGTGGCTTTTTATTCGACATAATCCAAGTGGAATTGAAATTTTAAATTGGAGTCGATATATACCCCGAGATCCTTAATTACGTCTACCTTCCCAAGATTAGCTCCATTTAAATTATACGTAAACATATTACTGGAGTTTTTACCAAAAGTCATGACAAAGCATTTTACTGGGTTACATGTAAAACCGTTAAAAGAACACCAATTTACAAGCGAGTCCAGATCACTTTGTAGGGAAATTCTGTCTTGAATTGATTTAATGCTTTTATATAGTTTCGCATCGTCAGCAAATAAAGAAATTTGAGAATTTTTGATCTCTAGATTTAAATCATTTATAAAAAGTATGAATAGAAGGGGACCAAGATGGGAGCCTTGAGCGACTCCTGATGTGACATGAAAGGGTTCAGACACGAAATTTTTAATCTTAACAATTTGACTTCTATTTATTAAAAAAGATTCAAGCCAATGTAGTAATGGTCCATGAAAACCATAAGCCGAGAGCTTCCTAACAAGGAGACCGAAATTAACGACATCGAATGCTCGTTGAAAATCTGTATAAATAGAGTTTACAATACAATTTTTACTGATTGCATCATTTATATATTCTATGTAGGTACAAAGATTCGTCTGTGTGGACCTGGAAGGATAGAAACCATGTTGCATAGGCGTAATAAATTTGAATATAAATGAAGATATTTTATCGTATACTAATTTATCAATAAGCTTCTCAAAAACACAGTTTTTTGTAATAGGTCTATAATTATTCACATCAGATCGGTCCCCATTTTTATATAAGGGTTTGACAAAACTAGTTTTCCAGGACTTTGGAAAAGTTCCTATAGAAATAGACCAGTTAAATAATTTAGTTAAATAAGGAGCAAAAACATTTATACAGCCCTTTACCAATCGAGGGTGTATACCATCAGGACCTGGGGAAGAGTTACCATCAAGGTCAGTTATGGCTTTTATAATGTCAGATTCCAAGAACACCAATTTGCTAAAGCAATCTAAAAAATCAAATTTAACCAACGTCGATGATTAATCAAGATTATTATATACACTACTAAATTTTTTTGCGAATAAATTGGCAATATCCCGACCAGAGTCTGCTATCTTATCGTTCAGATGCATAACTCCAGGGAGATCCCTATTACGACAAATTGAATTCACATAGTTAAAAAAGTTCTTGGAATTATCAGATAGTGATTCTTCTACCACCATGTTAAAACTAGTTTCGTCACGTAAGATCAATTTGTTACATAGAGCCCTTTTAGTTCTGAATAAATTATAGTAAAAAGAGGAATTATACATTTTAAAAAGCTTATGAAATTTTTTCTTCCTACAAATGGCCAGTATGAGATCCTTAGAGAACCATTTGGGAAATTTATCACTTCCAACAGCCAACTTAGGAACGTATTGAGTAATAATTTTACTTAAAAAACGATGAAACTGTCGGGTATGCGATTCAATATCAGATCCTTCACAATCTAACAAATTCAAAAATGATGACTCCCGAATCAGTTTACCAATAGTAGTGTAATTGGCATTCTTAAAATCGAAGATATATTCAGTGGATTGCAGTTTAGGGCAACTACTTAGAGGTGATGCTAGACACCAGGCTAAATTTCAAACAGCAAGTCGAGTACACCGCGTCAAAAGCGACGAAAAGAGCAGCTACATTGGTCAGACTTATGCCAAATATAGGTGGCCCATCTCAAGAAAGCAGGAAGCTGTTGGCGACAACAGTCACTTCAGCTCTTACATACGCGATACTAATATGGAATGAAGCACTCAAAATAAAGAAGTGTGTGAGACAGGCGGGATCGATATATCGAAGAATCGCGTTAAGAGTCACGTGCGCTTTTCGTACAGTATCAGACGACGCCGCATGCGTTATCGCCGGAATGCTGCCCTTAAACATACTGGCAGAAGAGAGAAAAAACCTCTTCAACAATAGAAGAACATCGGCTGAAGAACGGAAGGAGCTTCGAAAACTGGCTAGACGAGAAAGCGTGCAAACTTGGCAGCAGCAGTGGGACACATCCACTAAAGGGCGATGGACGTACCGGTTGATACCCAGTGTAGAAGACTGGTTAAACCGAAAACATGGGGAGATAAACTATTATCGAATGCAAATGTTGACAGGACATGGTTGCTTTAGGTCATATCTTTACCGCTTCAAACATGATGACAATGACTCTTGTCCTGCTGGGTGTGGAAGAAGAAGAACTGGGTGGCCCTCAGACTCCAGAGAGCTTTTCACAAAATATGCTGAAAATCGCGCGTTGCTGGGAGGCAGTTAGCGAGTTCTCGGCAAAAGTGATGAAGTCACTCCGCTTGGAGGACCGCAGAAGGAAGAACGAACAGGAACTGCTAGGACCCCCCCCCCCCACAGACCGTGAAGTAATGTCTTGCGGCGGTGCCCTGGGGGAGCGAATGGTCAGAGTGGAGGAGAGGAAGAGGGGTTTAGTGGGTGCGAGTCCCACATACGGGATAACTGAATCTCTTCGGGGAGCTTATTGTTTGTCTTATGGTGCATAAGGCATTTCCCTTACCGCCCAAAAAAAAATTTAAAAAATTTAAAAAAATACTCACATATTCACGCATACAACATACATACTTTCCTTGGAAGATGGAACAACGTCATCGTACCTTCTAAGGCCGCTCTGCCACCATGCTGGATACAGCAGGCAAGATACTAGAGAGAGTATTCCATCGAAGGATCGAAGCATTAATCTTGTCGTCACAAAAGCCAAGAATGCGATCGCCAGATGGAAGGGTAGTATGAAGCAATATTGCTTGGTGGCTGCTTTCGACATCAGGAACGCCTTAGGGTTCTGAAATACGACACAAAGAAATAACCCCAAAGGAATACCGAATAACTGCAGGAATACCACAGGGTTCAGTGCTAAGCCCTCTTTTATGGAACATCATGTACGACGGGCTACTGAGGCGAGCCTGCCCAGCAAATGCGAATGGTGTGGCTGTGGTAGTCGTCGCAGAAAACCTTGAGGAGATAAATCTCGCGTTTTACATCACGTTCGAGAGGATCAGCCAGTGGATGAATAAGGTGAAACTGAAGTTAGCAGAGCACAGATCCGAGACAGTGCTAATTACGAGCAGAAAGCAGATGGAAACCATCACATTGTAAGTCGGGAAGTACCAGATAACATCAAAACCGTTATCCGGGATTTTGTAATGATGTTTGATGCACCAAGTGGAGCATATTAAGGCTAAGGCGTCACTGGTGCGGATACGCCTATCACGTCTGATGTGTAATGTCGGGGGTCCAAAAGAGAGTAGAAGGTTGTTACTATCGTCAGTAGTCAGCTTGGTCCTGACCTATGGAATTTCCATTTGAGCTGAGGCACTAGAAGTTCAAGAAACAAGAAGAAGGGTAGCATCAATATATCGACTGAATGCCCTGAGAGTGACTAGTGCTTTCCGCACAGTTTCTAAGGAGTGGTATGCGTAATTACCCGAATGCTGCCTATTCGAGTCATCTGCGTCATGTATTGATAAACTCAGAACTGAGGAACGGCAGAATAGCATACGCCTATTGAAATCGCAGAGATGCGTCAGAGAAAGAAAGGTGGACGTTCCGGATCATATTGCAAATAAACGCCTGGCTGAACCGAAATCATGGAGAGTTCAACCATTATCTGAAACCGATGCTTTCAGGAGATGGTAAGAAGAATATAAGTGACTTCAACCACCTAAAGGAAGAGCAATTTGCTAAATCCTCTCCTCGTGAAGTAATGCCAAACGGCGGTTTCCGACATACCCAGGCCAGGAAACTGGTCCTGCTGAATACCTAAATGTATTTTCACGAACTTCTAGAAAACCTACACACTGTAGGTAAAACTAATACAACTTGTATTAAAAACAATTTAAAAAAAAATTCTGTTTTACTTTTAAGTAAACTTTTATCAGCAAACCGTTTGCATAAAATACCCCCCTGACAAATGACGAAAAAACTCCAAAAGTGTTTAATTTGAGTATTTCGTTGTTTATAGTTTAAAAGCCAAATTTGTTATCATCAAAGCTTCCTTTTAATCTGGCATTTGGAATAATTACTTCATCACATACCACAAACTCCGTGAAAAAAATTTTTTTGTTGCCGGAACGATATTCAGCTGTGGTTTTTTGTACCGACGACGACTAATTTATATTTAAATGCGCCCCTCGCCATAAAATGATCCGCATCGTTTTTTTTTTGCTGCCCAATTATTTATGCATAGTTCATCGGGTAATGGAAACCGACGTTTCGAATGCTGATCAGCAGGAACATTTTTTCCATTAAATCGTTTTGATGAAAGCTCTTTTCTGTAATGGAATATTTTTGTATCAACCTTCGTTCTATAAATATTCATTGTTGCCAAGGGGAACGTCTGGGATATTTCAATTTTTAATATATTTAGGGCGTACAAAATATAATTAATTATACTTGACTCTAAACAAATTTACGTAAAGAACAATTTTAGAAATTAGGTTGCTACTAATTACAGGGTGTTCTAGAAACTATAGTTTATACTGTGAATTTCTCCTCCAAGTATTGTTTCTTGAACCATGCAAAATATCAAAATAATATTTTAGTTCGAACGAGTTAAAACAATTCCTATAAAATGAGAAGTAGACCTGTAAGGTAATTTATTAGGATTTAATATTGTTTGGCCATTTGAATTTATTTATTTATTCTTATACGGGTAACCCCATTTACATAAAATACCAAAAACAAAAAATTTAGAGTAAATAACATTAAATCTAAATCTAAAAAACACAAAACACACAAAAAACATATAAACCTAAAATTGACATGTCTAACATTGAACTCAACTTTTAGAAATAATACAAAATACAAAATAAAATATAGTTAGTTAAAATTAAAATTATAATTAAAATACATGTTGTCGCGAACAAAAGATAACACATCAAAACAAAACAAACGGCAGCATTAAATATTATAATAAAGGAGTGCTTGATTACATTGACGGAGTTATAAAACACATCAATATGCGAGGAGTACTGATTGGCTGTACGCATTAACCTAGTCATTGCTGCACAAAATCCATAGTTATTTCTATGAAAGGAAACATTGAAGAGTTCTGAAGAACGAGTTCTCATTGTCGGATTCAAAGAAAGTCTATCTAGTAAGGAAGGGCAGTCAAGTTCACCTAACAACAACTTGTATAGGAAACAAAAATCAGCTATGTTACGCCAATTTTGCAAAGTAAAATATCACCATTTTGATAATTGTCCCTGCTCAAACCCATTTTAAATGCTACTATACGAAGAAATTTATTTTGAACTTTCTCAATATTAGCTATATGTTTGTTATAGTGGGGGTTCCATATGACAGAACAGTACTCCAGAATAGATCGTACTAGTGAAAATATAATAAACGAATCGTATTATGAGAAAATGTTTTAGATGAACGATTGATGAAACCCAAAACCTTGTAACTCTTGGAAACAACTAGATTAATGTGTCTGCGAAAAGTCAGAGAATTATCGAAAACGACACCAAGGTCACGAATTTCACTTACTCGCTGTATAGTTTGTGAATTAATAGCCTATGAAATGATTAATAATTTTGCCAATATCATTAATAAATAAATTAAAAAGAAATGGTCCCGCGTGAGAGCCCTGTGGAACTCCTGAAGACACACTTATAATCCTGGAAATTATGCCCCCCACTTTAACATAATGGTATCTGTCTGAGAAATAACTCTGTCTACTCTAAAAGTGGCCCATAAAATCCTAGAGCATGAAGTTTGGCCAAAAGTATTCTATGGTTAACTCTATCAAACGCTTTAGCGAAATCCGTATAAACAAAGTCAACTTGTAGTCTATTCTCCAAAGTTTTTACTAAAAATGACTCGTAGACGGCCAAATTGGTTAAAGTAGATCTACCCGAAAGAAATCCATGCTGTTCGTTAACAAAAATGTGTTTAAATTGCCGTGATAAGAATTGAGAGAAAAAGTAGTTCAATAATTTTGGGATCTCCGAAGCAAGCATATAGCTCGGTAATTCTCAATATTTGCTTTAGATCCACCTTTGTGGATTGGCCTCAGATAGCTATGTTTCCAAAAACTGGGAAACTTTCCGGATGACAGTGACAAGTTAAAAATTGTTTTATATACAATTATAAGTAGTTTTTCATATTTCAACTGTTAAATCTGCTCTTCGTGATAAGTGAATCCACTACAAACACTTGTCAACTTGTGGTTTTATAAAAGGCACGTCTTTTACACCATCCTGCTTGTAACCACGATCAGACTTACAATTAGCGAATACACAATGTTAGGTAGGCATGATAGTTTTTTTTATTTTTTTGATTACTATAGTTATTTATTCTAATAGTAGTAAGACGTACGTTTGACGTTGTTGCTGACAGAGAATTTAAAACATATATATATATATATATATATATATATATATATATATATATATATATATATATACCAAGTTGAATAACTAATGCTCCACCTTTACTGCTTGGCTCAACTGCTTCCTGCTTACTTTTTGTTTAGTATTAATGCACTACCATTAATTTGTGCACTTCAGCTTCCACACTTCTTCGGGATATGATTGCTTTTGGTTTACTTTGCAATCCCAAATTGAAAATTTTGAAATTTGAAACTTTTTTGATTTTTCAAATTTTGACAACTTAAATCTCACTTAATAACCACAAACAAAGTTTACTGGTGCTGAATTTTGAATCATCCTATTGCCATGTCCTTTCTCGGTTTTATAGTTTTTTAATTTGACAGAACCAATTTTTTTAAACTTTTAATTCCGCATTTTCCAACTCCCAATCTTCTATATTTTGATCTTCTGGCCTATATTTCGTTCCCCATATGGTAGATTTTTTAAAATACCTTTCCATTTTCATATAATCTGCAATTTTCTATTTTATTGTTCTCTGCTCGATTCCAAAAACCTGTTTCCATATTTCATAAAATTTTTCTTTGTTGACAACCTACAATACCGTAATTCGATTGCGCTTTCTGTCTTCGTCTTACTGTATAAATTTCAACTAGATTCATTCGCAGGTTATGTCACAATTTCGCTCCAAATATTGTTTGACAGATGAAATATAAATTTATTGTTTTTGTATGGAAATACTAAGTTTTCAAAAGTTATTTACCCCAAAATGTTTTAATAAGAACCTAAAGATGTGATTTGTTACCCCTATGGTGCCGAAAATATGAAGTTGTTAAAATTATGGGCTATTGGAATTATGAAATGTCATTTCCCATTTTTGTGTATCCAAATCAAGGTAAAATTTTAATTTTTCTATTTGTTAAATGTTTTCATTGTGATATATAAAATCAATAGAATATTGCTATATGCATATTTAAATTCCTACTCGCTTTTTAATAAATTTTGCTAGAACTGTCAAATCTGTTAGATTTCAAAAGATATATTTAACGTATTATGTTGATTGCATTTTGCATTATAGATCACCAGTTCACGGTTTGGCTTCATTATTTAACCATTTCTATACTATTACTAAACCTTAACTCCATTTGATGTTTTCATTGTGCTTTTTACATTTTAGAACCACCGTTACAAATTCTCTATTGCATATCAATATTGGTATTTTGTATTACAATGAACTTTATTAATTTGTCCCTGAAGATGCATTAAATTAGGGTGGCGCTGATGTAGCAACAGGGTGAATTTTAAACAATACGCCAATTTCTTTTAGAATATCTCTTAGATAATTTGGAAAAAATATACATATTTTACATATGCTTGGTTGAAAAGAGACAAAACTAATGGCTTAACATTATACCCTCTTTTTACACTAGCGCTATTCAAGTCACTTCTTGACTTGCTATTTAATGCTTTCAGCTGGACACATATACAGTTTAATCCCCATCCTTGTCTGTACCATTCATAAACTTGGTAACGTTACCTTTTTTGGGATGTCCTGTCAACCTTCTGTTTGAAAGTATCGCAATCAGAAAGCGGGAATGTTTATTACAACGTAAAGAAAATTTTTTGATGGTGCTGCATATTAATTGGATTTTAAATTTGTTTATTTACTGTTATTGATTCTCTATAAACAAAGAGACCTTAACATATAAAATGGTTCTTGTTTCTTACACAGAACACTAAGTTTTATAGGTATTTCAAGGTCAAAGAAGTGTCATGTCCATCAGAATTGTCGTGTCGCTCGGAATGAAACCTAGAAACAAACGCAATTTTTTCATTTCGCTACCATACTCAGCCATTTGTCATGTGGGTAACTGTGGGTGAGCCACCGTTAAGAAGCTTTCGTTTCTTAACTGCGTGTTTGATTAAACCATCTCTAACAGAAACGGTCTTTGTATTTGCTTAAGAGACGGAAAAATCCAGCTCGATGTCACCGTACAGAAACCCGTCTCTATTGGAAAATTAATTAAAACGTGCGAGTTTTCTCGCGCTCACAACACCCAGACAACGCGATAAAAACAGATAATAGACACTCCGACGACGACGGCCACCGCAACACAAAGGCCGTTATGCAGTCGGAACACAGTCGTGCTAATTAATTCTAAATTTGTTTGGTATTTTCCAGCGTCGACAGCCTAATCTTCATGGCGACCCAAATAGCTTCCGGCATGAAGTACTTAGAATCGAAACACGTCGTTCACAAAGACCTGGCCGCTAGGTGAGTAATTGCATTTTATTACACAACCAATGCTTCCTCTTCCTTCACGTATCCTTTTTCCGTTTCTTTTCCAACAACCAAGTTCGACGGTGGAGTGAGTGTCGTCGCGTTTCGCTCTGTCCGTCTCCGTTTCCGTTGCTCTTCATCGTTAGAGAGAAGAAGGAGTGTGTTATCCACTCCAGGCATGCAGCCGGACGCTAAATCAAACAGTAAGTTATTACATCAACGTTGCAGTTGTTGTTAAAGAGGGAATTACGTGGGATAGGTCAGTAGTCAATACGGTAGTTCGGAATTGATGGTTCTTGTTCCTAGGGGATAATTAAGTTTAGTTTTTAACCACAGCGTGTAGTAGTGAAGGTCTATTTTTAGTAAACGCTAGAACATTTTCATTTATTTATTCGTATTTTTATGTACTTTATTCGAATGATGCAATTGTTATTCTGTTAACTGCAGTTTAATTACTTTAAACCTTATAATCCAGGAGTCCACGCAGCACAGTCCTATAAACACTAAAAATTGTTCTATGACAGTTTACTAAAACAGGCAAGAACAAGTGGCTACTATGAATATACAGAGTGTAACATAATGCAGTGGAGAAATGATAGAACTAATCAGTACTAATAAAAAAAGTCTTATATGTCTTATGTCAAAAAAATTACACTTTATTACAATAAATTGTTCAATTTGACAACCAAGTTAAGCATTTACCGGTGCTTTTAACCGACTTCCAAAAAGGAGGAGGTTATCAATTCGTCAGCAACTTTTTTTATGTATGTGGGGCGATTATCCAAAAACGGCTTGGGCAATTTTGATGATTTAAAGTGCATTATATTAAGAAACATTACAGACAGGTCCCATATAATTGTCTATAACATGAGATTTGCGGTTTTCTAGAAAACAGAAAAAAAAGTAAATAAGGGGCTAGATTTCAGCGATTTACAATGAATCTTCATTGTTTTCTCTAAAACCGTTCATGAAATTTGAATATCATAAATTGTATTCTACAAAGATATGTTCCAGCTTGATTCCGTATATTTTTCCATAACATAAAACTTACCATTTTCTGAAAATCGGAAAAATATATGAAAAAAAAAAAATTGTAAACATCAAGGTAAATGTCAAATTTTTATAATAAATATCTAGTTTAAATGTCAAGATTTGCCATGAAAGTATGTCGTACAGGGTGTTTGTAATGATTTTCATTTTGGGGCCTTTGAAGTCAATTTATTTTAAAAGCGAAATAACCAACAGTCGCGTGAAATTGCAGAAAATATTCCATTAGCTTATTGAAACGAAAATTTGTATTATTCCGGCGATCTCTTCTGTGTGGAATACGGTTGGAGGTGTGTACGTGCGTGCATGTAATATTAGGTGGTGCATAAGCAGTTATACGAGGGCTGCCTTTTATATTTCGAGATTGGACAACCCTAGTGTTGCAATCTGACAACTGACAGCTCTATCGTAAAGTTTGACATTTTTGAGGTTATACGTACTCAGAACGTTTTGACATACAAGCGCTATGTGTTGTTTACAGTAACCAACCCCCGAAGACGGATCACTCTTCACCACGACAATGCGAGCTCTCACTAGGGGTGTCCATTGAGAAAAAACATCGATGTTTTCATTCGATGTAAAACATCGGAACCCTGCATCGATGTTTTTCGATACATCGCTAAAAAACATCGATGTTTTTTCAACATCGAATACTTTGTGTAATAGTTTGAGATTCGCTATTTCCAATTACTTAAATGCGTTAAGTTCCGCTTTTGTGAGGTGAACATAGAGTCAGGGTATCAGAAGTGTAGTGCTAATAGCTTCAATAATGTGCATAGTTTTTTAAGTATTGGTTAGAAGTTAAATTGCATGAGCGCCATATATTATATACCTTCATAAGTGAACAAAAAATTCAAATAGAATTATTTTACTAAAACAACAATTACAAAAAAACATTACTACTAAGTTTAATTTACTGGTTAATTTTTATTAAATTATGTCAATTTTCATACGACTTTCGTCATCTTTGGAATAGTAGAGCCGTCGAATAGTAACAAGAATCGGGGCTCAATAGGGTACTAAAAACATAGGTATTCTTCTCAACCATTTTTGGTTCGTCTATCACTTTTGCGTTGTACCTATTTACAATGAATGCATTTTGGCTCCCCTTTAAATATGAATTAATAAGTTGTATATAAACATTAAAACCTGAAAAATATTAAGTAAGCTTCTAAAGAGGCTTGGATTTGAGTAGTTGAGAACGCAGGAAGGCTTTTGTTAGGCCATTGATTATTAACACATTTGACACTAGCAGATCTGGTTCTTGGCCTCTAAAATGTTATTTTACAAAGTTTTCTCTTTAAAACTAAATTTAAAAACTAAAAATTTAAGGTTTTTTCTTTAAAGTATTATTTTCCTAATTTAATTCCCCGGTATAGAATTTTGGAATAGTACTTACGGAAAATAACGTACGTACAATTTAATAAGCAAAACAAACGAGAAAAAATATATATAGTTTTTGAATTTTTGGGAGATGATAACAAAGTATTTCTCACAAACAGGATAGTAAATTTCCTTCCCGTCCCATATGTTGAAACCATTTCATACTTTTAAGGTTATCAGTGGGATATAGATATATTTTTCAATCCGTTTGATTTTTTACACATAATAATGGTGTTTTTTTTTCAATTCCTCTGTAGAAAAACATACCGTGATTTTTAACATGTAAAATTCATTATCAAAATACTAATTTATTCAAAGAAATGTAGTTTTAATACATTTTTTATGAGAACATTAACATAAGTTTACTACTTCATTCTCTGCATATTTTCATTGATTAGAAACTGGGACCTAATAAATTGGAAACATAGAGAAGCAGTGGCAGCTGGACCCAAAATGGCTGACGAGAATAATCATACATTTAGTACCTTAGGTCCAATAGCTGCTCACAGATGTCACTCAGTGTTGATTAACATTATTTAAAAATTAATAAATTGATCTTTAATAAATGAACTAATATTATAATATATTTTCAATATTATATTTCATTATTAGTTAGACTTAGTTTTATTCATTGATTCGATGTTTTTTATAAAAAACATCGATGCATCGAATGGAAAAGATCTTTGTCAAAACATCGAATCAATCCGATGTATCGTATGGTAAACATCGAATGGATTCGATGCATCGATGTTTTGTGAATATCCCTAGCTCTCACACATCGGTTCAAACAACTGCATTTTTGATCACTCAAAACATCGATTTGATGAGTCATCCGCCGTAGAGTCCTGACTTGTCACCAAATGACTTCTTTTTATTCCCGTACGTAAAAAACAAACTGAGAGGTCAACATTTTTCGACACCTGAAGAAGCGGTTGCTGCGTTCAGAATGCATGTTTTGGAGATACCTGAATCAGAGTGGAAAAAGTGCTTCGACAATTGGTTCAAACGCATGCAAAAGTGTATAGATCTTCATGGGGAATATTTTGAAAAACAATAAAGCTATTTTCGATGCTTAATATTTGTTTTTGTTCTCTAATCCCGAAATATAAAAGGCTGCCCTGGTATACATAGGATGGTTGAAATATAAGTTGGAATTGAATTAGTTATATAGGGTGGTTCTAAAAATATTATATTGGGTAGCACATATGTAGTTGCATATGCAAGGTGGTTGAAATAAGAGTGGACAAAACTATAGTTATACAGAGGATATTTGCGTTATAGAACGGAGAATAATTACAGTTATACAAAAGGTTTTAAAAATTGCCAGAAGCAGTTGAGTATACAGGATAGTTGAAATATATAAAATTTGTTATATAAGCATAAACAGTTAGGATATTTGAATTATAGGACGTAGGACGGGGTATAATTATAGACAAGGGTTAAAAAAATATACCGGGTGATTGAAATAAATGGTAGAGTAAATTTATAGTCATAAAATGTGATTCAAAAAGGTGAATTTTGTTATATATAGGGTAGACCATGAACAGTTGCATAAATGGAATACTAGATATATGGGGCGCAATAAAATCATTGATATACAGGAACAATTTAAACAATAGAAAAATAGATAGTGTGGAGAGGATTTGTACTGATACAGGGTGGTTTTAAAGATATCAGAACGTTTGTAATATTGTGTTGAGTTGAATTATAATTGTACAAGGTGATTCAGAAAATGATAGACTAATAAGTTATATAGGAGTGACCAGTACACAGAAGCATATAGAGTGTGGATGCAATATAGAGTGAATTAGTTGCATTTATAGAAAGTGGTCCAAATAATAAAACAAATAAAAATGTTACTATTACACTCGTGAAAAAAAAATGGTAGTATTTTTTTTATTTTTAGAGTATTTATAATTGACGTGTGCTCTTTAAACTGTCGATTATAAAATTTTAAGTATTTGCCAAAAATATCGGTTTTATATCAAAAATCGAAATAACTCTATTGTAACATTTAGGTATTGGGATTATTTAACAAAGTAAAGAAATTTCTAATCAATTTATGACAATAATATAAGAAGCAGGGTGTTCCATTTGAAATATCCCCGAAAATAATGTTCCTGAGTTTTGGGTCACCTTGTATACAACTGAAAAGCAGTATGAGTTGTAAGAAAACTACACTACTAAGAAATTACTCTGGCATTGAGATATTATCCCCCAATTGAGTGAAGATGTCATTAATATTTTCACTGTGACTTTATGAAACACTCTGTATATTACCAAAAAATGTTGAAATGTACAACTCTCTCTCTCTTTTGCCCGACATAATTGAAGAACAGCTCTAGGTGGGAACACAAATCCAATTCTGCGAGGCATATTCCAAACTAACTGACGTTGACCGATGCTTAACTGATGATACCAATTCCTAGGAAATTACTGCAGTTGTTATTTTGATTTAGTAGTTAGTAGTTTATCTGTCCTTGACGGCAATGTCAAAGACAGTAGTAGATTTCACCAGGTGTTAAATGCGCGGTGTGATTTTTACTGAAGAAAGAATATTCAGCAGCTTATATCGATCTTGAATTATGCCTGCACATGAACTTGAAATTGTGCGTGCCAATCAAAAATGGTTTCGAGAATTTGAAATGGCCGCACGAATACTCACGATGCACAGTCAGTGTTACCAGATCTACTGTTTTAACAGTAGATCTACTGTTTTGTCTCTTCTTCTACTGTTCTACTGTTACGGACTACTTTTCTACTGTTTTATTTTTAGCAGCAAATTACGGTATCGCCTTTATGTTTTTATAGAAAAAAAATGCTAATAAGAAGAATTCAACCATTTGTATAGTTAAGCTAACTACTTGTGCATTATACAACGGTATATTCAATTTTATAAAAGGTTCAGAGCATTTATAAATTGTGAATGGTTCAGAGTAGTATTCTAATTCGACCTGTTAAGCGATAGGTGGCACCATGTATCTGTTGTTTTGGAAATACATACTACGCGCTACACTTTAACAACTATTTAGCGAACAAAAGCTAAATAGTTGTTTAAAATGTCGCGTGTTAATCAAGATGAACTTATATAGACTATAACAAGGCAATTTTAGACTAATACATCTGAATGATGGTGCCACCTATCGTTTAACAGGTCGAATTTTCAACCATCAATTCAGAACTGTATTTTTAGATGGCGCGGTCATATTAAGTTCAAGAAACAACAGTTGGAAACTATGTAATTTTATGTTAATGATTACTGCTTTCTCAGTATGTTACATTATTTAAGCATGATTGAAAATTATTTATGCTGGCAAGAATGAAAACTACAGTCATTTTAAATAAAACCAAAGTGGAGAGTAGTCAGGAATTTTATTTTCTGAAAAGAAAATAACAAAATTGCAATATTGGGTATAATAAATTATTTATTAACTTTATAAACAAGTACTAGCATTATTATTTGTCAATTTTTTTAGTTTTTCATCATTTTAAGCAAGTAATACACCAATTTATTCTTAAATATTATCAAATCTACTGTTTTGATGTGCCATCTACTGTTATTTCACTGAGCTAACTACTGTTTTCCTGAAAAATCATCTGGCAACACTATGCCCAGTGTAGTGGCAGACTCAGCACAGTACAGACGACATTGAAATGATCGGTGATTGACTGTTAGTGGTCTGACATGAATTCTCACGTGTTACTCGAACCTGAGTTTACAGTACGATTTGGCATCGTTATTTTTTTTTAGCAAGTTGCAACAATTGACTAATACTCTTATGTTGCCGGTACACACGTCCCTCGTCCGTAGGATGCCAGGTATAATTCGGGGATACTTTACAACCTTCCACTTACATAAAAAATGTATCGCGAGCACCATCTTTAACACACTCAAACAGATCTCTATACGTCCGTCGTCCGAAAAGACGATTAGGATTCAATCTACCAGTGACAAGAGCAAATTTAAGTGCATTTCAATATACAAATTTTAACAGCTGTTAAGTGTAATATCACTTAAAAACCTCCAGTAACTGAACTATGTCGTAAGCTTTCTTTCTTTCGGCAGTTGCAGATTTACATTTTATTACTTTTTATTGCACTCTGAATATTTTGGCCTGGCAGTTATTGAAATTTCCTACTAGGAAACGACCCGAAACCATCGAGCCGCGCATTTGTAGTTACCGACCTTTGGCGGATAGGACTGACGGATCGAAAAACACCTGCATGAATAAAATTAACACCGAAGGCAAGCAAAAAAGGGTACAAATTGGTCGAAATATCTTTCATCTTCGCAAAATGTTTGGGTAGGTCAGGGAGTAGAATGAATATATCCATTCATAAAAAACGCATTTTAAAGAAGGGTACGAACACAACGTGGGTGGTCATATCTGGCGGATGAGGGACGTATGTATCGGCACCTTTACTCTTGTAATTGAGGTAGGTACTTGGCACTGACTAACCTTACACCCACTGTCAAGTTCATCTCCTGCCAATGTCCAGTTCCAAATTATAATTAATTCTATATCAACCTATAAAAAAATTATAACCTCAGTGCCCGAATAATCCTCTTATTTAAGACTAATATTTCATTCCAGAAACTGTTTAGTTGGTCGAGGTTATATAGTGAAAATAACCGACGTAGCCATATGCAAATCTCAATATAGAAAAGACTATGCAGAAATTGGTGGACGACCTCCCGCCCCAATTAGATGGCTTCCATGGGAAAGTATACTACTCGTAAGTATTTTTCTCACATTATTTAAGGTCCGACCGAACATTCGGCTTCGGCATCGGCCACCTTTGGCCAAAAAGCACCTTCGGCCTCAACTTCGGCTTCGGCCAGAAATCAGTCGAAGGTTTGGCAGAAGCCGAAGGTTGGTTTTTCTTGAAGTATGAACATCGTATAATATACAGAAAATGTTATTAACAAATTTCTTAATTAGGTAGCGTATAAACTTCCAAATTTTTAAATTTTACCCTTGCGATTTTCGACTACAAAACGATAAAAATCTAAAATAAATTTATTTTATAAACTTTCAATCGTCCCTCTTTATTGTGGACAAGTGTTAGAGATTTAAAACTGAGTAAAAACTTTCATTTTCTCCAATTCAACTTCGTGGTTTGCTGGTCTTCTAGAAAATATAGTTTTTTTCGAGACCATTTCATTTTACGAGATTTTTTCATTGCTCCCATTCTGTCACAAATTATTTTTTAACTGTATAAAAGGAACATAGTATTTATTTATTTCTTTAGTAGAACAAGTCCTAGTTTCTTATTTTGTTGATTTTTCGATGCCCAAAACTGAAACATTCACTTTCAAACTTGATTCCTGGATAATAAAACCAACTGAAATGAATAGTAAACTCTGAGGAGTAGTATTGAAAGACTTGATAAATTATTATTTTCCTTTCAGATTATTTAAAAAATAATTGTAAACATGCAAAATGAAATGTCACGAAAAACAAAATATATTTGTTAGGAAATCATCAGTCATAAAATTTGATTAGTTAATTTATGTCAAAAATGAAACTTTCAATGCTCCAACACAACACTTAACAGCTACGCACGATGGAATTTTTTAGTTTTCCCAAAAAATAATTAACTGATTAACCACCAAACTTACAATTGACATTAAAATTATTTATACTGAGATATTACCAAAACTGATAAAATTACAAATTATGCAACTTCAACCTCTCCGTATAATTTAAAAAATAAAAATTTGTTAATGAGACTTTATATGTGTTATGTGCTACACATTCTACAAAACAAAATACAGTTCCTGTGGAGTTTGTGGTAATAGAAAATAGAAATTTCCCTTGAAGATATAAAAATTGTCTTGGTTATACTGTTATAGTTGGTTGTCGTGTTAGGTTCTGTTACCTATTTCATTTCAACAAAGAAAATATAATAATTTCATACAAAATGAAATCTTAGGCCTTTGGCTTCGGCTTCGGCCAAAATCTGACCTTCGGTCAGACAATACACATTATCAACATAAATAGTATTCACTCATCCCCTCAGTAATTGGATTACATCTAAGGCCAGCCGGAAAATGACAGAGTAAATCACGGCGACAAACATCACAAAATAGACCGCAGTTTCATAATGTCAAATATGGTGATTTCTGTATGTATTGATTATTTGCCTTCAGAATCGGAGTCCTCTAACCTTAAATAGTCTTCATGGTTTGTATAATATAAAACTTGACGAATTCGCACCGCCTCGATTAATTTTTCTTCCATTTTTTAAACGCCCTGAACACACTCACGGTGACAAACTGCGGCATAAACACTGCGTCCCGCAGGTCACCGTGAACATTATCTGCGTCACGTGACGCTGCATTGCCAGAAATCGCATTGGTATATATGTATATGTATATATGTCACGTCACGTCACGTGTGTGTGAATTATATCTTGGATTAGTCTGATGACCAACTCACATTAGAATTTGAAGAACCTGAGGAACTCCAAAAAAGGCACAAAACATCACAATTAAACAAATAAGAGAACGTGGCTGTTTTAATGTTTTTGAGATTGCTTTTAACATTTTTATCTTTATTTTGTATTATTCATCACTGTGAAAGTTGTGACTGACATTATTGTCAATATAATAAAATTTTAGTATCCCTTTTTGTCGTTCGAAATTATTAATAATAAATTGGTTTCCAGGATCGATACTCGTGTTCGAGCACCGTATGGGCGTTCGCCGTCACCCTTTGGGAAATTTTAAACTTTTGTTGCGAACGACCTTTTGGTAATCTGTCTAACGAAAAGGTTATCGAGAATGCTGAGCACATGTACTACGGCGGCGAGCTCCAGGTAAGATTAAAGATTAAGCAACAAAGTAATTCCGTTTAACTTCACTACCTCAAGCCATTTGCGGATATCTAATGATCTTATTGAAACTTAGGATCATAAACATTACGGATAGCACATTCTGTGATGTTCTAGACTATTCATTTTAATACTTGATACTTTTATCGCTCATTTTGAGAACAAATCGTTTACTTGAAAGCAATGGACTATAAAATCTCGAAAAAATATTGTCATAATTGCTTTGATAGGTTTTTGTTAACCTACGATTTTTTTTTCGTATAAATGTAGGAATAGCTGTGTATGTATCAGCATTGAACACAGCATGACTTCCGATTTGGGATCTCCGTAGACTTGTTTTCCCTGAAATTTCTACATGCCGATAGTCATTTCGCGCTAAAATGTTAGATTAGAAATCGTCAAAAATATTTATACAACTGTTGTAGTAATCGATTCCAGACTTATAATGCCAAGTCAGTGCATCTAGAACTGAACCAAAGAGTCCTGACATTCTAAGCGACCAACTCCTGGTGGAAAGCGGATTCGTGCAGAAAACAAAGCAAGGTAGATTCATGGGTGGTAGTAAAATAGTCTCTTGTCATACTTCCGTAAGATTTGGACATACCAATTCTTTTAGGTGTTCGATTTGGCACAAATCAGGTGATCAGGTGACCTTGATGGTCATTCTAGAGTTTCTATGTCAGATTCTTTTAAGAAAACTATTGTGTCACCGCCAGTATTTGGTCTAACATCCCGTAGAATAATTGTATTTGGTACAGTTTGTAAATTGTTGTTTATGGGCTACAAGATGGGAATTTCAAAAGAATAAATTTCATATGAAGAGACTGAAAACAATTAACTTGTCATCTCTACAGGATAAAAGGTGTTATATTGATATGAGAATCTTTTATAAAATAATGGTCTAATAGATTGTCCTGAGGTGTTGTCTATGATAACTATAAATGTCCCACAGAGAACCCTAAAAGACCACAATCTATTTGATGTCACTTTCCATAGAACAAACTATGGTGTATCATCTTCCTTAACACGTTTTTCGGTGACTGCAAATAAACTGACAAGGGAAACTAATATTGACTTTTTTAATAACTCATTGAATGTGTTTAGCTCTAAAAGAAAAAACTCTGTAATATTTCCCTAATTTTAATTTCAATATCTTTAATTGTATTTAACATTGTATACATTTTATTATATTTATTGTTTCTTATCTTATTTTAAATTTATATATCTAATTGTTAACTTTATTGTAAATGGTTAGTCCGTAAATAAAACTGGATGATCTGCTTCCCATACATATGGCGTCACATACCATAACATTTTGCTGTTTTGGTGCCTAACGTTTAACAACCAAAACTATATTTTGTCTCTCATTTGGAAATGGCCTGACTCTATTGGTAACTCTAATCTTGAGTTCTGTACTACTTTAAACGGCGAACCATATGTTTTGGAGTCACAGTTAACACTAAAAAGGATCGGTAAGCTCTCAGCCCGAATCTACGCAATATTGAACGTACACTCATGTACATCTGTCAGCACTAAATCTGATACCTACAGTGCCATTTAATAGTCTAGGCGTTCCGATGAGGATAAATTCACTGGTTTTTCTAAAACGCCTTACTTAACTGATTAGAATCAGTCTATAAACATTGAAGTACAGGTAGGTGATGACTATAATGAGATTATAAATTACCTTCGGATACTGAACCATAACAAAAATCTAACTATTATATCAATAAAGGACAAAAATTGTAAATACGCCACTATGGTCTACTATGACTTTAAACCTTATCATTGAGTCTCTTATCATATATTTTATATGCTGTGTTTAATTAATAAGTTGATTCAAGTGCTTTTAATAATACGTATAAATCAATTTGATATAAATATTCACTGTCTCCTTCGTTAATTATTTTGTTTCCTACTAACGGGTGTTTTTTTTAGAGGTATAGAACTTTAAGTTGGCAACACTCTTTTAATCGGCGGCCATCTTGTCAGCTGTCAAGTGATTTATTGTTTATTTTGGTTTGGCATTTCATCATGAATAGACTGACGCCTGAACAACGCTTCCAAATTGTGCAAATTTATTTCCATCAGAGCAATTTATTCGATTAACTATGCAACGTTTTCGCACCACGTTTACTCTAAATGATAATACGCATCCACAGGGATGTCGTACAGTGCGTACAGAAGAATCCATTGCTGCTGTAGAGCGTAGCGTAGAGGAAAACCCGAATCAGTCTATCCGCCATCGTGCACAGGAATTGGATATGTGTCCATCCACTTTATGAAAGATTTTGCGGAAAGATCTTGCTTTGCGTGTTACAAAATTCAACTCGTGCAAGAATTGAAGCCACACGATAATCTAGCAAGACGTACATTCGGTGAATGGGCCCAAAACAAGATTGCCGTTGATCCTGATTTTCATAAGCGAATTTTGTTTAGCGATAAAGCTCACTTTTGATTGAATGAATACGTCAATAAACAAAACTGCCGTATTTGGAGTGATGATAATCCTCAAGTTCATGTTGAGACACCGTTACATCTAGAAAAACTGACTGTTTGGTGTGATTTATGGGTTGGTGGAAAAATTGGTCGGTACTTCTTTAAAAGCCATGCTGGCCAGAACGTTACAGTCAATGGTGATCGTTCATCAATTGACAGTCATGATGCACACGAGCTGTGGTTTCAACAAGACGGCGCAACATGTCACACAGCTAGTGCCACAATTGATTTATTGAAAGAAACGTTTGGTAATTGCATAGTTTCACGTTTCGGAATTGGCCTCCAAGATCGTGCGATTTAACGCCGCCTGACTATTTTCTATGGGGATACGTGAAGTCGCTAGTCTACGCAGATAAGCCCGAAACGATTGACCCCTTAGAGGAGAACGTTCGCCGCGTTATGGCCGATATACGGACACAAATGTTGCAAAAAGTCATCGAAAATTGGACCTCCAGATTAGACTACGTCCGAGCCAGCCGTGGCGGTCATATGCCAGAAGTCATATTCAAATTATATTGCCAAAAAATTACCTTTCGAATAAAGTAATTTTCATGTCAAACCTCTAAAAAACACCCATTACTTTACAACTTTAAACACACGCCCTGTTCTTATCTTTGGGATGTCATTTATCTCTTGCACATGCACTTGAGAGGAAAGGTATTATCTGTCTACGATTAAAACCCGCTTACATAAGCAAAGAGTTATTTCCTACAAGCATATTTCTTGGTAACAATTTTGAAGCCATTACTGAGCTAGATTTTTTATAAAAAAAAACATTGTTTGCCAGTAAACTCAATTTTTTTTCATCGTTTAAGCAAAAAAAAGTACGTCATTTAATCTTCGGCGACCTGGCAGTCACGGTACTTCATGCAGACTCTGTTTTTTCATATACTCTTCGATATTTCGTCAATTCAGGTTCTTAAAACTTGACTGTTTCTCTTGAGTTTGACCGTGCTGCCTCAATCTCTGTACTCCATAATTTAATTCGTACTCCCTTCCTATAGATGGCTGATACGCTCATCATTCAACAGATATTATTATTAAAAGCTTACATGTTGTAAAGCTGTAAACCAGTTTGTTCCATTGTTTCGTAGTTTTCATAAAGACCTCAACAGTAGTGTTCATAGCATTCAGCCCGCACACAAACAGCTTTAATTTCCAGGACAGTTATGCCAACACAAAAGCTTCTAAGACAAAACTTTGTTCGCGAACACAAAATGAATTTCCTGTCTCTCCTATAATCTCATTATTATCGATACAACTATATCTATATTCTGCGAGTATAAAAGCAAAATCAATCACTGCAGAACTTAATTGAATTACTTGTCCCGACGATCGTCCTGCCTTACTAATACTTTTATCGTTTCGAACACATTAAACGATCGAAGCGGAAGAAAAGCGTTCAGCTACTGGGAACTCTTATTACAGAAATTGAAATCTTTTTCTAAGTTCTCCAACGCTCCGAGATTAGATTCAAAGCGGGCGAATCAGTTTGTTAGCGAATTTTAACGGCGAAACTGCAATGAATAGAAAGCATAGAAAAGGCACAAATTAATTGGATGTTAAATGATTTTACATTCACGTTAACAAGTAATTCACTATTTAAAAGTTTCAGGGCATAAAGCTGCGGCATCCGTTTGTTTTAGAGGGAAAAGCGTTCTCTTAAATTAAGTTCATTAAAAAGGGATTTGTGTTGTGTTATGATTATCTGTATTCCTTGTAAATATTCCTTTGAACCTTTCAGAGCCTGACCCTTTAATATGCAGAAAAAAAATTATTGTCTTTATTCATTACCAGAACCTATAGTCCAATTACTGTGGCATTTTTTCCCTATAAATCTAGAACTACACCGTTTTGTCTGAATTTTTTACAGTTGATAGGAAATTACTCAAAAAATATTTTGGTCAAGTGCGAGTTGGACTCGCATACTAAGGGTTCCGTACCACCTTCAAAATTCGTTTGATTTTTATGAGAAAACATATGTATTTAGTTTTCTAATTTAGCCCCCAAAAATTAACATTAGAGTTTTATTTTACTAATAAACTTTCAAGGAAGCCTTTTATAATTAACTGTCTGATTTTGAGGCTCTGTAGATTGGAAGATAAAGGGCAAAATAGGTCAAAATTTATATTATAAATTATTAAATCTGTTATTCAATTTATTTAAAGATACAAAAAATAAAATATATTTTTCAAAATTTAAATAGTGTAATTTCTAAAATGGAAAATAAGTCGATGTTTAATATTTTTGCTAATATATTTTAAACAAATGATTTAAATTGTCTTCTAAACGTTGTTTGTGGCATATTCTTGATTACTTTTATGTTTTTTGGGCAATAACACCACAATAGAAATAAAACGACGTATATTGCAGGAATACTAAACGTGTCAAAGTCTATTCTGACTTCGTTGTCAATGGCTTTATATTTATTGATGTAGATTGCAAATTTTCATTTTCATATATATATATATATATATATATATATATATATATATATATATATATTCGTGGGCACTAAATGTATTCGATGGTTTCCGGGAATTCATCCGCGTAGTTGATAACTGATCCCTGCCGGGATCGATGATAAAATGACGACGTTTCGGCAGAGTCAAATCTGCTCTCTTCAGGTCGGTAGGCATAATTTTCGTAACCTTCTGCTTTCGCTCGAATTCGATTAACTAGAAGCGAAAGCAGACAGCTACGAGAATTATGCGAACCGACCTGAAGAGGGCAGATGTTGTTTTGGGCAGACTCTGCCGAAACATATTTAGTGCCCGCGAAAACTTAAAAACAAATATATATACATATATATATATATATATATATATATATATATATATATATATATATATATATATTTGTTTTTAAGTTCTCGCGGGCACTAAATATATTAGATGTTTTCCGGGAATTCATCCGCGTAGTTGATAACTGATCCCTGCCGGGATCGATGGTAAAATGACGACGTTTCGGCAGAGTCACATTTGCCCTCTTCGAATATTCGAGTAACTAGAAGCGAAAGCAGAAGGCTACGAGAATTATGCGAACCGACCTGAAGAGGGCAAATGTTACTCTGCCGAAACGTCGTCATTTTACCATCGATCCCGGCAGGGATCAGTTATCAACTACGCGGATGAATTTCCGGAAACCATCTAATACTATATATATATATATATATATATATATATATATATTTGTGTGTTAAGTGTTCGCATAATTCTAGAAGCCTTCTGCATTTATATATATATATATATATATATATATATATATATATATATACAGGGTGTAAATAGTTAGAGTACATATGTTTTAGGTGAAGATAGTATTACACCAAATGAAACAAAAAACTCTTATAACACATGGTCTATAGGCCTTAGTAAGCGAGAAAATTCCAAATACATGTTAAACAAATGTTGTCAATTCGGCAACGTCGCGGTAAAAAAAGATTCACTTTTAATGGGAATAATAAAGAAATAAGTGACCACCAAAAATATGAACACTTGTGATTTTTGTGTATTGAATGTGTGCCCGTAGATTTACTTAGGTAAAAAATTAAAGTTTATGAAATGTTATTTTCAAAAATGTACGCTTCTAATTCTAATTCGATACCATGAATATTAAACAGAGCATTTCTTATATGTACTTTTATCTTTTAAATTATTCGAAAAATATTTATTACTCATTAAATTAATATTATTTATGTTGAACAAATAAATACCTATGTACTTATAGGATATGTCATCATGATAGAGCTCAGGAGAACAAACGAATTTTTCATAGTAAATACTCAAAATCCAACATTCTTGCTATTACATCTGCTTTCGCCACAAATTAATAAAATGTCAGCTTTTTCCCTAATTCTGTAACCTGACATTATTTGTCACAAAGTAATACCCTCGCACTCGAACTGACAATCCACAACCGATTTTATTTGTTTTTGCAATTTATTTTTTTTTAATTAAAATCAAATCACGATATCTACATCGAACATCACGCAAATCTCTTTCACTTAGATATAAATTTTCGCACAAGAAAAAAAAAACATCGTGATGGCGGTCAGCTGTAGTTAAAAGTAACCGTGTACTAAGCTAGGCGTGTTTATATGTCACGTTGCCACATCTGTTCGGAGAAACGTGCGGCCAATTATTACAGAATATTTAGAGGTTAAATAATAATTTTCTTTGTTAATACAGTTATTAAATGTGTATAAGCTATTGAGTATTTACATATTTACTTTTGCAAGCATTTTGAAGCCGGAAATAGTCTATTATTACTGTAATAAAGGCTACCTAACTTCTAACTTTTTGGGCAAAGCTATACTATATTTCTGAAAATGTTATACAGCATTTTGATTTGTTTTGAGCCGAAGTATTGATCCTCAAAATCTTTGCAAACCGTTTACACCCTGTATATATATATACCGCTTTAGAAAGTATTTTTCGAAAGTTAGATGAAACAATAAAGAATTTAATGTAGATTTCTAATAACTGCAATCTGCTAACTAAAATTGTTTTATATTCTAATTTTAAATAAAGAAATCCAAAATATTAGCATAATTAACGAATGATAAACAATTATTTGCGATGATTCGGGATACTGATTGAAGAAATATAAATGCATTGCTTATTGTGGGGCCTCTAATTTTAGCTGCTCATTCTCATTTAACGCAGGGGCCCCCTATCACCGATTTTGTGCAGTAATTAGAGTATTTTTTAATGTCATTTTCACAAATTTCGCATTAATTTACCAAATTTATGCTGATAATGTTTGGTTTTTAATAGAATGTTTAAAAATGATAACTATTTGACCAATAATTTGTTTACAACAAGATAAAAGTAAAACTAGATTTTTTTTCTAAATTAACAATTAAAATTTTTCAGGTGGTGCTGAACAAACCAACCCTCTGCAGTCCTGACATCTACGACTTAATGTGCTCTTGTTGGCGTAGAGACGACTCCGATAGGCCAACATTCAAACAGATCTACATGTTTCTCAAACATAGCAATAAAGACTATGTCCCCTCAGACTGAGATAGTTGAATTTTAGCTTCGTACAATCATTTCTCAACTTCGATAGATATTTATAAATTAGATAATTTAAAGAGCGGATACGGTGTTAAACAAAAAACTATCTATAGGTTTTGTCGGCGGCCGAATACTGAATCAGTCTTTTTGTCAACTTCCCGTATTTATATATTTCATCTTAGAAGGTTCTAAATCAAACAGAGAGATATTTCCTACATTGGTTCTCGAATTCTCCATCAGGGCTAGCCGCCGGCCTCACGTCGCCAGCCAAACAACTTCTTGGATTTCAGGAAATTTCCGATGCCCGTCACACTATGTAATTTTTTCTCTAGAACTCACCAAACTTCCACTAGACTTATCCGGTCCCGACGAATTACGAGTTTTATTTGGTACCATCACTTTGAAGTGACATTTTTATTCCGAGCTAGCTGGCCCTGCCCCGTCTTCACACGGGGTTTACTTTAAAATTTAAAAAGAAATTCTTGAAACCCGATCCCAGCGACACCTATCTAGCCCAGTTGTAAATCTAAACCATTTTAAGGACACATTTAAACCCACAAAAGTTTTATCAAAATCGGCTCAACCTTCAGGAGGTAAAAAAATTCCCTACAACCAGACAGCAGAAGAACAATTTGACCACCTACCGGGGTCAAATTCTTTTTCTATGAAAATCTTCTACAAACTATTGAATAACTTTTAAGAAAAAATAAATGAAATCAGTAGTGTCGTTTACAAGTTATGAAGTGACCAAAGGAATGGCGGATTCATTTTTATATATTAACATTACTGGTCAGCATTTAAATAGAGCCCTCTGAATTTTCCATTTAGTATTAGATTCTCCAAATTTTGTTCCGTTTTCTACCCGACTATTAGCTCCCAAGTCAATCATGTATTAGTTAAAGACCACTTTCTTTTCTTATAAAAAAGATATTGTATCCGTTCTTTATAGATGCCTCATGTAAATATAACATAGAAAATATTTTCACTGTGCTAGGAATTAAGAGAAAAATTTCTATGAAAATTCTCATTATACGATATTGTAAATAGATAAAAGAAAATTATAGTAAGTATTTTTAAGTCGAATGTGTAAATATTTAAGATTAATTGAAACATCGAGATTCTAGATATGAAATACGTAAAGAATTTAGTAAATTTATGAGATCAGAATGTTTCTATTTGTGAATTTATTGGTAAATAAATAGTTTTATAGGTGGAACAAAATGTCTAAAACAATATACTCTGTTCGATTTTTTCTTCTCAAATCACCAAATTTTGGTCCCCGGACTTAATAATAAAAGGTCAAATAGAATTCTCCTGTGTTGTTATTTATCCCTTTAATTTTCTGTGTGGAAGCTATGTCAAAAATGGTGTATACAGAACATATAGAATTAAAAATTGACACAACCAATAGCTGAATGCTAGAGTTTGTACTTCTGGGTAGCCTTGGTCCGTTGGGTTTTACGACTCTTCTTGGTGAGCCCGCTCATTTCGTTCAGCTCACCAAAAGGAGTCGTTCACACTGAGTCGTTCATTTGAACGATGTCGCTCCTAAACCACACAGCCTTAGGCGGATTTATATAATGTCTCTACTTGTGTAGTTCACTGCTCAAATTAATATTAAAGTTTTGCTGAGTCATAATTTAATGATCATTAATTTACGTAAAATATAAAAGTGTATTATTTGGCAACAAAAACAAGAAAAAAAAACTGTAAACATTAAAATGTAAACGTTCCAAACTATCAAAACAAATAAAATTTTTATGCTTACTTATAACTCAAATAGAAACTTATATAAACACTGCAAAACAATAACAACTCTGTGCCTTAGTGCCTGTGATAATAAAAATTTAAAATACCCATTCATAGATTCGTTGAAAATAAAACTTTCCGACCGAATTTTAAAATAATACTTGCATCCAATGTTAGTTTGAAGTTAATAGACAATGTAACTCGTTCCTGGAAGTTTCCTTGGACTTCCATCGTCTTGAAGTGGTTGCTCTCACAACGTTATGGTCATTGGGTCTTATCCGGTCCAATCAGCGTCGTCGTACCTGGCGTTGATGCGTAGCGGCAGAGGCCGAAGAAGAGCTCGCCAAATATTTTTAATTTAGACGCTTCTTTTGTACCAGTGCTGTTCCTGGTGGTGCGTCGGGCCTCGTTCTTGTTATCATGCTCCTAAAGGTGTTGTAGCTTTTGAAGATCATTGAGTTGCTACCTTTGTGTCCTCTTTCTGCCTAGGTGGTTTGTTCGTTTCCGGATATCCATTCTCCAAAAGGTCTTCTCTAAGTTTCACTTGTTCTTCTTTGAGGGCTTCTGGTGGGCTACAGATATTTTTGGCTACATGGATTAGTGATTTGATGATGCCAGTTTTCGTTGCTGCTGGGTGGTTGGAATTGTAGTGAAGCTATAATCCTGTATGCGTAGCCTTCCTGTATACTGTTGTTTGGATTCCGGTTCTAGTTCTTTGACATTTTACATCAAGGAATGGTAGGCACCCACTCACTTCCATCTCCATGGTGAATCTAATGTATGGTTGGCATTAGTTCAGGTGCTCCAGGAATGCCTGTAGTTCTGTCTCTCCGTGTTGCCAAATAATGAAGGTGTCGTCGACATACCTTGACCATAGCTTAGGCTGCTTGTCGTACCTCCTCAGTGCATGTTCTTCGAACCATTCCACGTAGATGTTGACGATGGTTGGTGATAACGGGGAACCCATAGGCAATCCATCTTGTTGCATGAAGAACCGGTGCTTCTCCTGAAAGTAGTAGTTCTTGAGGCAACATTCAAGTAAGTCCATGATTGAGTCTATTGGCAGATCCGTCCTCTCCATCAGGGTTTCGTCTTCAGTAAGTTTCTCACTATGTTGAGAGATTCGTCTAGTGGTACGTTCGTGAAAAGGTTTTCAACGTCGAAACTTACTAAGCGATGTTCTAGCCCAAGTTCCGTGGATCCGATGATTTGAGTCCTTGACGTGCGATGATGTTTTGCCCTCCAAAGGTTGGACGATTTCGTAGAAGGATTTTCGATAGTGCTGCTGTTGGTGAGTTGCGTGAACTTGTAATTGGTAACTGCTTCCTGTTAATTGTAGTCGGTAACTGCTTCCTGGTAGCTTTGTTTCTTAGTGTGCACCTTTTGGCCGATTCGTCTGATGTTGTCACAGTGTTTTTGAATCCAATCTTACATCTCATCAACCAGACGGCTCTTTTCTCTCCATTGATCTTAGCCGAGGTCAGGGGGTTGAAAATCGGATAGAGAAAACTAGTTCTGGTTTTTGAGACCTCTACCCCATCGTCAGCCAACCTATGCTTCACCAAATTACCTCGTGAGGGCGCCATCACATGAGCAATTATCTATCGATAATATGCAACCGTGTTTACATGCCGCTGCCAAAGCCAATAGGAATAGACAATAAGATTTCTCTTTGTATGAGCTGTGGTCTAGTCAACGAGTCTCTACTGTGGTCTCTACTTCGTGATTGAACGTTGAACGTTCAGCACTTTCGATGACTCTCGACTCGCTCCAGCTGAATGATTATGTTAATGACGAATTCATCAAGCTATTTGACTAAACAGTGCCGCTCATTCGTGGCACATGTAGAGGAATCGTTCGTTTTGAACGACTCATTCTCGAACAACCCAAGCCTCTGGAGGTAGCCTGCAATGCAGAAATTTAGTGCCAAGGCTAGAAAGAAACATATATATTTTTTAAATCGACAATCCATGATGGTGGAGCCAATATGACGTATCAGTTTTTTACAAATCAACCACTTTACACCCAATTCAGTATGCAGGGGTTTTGGACGTCGATGATTACAGATTTAAAATCAGTTTGGGAAAAGTCTCAATCCAAGATGTCAGACCAGTTTTTTTTAATCTACCAATTTACGCAGCCCAATATGCCGGACAAGTTGAAGGTCAAATTTGTTTTATTTAATTGGAATATCCTATTTCAATCATCATCCTTCGGAATTAAAACGTGAATAACTTTGAATTAGTTTCGCATCAATTGGTTAATTTTTAAAAAAATGAATGGATACGCCTTATTGGACTGCGAATTTTCAAAACTGATTCCAGATTCGTAATCAGCGATCTTGAAAACTCCCGCATAGCAAATTTGGCCTTAATTGGTTGATTTTTCAAAAAAGTTTGACCTTGGAATGACCTTGAAGGTCAAGTGAAATTATCAAATGGGTCACTCGGTGATCGTTTCTATATTTTTCCGTGAATTAACGAGCTCGACAGTTGGCTGTACCAACGCTCAATTGGCGGGGAAATTATCAAGCCCTTGAAATTGAAACAAATATATGGTGGGTCCAGAGTCGCGAGGGAAGTGTGTTAATTATTCAATATGTGATTTGTGGTTGTCAGAACAACAGTTAGAGCTATATAGTTTCCGTGGTACTTAATAGTTAAAATAAAAACTACGCTTTTGCGAAAAAAAAATCTCACGTTTTCTTCATTTTACAATATACACTAGTCAATAGAGATTTTTAAGTGGCAGCAAACCACATAAGCCAATACGTAAATAATAGTTTACAAGTCATAACTGACATAATTTCAACAGCAAACTCATAGAAGTAAATTATTTAAAGCTTAAAACCCAAAAAATATGGGATATTTTCGTTTTCTGCTTATTGGGTAAAAAGTAATTGATCTGTTCATAATGCCGTTAATAGAAAAAATGTAGAGAATCAGAAAAACTTCAAAATGAATGTTTACACATTATAATCGCAGCATTCTTCATAAAGAAAAGTTGGAAAAAAAGATATAAAGTCAGTGATTTTAAAAACTTGGTTGTATTAATAGGTGGAACCTTAATCTGCCTCCTAGTGGTAGCTTATAACATTGAGAGTAATAAGGCTAAAGATCGGTATTGTACGTTACGTAGATCCTGCAGAAATGCAATTTAAATTATTTGTAGAAATATTTTGCAGAACGTATCGTATTAACCATGAAAGTTCGATAGCGATTTGCAATATATATATTGAAAGCTTATAAAAGGCACTTCACTTCGTACATCTTGGACTTTTGTCATAGTGCCGTAAAATTTATTAATAGTTTTAAGTTATCAAAGTACACAGAGTATGTGGAAGGCCCTCTAGCAATCGGAAGTTTAATAGAAGTAATCAGGGGCGGATCCAGACAGGTGCTTTCGGGGACGATTTCATGCCACGGGGGGGGAGGGGGGGCGATCTTGTACTACATTAACCTAAATATAATGTTAAACCCAGATTTCTTGGACTATTATATTAAAAGTAGTCGTCTGAGGTTTAAGCCAATAGAAGCTACTTATTCTTGGCCCTTTGATTACCTCGTTTTAATATTAAATTTACTAACCTTGTGGATCTCGGGGGGATTACCCCATTGCCCCTACTTGGATCCGCCCATGGAAGCAATTGAGCATTATGAAAAAGGTAACGCTATCTCTGAGGCAAACCAATATATTTAACCAATATACTAATAAATCGAGATATTTAAGTTATTATGTTCTGTAAACTTAAACTGTAGGCAGAAAATCAATACATTAATACCCGTTTCCCGTCAAGAATTTCCTAGATCCGCCCCTGACCCAAATATCTTACAAAATACACCTTGGAAATTCCCATTTCTGTCTTGTTTACGTCACAAGTGTCATTATTTTAGGTTAGTTGTTCTTTAAAAGTACAAACACAAACAGGTTTTTATTGGAATTATTACACAGTTTGTTGACCAGTATGTAATTACAGTGGAATTTCCACCTAAAACTTTCTTTACTGCAGTAGATTAATTCACGATGGAGTCTTCCATTTAGTCATCAATAAGAGTTTATCACAACCGTTTGATTTGTTTAGAACAAAATGTATATTTACCACTTACCCTATCAAGAAAGAAAACAATTGTGTGATATCCTGGACCACAATAACAAATGGGAAGAATTAGGTGGAGTCTACATGAAATATGATATTGCCACATTGGATTCCATCAAGAAAATACTTTATAAAGGAGGCTCACCTACTTGTGAACTACTTACAACTTGGGGGCACCAAAACCATACAGTTCTGGAACTCTTTGTCTTATTAAGTAGGATGAAAATGTACCAAGCTATGTCTTTGATACAACATCTCATAGAAGAAAAATATCATTTTTTATTAGATGATAAAGAAAATGACATTAAGAATGTGATGAAGGATCTAAATTTGAACAAACGCGAAAAGAAGTGTATCAATGTTATGGACTCGAAAATAAAACCTGAAAATTTTGATGCAAATAGTGAGAAGCTGTTGAATGTCCCGAAACTGATTTTGGAACCACTTTTTAGTAAAGATGATAACGAGAGTGTGGTAGAGAATAACAAAAGGTTGATGCCCAGGTCTCCAGTTCCTTTGGGAAGGTCAAGACTGGTAACTGGGTCAGATATTTCTATTGTGGCTGAATCAGCAGGGGCTATACCTTCAATCCCTTATGAGGAATTACAGAAATCTACTAATAATTGGGACGAAAAGGCTGTCTTGGGGAGAGGGGGATTTGGTAAAGTTTATAAAGGTAGGTAAGGCAATCAATTAATTTTTATTATTATTTTTTTAATTTCAAAACAATATACTAACTCAATCAAGTATTATTTTCTTCATATTTTATAACATTCACATTACTGTTTCTATCAATTTTTATAGTCAAATTTAGATTCACTCTGTTCCATTGATCTTGCAATCTTTTTTGAGCTGAATTGGAAAAGCCCCAATAAATTCTTGATTCATTATCATCTAATACTCAATCTAATTTATATTCTGGGATAGGGATCTTACTCTGTAGCTGATTCTGTGTTCATTTTGTCTCTTCTCTTGACATATTTAATTTCTACTCTTCAAGGTGGTAGGTTCTACCTCTCCTTTTTATATTTGTAGTTGTATATTTCACCATATGCTCTTTTTAAGTTTGTTTTTTTCACAATTTTGTCATTTCATTCATGTTATTGCAAAATGTATTTCAATATCTATTAGTTTCAAATTCAGGTGTCATGTTAGGTGTAATTCTATTTTGCTGTTATTCCTAGGATAGAAATCATACAAAACAATTCATAGGTTTTTTAAAACTTATTAAAGAAATGTTTATAATTTTATATCCCCCCAACATTAGACCAGAATTTATTTCTGGTTCAGTTGTTCTAGTCTCAACTGACTGCAATCTCAAATAATTTTTATGTAATTATTAATTATAAATAATTATTATTATCAATTTGTATATCCTCCATTCAAGAAACTCTAATAAGTCCATTTCTTCTTAATAGAATTATATTTGTGTATTAACTGTTTTACTTTTCAAAACAATTGATAGACTAAAATAATTTGTATCCAAAACCAGACCAAAAAAATTGCTTGTTTTACTTTATGACATTTTTTGTCAAAAAAATGAAAATTTGAGACTTTCTTAGCAACTTAATGTTGAAATCATTTTGCCATTGTGGAATTTAAAAAAATGATTGAAAACAATGATGATAATATTTTTGATTTTTTGAGTGGGGCTGTTTTCTAAATTTAAATTTAGTTTAGGTGGAAGGGGCTACCTTTACAAACTTTTTATTTGTAAATTTGTAGCAGTCAATTAATTGGCTGGAAGTATATATAGTATAATGATTTCTATCTGATATGTGTGTCATATTCATGTATATTCTTAGATTTTCTTTTCACATATAAGTGTTATTTAATTAAAAGTGTCATTTGTGAACATTTTTTTAAACTGCTATGTGGCAGTAAACATATTCTTGGATCGTTCCCATTTATTATATTAGAATTTGCTTTTCAAAGTACTGTTTGTGTGTGATATTTCACACAGTAAGTTCTCAGCAAAAGTGACATATGAATGTAACTGGTATTTTCCTAAATATAGTAGCCAAATTTTTATTACATATTGCCCTAATCAATTCAGCAATACAGGTCCCCCATAAATCACAAAATTCAAAAGTGATTAGTTGATTCTTGCCTCATGTCTGAATATCAGGTTTCTGTTTCAATTGGTAAGTAATCTTTTATGATTAACAGTTGTGATGTTTAAACCAATTTTATTGATAGTAATAGATTTTTTTTGTTTCATAGGAATCTGGAAATGCACCCAAGTCGCCATAAAACGCTTGGAAACAAAAGGAGACAAACCTCAAAATGAGACCGAGCAAATCAAGCAATCAATAACCGAACTGCACTGTTTGAATGCATACAGGCATGACAATGTTTTACCTCTTTATGGATACAGTATAGGAGGACCTCACCCTTGTTTGATTTATCAATATATGGCTGGAGGATCTCTGGATCAACGGCTCAGAGTCAGGTATTAAAAAATTCTGCATACACATTAAATTTCTTTTTTTCACTATATCTGAGAATAAATAATAAAGATAAATGTGGGAATATTGAAAAAAGCTAATTTTTTCTCAAGTTGGAACGAAACATCTCTACTTAATGGCAAATTTGAGACAAAAATTTAGAACTATTACTAATGGCTTGATATACAACATAACTTTTCAAAGTAATTAACAAGGAAAATTGCAAATAGGTGGTTCAAATTTACCATTTTAAATAGGAAACATATATTTCAGGAAAAAATATAGAAATAAACTCGAAATTGAAAAGCTCATCTCAGAAATTTTGATCTTTCAAAAACCAGACTAATGAGAGATGGCAATAAAGAGAGCAAGAGGCTATTTCGTCTGATGGGGAGATGCTGCCAATTAAATATGTCCAGTATGTAGTTCATCGGCTGCTTCTACCCACCAAGTGAGGTAACATGATGCTTTCTTTATTGCCCTCTCTTTCTAGTTTGATCACAATAATTGTGCATTGCAGTCTGCCTCCAGAAGTATATGCTCTAAGTTGCCAAAGACATAGGTCATTTGACTGATATGTAGTTTTAAATACTTAAATTAAATTTCAAAATGGCATTTTAGAGACCTAGAGAAAGTACTGAAATGGCCTACAAGGCTGAATATTGCCATTGGTGCTGCCAGAGGATTACAATTTCTCCATACAAATATGATTAATGGAAAACCTTTGGTGCATGGAGACATAAAGTCTGCAAATATATTACTGGATCCAAGTGATCAGCCTAGGATAGGAGACTTTGGACTTGCTAGAGAAGGTATGCTTAATGTTCATGTTGTTTCACTAACAGATTTAAATCTCCATTATCTACATAAATAACACACTGATTTGTATCCTAACACCAAACCTTTTTTTTCGCCTTCAATGTAATTTCAACATTTAAGATTTAATTTTGGTATAATCAATGCATTGTGTTAATTTATCTGTTATGGGTTATTTGTCACACTTGAAGACCTTGATTACAGATATAAATAGATTGGGGGACCAAGTGAAATAATTTGTATGGTCAAATCTTGGGCTGATTAGTTCTCTTAAAAATGAAGCAAAAATGTTTCCAATATGTTCATAGAGACCTCAGATAGTGCAATCCAACCTGCAGATGTTTGACTCTTAGACATTTCAGGGGATATTTTAATGAGTTAACATACCAGTTGACGTATAATTTCTTAGTTGCTCCACTATTCTTGAGCCACCTCTGTCGCCCAGTCATCAGTTGCAACTGGGTATGCAGCAGTACTTGGAACTGATGCTGCCACAGCAGGAACCTGGTTCTGCTGTCCAATCAGTAGTTTCTGTTGAATTCCAGTCAAAAGTTGGGGCATCTAAGGGTGTTGATATTTCAGCTTTTACAACAGCTGTTACACATTCCGCGGCTGCTTGTTCTTCTTTTTCAGCCTCTTGAGGTTCTCTGTAGAAGAAGGAATCCACAACATCCCACATAGTGCCTCTAGGAATACGAGCCAAAAGCCACCATAGGAGACCAATACTTGTTATTTCCATAGACTTTAGCAGGCTTTATCTTTGAGCGGTTGTTTGGGTTATAATTCAAACCTGCTAATTTAGAGATCGCTCTGACATAAAATACATTATCAAATGGTTTCATAACTCATAACAATGTGGCGCAACCATACCGTACAGGTTTTGATAGGGCGGAGGGGTAATGTCTGTGGAGCATGGGAATGGAGGTAAAATCTTTTAGATTGTGAAGAGTCATGTGATGGTTGAAGTGATTGTATGCCTAAATGCAGGAACAAATGGGTTACCAAACAAAAAGTAATTAAGCTACATGACTATATCTTTGATAAGTGGGAGAGCAGAAGAAGGGGTGCTGGAGGAAAGAGTGGTAGGTGATGGAAGGCTCATGTCTAATGATAGTTATAGGTCCTATTTTAGTAGCAAAATGTTTCATTTAGGCAATCCACCATTTTCGCGTGCTTCTCCAATTTTTGAGAGTGGTTTTGGGGGGATGGGGGTTAGGGACTTTTGATCGACGTGTTGAGAATTATCATTTTGCAAGGTTTCAGAAAAATTGGCTGAAACCCATTTTCCTTTGTATAAATGCCAACACCAATGACTACTATTATAAGTGAACCTGGCACTTTCATATATGCTCGAACAAAAAATGGGTTGAAACATGAGACAAAAATAGAAAGAGACACAGATAAATGTTCCGGCTCCAACAGTGGCGTCCCGTTAGCATTTGATTAAATGTTCATGTTGTTCAGTATCAAAATAATACAACTATATAATTCAAAAATTACAAACATGTTTAAAATCATTAAAATATGTACAAAATAACAAAGACTATTTTATAGCTTAATAACCAACATGTAATATTCATTATCAAAATATTCATTTAAGCCCGAACAATGTAGTTTTATTTACAGCTTAAATGACTTTCTATAAAACTCAATTGCTGCGTTTATGATTTGTCATTACCACCGGAAATATAATTCGGTAAACGAATATGCCATTTGCCTGCTTATAAAACACTGAAATATCATTGTTTTATTGATTTTTTACACTTCAAGAAGATAATCACTGATCTCAAACAAGTTTCAACACCAGAACCACTTAAAATAATCTCGACATTAACCTCATAATCACAATCTAAACAAACTCGAAATTTTCTCATCGCACTGTTGCGTGCTGATCACAAAATCCCGTAATGCTTTAAAGCTTCGGCATTTAGTCCTTAGTCGTTGCCTACAGTGCCCAGATTTACGTCTTATTGGTTACAATAGAAAGAAGTTTGGCATCGGTAAAGGATTTGTTTACTATTTTCCGGCAAACATCTTTCAACCCATTTTTAATGTAAACAGACAGGTCCATTTATATTAGTAGTCATTGGCCAACACCAGTAATGATAGTAGTTGTAATAGTAGACGTGATAGCTGAATAAGAAAAAATAATCAAACACAAGAACAAATACTTCAGTTTTGATTTCCAGAATTGTCAGAAAAATTATTAACTATTTGCTGTTTGTTACTTTCTCGCCGATATTAAACTTTATTCGCTAGTCTCATCCAACGCTACTCTGATGGACATCTAAAGGTTTCAAGAAAAACATCGTCTAGAGCTTCGAAACGGCTATTTTGTGTAATAATAATCTTTATTTACCCAACAGGACAGAATCCCAATTACAGGGTTGTATGAAGTACATATGAATGCACTTTTATTCTTATAAACATAAGCAAAATAGAACAAGAACATAAGATTGACAACAATAAATAATTCAATCAAATGAAATAAATATCAACTGATTAAGTTAATTTATTTACCTTAACTCAATCTAATAGCCCACTGAGAGAGCATTCATTAACATCACGTAAGTTAGAAATCTTATTAAAGCAGTTGCACATGTTATATGTCAGTGATCTAAGTAAAACACCAGTTCTAGCAGTCTGACAGTAGAAAATTGAGTGATTATTTAATCAAATGCCAGCTCTCGGCATATGAAAACAAATTTTACCAACTTAGATCTAACGTAGGCAAAGAGTCTTTAGGCCAATAATATTACTGAAAGACCTGCAATTTCGTATGATAAAGCCCAACATTTTCAAAGCTTCGCCAAAAATCTTACTGAAATGATTATAAAAGGTTAGCTTTGAATCATACTAAACGCCCAAATCTTTCATAAGTTCACATCGTTCTAGAATATTGTGATTTATAAAATAATCATGCACAATTTTTTTTTCTTTATGAATTTTATTACTTTGCATTTTTTAACATTTAGGACCAGGTTGTTATATTCACACCACCGAGCAACGCTGTTTAAATTAAGTCTTCATCAGCCATTATTTGAATTTTATTATACAATTTAAGATCGTCAGCATACATTACATGCTCAGAATCCAATATTTCACTTAGATCGTCAATATATAAGAGAAAAAATCGTGGACCGAGGATGGATCCTTGCGGTACACCTGATGTTGCGTTGATATGTATTGAGGTGTGACCATTAAAGGATACATATTGCTTTCTGCGCAGTAAATAAAACCTAAAGAGGCAAATTAAACATTGTGAGAAACCGTATGAATAAAACTTTTTCAATAAAATCTCATGATCAACACGATCAAATGCCTTCGCCATGTCAGTATAAATAACATCAACTTGCCCTTGACCGTAAATGATTTCTGAGGTATACTGCGTGAAAACAGCTAAGTTTGATACGGTGGACCTGCTTAGTATAAAACCATGTTGACTAGGCGCTATAAGAGATTTGCTAGTGGGATTTATTTTATTGTACAAGACGATCTCAAAAAATTTCGAAAAATTACACATTATTGATATAGCTCGATAGTTGGTAATATCGCTAATGTCACCATTCTTATGAATCGGGCAGGTTTTGGTCATTTTCCATTTCTGGGAAAAAACTGATGTTTTTAATAACAAATTAAATAGGAAAGCGAGAGGAGAGGCTAGCACATATGCACAATCCTTGACAAGAAATGATGATATTAGATCTGGGCCTGACGTTAATTTTTCTTTTCGTTTCTTTATGGCATTTATAACTTCATTTTCGGTTATATTTACAACATTAATCATTTTGCTTTTACAATTACTGCAATCGAAATTATAATTTTATTTATTTGATGTAGTATAGGTGGATTGAAAAAATTTAGGGAATATCTCAATAATTTCATTTGGTTGTGAATATTCTGTACCATTGTAGTGCATTTTATCTGGAATCCTTGAAGTTCTCATTTTCGAATGTATGACGAAAACGTTTTAGAGTCAGTTGTAATAGATGATTGAACTTTGCTTAAATAATTTGTGTAAGCTTTATCAGATTGAATTTTTATTAATGACCTTAGGCGTTTAAATTCCATTATATAGTACTCCGATTTTGTTTGTCTATATTTTACCAGACTTTTTGATTTTAGTTTAATATTTTTGATAAGTTCAGATGAATACCATGGTGGAAATTTTTCCTGCGAATACTTTTGAATTTAGGAACACATGTTTTGATTATTGAGTACAGAACCTGTTAGAAACTATCCAATGCCCTGTCGGCATTACTGTATTCATTCAAAAATTGTGTATCATAATTGCCCCTCTACCAAGTTCTAACGAGCAATTTCTAACATAGATTGGTCCATTAATCATTTATTGGTCCATTAATCATTTATTGGTTTCATTTACAGGTCCACAAAGTCAGTACACGTACATAAAAGTGAGCCGCATACACGGAACGCGGCCCTACCTCCCCGACGAGTTCCTCAGAGCAAAGAAATTCTCAACCAAAGTGGACACTTACAGTTTCGGAGTAGTTCTCTTTGAAATCGCGACGTCTCTACAACCGCATTCAGAACGACGAGAAGACAAATTCCTTAAGGATCACGTGGTTAATTACGAAGGAGACGTTTTGGAATTGAAAGACAAAAGGACGGAGGGGTATGATACGTGTTTTAAGGGTATTTTAGACATCGGCAAAATGTGCGTCAGCAAACTCGCGAGAGACCGACCCGATATGGTGGAGGTCCTGATTTTGTTAGAGAAAGTACCCCTTGAGAAATAATATTTGTATTTATTAGGGAGTGAATATATTAATTTAGTTTTTAAATGTTTAACAGTTGTGTTCTGTACATCACATGACTCTCACTTCAGAAATTGGGTTTTAAACCAAACCTTGACTGACCTTACTACTAGTCCAGACAAGCCCAGGGCTTTGAGTATATAAACTACGAGGATTCAGATTTCCCGACTGTGGGCTTCATGAGGGTCACCTTAAAAGTTTTGATATTACTATTTGCTGTACAATAAATTAAATTGTCTGTTCTGAATTAAGAAAACAGTTAATTATCACAGTTTATGATAATGTAATGTTTTTATTTTCACACTCGGGTTTACTTCTTGGATTTATTTAGAAAACACAGTCCAACTCACTCTAATTAATTTCCACTACTTTAACACAATTTATATTCACAGAACTATTTACAATTTATCTAAACTATATGGCAGTCGAATACTGAATGAATGAATAGTCAGCTATCCGGATTTATATATTCCTCTCGGAATTGTCTGGTTAGTCAACGACCCATCGGGAAACTTCTTTCATGTGTTCTGGAAGCTTCAAGGGAATTCGACGAATTCCTATTAATGGCAGCCGCCAGCCTCGGGTTGAGAGACAAAACATTTCGGATTCTCAGAAGCATCGGAAGAATGTCGCTTCCACGAATTGGTTGATGGCCGATTGCACCTGCTATCGGATGAATTCTCGTAACAATAATGTAAAAGAAATAAGATTAGTAAACTTAACCTGGGGTGTTAAAAATATTCTCTATGCAACCTCTTTTTAATCAGTGCAGAAAAATCGTTAGATGTTGTTTGGATAATACACACAGTGGAACATTAGTTCAACTTTTTGGGCGTTGAGTTATTGTATATTTCCTCTATTTGTCCCAATTTTTTTCAGCCGAATTCCAAAGAATTTCAATTTTTGGGCATTCTGTTTCTGTTATTGTATAGTCCCTCTATTTATCCTAGTTTCAACCCTTTTTAACCGTCTTCAAAAGAAGAGCTGACTTTCAATTAGTTATTGTATAGTCCCTCTATTGTTGGCCCTGTTCCTACGCTTTTTTAACTGACTTCAAAAGAAGAGCTGACTTTAAATTTTTTGGGCGTTCAGTTATTGTGTAGTCCGTCTATTTGTCCCAGTTTCAACCCTTTTTAGCCGACTTCAAAAGAAGAGCTGGCTTCAATTTTTTTATGCGTTCAGTTATTGAATAGTCCCTTAGTTGTCCCAGGTTCAACCCTTATTTTAAACGCCTTCAAAAAAAACTGGAATTCAGTTATTGTATCATCCTCCATTTGTCCCAGTGTCAACCCCCTTTTTTAACCGACTTCAAAAGAAGAGCTTTCAATTGGTCGGAGTCTATACTTTTCTGTATGTTCACATATTTCTCGAAAATGTCTTAACCGATTCGGATAACGTCAATTGTAATCCATCAAGGAAGAGCTCGGAATGGTTATATGATGGGAACGATACCATTTTTTACAAAATCTCAAAAAGCATGTAAATAAGATCGTCATTAATGAATGATTGATTTATTGGAAAAAGCTTAATCGAATTAGATAAAAACTAGAAACATATAGCACATATGTTTATGAGTGCCCCGCTGACTTCAGTGTTATGTTGTGAATATGGGCCAGGAACAATGTGACTATCGAGGGTTCGATAATTGATAGTGAAGACTATCGATAGATTGATAGTATATATATTTAGCAGTTCCTTGATGCTTCTTCTGTATTTATATAGCTATTTTTACCTGTATGTTTCTAAATAATGTTATAAAGAAAGAAGACTTCCCAATATACCTCAATTGTAGTAAGAATTAAGAATGTAAACATTGCCCACAAACATAAGATACACTATACACATAATTGTTGAAACTTAAACATTAAATGATTTTGTAGGTGTGAGTAGATCATAAACATCATCCACTGAAGACTTTCACAGGCTGTGTAATTTTTTTTTTCAAAACTACAATTTTTAAAAGCTATAATGATATGACCATTGTAATCACTGACCTTGTAGCTTTTAAGGTGACCCTAGTATTATGGTGAAATTAGGAGTTTTTTTAATTGTTATTGTTAAGTAAGGCCCACAAAACAATTGAAAGGAATCTCCTTATAATTTTTGTAAAAGTGAAGAAGAAAGTTTTAACATGATAATATAGTTTATTTGGAAGCTTTATATATTGTTGAAAAAAGTCTAAAATTCATCTCATTATGTTAGTGCTAAAGGATAACATCAAGATGTGTTTATAAAAAATAACATTTTTTGTTTAACAAGTGATTTTAAGAAATATTAAAACAAATTTAAATACACTTATATACATTTTCTAAAGGTGTTTTTTTTTTCTCCCTTTAGTGTGTTTATTATGTTAAGATATTACTCTCTGTGGTAGTGTGGTGAAAAACAATGGATAGTTGTGAGACAAAAGTCGGTGACTTGTACCAATTAGATGATATCTTACCTGTGTGTGTATGTACACTTTTTTGTGATATAACATTGAGAAGTCAACTCTTATTACAAAACGAACCAGTATTAGATAACCACACCGCTAAACGTATGATGGTTGTTTCGAGAAAAAAAACTAAGAATCACTATTCAGAATAGTAGTATGATATGAAAAAATGTACCAACTTATATTTTGGGAAATTCTTAAAGAAGCTAATCTGGACTTAAAATAAGACATTCTTGATAAGCACCATACAAAAAAAAAGATTTTATATTTTCAAAAAATAGCAAATAGGAATTTTCATTTGACAAACATTGGGGTGATCTCTATTGTTTGTGAAACAGACAGAACAAGTGACACTAGGTATTTCTTGTGGACTCTCCTTATAATATCAAACAATATGATACAATTATTTTGAATGTTCATCTGGGATTTTCTCTCCTTGCAATGGTTTCTGAAAAATACAGATAAGTTAAGTACTTGAATATCAAGGTGTAGTATCTAAGGGCAGTTTGTGAAAACTGCCCGGAACACTAGTTGCCCTCTTATAGAAAAAACTCTCCCGCGGGATCAACTGTGAGTAAGTAGGTCTACAGATTTGTCAACTAGTATTCCAGTATATGTTGTGTATTTTATGTTGTACTTATCCGTTTTTTTGTGATGTTTCGATTCCTGATAAGGAATCGTTGTCGAACAATGTTTGTTTGAATGAATCTGGGATTTTCTCTCCTCGGAATGGTTTCTGAAAAATATAGATAAGTTAAGTACTTGAATATCAAGGTGTAGTATCTAAGGGCAGTTTGTGGAAACTGGAACTGCTTGACTTTTTTTAGCAATGTTAAATGACTGATTAAAAGTCAATTAATCAGTCAATTGACTTTGCCAAAAAAAGTCAAGCAGTTCCAGTTTCCACAAACTACCCTTAGATACTACAACTTGATATTCAAGTACTTAACTTATCTGTATTTTTCAGAAACCCTTGCGAGGAGAGAAAATCCCAGATGAACATTCAAAATAATCATTTACCTCCTCAATCATTTAAAAACTACTTAATCTGATAAAAACTGAAAATGTTGTTTGTACTTATAACATAAATCTCATTAGATTAGGAAAAAATAAAAATATTCATTCAATTATTATTAAAGACGGTTAACAATTTATTGAATAACAAAAGAACTTCATTACATTGCCATTGTCAGTTGAAAATTACTAAAATGACAATTTTTTGCTATTTTTGTTTGATTATTCAGTGTGGAGCAAAGTGATAAATAAAACAAATTAGACAAAGCAATTGAACTAATGGTAGAACTGATATGACCAATATTAAATCGTCTGGGATGAGAATTCTCTTTAAGTTAGGCAACACTTTATACAACATTGTGTCTAGAAATCTAAATTGTTTATACATGTTTCGCAAGGTTCCTGAATAACTATTACCAACTTATAGCTAGAGTATCTATCTAGAAATCTGAAATCTCTATAGTTTTGAAATTCAAGGTACATAAATATGTATGAAAATAAAATAATAAAGTAATGTAGGGGATTGCGATAACATTTTATACACGAAATTGTTTAGAAATCAATCTAAAACAAGCCGTGATCTTATATAGCGTTAAATTCGGATTTAATAAATTAACTAAACTACGGAAAATGAAATCACAATAATCATATATTATTTTTTAGTCATAAATATCACAATGATTTATAATTTATGCAACACATAACACGAGCATTTAAATTTTCATAAGGTAAGATTCATTAACGGAATTTGATGTTTGAAAAACAAAGAAAAACAAGAAACACTAATGTAGCTGGTTCTAACATTTTCAACAATATAATTTATATTCTTACAGATATGTCTTGGTACTTTGACTTCTCAAAATACTGTATAGCTTTCACAAAAATAGTTTGTGGCTTTTATTTATTGGTGCAAATTTTCAAACAGGACAAGTAGAAATAACGCATTATTGTTTTGTAATGTAACCAATTAGAAAGTAATTGTTGAGTGTATTCTTGATTATTTTGTGTTATTTCTCACGCCAGTCCTTTTTTGTACCACATTTAATATTTTGATAACTTACCCAAAATATTTATTATCAAATACAATAGATTGAATGTATTTATCATCTTCAGCATTCTACATTAAAGATTAGTTGCTACAGTGGCAAATTTTAGTATCTGCGGTTCTTAAGAATTGTTCAAAATCTAAGCCTGCTCAATATCCAATCTTTCTAATCTGTGATAATTTTAGACCCTCGATCGTATCTTTTATAATAATCAGATCATCTCGGTATTTATCATTCTTCAGCACATGACCCAGTTTCTTGAATGGTAGAACTCGCGATCTCTCTTCACCCCATGTAGGTTGCTTTCATTTGATGTGTATGATGTCCAAAAACTAAGGAAACTAAAAATTATACGCAATGTCTACATCTTGAAAGCCTTTGCCTTATTAATCATAAATGTTTTGAAAGTCAACGCTCGGAAGCGTATAGGAATATGGGCCAAACATAGCTCTTTCAGCTGGGCATTCCCTAATAGTTCCTTAAATCTATTACAGTCAAGCTTATTACTCCTCTCCTCTCCCAAGAAATAGTGCTTAATTCCGTGTACTTATTTCAGTATTTTTCCGATTACTTTACAGGGTACAGGGACATCCTTACCTTTTCGGATTGACATCGTTATCTATTAGAATTTTGAGAGCCATATAGGAATCCGGTATAGGAATCCAGGATGAAAACTCTATCATAGGCGTATCACTGTAATCTTCACTCCGTGCATAGGCAGGTTAAATAACATACGGGACAGTAGTGTCTTACTTTTCTACATATGTCTATCATGTTGTCGATCCCAATCTTCGCTTCCTATTCGTAGTGTTTAGTCATGAAGTAGCGCTGCCTGACGGAGTCTGGGTGAACCCAAAGTATGCAGAAAATTGACTACGTAAATCTTGAGTGCGAACGGTGAGATTAAAACGTACGAAGAAATTACCTTTTAATAAAAATTCCGGAGCTGCTGTTACAATAAGTTTCATCTAAATCTGGATACTCAGTCTTTTTGAAAGCCGTGACACATCTTTTACTTTTTCTCACATCTGCTTAAAATCTGTACAGGTCGCTTTTTCAAGACATGAATTATCGTTCCTAAAAAATATAATTTGTGTAAAAGCAGCCCAGTAATTGCCAATACAGGTTTCTCAGTAGTGTTAAGTCTTCTTACGCCGGCTCCACACGTTGGCCCGACCGTTGGCGCCAACGACACTCGTCCAACGTGTGGGCCTAGAAAATTGCACTGGCCCCAACGTTGGCAGTTGGCCGTTCAGAGTCGGTTTTATCAAAGGAATCTGCACCAACGTTCGTAATCCGTCCACACGTTGATTGTGGATGAATGCGAAGGAATTTAAAATAAAACATGCGACAACATTCATCAAACTCTCTTGAAGGCTCTTCAATTAATTTATTTATAATCGGTTTCCATCGAATGTATGTACTAAATGTAAAAACTCGTAAAACAATTTCGATGTCAGACATCCTCACGTTGGCAATATCGAGTGTAAACTGGAGCAAGTCCCAACGTGTGGATGCCAAGCAAATTAACCAGCCAACGTTGGCTCCAATGTTCGGGCCATCGTATGGAGCCGGCCCATAGAGGTATTATACATAGAGTGAATTAGGTATGGGCGTTACTGTAAGTGGCAGTGTAATAACAACAGAAAGAGAAAGACAATATCAGGGTGCGCTTGCTATGTTTCTACCCTACCAATAGTAGGCGTCACCACTGACACTGACCAATCAGAAACGAGCCGCTTATTCTCTCTCTTTCTATTGTTATTACATGAATTTCCCTACTTCACGTGCTCTGCGTATAATACCTCTATGAGCCGGCCTTAATCTATCTACGCATATTCTTGAGACCTCATCAGTGCGTTTTGCTCAACAATAACTAAAGCATTTATCGAAGTTAGTTGATGATGCACACATATGTAGGTATGGATAATTGGTTTTGGTCTTAAATCTCAACATTATTTTTAAAAAATGGTGTGGTTTCCATAACTAAAATCAGTACCAAAGATGCTTTAAATTTCTCCATTAATCTCAGTGTATATTATTTCGTTAAAGCATATGGAACACTGGTGTCCTCTAGCGACCAGGACGTAATTTGGCTATTATCCAAAGCTGGTACCACTCGCAAAATCGGATATGATTTTTTAAAACTAAGTACTTTATTAATCACAACACTTTCCATATTTTTTTACTGACAACACTGAAGCTCATTGAAATTATAAAAAAGACATTCGGTAGACAGAGGCCAAAAAGGTAACTAAACATTACCTTTGCTATACTCTCTTCGAGGTGTCATTCTTTTGTACGAAAGACAATATATATTGTTTCTGGTTAGGGAATCTTCATCAGTTGCGCTTCCCACAATTGAATGTCCTCTCGAACATTTCTTTATGTATTTGATACATTTTGTTAAATTTGAAGTCGACAGATGTAAAGACCGACATCTAGGATTTTCGGGGAAACTAGCACATTGAGGTTCCAAAACTGGAGCCGTTCCATGTAATTAGTTAGAATTCTAACCTAGGAGTTACGGGTAACAGCAATTACATGGAACGGCTCCAGATTCGGAACCTCTATGTGCTAGTTTCCCCGAAAATCCTAGATGTCGGTCTTTATATCTCGCGTCTTCAAATTACCTTTGCTATTTATATGTAGATCTACAATAGTGGTAACCAGTGCTGCCGTTTCTACCGATTTTTTACCATTTTCAAATTATTTTACCGATCTACCGAATTCTATATTAAATTTTACGTTTTTTTAGAGTAACCATTAAATGTCAAATAAACATCTATTTTTGTTAATAAATTCTTAAAAAAACACTTAAATAAAGATGGGAAGAGGTTTTTTATCAAGTATCTCTAAATATCTATAGTTAAAAATTTAATAAATATTATACTATTTTAAAAACTACTTAAGCATGACTCTTAAACAACGAAATGGAGATGTAAACGTAAAGGGCAAGTTATATTTCGGTTGATAAAATATTATATCTAGATATTTTACTATTTGAAAAAATGAATAGAATAGGCACATTTGGGGACAACGAGCTACTGAATGTATTTACTAAACAAGACATTCATTGGGCAATAAAGTGGAAAATGAAACATCAGTAAGGTGTCAGATAAATTAAATATAATTTCAGATTATATGAATGGGAAAACCTATTTGCCAATCAAGTACATTAATATTAATCCAAGGTATGTTAAAATAATTTGGTCAAGTGCGAGTTGGACTCGCATTGTAAGGGTTCCGTACCACCTTCAAGATTCGCTGTATTTAGTTTTCTAATTTGGCCCCCAAAAATTAACATTAGAGTTTTATTTTACTAATAAACTTTCAGGGAAGCCTTTTATAATCTATTGTCTGAATTTTGAGGCTCTATAGATTGGAAGATAAAGGGCACAATAGGTCAAGTTTTAAATTATAAATTATTAAATCTGTTATTCAAATTATTTAAAAATACAAATAAAATATATTTTTCAAAATTTAAATAGTATAGTTTCTAAAATGGGAATTAAGTCGATGTTTAATATCTTTGCTAAACAAATGATTTAAAAATATGATATATTTGTAATTCACATAATGTGTCTTTTATTTGATATATTACATGATTCGTTTGAAAATTGAATTTTTATTTTCCATTTAATTGTATAATTTGTCCCTAAAATTACCATGGAGGTTTTCTAATAATTTTTCTTATAAATATCAAGTGAGCCCCAGTACCCCTAATTATTTTCAAAATTTTGGGTAGTATGGTTTCGGAAATAAAGCGAGAAATGAGAATTTTTTGTATCTTTATGTTAATATCTTGTAAACAATTAATTTTAAAAATATATATTTGTATTTCTCATAACGAGCCCCTTTATTTGATATATTGCATGACACGTTAAATTTTTTTTATTTTCCGTTTATTTCTATAAATTGCCCCCTATTATTAATATTAAAGATTTCTTCGTATTTTTCCTGTAAATAAAAAAAATAGGTCTTATAGTTTGGGGAATAAAGGGGGGAATGGGTATTTTTTTAAATATTTTTTTTAATATATTTTAAAATATTTATTTAAAAAATATATATATATATTTGTATTAGTCATAATGAGCCCTGTGATTTGATATATTACATGATACGTTAGAAACAAGTTTAATTTTTTATTTTCCATTTAATTCTATAATTTGCCCCCCAAAATGAATATTAGGGGTTTCTCCTTATTTTTCCAGTAAAGTTCAGGTGAGGCGCTATACCTATTTTTTTTCAAAATTTTACAGCTTATGGTTTCGGAGATAAGGGGGGGAATGGGTAATTTTTTTATATTTTTGTTAATAACTTTTAATTAATTTATTATAAAAATATGAAAAAAATATATTTGTTTTCGTCATAATGAGCCCTTTTATTTGATATATAACATGATGGGTTAGAAATAATTTTAATTTTATATTTTTCATTTAATTCTATAATTTGCCCCCCAAAATAAATATTAGGGGTTTCTCCTTAATTTTCCAGTAAAGTTCAGGTGAGGGGTTATAACTCAATTTTTTTTCAAAATTTTTCAGCTTATGGTTTCGGAGATAAGGGGGGGGGAATGGGTAATTTTTTTTATATTTTTGTTAATATCTTTTAATTTATTTATTTTAAAAATATGAAAAAAATATGTTTATTTTCGTCGTAATGAGCCCTTTCATCTGATATATATCATGATGGGTTAGAAACAATTTTAATTTTATATTTTCCATTTAATTCTGTAATTTGCCCCCCAAAATGAAAACTAGATGTTTCTCCTTATTTTTCCAGTAAACTTCAGGTCAGAACCTATGAAAGTATTTTTTTTCAAAACTTTACGTTTTATAGTTTCGGAGATAAGGTGGGGGGAATGGGTAAATTTTGGTATATTTTCTTTAATATCTTTTTAATTAATTTTTATTTAAATATGGAAAAAATATATTTGTGTTCCTCTGAATGAGACCTTTCATTTGATATATTACATGATGAGTTTGAATTTTTTTTTGTTTTTAAATTTTTATTTAATTGTATAATTTGCCCCCCAAAATTAATATTAATGGTTTCTCCTTATTTTTCCTGTAAAGTTCGGGCAACGTTCTATATTTTCTATTTTTTTCAAAATTTTAGGTTCAGTAGTTTCGGAGATCAGGGGGGGAACGGTCGATTTTTTTAGTTTTTGCCCCCAGAAGTACCCCTAAAATCAAAATTTCTTCTTTTGCGATACGTACTGCTGATCGGGTCACCATCAAGTCACCAAACTATACCTTCATACCAAATTTCAACCTCTTCCGTCCAGTAGTTTAGGAGAAAATTGCTGTGATGTGACAGAGGCAGAAATCCTGAGTGATATTATAAGGGTATCCGTATACTGTATATACGGAACCCTAAAAAGGACTATAACATATGTCATTTAGTGATTTCGTTACATTCACTGAACTCTGTCGTTTACTACTGGTGAAGTGAGAGTTTATTAGGCGTTTTTATTTTTGTTATTATTTTTTTGACATTTCATACTATTTACTTTCCTAGCTAATATGTCTGATGTGATTATATAACACAGCTAATCCAACATGTAATTATACCAACTTTCCGATGGCTACCGAAATCTACACCGAAATTTATCCTTGAATGCTACCGATTTCTGTACTCTGGGTTGTGGCTGCACTGGTGGTAACATTTAATAGGAACTATAATGGACCCGTTGTTGTTGAAACTATCTTTACAGTTTTCATTATCAAAAATAGAATTTTTTGATAATGAGCCCAAATTTTGAAAAGTGTAGGGCGTATTAACACTTTATCGAAAAGCTTGCATGAGAATCCCAAGGTTGGTCAAATGATTTTTTCTTTTAAATAATTATATTTTGATTTTAACCCTCTAGCCATCTTCATACGTTTTTCGATCAAATTCACCTGCAGTTAATTTTTTTTAGGGAAGTAAGGTGTGAAATAAAACCGCTCTATTAAATAATATATAGCAATGTATTTACTGCATCAGTAATAATTTTTATCCAACAGACAACTTATTCTGTACCTAATTGAATCATCGGATAATTAACTAATATGGATCGAAATAAAACTTACCACAGATACGAAAAAAATGAATACACAGAATGAAAGCCGTACAAATATATATGCTTAAACATTTTTGAGCAAATAAATAAATGTTAGGTATAAGGGAGAACAAACACCGAATTTTTTTAACAATAAACGTAATAATATCATTGAAATGATTACCAGGGAGTGAAGGGAGAGGATACCATAGAAATTATTTCGTTTTACATATTCGTAATACTTTTTGACATTTTTTTCTTTCATCATAATGATCTAATAACATTCGATACTTTGGTTTAAAAAAGATTTTAAAACCTATAATAAATTTACTCGTATGATTAACATTGTAATTTAATTGTCATTGCTGTCAAAATTTTATTTAGACAAATCACTTATAAATCTGCTGCTGCCAAATTTTCTCAATGCAGAAAAGAAATACTTATTAATGAAACAAACATTAAAAGCTAATTCAATATTGAAATCTTGATTTTTTTTTAACTTGTCACTAATGTCAATTTTGACAAGAGTGACAGCTACGAATAAAAACTTTGACAGGAATGACAGTCCAAGTTCTAAACACTGTAAAAAAATTATTTTAATTAGACCAAAATCTCAAAAACAGTGTTCTTTCTAATTCAACGTAAAATCTTTTCTATGGCAGAATGGGATTAGGGAGTAGGAATAAAACTACCTGATGGAAAAATAATAAAAAGTTGCTATGAAATGTATAATGCAAATATTATTTATATCTCTAGAAAATCAGAGACTAAACCAGTGCCATGAAGAACCAGTATGATTCAGAAGAAAAATAAAACAGTCGTTTTATCGGCAGATAAAACCAGCATCTTAATCAAACTCATCCTGTGTTCAAGCAGTTAATGCAAATTATTAAATTATCGTTCCTAGAGTGTATGCAATATAAGTTATAATGGTATATACAAGGTGATTCAAGTTGCACAAATACACTGATTTTTTATTAATACTGCGAATTGATCTTCAACACATTGAACGCTTGTTATTTTATCATAATAGCTGAAATTTTTAAGGAAATCAAATGAAAATTATCGTGAAACCACAATATATTTGTAGATTTTTATGTAAAGTAGTGAAAAAAATCCATACACATCAACTAATCCACATTTACCGATAGGATTATGGGTTTAGCTGCCAGAGAGAACTGCTATAGACTTGGATAACGTTGTAGTTCAGGATTACTTTAGTGTTGATAAAGCATCATAGAAAATATTGTTTCAAATCAAAAAGGCGAGTATCATTCGAGCAAGGTTCAACAATTAATCTTTTAGTGAATGAAAGACAAAAAAAAGCAGGTGCTTTTGTCAAACCTACATTTGATCAAGTATATTCTGCCATTGAAGACAATACAATCTCTATAGAAAACCTTCTCTATAAAACAAATGAAGATTATGTACAAAAACATGTATATTGTATAATATTTAATTTTGCAATGCAAATATAAGGCATTCTTCTCGAAATAAATGATAGTAAAAAAACTAATTCTCCGAATAAACAATAGGTTAGCAAACCCTAGTTATCCAGAATGTACGATTGCAAATATAAAAAAGGTCCGAAATGTCCAAAACTAGACTAGAGAGACCAGGAACAAACAAGAGTGACTGTGGTAGTATAAAAACGACGACGTACAGCAAAAGTGGACCTTTTAAAAAGTAAATATTTTGTGTGATTAATTTTTTGTCGCCGATAAATAGAATTATTTTTTGGTGTAAAAATTGTCTGAAGAGTTTTATACAATACGTATGTATATCCTCTGTGTTTACTATGTAGTCTCAAGTTCTTGCTTTCACTAACCCTATTTTTTTTTGTCCTTCAAATTGGGGTTTCATTGCATTTTTTAAAAAAATGTAGATCTAAATGATGACTCCATATTTACTCCATATTTACTAGACTCTAAAACTGTGTTTAACAAAATGAATCTTTTGAAACTCTGTAAATAACAAGATGAAACAGTGTCAAAACATTGTTATGCAGAAGACACAATAATAAATTCTGATGACAATTTATAGGAGTACTATAAAAGACGCAAAAAATCACAATAATAAACATGAAGTTGGTGGTATCAACTAAAATGTGCGCAACAAATGATAAATTCAAGAATTCTGGGACAAACACTATATATTCTAGAAATTTATTTAACTGAACTGCCGGAAACAATTTGCATTAAACAAAACGTATGATTGATGATGTAGAACATGTTTAGGACAACAGCAGACTTTTCAGTGAAAGATATCATTTCAAAATTGGTGAAATGGTACGAAATACGCTCCAAAAAAGAACAGAAATGGTGAGAATAGACATCCTGAACGACAATATCGTAAATACACACAATTGTGGACCCTGGAGTTCCGAAAACCCTACAATAACTATTCAGACACTCTTTCATCCACAACTAGTAATACTATTACGTCAGCGATTTACGAGATGTGCCACTTCTCCAAAGGCAGACATCAACTGGCCGCCTAGATCATCCGATTTAACAGCGCTAAACTTTTCCTGTGATTCAATTGAAGTAATCAAGGATAATATTCGGACTGTTAGTCGCGATATAGAAGCTGCCAATGTGAGTGATGGAATGGAAATTGAAGTACAAATACAGTTACCGTAAGAGGTCTGTTGTTTATATATAATTCGAACGAGACCATTTAATGAAAAAATCTATTTGAATTAGTTTAAAATCTGAACGAATCACCTTGTATGCACGCACCGAAGAGACATCCAGCTAACACTTCGCCATCAAGGTCGTTAGTTCGTTCGAATGCACCAAGACGATGCGTTTTACGTTCGATCCACTCGAAGTGCAAGTCGGGGTCAGTCACCATTCGGCTCTTTAGATTTTGCATTAACATATCCGTCTAATTAACCTTCACGCGGCAAGTAGATGAAACATTACGCGGCTTTATAACTTTTTTCGTTATTTTTTCCATCTGGTAGGTAGCGTTAAAACATTATGAAGAAGTTGTCTTTCTTTTACAAAGTCAAGCGCTGCGCGCGCTGCAAATTTTCATGATGATTTCTTCTCATCTAAGCTAAATTAGGTAATAATTATAAATATTAGAAATACAAATACTAACAGCTTAAAATTTGAAATGTTCAAAAAACCTGCGATATAATTCACTTTACATATCTTATTCATAAATTATTTATAAAACGAATAAAAACTTGAAAAAATTCAATCGGAATGCATTCGGGGGTCCATTTGCTTTTTACGAACCAAGAAATCGTTCGGGGCTCAAGTTTATTTAAATGGGGAGATGTTAAATTTAATATGACTCTGTTTTACTAATACGTACTTGAAAAATTATTTCATTGGTAACTACGGTAACCAGTAAGGAGATTTCTTCACCAAATGTCCAAAAAGTAGAAATACGGCAGAATTTTGACAAAACAACTAGTTTTAAAAAAAATTCCCTTGCTCTACGATGATGACTTTGTAACTGATCTTGGCCTTCAGCGTCCTTTTAAGGTCTTTGAACTAGGGAATCGAAAGAACGGAAGATTTTACATTCTCATATAGCCTTGAACCAAACAGGAAGGTTAATTATTATACGATATGTTTGACATTTATCATTACTTTGATATGATATTGAAGGTGACATCATGGTTTCAAAACCAATTTTGTCGTTACAGAGATACCAATAGCACAGTTTTAACCCCTTCTAAAATATATTTAATCCATTATGAGCAACATCGTAATGCAACTTTTCACAATGAACTAACTCTGACCTTGATGCTATTTTTGGGTTGTTTCAAGGTCATATCTAAAGGTAAAATTTTATTCTCGGTCCAAATTCGTGTTAAAAAAACATTTCGCATTTGAAAAAAAAGAACATTGTCGTTGAATATATTTTTAGAAGAAAACTTTAACCCTTTCAGGACGGCTGACGGATTTATACGTCAGTTTTTGAATGTGCCCACCAGTTGACTGACGTATATATCCGTCACAGACTAACTGCATCCATTAGACTACTGCCTTATGAATGTGACTTGTATTTCCTATGTTGTTGTTTTTTAACTTGTTTTATAGAGAAGTATACACACGTCATTAGGCTCCGAGCCAATGTAAAATGTGCCGGCGTTAGGAACAAGATTGAAAAAGTCCCTGACCTGAAAGGTTTAACGTCAAGTAGTGGTAATTTTTGTGCAGACCTCGTATCCAATTTTGTAACCTACTACGTGTTACATCCTGCATTAATATTAAAGTATCCATGAAAAAGTAAAATTATCCTTCAGTTTATGGACAGTGTTTTACTGACAAGAAGCACAATGCGGCTCTTGATATATAGTGAACCAACTAAGATCTGCAGTTTGGTTTGTCTAGACTTCGCTTAAGGCCTCCTCGATCCCCTGATTTCAACCCCATCGATTATTTCCTATAGCAGTAACTGAAATGATGAATTTATACTAGTACTTAGTGTTAGTTAGTTTCAAACAGTTCGATAATTTTTACTAAAAAATTCTTCCTGAATTATTCTTTGCTCATAAAATATGCGTAAATGTCCCACCATTCACATTCCGATTTGATGAAAAATTAATTTACTCTTTTTTTCTGCCTTTGTGTTTTTTCATTAACGAAGTATTTGCTTAGCTTTTCCCTTAAAAATTATACCAGTATGTTTGTATGTACAAATATGTTACAGTCGTTTTTCTTTATCTTTTATCAGTCTTTGGCAAACTACCTTCGGTTATTTGTGAACCGAAGTGTTACGACCGTCTGGCGTCCGCTGAAAGATGGCAGCGATCAATTTTTTTTCCTTAATCAAATTTTATCACAACAATCTGAAACGTGTTTAAAATCAATATTTCATTTTTAAACAGTATCAAACAAGAATTTGTTTTTAAATAATAACAATTTTTTTTCGTTGGCTCATTTTGATTTTCCCTAAAATTTAAACAGCCTTGACATGTTTATTTCTTTGACGAAGACTAGATTAATTATAAGTTTATTTTCTTTACTTTTTTTTAATTTCATATAAAAAATAAAAAACTCTTAATATTTAAATAATTAAAAAATGGTGTGATAAATTTTTGGCACATCGAGTAATAATTTTTTTCAACAATTTCCCTAACAACAAATTTGGGCTAAAAAATTTACCTAAAATTTTCAAACTCACCGCCATTTTTCTTTTATAGCAAACACCAACAACGGATCGCAAGCCCGAATATCGCCAGACTACGATAAAAAATTTAGATCATCATCGTTGGGAGAATCTAAACGTTTCATCATTTGTCACAAAAAAATATTGTTGGCTTAATAAATAATTAAGATAGCAGGATACTTTCCAGAAACAACGATCATAAGGAACTCAATAAACATTCACAAGGTTTTTTTATAATACGATAAAAAATCTCACGTTTGGTAATATTACGCCAAGGTGTGGCGAATTAGAAGGTCGGACTTACTCATCAATATCGAGCCGACCTCACGCACAAAGAGACACCTTGGTCTACATCAATGACTATTCGCGCGGTCGTTCTGAAAATTAACCTGCCGCGCCCAGACGAAAATTCAAAAACAAACATTAAAAAAATATTACGAACAACAATGATACAATTGTTTCTTTGTTTTGTTTGTAGCGAAAAATTAATTATTATTCGGTGACGTTTGACAAAACGACTGCACTATGGAATCGTACTCTGTGAGGTCGGATTCGAAGGACTCCAACTGCTTGGTGAGGTCCATGCTCTCCAAAGGTGGGATGTCGACGAATTCCTGCAAGGGAGGAGCCGTCTGCCACTCCCTGTATATTCGACTGAGTTCGAATTTTTCTGTTGTTGTGGCGAATGGGGTTTTCTGAAAAAAAAAAACAAATTAATGTCAATATTTTCGAAATAGTGCTATAAATATTCGGAGAACAAAAACAGCGAGCTGGCAGGTACGATAATTATGTGAACCGACCTGATGAGGGCATATTTGACTCTGCCGAAACGTCGTAATTTTACCATCGACTATGCGGTTGAATTTCCGGAAACCACCTGATTTATTATGTACTAGTGATGCGACGTTATTAACATAGCTACTTTTGAACAGATATTATTTACTCGACAACAGTAACAGCTGTTATAGATCGCTCAAAATAACATATATACGTTTACTGCAATTTGGCGTTTATCGAACAATAACGTAAAGTACCTCAGAGTGTAATATCACCTAACCTCGGACTTCCGGGAAAATGGCGGGACGGCCACACGTGTAAATAGCTAGTTAAGTTTAAAAATTAGATTAAAGAAGTTAGAATTAAAGTTTAACATGAAATAGTATAAGAAATTGGTGATTGTTCATTAAGTGTTAGTTATCCCCATGAAGACTGGTTTTGTTGAAAGGTATGAAAAAGTTAAATATGAGACGCGTTTACAAGTGAGAGACGCTCATGAAGTGAAAATAGTGTATAAGTGAATTAGTAACATATAGACACTAGTTTAGAGGAAGAAGGGAAAGAAAAAAGGAAGATTTTAGTTAACCTGGAAGTCCAGGAGTGGCTGTCCCGGAAGAATTATTTTTTTTTAGTTTTTTATTGAAATTGCTACTATAGAGGAGGATGGGTTATCCCAGACGCATTTAATTATGCACCTCTTCTAACTCGAGGCTGGCTAAATGCTTATTGGCGGAGGCCACAAACCAACCAACCAACCAACCAACCATCACCTAACCTCAACTGCTTTTCCTAACAACAATGATAGCAAAGCAGAACATCAAACGACTGATAAAATAGCAGTTATTCGATCTCGACGGATAAGACAAATAGCAGATAGCTGAATAACAAGAGCTGTTAGCTGGATAGTAGTGAAACGCAGAAAAAATTGGGACTATTAAAAAATATAGTAGTAGTTGTTTGTTAATGTATGTTAGTTAGGTTAGTTAGTAGTTAACAAAAAATATAAATAAGAGTTTTCGTTATATTGATTAAGATATGAAAATTAAAAATATATACCAATCTTTATTTAAAAATTAGTGTGAAATTATTACATATTGTTATGCAAAAACATATTTCTTGGTTCTCTATCAGTATACAAGCGAGTTCTGTGATATTTTATAAGTTTTCCAGTTTTTGAGTAAAGACACTGATTTAAAAACAGTGCCAAATGATCTCTTCACAAACCCTTAATTTTGCATAATTGTATGACTTGATACAATTGAGAATAATGCCAGAAATAAATATATTTCTTCACAACAACACTGTATTACGTATTACAGTAACATTTAAAAAATAAAACATCAGCACCCTGTACGGTATTTCACTTATTGATTCTGTATTTCCAAGTTTAACATTAATCTGTTTCGAATATTCTATGTAATACGAAATGAGACGATCTCAATAGTAACCAACTCTTATGAATTTAGCATACTTTAGTTTTCTTCAAAAGATGGCGACAGCGTTTTTGAGAATTAAGATATATAAATGTTGTTATCAGTTATTATATGCAAATAGCAATAACATTACCAACTGATATTTAAAAAAAGCAAATTTGGCCATCTCCATTAAGTACCCGCCAAAGCTTAAGAACACACATATATACACATACATATATATCATTGACCAAAAGGGGGATCATCTGCTGTAAATATATAAAAAATGGGAAGAAAAAAAAGTGAAAATATTCTGAATGAGCCGTATAGTTTATCGAAAAAAAATTCCACGGAAAATCGACTTGAAAAAAACATTTAACATTTTTAGTTAAAATGTGTAATTCGACAAAATAAACAGTAAAATACGGAATTTGAATAACTAGTGGCCAGGGCGGGTTATTTTCTAGGGCGGCACAATTAGGAAAGTGAAAAAAAAATAGAGTCTTATCAAGATTGTTCAATATAATTAATTATTTTTTTATTTTTTTTTAATTAATCATTTCTTATGTAATTGATACTTCTAGATATTCAATTAGTACATTATTTGAAAATTACAATTTTCAAGTAAAAGTTATCTAATAATGAATCTGATTTAATTAATTTATTTCCTTGAAGATTTGGAATATTTCATATTTTATTTTCTGGAATTAAAAAAATTAAATTAATAGTTTTTTTCGAAATATTAAAAATATTTTGGAGTTATATTTGCATTTTACAAAACATAAATTTTAATCAATCAATAGATTTTTATAAAATTTAATAATTTATCTACTATACAAATTAATTTCTATTTAAAATAATTTTTGAATTTAATAAATTTGCAACAGGCATGCTGCCACCTACAGTGTGTTTTACAAATGTATATAGGTTCCTTTGATATTAAATTAGTTATTTTAATTTAAAAAAAAAAGATATTTAAACTATAAGTTTGAAAAAAATTTTAGTATTGTGGGGCGGCATTTTTTCCGGTGCCCAGGGCGGCATTAAGTTAAATCCCGGCCTGACAAAAATATAGTATACTCAAGCCCGTAGCCAGCGGGGGGACCTTGGGGGTTTAATTTTAACCAATTAATCATGTCTTTCATAAGAATAAATTTTATATTTATACAATTTTATATATCCTGGAAAAACATAAACAAAAATTTTGCAGTCCTAATCAGCCCATCACCAAACAAAAAAAATTATCCAACCCCTCCCCCCAAAACCCACCACGAAAAAATTACTGGCTATTGCCTTAAGTATGATATACATCTGAAAACAAAAAATATGTTAGTCCGGGGTTCCTCTATTCTAGAAGATTCGAAAAGATGACAAAAGAGAAAAACTAACACTCAATATTATATAAAGTAAATTCAAATGTATTCATATATTCAATCGAGTTGTCTGCAAACGCACATTAACATTAACATTAAATATTTATACAAAATTTGGATTCCCAAATTATTAGCACAGACATCAATCCAATAATAGTGGATATGTAAATAAGTATTTTCGACGAGTTTTAGAATTTCAAATAGATTTGAATAATAAGTTGAACTTCTATGACGTACGACATCGAATGTATTTTGAAACAATTCAGTAAACTAGTAATAAATTTGAAATTGATGAGGTCAGGCTTAATGGTTTACTCAAAAAAATGGATTTTAATTAAACGGTCATCGACGTTTTACTTGAATTGATCTATTTAAGTACGAATTCGAAGTCGCTAAAGTTCGATTTTCTAATTATTTCAAACTATCGGTTTGTCAAAAATTAATATTCAACATGTAGTAGGTCAATGAATATGGAAAATAATAGGTTTCGTATAGCAGATTTTTTTTTGCGTATTTGAACGTTTTTGGGGCGACCATATTAAGACCTCTTATCATCCGTTTACGCTATTTCAAAGTTAAAAAATACGTATATATTGTTAGTATTAAGCTCGCAAGGTTTTACTGAAAAAACAATTACAATTCTGCAAGTTGTGGTTGCAATAATGAATATTTTAAAAAGTCCGTTCTTAATTCTGCAAAACAAATTGTAAAAGTGCTTATCTCAGCAATGCTAACAATTTCGTTTGCCAAGTATACTCACTGAAAAATTCAATGTTTTAGTAAAACATAGATGCTACAGTAGGAAGTAAATGATTCAAATTTGGGGAAGTTTGGTGAATATTTTTTCACGTAAACTTTTTTTTATCAATTATTGTATTCGTTTTTTGCATTTTTTATTATGTAACAAAATAAAAACAAAAATGGGATCCAAAATCGATGTTAAAATGCCTAGAGTAGGTCTACGCCGAATGTCTCGCCAGCTAAGTGAATTTGCAAGAGGTCGAATTATTGTTATTGTTATCATACTCAAAATCGGCGAAGAGTAAGCATCGGACGTCAAAGCGGCACAAATGAAGTTCAAGATCGACGTCAAAGACGTATGACATTTAGAGATCGATTTTCGAAAACTCGAAATTTTTTTGCTGATGAGTGGTTAAGAGAACATGGCCATCTTGTAAGTGTGCCAACGGTTTACCGCCGTATAAGGTCGTTTGGATTGCAGCATTATCGACCCCATCTTGCGCTACCTCTGACCGCTAAGTAAGCATCGCCGGCAGAGAACGACAACAGAATGTGGAATGGCATCAGGTCGTCTTTGCTGATGAATCTCGATTCTGCTTGGGTGGACATGATGACCGAAAATGGTTTGACGACGTCGAGGAAAAAGACAACAACCTCAATTTGATGTTAAGTGACATGTACACCGAACAGTAGGCGTTAAGGTATGGGCTGCTATTGCACATGGAAGTAGCTCACCCTTAATCTTTGTTCAAGGAAACTTGACAGCGCAATGTTATCTTCAGGAAGTAGTAGAAACGTATGTACTCCCTTATTACATCTCTTTATTCAGGAATAAGTTACCAGTTTACAAGTCATTTCAGCGTGTTGTATCCTCGGCTGCAAGGGTCACAAATTATTAGAGCACCCAGTATAACTGGGACAAAAGGTTGCCTAACTAAGCCTTAATTACCTTAAAATTAAATACATGGTTATAGAATATAGGGTCAGTAAAAGGGAAAGAGTAACCAATTAAATACCATAAAATCCTATCAAAAATTAACCTAAGTCAGATAATATAAACATGAAAAATTAAATAAAACTTATAAAATATTAATACAACCACACTGAGTAAAAAAAACAATAGAACTTGAACAGATAATACACAAACAACTATCTAAAATACCTAACAAAATTCTTCTTATAACAGTCACTGTCGATTAATCTTATACCAAAACGCGAGAGGATCGATTGTCAGCGCCGGTTGAGCGAGATTCGTTTCGAATACGTTTGCTTTATGGGAGATAGGGGACAAATGATGAGTGAAATTTTTCTAGGGAAAATAGATATTTAGGCAATCGATGGGGGTGATATCAGTCAAGGGAGTACGTGTGGATTATGTTATTGTAATACTGAAGATGGAAATATAGGAATAAGAAGGCAGTAATGGCCAGGTAATGGAGTGAATAAAATGGTACAAAACTGAGAGTTTTAATTCAAGATTGAAAGTAAGAGTAAAGTTATCCCCAGACCGCACGATTGCAGAAAGAATGGGCATATAGAGAACCGAGAACCGACAATGACGTTGTTGACTAGTTGCCTTTTGATCATAAGGCGATTAAAGTTCAGTGCTTCTAGTAAATGAGCATCAAATGCCACAAGCGCCGATGATAAGAGGTAGAACAGATATATCGGTAGAGTTACGGGTAGATTGAACTGTTCTGAGAAAATCAGGGTACTGATAGTAATAACATTTATTGTTATAGCTTGTCGCGAGGGCTCTTGCCAATTTACTCCAACATCGTTGATGATTGTCTTAAGCTCTTTAGTCAAGACAAGGTCGGGAATTTTCAGAATTCCGTTGCTAGTTCTTATTCTAGACTCCACCTTGCTTGATTGCTTCGTTTTTAATGATTTTAACCTGGTAATTGTGTCTGGCAATTCGAGGTGCATGACTTCTATAGCAGCTTTGGAGGATGTGACAATTGGATTCCCTCTTGTCACACCCCCCTCTGCAGCGTCTGTGCTTAACATCATTAAAGGGGATGGTAGCAGGTTTTCACGAAGTTGGACGACCCTCATAACTCTGATAATCGGCTCATGGATCCCATATTTCAACAAGATATTGCTAGGTCTCATGTTGCTCGAGTTAGTTGTAACTTTTTGAAGAAACCCATGAGAATCTGTTGCCATGGCCGCCCAGATCCCCCGATCTTTCGCTCATACAACATGGTGGGGATATGATGCGTAGAAGGCTCGGAAATTTACCCATTTACCAAAGCCCCACGGACTTTGGAGATTCTAACACATGAAATGTAGGTAGCTTGGGACAGTATTCCTCAAGAAGAAATAGACCAAGTTATAGATATCAGCTATGGGCAAACACATAAACAAACTAAATAAAAAAAACTCCTTGGTATTTCTTAATTTTTAAACATCTTCTGGTTGTTGCGATTTCTTTGTCAGTGAGAAAATTTTAAATTTGCAGCAGATATGAGCATGAAAACTTAAAATAATCACCCAACGTGTCCGTTTGCTATTAATATTCACTCTCAAACGATTTTTTATGCTTTTCGAAATTACTAATACAATAGTTGAGCACAATATCGAAACGGTAGTAAATAAAATCGATTATAGACACAAACAAGAGCTCAGTTGAGAAAGTAGTAGATCTTGTTTTTCAATACAGTTTTCGAACAAACAACGTTGACAACTTGTGTAACAATATTAATTAATAAACAGCGCCGATAAATTCTAATTAAAATTACCCAACATTTATGTTTGCACAAATGTCGCCACCGTTTTATAAATTTGTCGGCTCAATTGACATTATAAAATTTTCCCGTGTGACATTCAAACACTGTTCAATAAAAGCACTCCAATTATTATCTGATTGTTTAAATGTTTCTCAACAATTTGCTTCATTGTTTTGTTTACGACGTTTTAACTTTTGCATCGATCTCAGCATCTCAATGCCGCGAGAGATGTGTGATATTGGTGGTCGCTCCATTGTTTATGTTATCCTAGGACTTTGATAAGTTATTTTTAAATTGCTAACTTTGTACCAGTCGGCGGCAAAACCGGCAATGACAGTACGAAATGACGTAACCTCCTCAGTATTCTGTTTATTCATAAGTTTTGTTGTTGTGGAGATCTCAAACAATGGAATTTTTTTCAATTCATGCAGATAGTTGTTGTTTTTTTCCTTGCAGAATTATTCATGCGAATTAGTTGAAATTATGCTGATTCAGCTAATGACGGGGTAAGAAAAAATTGATAGAATGTTAATTTTCAATCACGACGTTGTTACGTGTCCTAAGGTCAAAAACACTAAATAAAGAATATGTAAAACATGCAAATGCGGCAAATAGTGAATTTGAAATATTTGATTACATTAAATTCTGTCAAACGACCATTGTCCTCATTTTGAAAGCAGTAGTATGTTCATAAGTGAATAAAGCAAAATATATTGAAGCAAAAGCTTTTTAACAAAGGCGTACACTCACAAATAAGGAAATATATGACTTTGGTAGTGAAATGCAAAAATTACATTTGTTTGTCTAGCGACACGACACTTCTTTGACATTAAAATAACCAGAGAATTCAACCATGCTATATATTGCGAGCTTCTTCGTTTATTGAAACTCAATAAATTATAGTAAAGAAACTGATATCTTGGACAAAATTATCGAATATTTTAGTTTTAACTTAAATTATCGAAAATCGGCCTTATTTCATGAAATTGTAAAAAGTATATTTTTATAAGAAACAGATTTGTGGAGAAATCGGAGAAGTAGATCTAATGACCAAAATTGTTCACTCATATTGACAAATCTATTGAAATAAAAAGAAAATAAAAATGTAATCAAATATACCATAAATTTTAAAAATTTAGTAGTGTTAGTGGTTAAAATGAAAGGGTTATCTGATAACAGTTATGTTTGTATCATATGTAACTACAGGATTAGATTTTGTGATAACAATTCTTTTTGAAGACGTATCTATAGATTGTTGCATTGTATGGCAACAACTATTTGCTACATTTAAAAAATTGATAAGCGCCACAAGTTTTCGGGTGCAAACTACGGCTTAAGTTATTATTAGTTTTTGAATATCATAACCTTATCGCAAACGATAAAATCGTAGACAATGGCAATTACTGCCAATCATCAGTCTTAATCTCGTTATCAAACAAGTTTGTCATAAATTTAACTACAATGTTTCGTAACAAACATTATCATGTGATTTTTTTATGCAACATCGGGTAAACATCGCTAATACTCAAGGCCAAGGTCAGTCCGCCAGTGTACACTTAAAAAATTCCTATTTAGCAGAAATACAAACTCTTACGTAAGGAATAAAGAAAAAAAATTTGATTCGTCGTTGCACAGGTAGCAGGCACACTCGTTTGGTTCATAAATATGAAAGTCCTTTTCTGTTCTCGGGTGGGTTTCGTGAGCACAAGCAGATGTTTCTGCTAAAACGAATTGCTTCTCATACCATGAAAAATCTACCTGAGGTTTTTTTATATCAATCGTGGTTAATGATTGAGGATAAGAGTTCAGATTTCAAGTCGTGGGGTTGGTGCACCTGGCGTTGTTCATTTTAAAAGATTACTCTGTACATGATGTATTAAAAAATTATATAGATAGTGCCTTAGTTTTTTTGTTGTTGAAATCAGTTGGGTATCAACTGCATTTCGAATCGTTTTTATCATAAAATTTAACTAGCAAAATTATAAAAACACTAAGGATACTTGAGGAGCATAAGAGAGAGAGTAAATTAGTCTCATAAGCTTACAAAAAACATCTAATCGAAAATATAACAACCAAAAAAACTATTAAAAGCGGCAAATTCGAAGACCAGTTGGTTTTCGTAGAAGTAATCAATAGACCCATTGTGGCACCCTGTGTACCAAAATGGTCATGTGTATCCCATGAATTTTTTACAGGTAAATTTTGTTTGACAAAACATTCTCGCTAAATGGTTCGTAACCACTAATGTGCCAGAAATTATTATCAATAAAGAAATAACCATAACAAATGATAACAAAAAAGAAACTTCAATTCAAAGAACATTTGAGCACTTTGGAATCCCGAAAAATTGTAATCTTCAGCGGGCAGAAAAAAACAATTGATGCAAAATGCTTCAAACAAGCCGGCATCAAACAGAAGGAGAGCGGGTTAATGGAACATATTATTAATCATCTGTACAAAAACTATATTTCCGACTAAACAAAGGCCGACAAAAAGTATTTCCTACACGATTGCAGGTATAAAAAAGTACCGAAATTTCTAGACAGAACGAGAACAATCGAGAGTAACTACGATGAATTGTGTATGTGGCCGTACATCAGCACTGTAGTACTAGCTAGCGAAGTGTTGATCGTCTAAGAAGAGTAAGAAAAATTCGTGAAATAAATAAAGACGATTTATTTCTGGTGTAAATTATTTGTATAAACCCACGGACTTCTCAGTAATATCTGAGACTTAGGTTTTACAGAATAATTTTGTTAGATGCTACTGAATTTGATTTCAAAGCAACAGGAAAATCTGTAGTAAAAGTATCGTTTCAATAAGTACGAAATTGGTGCCTATCAGTGGTCGTTTGGATTCAAAAAGAAGAATCATCTTCTAATGTAGATTAAAACTCCTGAGCCTACAAATATCGCTCGGGTGACAGGTTCAGCAAACCACGATATTGATCCAGCTGGGGTAAATACAATGACAGGTCCTAGAAAAATATTGGCCGAAAGAAGAAATAGCATGGGCGTATGGTCAGCACAGAGGATTCAACGTCCACGACAATGAACCTACTGCTTATTAAGAAGTGGATGTTTATCCGAAGAGATTGATTATGGAATTGGTTTCAGTTGGATGGATTGTGATCTAGCCAATGATTCTCGCTACCATAACTAAGACAAAACCAAGCAAGACTATAATGGGTTCAGTTACATTCTTCGCTTACAGCCACAGTTTTTGGGTCTTTGAAACATCTATCCATGGAGTGACCTATAGTACACACCTCATTCAACTGTTAAATATTTTATGATGAACATTTTGTGCTTGCTGAAGGCACAGATATTTCACTTGAAGAAAGAAGTTAAAGACCGAAGACAATGAAGTTCCACTAGATCACTCATTTTCTCAACAGATTTATTCAAGGAACTACATTTAAATTGGAGTAATACGACATTTTGTTTTCTTAAAACTGGCGCCCAACGTGAGCTCAAATTCTTGCATAAACAAAGAGTAAGATTAAAAAAAGAAGGACAGTAGGACTCGTTTAAGGATCAGTTTAATGCGATAAAAGCTGACAAAATACCAAAAATGGGAAACACAAACTAACTGAAAAAGCTGAAGACCAGTTTATTGAAAAGTACTTAGAAAAAGTAATTATTAGAAAGACCCTTGTTATCTGTCCAATTACATAAGACGTTCTGCTCAAAAATTAGGGTAAATGATTACTGTTAAAAAAATGATAGGGCGACATTTCGCTAGAACGAAAATCACAATTTACCTTTGATGAGAATATAAAGATTTTTCAAGTCAAACTAAAAATCCAGTGCATAAGTTTTATGATCTAACATGAGGCTTTGCGCACTCGTGCATACTGTTTTTAACCAATGGAAAAATACGCTGTTAAGTAATTAAAAAGTTGTTTTGTTTGCAATGCATCGACAATTGAGCAATATGATCGATTAACTTATAAAAGGCGTGAGCAATTAATCTTCCCGATGATTTTATTGATTGTTTAATAACTTGTATTGACGTAAAAAGTAACATCATCCTGTATGAATAGGAAAAAAAACTATTAATCGTGAGTGATGTAATGTAGGAAATTGCCTACTGATGATCAAGCCTTTCCATCTCAATGAAATTTATAGGATTTTGCCTATTTTTCTTTGATTTGCAAGCATGTTAACAATTATGACACATACTCTCTAGTCGTACAAAGTTTTACAATTACAAATGCTTTAAAGCTAATTGTTTTCATCATTTATCCTTCACATTAAATACTCAATCGGTTTTCACAAATAATTTGTTGCCGCTTCTTTTGAATTGTACAGGGTGGGAAATAAGAATGGCCGCAATCCATATCTCAGGAATGGCTCGTAGTACAGCTATGGGGAAAAATATTCTTGTCAAAAGTGGCCACAAGAAAAACCTGGAAATTATTTAGAGTGCTTTACGATGAGCGCTAGAGGGCGTAACTGTACATCAAAAATGCAAATCGCTCATTTTCTACAAAATTTACCTAATTAAAGTATTCTAAAACCTAGAAAATAGTAAATTTAGAAACATCCCGCATACATTTATTAGAAGTATTTGGTTCTAATTTGTCAAGTAAACTGTAGAGGTGAGTGGGAAACTTTTGGAAAACAAATGCTCGCCATTCTGGTTTGAGCTTTTTGGAACTGGCTTTTCTCCACAAATCTATCAACTATATACCGGGTGCTTCAAAAAAATGTATACACACTTTAAACTATTGTAGTTTTCCCGCTCTACAACGCTAATGTTATATTTATTCGCCAGGTGCCAGCATAATCGTCCCTCTATGTTATATTATCAGTTGGAATTTGTAATATCAACATGGGGGACGTACGTTTGAGTTTTGAAGAACGTAAGCAGGTTATTAAGTGGTACTGGAAGTTTGAGAATGTAAATGAAGTTCAAAGACAGTGGAGAAGGGAGTATGATACAGAACCACCTTCAAGATTAACAATTACACGCATACGAGACAAATTCGAAGTTCATGGAACCGTGTGTGATGTGCATAAAGGTCATTCAGGTCGGCCTCGAACAGCTACAAGTGATGAGTCATCAACGGCAGTCTTGGAACTGTTTCAACGCCCTCCTAACAAATGTTCAAGGCAAGGGGCACGTGAAAGTGATGTAAGTGCTAGCAGCGTGCTACGCATTCTGAAGAGAGGCAAGTATCGTGTTTACATTCCAAGGCTGGTGCAACAGCTAAATGACGACGATCCTGATCGAAAGTTGCAATTTTGTGAATGGATTCCGGAGATGGTGATACGTGAACCGGGATTTATGGGTAGCATCATTTGGTCGGATGAAGCCCAATTCAAACTTAATGGAACTGTCAATAGGCACAATTGTGTTTACTGGTGTGAAGAAAATCCTCACATTACAATTGAAAAAGCTGTAAATTTGCCTGGTGTAAATGTGTGGTGTGGTTTGTCTTCAAGGGGACTCATTGGACCTTTTCGATTTGAAGGCACTGTAACTGGTATTAATTACCTAACAATGCTTGCTGATTCCATATTTCCTGTCATTCATGCATTATACGGTAATGATGATTTTTATTTTCAACAAGATGGTGCTCCGCCGCACTATCACAGGGACGTACGAGCTTACCTGGATCAAAATTTGTCGGGCCAGTGGATAGGACGCAGGGGGCCAATCGAGTTTCCAGCACGCTCTCCAGACCTTACACCACTGGATTTCTTCTTGTGGGGCACAGTAAAAGATGAGGTGTACAAACGTAAACCACGTAACCTAGACATTCTTTGGAATGAGATTCAAGCAGTGTGTAGAGAAATCTCATTGGACGTTTTGATACGATGTACAGAATCTGTGGTGAATCGTACTCAGAATTGTATTGATGCTGCAGGTCACCAATTTGAACAGTATTAACATTTGTTATTTATGTTTCATTTACATTGGACTTTCAGCTTTCTATTTTCCTGAAATTTAACTTTGTAGAACGGTAAATAAATTTTCTATGGAAGTTCAAAGTGTGTATACATTTTTTTGAAGCACCCGGTATTATAACAATTTAATTTTGAGTATTAGGAACTTTATTTTACTAGGTACTGTGTTGAAATACTGAATACCTTGTTCAATCTGTCCAGTTGTTGTGTTTAATATCGGTAAAATTTGCTTTTTCATGTTAGACGTGTTTTTTGTTCTGGTTGTATTAAGCCTAGACCTCCAGCCCAGACCTTAGCATTGTAATCTTTATGAGAAATAAAACCGTTGTGCAGTTTCGCAAACAAATGATGTTCTCTTTTCCTGTATGTTTTGAAGGATTACGAGATCTATCCAATCTTCAACAATTACACTGGTTGTTTGTATTCAATGTTGACCCCTAAAAAGTTTTGGGGCAGTAAAATATTCTTCGTATTTGAAACTGATCCATGTATATCGGTTTGCTGAATAAAGAGAAATTCATGAAAACATTTTTAAAAGTTTTGATTTTTGTTCAAAACAATTTCGTCAATCATGTTTCAAACGTTCTAAAACTGTAGCACATCTTCAAAAAGTTGATTGACCGATAACATAAATAGCAAAACTAATAGTATCATGCCAACTGATCCTCCTTTTCATTTATTTGTACAGCTTTCATAATAACGTATTTTTGGAATCGTTTGTTTTTGCCAATCCAACATCAGAAGGTGTTTTTGTTGTTTGTTTTCTTGTTTTTTGAGGTTATCGGTTATCTTCTTGCCAAATAATTGATTAAAAAATGACTTTTATCTTTATGTTTTGCTTTTTCGAAATATTATACAATGGAATATCCCAGGAGGTGTTGTTGTTGTGTATTTCGATCATTTAAGGTTATCACTAGGCCAGATATTTTACGTTTTCGAAACAATGTTGCATTGACGTGTTGTTTTTAGAATTTGTAATCGTATTGTAAAAATGTGTGTCCTTATTATTTTGTTGCTATTCGGGACTGTGGAGAAAAACACGATGATCAAGGATGAGTTGGGATGGGATCAAAAAAAAAACAAGATACAAACTCATTTATAGTGCTTTTCCAGATAAAATTATTAATTGGTTTGTTTTTTTTTCGATGGATTTTAATAATAAAGTAATTATGATAACACAAAGTTATCCAAATTAGTTGGCGCCAAAGAAATTCGAGATAATTTCTTGATATTATCACAAGTAATATTTGTAAAGATAAAATTTATTTGTATGTAGGATTTTTTCGTGAAAAATTGTATAGTTGATATACATAATGCATTAATTTGTAATGTAGATAATTCTGAGAGTCAGTTTTTGTCCGATAAATTTAAATAACAAAGGTCAATCCAGGTCTAGTATAAGTCTAAAAAACAAAACATTTGAATATCGTAGCAACGAACATAATTTAAGATTATCTTTGTTGTTATGTGTAATAGAAACCAAAATCGAATTTCGCGAGACTTCAATTCAATTTGATCAATCGGCTTTTCGTGTATAATTTAAAAAATTATGGATATATGTACTTCTTTAAGGTGGAAATGTTTCAAATCAAGTGTGCACTTAGAGTGTAATTATTTTTTTTACTCTTCTTGCTAGCCAAATAAATGTGTCAATGACAGTTTGGTTGACTCCTATCACTTGTCATTCAAGGTGATTACTTACTTCTAAACACATCCGAGCCTACGCTCAATCTATGTTTACGCATGCCCATATAGGATACATAATACAATAACTTAAAAATCGCTTCAACAATTTTCACATTTGTGCTATTGCTTTATCATTAAACTACAAACGAAATATGTGCCTTCCAGGTTTCAAACTTTCCACTTGAATCTACATAAAGAATCTTGTAGAAGCTACAGTTTCGATTACTTTTGGCTTCTGCCAAAAGTCTAGTTAAAAGAACAATATGAACTGAAATTTCATTTGAAAGCACTAAAAGAAAGGTGATTTAGGAAAACATGTTGAATGTTTTTTTGGTGATCGCCGAAACTGGCATTGCATCGAAAATTTGTTTACAGAAATAGCATTAGCAAGTGCAATGTAAAAGTTACCAAAACATGTAGGACTAGCTATAACCCACGCCGTGGATGAACAACGTAAACTGTGAGAAAATAAATTGACAGAATCTACCCATATGTAGAATCTAAATGCCAAAAAATATCTTTAATTTACTGTAATTAATTTTAGAATATTTTGCTTCCTTAAAATCTAAAAGTGAAAATTGAATTCCTGATCTTGTTCTTGAACAAGACATAGAATTCAACATTTTAACATAATTATTATGATTTTAATTTTATTTAGTTCACATTAAAGTATCACTGACTGTAGCCTGGATTTTGGTGAATTATCAGCTTCTCCGAGAACTTTCTGTCCTGTACCGAAAAATGTACTTTCTGACCTGGATGAAACTTCGACACGATATATAGGTAGCGTTGAGAATATGTATTATTCTCGTGAAGTTTGGGAGATTATCCCAGAAAAAAAATTGCAATTGCAAGGCAAATACTACATGAACTTAGATAAGAGCAGTTGTTACGAAAAAAACACACTTTTTTATATGATGTAGTTTTACTAACAAAAAGAACGACTTTAGAACTTAAAAAAATCAAATAAATAGTAGGATGATAACTAAAGTTAAATTATTAATAAAAAAGTATGAGACAACATAAAATATGTACGTACCAAGTCCACCAATATGAAGTCATCTTTCGACGATATCACCATTTCACCCAACCTGCTCTCTAAACCGTTCGACGCTGGACCGTTTCCGTTCTGCTCGTTGATCTTCTTTTCGGTTTCCTCTTTTTGAGCAGCTTCGTTTTTGCTGTCGTTCAAGGCGTTGTTGTCCATCGTTTCGGTGTCTTCTGTAAATTTGTCTGGGGAAATTTTCTCTGCAAACAATTTCGGAAACGGCAAGTTGGGTACCGTCGGAATTTTCATCACCTTAGTTTCGGCCAATTTTTTCTTTTGATCTGCGAAAGCGCCGATTTTCATCGAATCGCTCAGTGAAGGGATTTTGTCCTCGCTAAAACAATGAAAAAAAAAAACAATTAGATTGATGATATGAATAAGTATAGATTAATTCAAATATATAATCAGCTTCTGTAGTCTTTAATTTTTAGTTTGCTGATAAAATCCAAATCATTAAGTAACACTGATTCATTCCCTCAGTTTTAGTAAAATACTGCTAATCAAAGAGTATGATAATCTTTAAGAAACAGTCCCCTACAGAATCAATAATAGGGAGAACTAGACAAAAAATGATAAAATTGTATACTTAACATAATATTTTGAAATTGGCAATTTAATTCAATTTGCAGATAAACTATTATTTATACACTCTAAAGTTTTGAAAAATAAGAGTACCAACGGTCACACTCAGAGTTTATAGGCAAGACTAAGCAAAAATCGTACTATTCATTTTCAGGGTCCAATGAGACATTTCCTCTCTCTATCTTGAACACTTTTGAACATAAAATTTTGAAAAAATATTAGCAAAAGCAAATATTAATTGGGAGTGGGGTAAAATGTAATGGAAAATAATTGTTTTTCAAGTCATCATATAATATATAAACTGAAAGGGCTTGTTATGAGGAATACAAATGTATTATTTACATATTACTAAAATAATTTGTTTAATATTAACGAAAATATGCCGTACGTCTGAAACTACTAAGCAAAAAATGTTGAACGAAACTTGGAACATAGTTTTGGGGTACACTATAAAATAAAATGAAAAATAAAAAGTATATATTTTTTAATTTTAAAATGTGTAGGTTACAAGATATTGTAGCAAATATACAAGAAATGACCCTTTACCCCTTTTTTATCATCTCCTCAGAGCCTAAATTTTGCAAAATATTGGGAATATAGAGGTTCAAAATTTACAGAAAAATCTAAGCGAAAAGCCTAAAACTCATTTTGGGGGACAAATTGGATATTTAAACGAAAGTTTATTTTCAAGTAAATCATGTAATATATATATAAAGGCAAGGGCTCATTACGAGTAATACAAATTTATAATTTTTAATTTTTAAAATTACCCCCCTTTAATTCCAAAACAACTGGAAAATTAAAAAAAAAAACACTTATAGAGTCTCAAGTTTACAGGAAAACCTAACGGAAAATCCTAATAAAAATTTTGTGGTGTCAATTAGATACTACTACTAATAGACAATTTAAAACAAAATAATTCTACCATGTGACATATCAAGTTGGTTTAACAGAAAATATATGAAAATCAATCTTATCTTAAGCCCAAAATTTTGAAATAGTAGAGAAGAAAAGGCTCCTTGATGCTTGCAGAGTTAATTATTGGAGATAATCTAGATAATTAGAAAAAATATTATAATATACCTCGATTATCGGGAACCTTAGTATACTAGTCCAACTCACATTTGACGAAATTATTTTAATTAAAAGATCAACGATCTGATACATACATGTAGTTCACATAAAGAAAAAATAATAAAACAAAATTTGATAAAACCCTCTGCACTTTTGATACTCGACCTATCAAAACGTTTAAACATTGTAAAAATACAAAGCAAAACTGGAGTTACCATTTTTATTTAATTTAAAAAAAGTTTTATCACAAACAAATCATTTTTTAAAAATATATTGAAAGTAAATCTGTTTATACATCAGACTTAATCATCAATTTTGATTGTTTACATTGTTTCTCAGGATGTGTAAGCTGTTTTTGAAAATATAAAATTGCTTGGTGATATGATGGCAATTTATAGATTAAGTAAAATTGTTATCAGTAATGATTATTTTGTGTTTCTACATCTCCCACCCGCACAAACGACACAATTTTGAAAATATTTCAATCGATGAAAATAAATTACATTACCAAAAAAATGGGTTCATTCACAACATTGGACGGAGTAGGTCATACATCAAATTTGAATATTTCCTATCTTTTCTATGGTAAAAACGATGTAATGCCCTCGTATTATTAATAAACGTTACTGCCTATCAGTTAATGTTGTGATTGATGTGCCAATACGAGGAAATGAGGGTAATAAAAGTCCACATTAACACATTGGCAACAAACGTTAGAATCATTACAAAATGATAAACAATCGATAAATGATTGCTCGGCACAAGTACATTAAAATCATCGATAAATACAAGACGCCATCGTTATAATAATTAATCCTATTTCCGTACATTGTGACAGACACACACATACATAGTAACGTGACTATGATGTGGAAAGGAACAAATCGGGAAGAGGCACTGACCTGCCGTAAATTATAGAATGAAATGGACAACAGCTGAGAGGTCTCGGTGTAAAAATAGGCACCGCCCATCATCATCATCATCATCGGGTGGCACTCAAGTCGGTGTGATTGTGGCGTCTAGCGAAGTTAGAAATAAAACTGTATTAAAAAACAAACAAGGACCGTTTTGCTAAATTTAATATGGCACCACACACCTCGTGATTCGCCTTGGCAACGAAGCTTTCTGGTGTTGCTTTTTCAGTTATGATAATTACTGACGGTTTGTGTTCATAAATTGCATCTAAAAACAAGAAACCAAATGGTTTAGATAAATTAAATCGAAAATCACAAGATTTTGTTTAAATTTCTATTTTTGTCAATGATCTGTGCAAGTTGAAAGAGATCAAGGTTGAGAAAAAACTGAATTACAATTGATAATCGGTTTCATACAAGTGAACCTCTTAGGGTTGTTGTGTAAACATACTGAGATCAGCGACAACTCAAAAGAAACGTGGGATACCTGCAGAAGGTATACGCAAATCTGCCAAAACGTCGTCCCTTAATTATACGCAGCACTGGCGAAAACTTCCAGGAAAAAAAAAGTAAAACAGTCTAATTTATTGTAAAAAAAAGTGAATCTTCTGTCTGTGTGGTTGTATTCATGCATTTAAACTTCAAAACAAGAGTAGTCGTCAGTATGATTTAAACTGAGTAAATATGTAATGAACGTGTACTTTTCGTAGGTAGGTATTCCAAAGTATCAGCTCTATGAAATCCATAAGTTTAGATTTTTTAATTATCCCACAAAAACAAATCATTAGGCACAAATCAGGTGGCCTGGTTCGTCACAAGATGGTTATTACCTATTTAGAAACATATTCTTGAATGATATATTGATTTCTTCTGAGCATTTTAGGTTTACAAGTGACACAATGCAATTTTTTCCGAGACCATTGAGTATAACGCAGTAGTTCTAACTTTGGCTCATTTAACCACCAGTAGTGATTTGGCAATACCATTTAACGAGTTGAACTTTTACCACAACTGTGTACACATCAATTTGAAAATCGTATTATTTTATAATACGTTAATACTTCGTCAATCACTATATAAAATAAATATGTATCACAACATACTGCAACCAGTCCAGTTTAGGTGTATTCCGACACATATTGTTAATTCCTCTAGTTTTTGCCGTGTTCGGAATATCCTGCTATGGGAAACTAATCACTAAAGCATGCACTAATAACTTTTTTTGTTTCATTTTAGTCTCAAGTAGTGGTATTTCTTAAAGAATGTAAGTAGGTTTTACCACAATGTAAGAAAGTGAATCCAGATGACCTAGGAAGGGCAGACAGCAATACAGAATCGATATTTGAGAGGTTTCACTGTCAAAAGCTGGACTGTCATTCAGTATCTTGGTAGTATGGGAGGTGGACAATAGTTGCCCCACCTCCCAATACAACCTATTACAATGCCGGATACCTCAGGTATTCAAGTGTTTCTAGAAGTCAATATTTTGTCATGATATCAAATAACGACATGAATAGTTACCAAATGTATTACATACAGTTAGAAATCCAAATATGTAATATATAAAGAGTGTTTTTATTAAGAAATGCGACTGAATCACCCTGTATTTCTCGGAATTTCATAGAAAGTATTTTTAGTTTGCATGTGTCCGATTTGAATATATATATATTTATATATATATTATATATATATAGCCCTATCTTCCGTCCACACACTATTAGTTTATCCAGTATAGCGAAGAAATATTTACCATTTGCACCTTACATTGGTCCAATTTTTCCTCTAAAGGCCGGTTTACACACAGCGGTGAACAGTAACGATTACTTGTCTAATATTCATTTTTTGACCGCTTCTGCATTGTATTGTTTTAATGAGCTCTGCATAGGGCATGGTGCTTCGGGGTATTTTTTTACTCTTAACGAGCCACAAGCAGCTAAAACTAGGATAAAGTTCAAAAAATCCACTCAAGAATTCTCATGGACTTTGTTAAACTGGCATGACCAAAAAACGAACTAGTTTGTAGCGATAAACGGCTGCTACTTGTCTACATGTTTCCGCTTATCTCTAAGATTCGCAGAACTTAATGCGGACCCCCCCAGTAACCAATTCCAAAGAACTGCTACAAAAATCTGTTTAGACGCAACAATAAATCGCAACCATTCGATCAAATGACAGCGTTTGTCGCAGCGTGTAAACTGGCCTTAATACAAGACCATGAATATTGAATGAGCTTACATATAGGAATCAATATTAAGGAGAAGTCAGTATGAAGCCGAGATCTGAAACTTATGGGGTATGATTAGGACTTGGTTGATCGATGTCAGAAGCAACCTTGTTACTTGCAGCAGCCAGGAACATATATCGTTCAAATCAACTGGGTAACATAGAGAAATTGTCAACAATTTCAGGCTGTGATCCAAAGAAGACATATAAATACAAGTACACTACTTCAATATCACTTGTGTAGGAATTTGTATCATACTTTGTGTTTTGTCAAATTTTATTTCATGATATTTCCTTCGAAACATTAAAATTAATCAGTTATATATTACAGTGATTATTTTTATTTAATTACTTGTTTTTCATGTATGTATTACCTAGAGTTTAAGGTAAACAGAAAATACGAAAGTAACTAACAGTAATCTATGCGTAAACAGCTACCTAAGATCGATTCAGACATGTTCAAGAGTGAATCGAACTCTGAAGTATGCGAGGAATGTTGTGCCCAGCCTTCCTTCGTCGTTTATTCGCATTCAATTCCTTTTCCTTTTTGCCTTCCTCCTTGATAATTTTAAAACGTCGAATAAGCAGCTTCCCTGTGAAGCCTTGTATATGTACGTATGCCCACAAGAGCTGAGTATTTGAAGTTACTTTTTTGCGATGACAAAATATGCCGTTTCGCGATCTCAGCGTACAAAAATCTTTCTAGTTCTTTCACTGCGTGCTGTCGCAGACTCGAATGACCTTGAATGGCATCGCCAAGAGTCGGTTGGTCGCTGGTAAATTGTTTCTTTCTCCTTTTTTTCTCTTTTTCCTTTAATTTTAGCTCGTTTTTGGCGTAAGCCGAGAACGAGCATGACTTGCAGCAGTTACAAGAGAGCGTGTGTGTGGTGGGTTGCGTTGGCAAAGTGGTTTATTAAAGCCCACGGACGTGTGGGAAGTTGAAATTAACACTGGCTGATATATATTGGAATGATAATTGAATTTTGCTGAGATTTTTATGGCACGGTATTTTAATACCATAACTGTTTTGCAAAGAATATAACGAATACTACAAAAGATTTATCTGTGTGACAAACCTACAGATTTAAAAACAAAATACTGAACCAAAAATTATTCAAGTTGAATTTTTTGGCTTAAAATATGTGTCTGACATATGATATGAGGCGGCATATCTATAAGAAACAGATCAGCTCTAGCTCGCACCAACGGCTATTTCGTACTGTTGGTCACTCTGAAATGGCCGTCAAGATCACCTGATTTGCCCAACATAACACCACTGTATCATTACATTAAATGTTAGTAGTGAAAAATTACTACTATAACACTATTCCAGCACAAAAAAGTTATGTTGAAGTTCGTACAGTGTTTACGAATCATGTAAGTTCCGAAATCGAAAACTAGTACAAAAAAAACAATGGAAGAAAAAGGTAATAACAATGGAGTGTGGAGATATCATTCTCAGGAACTGAAAAAACAATGAAATACACTCATATGCAACATGATACTAATAACTGCACTATCCGAAACCAAAAATAAAGAGACTATTGGGCTATACCCTTATACAAGGTGTTATTAAAAACATGCGCCCCAACTCTACAATATAGTAATGAAAGAACTCAGCTAGAATGGTCTATTGAAATTACTACAAAGATTCCACCTAAATGCCAAAATTAGAGCAATTCTAATAGTAAAAGATGCATACTTGTAGATTCATATAAGTAAAAGCTCAAAAACAGAATATGCGGAGCAATAAGGGAACCTATGTCTGGGTTCACTTGACATACGTGATAAAAACGCCATCTAACAATAACAGAAGAAAGACTACTCCAAACGACAAAGATATAGTAAGATGGGGAACTTGGAACAAAGCAGAACACCAAGTTTGGTGGTAGGGTTCAAAACATGTGTTAGTTCACTTATACGACAGAGGTAGAATAAGTACAATAAATCGGCAATAACATCATATAGAAAGTAGGGTTCTAAAACAGAAATTATAGATAAAAACAACAACATAGAAAGAGAAAGACATGAGCTTAGGAAACGAAATGAAGACAGTATGGATAAAAATGGGTTATAAATCAATTTATAAAAAATTACATACAATATAATAAAGAACATCCAATCTAGAAGTAGATCTTTAAATAAAAGGGATGAATAAACATAAATACCTACGTACGATTTATGACGGCTACAATGGTGAAACAAATACAAAATAGGCTAGGGTTAATGAAGTGAGGAGCAAAGAGATCGAATTTTGGAGACTTTAAAAAAGCCTGTAAATTAAGTACGTTAAGGTCCATTAGGTAGAAGGACAGATAGTCCACCAAGAAATCATAAAAAAATCATGGAGAAACATAAAGAACGACGCAATGTAGATAACAGGTTTGCAAAACAGAATTTAGGGAACAAGGAAAGATGAAAATAAGGGCTAACATAAGGAAGGTTTAATCAATATTTGATGGTATAACCTTCTTGAGGAGTAGAACTTAAGGTTTTGGGAAGAAATGAGGTGAGCTTAAGGTTTTTGGAAAAAAAACTGAATAACAACATTGAATAGGACTGAAGGGCAGAAGAATTTAAGAACTTAATGAAACGAATGTACATTTTTGTGTTATTTTTAGAAGAACGTGAGACTACAGAGTATAGTCTTGCAGAACTAAACGGACCAAGAAATAAATTGAGAAGTGAACAGTTGATTTGAAGAGAGGATCGAAGAGCTGAAGGTTTACTGTGTGGGTATGTCTATTTCAATGATATTGCCATTTTATACCAGAAACGACTGTGCCCCCGAATTCTGTCACATGTTTTTAATAACTGAAAAAACTCTCATTTAGTTTAGATCCGATCTTGGGTATATACATTTATTTATAAATTTACTTAAAACAAATGGCGGATTGATTGGTTGTAAGGACGAAGGATTTAGTTACCGGACAAGCATCTAGGACGCCAGCCCTGAACCATCGAATGGAAATAAAGGACATTAACTCATTAGGAAAAGCTAATTTATAATCGTTTGATTAATAATTTCGTTACGTAATTATAATTCTAGTTCTAATTCAAGGATTAATGCCTCGTCATTACTGATTCAACAAAATGCATTCCGTCGCTCTCTTTACTTTGACATACAAAAATCTTCACGGTATGAACGACAACTTCCTCCATTATGTATAAAGGACGACTAAACCAACACAGAACGCCACTTTTCAAGGATTTTCCTTCGCCGTTCGAACAACCTAATAAAATATCAAACGGGTACTGATTCATGCGAAAGGAAATCACCATCTCTCGCAGAAAACCTGTGCAATTATTACGGGAGAGAATGTTTGTGTGTTTAAATAACAAATGAGAATCGAACGTATACCGGTGAGTGCGAGTTTTCCAAGGCCGCGACCTTTCCCGGCCTTAAAAAAATAATAACCGCTAACATTTAGACCGCCATTTCGCTATTCAAATCAACCGGATGTGCAATTCGATTGGTGTGTTTATTGCTTCTAATGCGTTTCCTATAAATCGCGTTTCCTCGATTGATTGCGCGCCAGACGTTTCCCAGTAGGTTTGAAAAAGCACGGAAGTTTCAATTTGTCGGAACAGAACGAACAAAACAAATGAATATAAATACTCTACAATTTTATTTCCCACGGTGGAAATTAAAGGTGAAAACGCCATTCACGTAAGAGTGAATGATTTTTTTTTGTAGCAAGCAAGTAACGGAAAATGCCACAAATAAATAAACCAAGGCATGCAATGTGGTATTTGAAAACAAAAGAAAGTAGTATAAACACTGAAATTATTAAAAAAAGATAGAAAATAGTATCTATACCAAATGACAAACAAATATCACTTTTCATAGAAACAATAGTAAGACGTGATGCTGCTAAACGGTTTTATCTTATCTTCTTAGAAACTTTTGCCGGAAATTTGTCTTCATCGATTTTCTTAAATATTTGTAAACGATAATAGGGAGATCCCGATGAAACACTTTGGCATTGGCTCATCTTAAGTTAAGTTAGGTTAGGTAGGTAGGAATGTAACAATTTAAAGTATTTTCATTTTCGGTGATAATTGGTGAATGCGCCAGAAAAAAAGAATTATAAAACCCGGTTCTAAAGTTTTTAATAAAATTTCATTCATTATCCTTAATCAAGTTTAATTGGGACGACCTTCGTCATATTGCCTATGAAACAAAAATTGTGTCCGAAAATGATGCCGAAAATCCATAGAACGTAACAAAATGAAAATGACTTAGATCTAAGCATCAACTCATGCATTGGAAGAAAGCCCGACTACATTGAGAGCTACAACGGATCATATGACCAAATCAAAATGTGTTTTTAGATATCGATGAGATTATGAACATTCATTGGGTTCTTGAAGGTCAACCTGTTAATCAGCATTACTACACTGAGGTTCTTGTTAAACTCCGCAAAAAACAAATCAAAATAAACGAGACCCGAATTGGGCGGCTTACTCTAAAATATCCAGATGTTAAACCATCAGCTCATTTTCCCAGACCTCGCACCATGGAACTTTTTTCTCTGTTGCCCAAGATCAAATCTGTATTAAAAGCACTATTCTAAAACATGGAAAATTCCCTTGGCGAGGTGTATATTTCAGAGAATAATAATAATAAAATATCTACAAATTTAAAATAAAATGTTTTATAACATATTGTAGATCATGTTTAAACTACTTATACATAGAAGGAGCATATATTATACATCAAAAAGCTGTCCACGTGTAGAATATCGAAATTAAATATTTGATTCTAACTATATCGATGTAGGGCATGATTCCAGAACCACTTGCCAGAACATATTAATTACATAATTTACACGATCATTACAGCAGGCGAAATGTTTTATCACATAATTTGGTACTCGTGGCATATTGTTGAAGCGTGGAAACTATTTGAGCCAGAAAACGCGTTCAAAAGTCAAAACTACAACTTTGTTTCCAGTCATGTAAATATTGCACAGCATGTAGTTCGTCTATCGATATCCAAATAATCAATTACAAACAAATATACTTGGATAGCTAAATTACTTCTTGAAAGCTGGGTCTGATACATAATATCGAACTGTGTTCATAAAACATGTTTCTTCAAAACTGAGGGGGGCTATGAGCAGTGGCGTCCCCCCAAAATATATTTCGAATGAAAGGTCAGAATATAAAGGTGTGTACCTGTATTCCATTTTCTTGCCCCCAATGAAGAATATCTTTTATATAATTCGTTAAATTTGTATTCGTCAACTCTCCAAATTGATACATCATCGTACTATTGGTCAAACAGACTTATTTCGTTCAAAACTGTATATCTCCGTATAAAATACCGATACCAAGACAGATTTTCTTTACATTGAAGCTTTGTTAATGTAGTTTAAGGAAACATGAATGAAAAATCCATTACCTCTAAGTGTAGGGGTGGAAGCTAACAGATAGAGAGATGAACAAAAAAACACTAATAACTTTGGATTTTCTGTGATATGATATAAAAACATATGCAGAACAATGAAAGTAAATATTCGCACATAAATAGCATGGTCTGATTTTATACAAACACCTATTTGAGAACTCAAATATACGAAATAGTCTTTTTGATATTGAAATTCCATGAACAAAATAAAAATACTTGCACTCTACGTATACAGTGATGGGCAAATGTGTGGAACCAAATATCTCTGGAATTATTAGAGATATCAAAATGAAATTTGGAAGTTGAATACTGCAGTAGATTGCCTATTTATTTGTTTCCAAATTTTTTTTACAATTTTGAACTTCCTGTTTTACCGGAAGTAATGTCGATTTTAAAAATTGCAATGATGTAGGTCAAAATGTTGCTATAACTTTGGAAGAAAATTCTCACTTATCCACTACTGACCTCGCCAATATGCATGGAATTAGCCGTCGTTCAGTAGGAAGGATACGAGAAAAATATCATCCACACAAAATTCGCCTCGTTCAAGAACTCTCCGAAGACGATTTCGACAGACGTTTGCAATTTTGTGAAACGATTATGGATATTTGTAACCGTGATAATAATTTTATAAGAAATATGGTGTTTTCAGAGGAGGCTACATTTTGTTTAAATGATACGGTTAATCGACATAACTGCCGCTACTGGTCGCAAAGTAATCCTAATTGGGTACAAGAGGCTCATACACAACATCCCCAAAAATTGAACGTTTGGGCCGGCATTTATAACAATATAATCGTGAGACCCTTCTTCCTACAAGAAACTTTAAACGGAGATAGGTATTTACAGCTCTTGGAGACACAAGTTATTCCGGCATTGGAGGTAAATGGACAATTACCAAATAATATCTGGTTTCAGCAGGATGGAGCACCACCCCATTATGCTCTCATTGTTCGAGATCATTTAGATAGGGCATTTCATCACAGATGGATTGGAAGAAGGGGTACTTATGAATGGCATGCATGAAGTCCCGACCTTAATCCACTAGACTATTTTCTGTGGGGTTACTTAAAGTCTAAGGTTTATATTGATAGACCAAATAATTTGCAAGAATTAGCTGCAAGAATAACTCAAGACATCCAGAGAATTACACCAGAAGTAATAGCTAATGTTACTAGAGAATTTAAAAACCGACTTGCTTATTGTCAAGAAGTAAACGGTGCTCAGTTTGAACATCTAATACATTAAGTTTAGTTAAGTTTCAATGTTTTGAAAATAACTTAGATTTAGTTAATAATTATGATTATGTATTTCTTTAATTAGATTTTTCCTTTCCTTAGTTACTTTTCTATTAATATCTCGGTAGGTATTGAAGTAAACAATATCAAACCCGATATTTTTGTATTCGCAATAAAATGCTTCATCAGAAACTAAAATACTATACAGGGTGTTTCATTGCAAATTTTAAAATCGACATTACTTCCGCTAAAACAGGAAGTTCAAAATTGTAAAAAAATCTGGAAACAAATAGGCAATCTACTGCAGTATCCACCTTCCAAATTTCATTTTGATATCTCTAATAATTCCAGAGATATTGCTTGGTTCCATACATTTGCCCATCACTGTATAAGTAAAAAATTTAATTATTACTATATATTGGTGTGCATTAGGCTCAGGTCACGAAACAACATGGAAAATTAATGAGTTATAATTAAAATGTTGTTACTAAAAATAATGCAATTACAAATTGTTACTGTGCAATAATTTTGTGTTGAAATAATTATATAGATGAAATATTTGTCAAATTCGCTTCCACCTCTAATGGATGGAATGTAGAAGAAAGCAAATTCTTGTTCAGTGAACACGAAAACATTATGAACAATAAACCAATGCCTAAATAATCGGGAAGAAGCTACTCATTATCAATTGTGTTAAAATCGTTATGGCAATTTGAAAAAGTAATCATGTGTTGCATTTTATTTAAAAAATGACAACTTTATATGGTGTCTACGTCTTTGATTTGCTTCTTTTCAGACAATAATTAAAAAACCGAAACTGGTGGCTGTTTAGGAAGATTCCAAGATGTTTGATGATGATGTAGCCTTGGAGATCCAACGCGAAAACCTATTTATTACAAGTGGAATTTTTACGTATGCGACCTCATCAAAATATTGGCGATAAGTTTAATGTGAATTTCGATAGGTAAACCTAAATAATTCGTAACGAATTAAAAATCGACAATCGACCTGTTATTATCTTTACCAACAATTGGTTTCCATGGCGCCACTTTGGTGCGACGTAACTTATAAATTACCTCGTCAACAAACCAGTTGTACTTTGACACCAAGTCGAATATTCGAACGGCTTACATATTCATGTAATAAATTCGTTTGTATAAATATAACGTTTGTTGAAAGCATAAATCTAAAATGACAAACAACAAAATTGTTACGTCCTGAATTGTATAACAGTAGATTGCGTAATGCCAAAGAATGCATCTTGGAAAAATAAAAATGTTTTATTGGTCATGACGAATCGTGCTAAACGATTTGAACAATTGATGAGTTAATGCGGTTCATGGTTGGACGAATTGTTTAAATTGTTTCTAGAAGTTTCGTTAAATGATAACACGATCTGGGTGAAAACAAGTTTTTATCATCAGTAATATGTTGATTTATTGGTATCAAAAATATTACATTTTGTTCAGATTATTTGGAACGTTTTTACCCGCCGCTTCACTGAAGTTGAAGTCGTTAAATAAATATCAAAATCATTACATTCCAATAGACCTGAATCAATGTGATTCAGTATTTAAAAATAATAAATACATACAATGAAGTTTCAAGAAACTGAAAACATGCTTTATTGAAATAATTTACTACAACGAAAGTTAAAGAAGAACATAATAAAAATTAAAATCTGTAAGTAATAACAAAACAATAAACTAGGTGGCAGTTTATGAAAAATTGAAATAGTTATAGTATAGCTTATAAGTGACAGAACAAAATAACATTAAATATAGAAAAATTCCAAGCAGCTGAAACTGTAGTCAATAAAATATTAATTTCACCGTCGGAAATACACCACCTAGGGTTTGAACATTATTGGCGTTGAAGTTACCTACTAGTTTTTCAAATTTCTTGACAAACCATCATGTCTGACAATATATTTTTTTCTCGACATAATTTTTTTTTAATAAAAAGAATCCTATGTCCTTTCTAATACCTCTAAGAATATGTGTACAAAGTTTCAAGATAATCAGTTGAGAAGTTTTTTCGTGAAACCGTAACATACAAACTTACATTTACATTATAATATTAGTAGGGATTTTGTCTTAGCACTATTTGAGCAACAGAGCACAGTTTTGTCTCAAATAAATAACAGAAATTGTTATTGAAAATATTTGGTATTTTTAGATGTCTCACAAGGTTCGAACCGATTTTGTTTGTACCCTACTCTTTACCAACAACTTGTCCTTAAAAACCTTCATGAGGTTGACATTATATTCTCAGCTTCATACAAAAGTTTTTGATATTTTAGGTGTAAAAACAGTCATTTAATGCCATAGGCTGACGGTACACACGTCCGTCGTCCGCAAAACATGACCACATACGTTGGGTTCGTATCCTTCTTTAAAATGGATATATTCATTCCCTCAACTACCCAAACATTTTGGGAGGATAAAAGATATTTTGACCAATTTGTACCCTTTTTTGCTTGCCTTCGGTGTTAATTTTAGTCATGCAGGTGTTTTTCGATCCGTCAGTCCTATCCGCCAAAGGTTAACTACAAAAGCGCGACTCGATGCAAGGGATCCATGGTTTTGGGTCGTTTCCTAATACAAAATTTCAATAACTACCAAGTCAAAATATTCAGAGTGCAATAAAAAGTAATAAAATATAAATCTGCAAATGCCGAGAGAAAGAAACATTACCACATAGTTCAGTTACTGGAGGTTTTTAAGTGATATAACACTTAACAACCGTTAAAATTTGTGCTCTTAAATTTGCTCTTTTCACTAATAGATTGCATCCTAATAATTTTCAAAGTTGGTGGTCGTCTTCTCGGACGACGGACGTATAGGGACGTGTTTGTGTGTGTTAAAAAATGGTGTTCCCCATACATTTTTTATGTAAGTAGAGGGTTGTAAAGTATACCCGAATTATACCTGGCATCTTGCGGACGAGGGACGTGTGTACCGGCAGCCGTAGACTGAAATTAGCAACCTAAATTAACCCAGTAAAAGGGAAAAAACTTGTCCTAGTATTTACGGGTATTAATAAATGTCTTTTTTTAGACACTATTAATTACTTTTTCACAAAAATGAATTATAACACCAGAAAAAATATTGAAAAACAGCATTTAGTATTTTTTATAAATAACGACACTCGGTAAAAGGGTTGATAACATTTTCTAAAAAAAAACAAACACAAATACGTGAAAAAAATGTTGATGGTGACAATAAAGAATAGTCGGATTACGTCTTTATACTAAAATTATCTTAGTGGCTTTGGACACACTACAACCCTGGGGGTTACGTTAAAACTATTATTTTACAGTCCAAACCAATTACCTGGATCGCCCCCTTACTACACCCCTTCTTTTCTTTTCTACTCACAAAATACTTAAA